>JAAALK010000287.1:60429104-61029104 GCA_019279435.1 Zizania palustris | reverse complement strand
TTTTTGTTATTTTAATTTTGCTCTTATGTAATAATATGGTCTGCGTACCATGAACGTTTGTCGTATGTACGTTGTCGCATGATGAACCTCTTGGATTATTGTTTTTCTTATGAAATTCAATAATGTTCCGATTTCGATAAATCGGGGCGCTACAAGATGGTATCAGAGCCGACTTGACTGTAGGAAGCCAAACAGACCCGCCTAGCCATTAGCTGCAGAAAATTATTTCTCGAAAACCTACTTTATAAACTTTGTTCCTCCCCTCACTTTTATTCAACTTGCTGTTTTGTAGATGCCTGTCTACCAAGTGCACAGCTACTGCCGCCATTACGAGGGCTTTGTACGGGAGCTCCGCATGATGCTCACCTTCCTCGGGTTCCTCTTCGATCCCGAATTCCAAGGAGTGTACCCCGACGAGTTCGTCGGGCCTTGTGACGTCTCCCTCACCGTCCACGGCTCCGAAGAGCACCTGCCACCCTATACCACCGCACTTGGAGGCCCGACTTTCGACGTCGCGTGCCAACGAGTCGCCCCCAGGCCCTCATGGAGCTGAGGATGATCTACGACGATCGTCTTCAGAACTCGTCCTTCCGGCTTGTGCCGAAGCGTACTCCCGGCGCTCACCGTAGCATCTACCTCGGAGTTCACTCCGTGCGTGATCCGGTCATGGCCCGGCAGTCGCGTCTTCTGCAGGCTATGGACGATATCCATACCGAGGCGGTGCTCGACGCCGATGAGCACCATGAGGCGGTTGAGTTTCTTCGTGAGGAGATGAAGAACTTGATCCAGCAGAACGGCGAGCTGCAGTGCAAGATCATGCGGCTGCAGAAGGACATCGCGGAGATGGTCCCTCTCCTTCCAAGGAAGAAGAAGCCCATCCGTGAGCCCCTCCCTCGCCCCAAGAGGATCCCACCACACCCCTCCCCCGCCAAGCCCTCCACCAGCGCCCCTGCACCACGCCCCGACCTCGTCTCCGACTCCATCATCGAGAACTTTCTCGAGCCCACCATCCCTCCGGAGCCGCGTACTCGTGGTTCCGAGAGCATGGAGACCGCCTCCGGTGGCGAGTAGACGCTAGAGGCCGCAGAAATTTAATAAAACAATTTTTGTATGTGGTGCTATCCACAACGAGTGTGTTGTGGGTAGAATAAGAGCTTGATTGTAATAAACATTTTTACCACTTGGTTTATATGCATGAGCTCTACGAGCTACTTTTGTTAATTGTATTGTCATCTTTTTGCCTTATAAATGTCGTATATTCAGAAAATGGCCGACCACCAGAACACCGTCTCCAACAACGGAGAGGGAGGAAGCCGCGACGCGCCCGAAGGTGTTGTACCCAACTGGGGTGCAACAGGCCCGCGTCAGTCTGGATCGCCATCCGCCAACCACCCTACCTTGGCGGAGATGATGGCGAACCAGAACCAGCTGATCACCGCCCTGCTCACGCAGATGCAGCACCAGCAGGCTCAGTTGGACCAACTGCACCACGGGGAACCTGCCCCTCGCGCACCAGCACCCGCACTCGCTCCACAACTCTCGGAGTTCCTGCGTGTGCGTCCCCCTATTTTCTCGAGCACCACCAACCCATGGAGGCCGGAGATTGGCTTCGCACCATCGGGAAGAAGCTTGACCTCCTCCCCTGCACCGACCGGGAGCGAGTGGCCTTCGCCACTCACCAGCTCTAGGGTCTCGCCACTGAATGGTGGGACAACTACCGTGAGTCCCAGCCTGAGGACCACGTGGTGACATGGGCGGAGTTCACCATCGCCTTCCGTGCCGCCCACGTCCCCGCCGGTGTCATCGCGGTGAAGCAGCAGGAGTTCCGCGACCTGCAGCAAGGCAGTCGGACTATCATGGAGTACCTCCATGAGTTCAACCGCCTCGCCCGCTACGCACCAGAAGAAGTGCGCACCGACGCCCTCCGCCAGGCCAAGTTCCTCCGGGGACTTAAGGATGAGCTGTCTATTCAGCTCGTCGCCACCGACTACGCCGACTTCCAACGGCTAGTCAACAAAGCGCTCATCCAAGAGACTGAGCAGAACAAGTTGGACCTCAAGAAGAGGAAGATGATCGCCTTCAAGCATCAGCAGGCGAACTCTCAGAGGCCCCGCTTCATCCCTCCGCCACCAGCGCCCGCCTACCATCCTCGGCCTGCCTATAGGCCACTTCACGCCGCCAGTGGATCCAACACCGGGCATCCTCGCCCCGCTCCACTAGCTCCGGCCGCTCAGCCGACGTCAGCCGCCAAGGCCCCAATCTTGAAGGACCGCCAAGGGAGGCCGATCGTCTGCTTCAACTGCCACAAGGAAGGGCACTATTCGCACTAGTGTCCCCACCCCAAGCAGCCCCAAGGCGCGGCGCCCAACCAGGTGGTGCGTGCCCGCGTAAATCACATCAACGCGGAGGAAGCTCAGGAGGCTCCTGAAGTCGTGCTCGGTACGTTTACTGTGGATTCCGTACCAGCCGTAATATTATTTGACTCTGGAGCAACACACTCCTTCGTCTCAGAAGATTTTGCGAAAATCAACGAATTGGAAGTACGCCCTCTATCCGTCCCCATGATGATTGCCACTCCAGGCAATAAGACCTTAGCCCACTTCTACAGTCCTAAGGTTAAGATAGAGATCCAAGGAGTATTGTTCCGGGCAGAACCAGTCCTCATAAAGTGCACCGGACTCGACCTCATCCTAGGGATGGATTGGTTGATGAAGCACAAGGGTGTGATCGACTGTGCCAACAAGTCAGTCACGGTGACCAACCCTGAACGTGAAGCCGTCACCTTTCGGATGACTAGCCGCAAACCACTCGACGCATCCCTCCACTCGCTAGCTCTTGAAGAAGTACCCATAATCAAGGAGTTCGTGGACGTCTTCCCAGAAGACCTACCAGGAATGCCTCCCAAGCGGGACATCGAATTCAGAATCGAACTTGTCACCGGGACCACTCCAATCTCCAAGCGTCCGTACCGGATGGCCGCCAACGAACTAGCCGAGGTCAAGAGCAATATAGAAGACCTGGAACAAAAAGGGTACATCTAACCGAGTACCTCACCCTGGGGTGCACCGGTTATCTTTGCCTTAAAGAAGGACAAGACCAAAAGGATGTGCGTGGACTATAGGGCCTTGAACGATGTAACCATCAAGAACAAGTACCCATTGCCTCAGATCGACGATCTGTTCGATCAACTGAAGGGATCCTCGGTGTTTTCTAAGATTGACCTCCGGTTAGGTTATCACCAATTGAGGATTAGAGAAGAGGACATACCCAAGACTGCCTTCACCTCCCGCTATGGACTCTACGAGTATACAGTGATGTCGTTCGGACTCACGAATGCCCCGGCATTTTTCATCAACATGATGAACAATGTATTCATGGAGTTCTTGGATAAGTTCATCATGGTATTCATCGACGATATCCTCATTTACTCTAAGACCAAGGAAGAACACGAGACTCACCTCCGTCTGACCCTCGGAAAGCTAAGGGAGCATCAACTATACGCCAAATACAGCAAATGCGAATTTTGGTCGTCTAAGGTGAAATTCCTCGGCCATGTTATATCTGCCGGAGGAATAGCAGTGGACCCAACCACCATGGAAGCAGTAACCAACTAGCTGCAGCCTACGACTGTGACCGAGATCCGGAGTTTTCTCGGATTGGCCGGATACTACCGCCGGTTCATCGAGAATTTTTCCAAGATCGCCAAGCCGATGACCAGACTGCTTCAGAAAGAAGTAAAGTTTGAATGGACTTCCGATTGTGAAGAAAGCTTCTAGACTCTCAAGAAGAAGCTCGTGTCAGCCCCGATCTTGACTCTGCCAGACATCCAGAAGGACTTCCACGTCTACTGCGATGCTTCT
Source organism: Zizania palustris (assembly GCA_019279435.1). Taxonomy (NCBI): domain Eukaryota; kingdom Viridiplantae; phylum Streptophyta; class Magnoliopsida; order Poales; family Poaceae; genus Zizania; species Zizania palustris. The sequence continues at coordinate 61,025,244 of JAAALK010000287.1, read as the reverse complement.
CGCCAAGGTTTGGGATGTGTCTTGATGCAAGATGGGAAGGTGATATCCTACGCCTCCCGACAGCTGAGACCACATGAGCTGAACTACCCGACCCATGACCTGGAGTTAGCAGCCGTGGTTCATGCCTTGAAGATATGGAGACATTACCTTGTGGGGAATCGGTGTGAGGTCTTCACCGACCACAAGAGCCTCAAGTATATATTCACCCAACCGGACCTGAACCTCAGGCAAAGGAGATGGTTGGAACTGATCAAAGATTATGACTTGGGCATCCATTATCATCCAGGCAAGGCAAATGTGGTGGCAGACGCCCTTAGTCGAAAAGGGTATTGTAATGCCATCATGATCCAGGACCAGGCTCCTTTACTTTACAAGGAGATGTAAAGACTGAACTTGGGGATTCTACCCGAGCGTACCTCGCTGCCTTGGAGTCTAGGCCTACCCTGATAGACCAGATCCGAGAAAAGCAGAAGGAAGACCCGAACATCTTGGAGATCCAGCGGAACATGAGGAAGGGTAAAGCCCTCGGATTTTCCGAGGACGAGCATGGTACCATCTGGTTCGGAAACCGGATATGTGTACCCGACAAGCCTGAGTTGAAGACCCTCATCCTTCGAGAAGCCCACGATACTCTATACTCCATCCATCCCGGGAGTACAAAGATGTACCAGGATCTGAAGGGAAAATATTGGTGGGTCAGCATGAAGAGAGAAATAGCTGAGTATGTGGCCAAGTGCGACACATGCCGGCGAGTCAAGGCAGAGCATCAAAGGCCTGCCGGACTTCTTCAACCTCTCAAGGTCCCTGAATGGAAGTGGGAAGAGATAGGAATGGACTTCATCACGGGACTGCCTAGGACCCAAGCTGGTCATGATTCTATCTGGGTAATCGTCGACCGACTCACCAAATTGGCACACTTCATTCCGGTCAAGACGACCTACAATGTCGCCAAGTTGGCTGAGTTGTACATGACCAGGATAGTATGCCTTCATGGAGTTCCTAAGAAGATCGTATATGACCGCGGGAGTCAGTTTACCTCCAAGTTTTGGAAGAACCTTCAAGAGGAACTCGGCACCCGACTGAACTTTAGCACCGCCTATCATCCACAGACCGACGGTCAAACCGAAAGGGTCAACCATATATTGGAAGATATGCTTAGAGCTTGCGCTCTATACTTTGGCGGAATGTGGGACAAGAACTTATCCTATGCAGAGTTCTCCTACAACAACAGCTATCAGGCCAGCCTGCAAATGTCCCCGTTCGAAGCACTCTACGGGCGTAAGTGCAGAACGCTGTTGCTCTGGGATCAAACCGGAGAGTCACAACTGTTTGGGACCGATCTGTTAAGAGAAGCCGAAGAGAAGGTCAAGATCATAAGAGACCGATTGAAGGTAGCCCAATCCCGGCAGAAGAGCTATGCCGACAACCGTCGAAGAGACCTAGCCTTTGAGGAGGGTGATTATGTCTATCTCCGAGTCACTCCTCTCCGTGGCACTCAAAGGTTCAGCATGAAAGGCAAGCTAGCACCCCACTACGTCGGACCTTTTCAGATCCTCCGATGGCAAGGAGAAGTGGCATATCATCTTGAACTGCCTCCATCTTTGGCAGGAGTTCATGATGTGTTCCATGTCTCTCAGTTGAAGAAGTGCCTTCGCGTGCCCGCCGAGCAAGCCGATCTTCAACAGCTCAACGTCCAAGAAGACCTGACCTACATAGAGAAACCCATCAAGATCTTGGAAACTAAGGAACAGGTAACCAGGAGTCGTGTAGTTCGCTTCTGCAAGGTTCAATGGGACAACCACCCCCGCCTAATAAGCTACATGGGAAAAGGAAGACGAACTAAAAGCCCAATACCCCGAGTTATTCGAGTAACGTTCCAATCTCGAGGACGAGATTCTTTGTAAGGGGGATAGGTTTGTAACACCCCAAATTTCCAAAACAATAAAAATAATATTTAAATCAATTTCCTGGATTTATTTATTCTGAAAATCCCTTTAAATACTTCCCCTTACCATTTTGAACTATATCATAGAGTTAATGACCAAACCAGGAGCTGAAAATATTTGTATAAACTCCCAAGGCCAAGAAATATTTTTGAGAATTTTTATAAATTTTTATCAACCTTGGAAGTAGCCCTATTATTTTAAATCAATTTCTGCAATTATTTTTAATCAGAAAATATTTTCAAACAGTATTGGGCCTTCCCCCTCCTTTCTCTCTATCCCAGCCGGCCCAGCCCGTCACCCCCCGCCCGCCTTAGGCTGACAGCCCGACCCCACCTGTCGGCGCCGATTGCCTCCCCTCGCGCACGCGCCCGACACCACGGCCCCAACCGTCAGCCGCCTCCATCACCCGTTCGCGCCGCTGGCCAGTGGCCCCCACCCGTAGGATCCTTCGTCTCCGCGAGATCCGCCCCCAAATCACCCGCCCTCGCCGGCCGACGCCATTACTTGCCTCGGATCCGTTGCTCCCGACCCCCTTCCCCCGAATTAAGCCCGGCATTCAACCCCCCGCGCTCCGGTGACCGTTTTCCCCATTAAAGCCAGCCCGATTGCATCTCGGTTTGATGAATCTGCATGCCACCCGAACCTCACCGGCGTTTAAACGCGTTAACCCTCGGCCACCGTCAATTGCGCCCCCTCTGCCCCCGTCGGTGACCCTATTTAAACCCCCTGGCCACCCGCATTTCACCCCCACGCTTACACGTTGCGAGAGCGCACAGAACGCCCTCACTCCAAGTTTTAGCGCACCACCGCCGTCCCCACTTCAGCCGTCGCTCGCCGTCGCCGGAGTCCTTCTCCGTCCCCACCGACCACACCGCTGCGACCACCAGGACGACGCCAACCTCGGCCACCCCTCCGCCGACGTCGAACCCCGCCAGAACACCATCGCCGACGAGGAGCCCAAACCACCACCGCATCTACCCTCGCCGCCGACCGCGCTCCGTTGACCCCTCACCTCGCCTAAGGTACCGTTATGACCGTCGTAATGTCCTCTTTCCATTTCTAGGCTTAGCTAGGGCCACCGTCGCTCGCCGTGGCCCCTGGCCCGCTCGCCGTCGTCGAAGAAGACGACCGACACGGGTCGAGTACCCGTGCCGTGTCGGATCTGATCCCGACCGTGCGATCGCGATCGGACGACGCGTGTGAGCCCACGTGCGCAATCTAATCCACACAATCGGATCTGGTCAAAGCGTTACGTTTTAATCTCGCGCGTTCATTTTCATTTAAAACCTGCGCGCGATCTCGTGCGTCCACGTGGTACCCTTTCGCGCGTTTTAATCCTGGCCGTCCGTTATCACTTAAGCGCCCCGCCTCGCCTGCGCACGTTGGATCTGGATCCAACGGTCCAGATTGATCCGGCGCACGCACACAGTGCGCGGGTTCACCGTGGGCCTGGCTCACCGTGGACCCGAGGGATTTAAAATTTGAAAATGAATTCCAGAAATGCTTTTAAACTTGTAAAATTCATATCTGGCGCATTTGAACTCTAAAAATTGCCATTTCAATTTCAGAAAATTCATAATATTATTCTCTACACATTAGTTCAATAAAAACAATATGTTACTTTAGACTTTTTCATGATTATTTAAATGGACATTCAAATGCCCTTAGGTCAAAAATATAAATTCAACTATTTAAATTTTAGTAAAATTCATGTTTACCCTTTTCTGTTCATATACTGTAAACCACTACTTTGTACATGAACCTTTCATATAAAATTTTATTAGGAGGTTTAAATTGAGACTACTCATATTTAAAACCCCTTTATAAAGGACAACTTTTCATTTTAATTTCTTTTTAGAATTATTTATAAAATGAATTTCAGAACCTTAACAACTAAATTTATTTTTAATCAAACCAACCTTAACCTATGTGCTTATCATGTAATGTTATATTATTTGATTGAATGTTGTGTTCATTTTATTCTACTTTATTATGTTAAAAAGACTACGACGCCACCGAGGAACCGGAGTATTTCCCGGAAGTCCCTCCTTCCCCCTTCGCTGAACAAGGCAAGTCACCAAACTAATCTTTTGAGCATATTGAACCCATGCTTTATTAAAATATCGCTAAAACACATAGGTTATACATGCATTTGTCAAATGGAACCCTTACACTATATTTATTTAGGATCCCCCGACCTTGATGTGCAACCCAAGCCATGCTATCTCGCTTAACCTCCTTGTCACCTTATGATCAATGTTATTAGCTAGTGTCCAATGTATTGACACGATTGCTATAGAATAAAAATGAGTCGTAGCAAAATGGTTCTACTATATGATCTTCGTTACTTCTTATCCTTGGAATTCTGTTGGTGATGAGTTTTGGTTGTGAGTGTATGCATGGTGGGTTCCGGGTGCAAGCTAGGGCATTGGTCGGTAGCACCCGGGGCACTATAAGGACTGGTCTGAGGGATCCGTTGCAATACACATCCGTACTAACCACAAGTCTAGTGGGTAAGTCCTAACTAAGGTATGTAGTGTTCCAAACCGAGGCCACCATTTGGAGATGGGTCAAGCTGCACCTGCGGGTGGCTTTACCGACGTGGCGCAAAAGGGGGTGCGACGTTAGCCGGGATGCGGCCCGGCGAGCCGGCGAAACCTAGAGCGGGTGGTTATCGCTTGGAGCACTTCATATCGAGGTTTTGGCACGAGTTCCCGTGGTATGGGTCATCTCGTTTGGGATGAGTGCGTGCCTTGTGGGTATAGTAGTACATCTCTGATCAGAGTCTTAAATCTTTTTGAAAAGCCGAGCCCACGGTCAAGGGCGGATTGCGTAACATCCCACAGTTAGATTACTTTGAATATGTATGTGCATGATGGTTTGACATGTAAGGACTGTTGTGCGAGGAGGAAAAACGTACTCCTCGAGTTAGATGGTGATGTTGATACTCAAGTTTACTTTTCTGTACAATTAAATTTGACTACACTAATTGCAATAATTGAAAATGTACTTTTCCGCACTTTTAGCCATTATCCTTCCTTGTTATTACTCTGCATTATTACTTGCATTCGCGGTGGCTTGTTGAGTACTTTTTGTACTCATACCCGTTGGACCCCACAGAGGATGCCTACTACGAGGATGGTCTGGAGTAGCGACCCAGTCAAGAAGAAAGATCCTGAAGAAGGCATTCGTCATGCAGTTTATTTTTGTTATTTTAATTTTGCTCTTATGTAATAATATGGTCTGCGTACCATGAACGTTTGTCGTATGTACGTTGTCGCATGATGAACCTCTTGGATTATTGTTTTTCTTATGAAATTCAATAATGTTCCGATTTCGATAAATCGGGGCGCTACAAGATGGTATCAGAGCCGACTTGACTGTAGGAACCCAAACAGACTGTAACACCCCAAGAAATAAAAACAAATAAAATAAAAGAAAAATATTATTTAATCATTTCTGGATTTATTTATTAAAGAAAAATCCTAAAAGAGCCCTTATAAAGCCAAACAGGGAGAAATATTCAAAATATGGACTTGAAAATTTTATGGGATGAACCAGAGACCAAAATATAATTTTAGGATTTTTTCCAAATTTTTATCAACAGTGATTCAATCCTTAAACAAATAAATGAATTACTGGAATTGTTTTAAATCAGAAAATATTTATAAATCATAATGGGCCTCAACCCTGAAATCACCCTCAGCCCAGCCCAGCCCAGCCGCTAGTCACTGACGGGTAGGACCCAGGTGTCGCGCCGCTCCCCTCCTCTCTCTCCCGCCCCCGCCCGCCTCGGCCCCACATGGCAGCCACAGGCGCCCGCCTCCGCCCTCTGACCAGCATGGCCCATCTGTCGGCCCCCTTCCTTTTTGGTTCGCCCACTGACAAGTGGGGGCCATCTGTTAGATTCATCTTCCTCCTTGGAAGGGGATCTCCCCCTTTCCTTTCCCGGCGATCCCCTCCCGTTTTCCCGCCGCCAGCCACCCGATCTCGACGATCCGAGCCCGGGATCATGATCCCCTACCTCCGGCGATCGCCTTCTGTCCAATCCCGACGCGGTGTTGCTGTTTTAGGAACCTATCCGTGCGCATGGAAGCTCGCCGGCGCAAGGATGGAATCCTTTCAGATTTCCACCGGTCCCCTTCCCATTTTACGCCGACAAGCCCCTATAAAGACCCCCTTCGGCCGCCGCCCTCTGCCCACACCGTAGCTGCTTTAGCCAAGCAAGAACAGAGCGCCCCGTTCCCAAATTTCGGGCTCCCTCTCTGCCTCGACTCCGGCGAGCCCTCGCCGCCGACTCCGGCCTCCCCTGCCCTAGCCACTGCCACCGTCGAGTCCGTCGTCGACCGCCCGTCCTCGGCCATCCCTCGGTTGGCCGTGGATCCCGCCGGATCACCGTCGCCGACGAGCTCCCCGAGAAGACCTCGCCGTCTACCCTCGCCGTCGTCGCCGTCCGTAGCCCGTCGTCACCACCGAAGGTATGGCCAAGACCGTCTCGACCTCCCCTTTCCATTTTTGGCCATAGCTAGGCCCTTAGGCCCTCGCCGCCGCCGTCGCCACCGCGCCCGAGGCCACCGTCGCCGGAGACGAAGGGTAAACTACCCTCGTCATCACGTGCCGTGCCGGAGTTCATCCGAGCCGCACGATCCCGAGTGGACGGTCCGGATTAGATCCTGTGAGGATCTAATCTGAGCCCTCAGATCCGGTCAAACCGGTACCCTTGGATCCTGGCCGTTGATCGCTATTTAAACTGTTGACTCAATCTGGTGCGTCCACGTATACCCGTTCGCTACGTTTTAGTCTGGACCGTCCATTTTCATTAAACTCACCCGCCTCGCATCTGGCCGCTGGATCTAGATCCAACGGTCCAGGTCGCTCGGGTCCACGCGCACAGTCATAGGTTCACGGTGAACCTGGTTCACCGTGGACCAGAGACTGTTTTCTGGTTTTAAATAGAATTCAGAAAATAGTTTAAACTTCAAAAATTCATAACTTGCTCATTTTAACTCCAAATTTCACCATTCAAATTTTGTTAAATTCAGTAAATTATTCTCTACACTTCAATGCCATAAAAACAATATGTTATCTTAGCACAAAATAAACTTATGGATTAAATAAATAAAAACCCCTTAGGGATAAATTAATAATTCAGGAAAAGAATTAATAAAAGCCTCTAAAACTTAACTTTTAATATTATTAAAAGTAACACCAGAATAATAAAGCTCAAATCACATATTTAGATCATAAAATTTATATGATTTTGTTTGGTGATGCTTTATTGAATGTATTGTTTATTTATTTTTCCGTATCGAGAAGACTACGAGTTCGTCGAGGAGCAGGAGTTCTACCCCGAGGTTCCTCCATCCCCCTTTGCTGATCAAGGCAAGTCATCGACCACCTCTGTGGAAACAGTTGATCATATTTGAGCCCATGTTTTAATAAAATATCGCTATAACTCATAGGTTAATATTGCATTAGTCGAATATCAAAGCCTTACACTTATATTTATTAGATCCCCGTCCTTGTGTGCAAACCCAAGCCATGCTTATTGAGCCTTAACTCCTTGTCACTCTACTATAACAATATTAGCTAGTGCCCAATGTACCGGCACAACTGCTATAGGATATAAAGAATGAGTCGTAGATAGATGGATTCTGGTATATGAAATACCCTGTTATTCTTGTCTCTGGACTCTGTTGGAGTTGGCTAGGTTATAAGTATGGTGGGTTCCGGGTGCAAGCTCGGGCATTGGTTTGTCGCACCCGGGGCACTATAAGGACCGGTCTGCGGGATCTGTTGCAAAGCACTTCCGTACCAACCACAAGTCTAATGGGTAAGTCCTAACTGGAAGTATGGAATGCTCCGGCTCGATGCACCATAGAGGAGGGGGCAAGGGGAAAGCCTGCGGGCGACTTGTACCGACGAGGCTCAAGGGGGGGTATGGTGGGGCTCCGATGCGTCGGGACACCATATGAAACCCATAGGAGGGTGCTGTTGAGTCGGGGAGGACTATATGGAAGGTTTTGGCACGAGTTCCCGTGAAATGGGTCATCCCGTTACACTTCGGTGTAGGTGATGAGTGCGTGCCTTGTGGGTACAGTGGTACATCTCTGATCAGAGTATAATCAATCTTTTCGAAAAGCCGAGCCCACAGTCAAGGGCGGGTTGTGTGCCTACTCGCAGTTAGTTTACAATTGTTTGAATGGTTGAGTTATTCATGGCATGTAAGGACTGTTGAGCGAGGTGGGGCTGACTGTACCCCTCGAGTTAGAAGATGATGATGCATACACATGTTTATGTTTCAGTACTAATAAGTTGTTCACATTAATTGCTTTACAAACTATTCGCTTCCGCAAAACTAGCCACTATCTCCCTTGTTATTATCTTGCATTATATTTGCATTCGGTGGCTTGCTGAGTACATCAGTACTCACCCCGTTGACTTACAACATCAGAGCCCGTCTACTACGAGGAGGATGCAGGTCTGGAGTAGCGACCCAGTCAAGGCGAGACTGGAAGGAGGCGTTCATCTAGGACCCTTATTTTATTAGTTTCTCTTCACCTTTATTCACTTTTGTATTAATGCGGTCTACGAACCGTGAATGATTGCCCGTATTGTACGTGGTCGCATGATGAACGTCTTGTTTTATTGATTTTCTATGGAATTTCAATAAAGTCCTGATTTATTAAATTGGGGCGCGACACAGACCCGCCTAGCCATTAGCTGCAGAAAATTATTTCTCGAAAACCAACTTTATAAACTTTGTTCCTCCACTCACTTTTATTCAACTTGCTGTTTTGTAGATGCCTGTCTACCAAGTGCACAGCTACTGCCGCCATTACGAGGGCTTCGTCCGGGAGCTCCGCATGATGCTCACCTTCCTCGGGTTCCTCTTCGAGCCCGAATTCCAAGGAGTGTACCCCGACGAGTTCGCCGGGCCTTGTGACGTCTCCCTCACCGTCCACGGCTCCGGAGAGCACCTGCCACCCTACACCACCGCACTTGGAGGCCCGACTTTCGACGTCGCGTGCCAACGAGTCGCCCTCCAGGCCCTCATGGAGCTGAGGATGACCTACGACGATCGTCTTTAGAACTCGTCCTTCCGGCTTGTGCCGAAGCGTACTCCCGGCGCTCACCGTAGCATCTACCTCGGAGTTCACTCCGTGCGTGATCCGGTCATGGCCCGGCAGTCGCGTCTTCTGCAGGCTATGGACGATCTCCATACCGAGGCGGTGCTCGACGCCGATGAGCACCATGAGGCGGTTGAGTTTCTTCGTGAGGAGATGAAGAACTTGATCCAGCAGAACGGCGAGCTGCAGCGCAAGATCATGCGGCTGCAGAAGGACATCGCGGAGATGGTCCCTCTCCTTCCAAGGAAGAAGAAGCCCATCCGTGAGCCCTTCCCTCGCCCCAAGAGGATCCTGCCACACCCCTCCCCCGCCAGGCCCTCCACCAGCGCCCCTGCACCACGCCCCGGCCTCGTCTCAGACTCCATCATCGAGAACTTTCTCGAGACCACCATCCCTTCGGAGCCGCGTCATGCAGTTTATTTTTGTTATTTTAATTTTGCTCTTATGTAATAATATGGTCTGCGTACCATGAACGTTTGTCGTATGTACGTTGTCGCATGATGAACCTCTTGGATTATTGTTTTTCTTATGAAATTCAATAATATTCCGATTTCAATAAATCGGGGTGCTACACTTCGCACTTCACCCTTCGCAAGAGCGGATTTCCCTTTGAGGACATCGATCAGCTCTGCTAAGTCAGTGCAGGCTCAACACACTGGGTGCCTTCGAGCAGGCTTCGCACTTCACCCTTCGCAAGAGCAAACTTCCATCTGTGGACTTCGACCAAATACTCAGCGCTAGCAACTGGTACTAGGCTTCGCACTTCGGAGGTCCAAACGCACACTGAACATACTTCGCCGAGGACTTTGACAAGGGAAGAAAACAGGCTTCGAACAGTGCTTCGCAAGTAATCAGAGAGGTCTAGCCTCCAGTTTACACAGAGCGAACAGACACTGAAAAACACACTTCACCCAGACAAACTTCTCACACACCTCTAAAAAAACTCACAAGAAGATGGTGCACAGAGAAATCAAAGCATGCAGTGCAACACACAGTACAAGTTCAAGCAGTGAAAGAAGAACAAAATCAAAACTTCATTGCATGAATAGGGAACACAAAATGAACTCACAGGATGAATACAAAGAGTGTGGCGGCTAGCACAGAAGTTCTACAATGGCTGCTCAAAGTGTTGATGTGACCTAGCTAGCCTCCACTATTTATAGGCACTATTCAGCCCTGTGAATAGACTACTTTACTCCTAGGGTTTACACCGGTTTTGTCTCATAAAAACAGGGGGGTACAACTGGTAGTCTACTTTATTTGGAGGCTTCTTTTGTCAACTTCGTAGAGGGGACAACACCAGCTTTTGCAGAGCGGACGCTGTCAGCCTTTGCAGTTTTGGACCCTTTTGAAGCCCCCCTTCGCACGCGAGGGGTGCGGTAGCTTCAGTGAGAAGTCTTGAGCTTGACGGCCTTCACTTCACCGAAGTCAGCCTTCGATACAGTGACGGTTTTGAGCCGAAGCTGTCAAAGCCCTTAGGCCTTCGCACCAACACCTTCGGAGTGGACCACCATGGCTTCGCAGCTTCCCCTAGCTCGAACTCTGTCAGTCCGTGTACCGAAGCCATGCATGGCCAAAGTACATCAAGTCAGCCTCACTCCGGAGCCAGCCTCACTCCGGAGCCAGCTTCACTCCGAAGTCAGCTTCACTCCGAAGCCCCACCTTTGGAGTACCACCCTTCGAAGTCTCTCTTTCGTCCAAGGCCTCCGCATGAAGCATTCCATGAGCACTTCGTCGCAGTGTCTCTCCCCGAGCACACTTCTCGATGATCCTCACCCGGACCATGCCTTTGATGCACCTCGACTTCTGAGACCTTCGTCGGGTATACCTTCGAGTGCCTCCCTCCGGAGCACACTTTGAACGCCTTGCCTCATTGCTGAGGACTTGTGATGAGGACATCACTTCACATGATACACACACGCACCAACATGATACTCACATGCACCATCAACCTACAATTAAATTACAGGGACCAATCACACGCGCCCGTGCCCGTCGCTTGAACCATGAGGTTAATTCTTTCCTTAGCAACTATGTTAATATTTGTTTGGATGGGATGCTACTGAATACTAGTGATATATTGTTGCTTAGGAACATGGGAGATGGAATGGGAGAGTCGGAGTTGAAGACGGAGTCGCACGAATGATTTGAAGTCAAGAAATCGCTGGTTCGGACTACATCAACCACCATGCACCAAAATGGGTGTAACTTCCTCATACGAAGTCCTATTGGCGCGTTCTTGGACTTTTTGGAAAGCTGAGGAGAAGACGGATCGTTTGCCGTTGGTTTCACCTCATTTGGAGTCTCGAGTCGTCCTGTGTGTTTGAAATAGTCCTGCATGACAGAATTGGGCCGAGTTGGACCTTGTACTGAGTTGGCCCATAGTCTGAGTCTGTTCGCCTTCTACTGAGTCTGTTCGCCTTCTACAGGCTGCCCACGCCTTATATACTCACGCCAGCCGCCTTTAGGGTTAGGTTTTGCTTTGTTTGCATCTACACTTGTGTGTTTAGATCCCGCCCCTGCACCGGACCGATTGGCTGCTGCATCGGTTTTTGTGAAACCTCACCTTATCATCGTTTGTCTGTGATTTGGCATTCGACTTGTATCCTTATTGTTCTTGCTTGTGTTCTTGGGTTCGCTTGCAGGAATTATCCTTCGTGGCGAGGTCAATCGCGTCCTGCGTGATTGATAACCAATGGAGACAGTGGTGTAACGATTGCAAGGTTTTGATCCACCGGACCGGAGCCTTGGATCGCCAACGTCGAGATTCTCCACCAATCCAAGTTATCCCTAGATAACGGAAGATCGGGACCAATCCCCCATTAGTTGGTATCAGAGCCAGGTTTCCCGTTAGGTAATCTCGATCTTCTCTTATTTTTACCTAGAGTCCAGAAAACCCTCACAAAAAAATTCCTACCGAGAACCCCTTTGTGCCTTGCGATTTTAATTTCAGTTTTTAACCTTGTTGAGTTTGTGTTCTTGGTCAAGTCTTGTTGCTGGTTTAGTAATCCCTTTGTGTCGTTTGAGTAGTAGTTGGTCTTGTGTCTCAAAAAATTCCCCACCCGAAAACAACCCCCCCACAACCCTATGCGTTTTCCACATCGAGTCTTTGTGACCCCCCTTCGGTAAAACATGCATAACTTTTCGCTCGTTTGGCAGAAAAATCTGAAATTTTTTGAGCGTCTTCCTGACCCAATTTGGGAGGGGGGGGGTACCCTAACAGGGTTCCCCTGTTAGCCCTCACCAGAATCACCAAAAAAATCAGGAAGATAAAGAAACAAATTGGACAAAGTTTTTGCTCGCCGTTGAGCGAACTTGTTGAATTTCTGTGAACCACATCCCACCTCAGTTGCAGGTGCCAATTTTTGTGGTTGCATCTCTTGTCATCCTTGTTCAAAAAAAAATAGAGTGAAAAAAAAGAGAAAAAAAGAAGAAGCGGTCCTGTCTATTGCTTGTCCGATCCCTTGTCCGAACTCTTGTCCGATCCCTTGTCCGATCAGCGGTAGTCACAGATTCTGCTTGTCCGATCTATTGTCTGATCCCTTGTCCGATCGGCGGCAAAAAAAAATTGGGCACATAGTTTTCCTTTATTGCTTGAATTTTCACATTGGGAGCACTAAGGTTAGCAACTTTGACGAATATTAGGGAACACTTATTGAACTTGGTTTAACTGTTATTACTATCGCTAATCCTTGCTACTCACTTTGCCTTCCAAGCTACAACTTTCTCTTGGTTAGGACATATTCATTTCTTGCAATTGCACACCACCCTCCACTTGGTTCATCACCTGTAGGCCGGTGACCTCACTGCGGCGTGGTAAGAACACTTGCAAGCGTGGGTAAGGTGCTTGACGGATTGCTTCCACCAAACACCCACCACCCCACCTAGTTGCTTTCCATAAGGATTATTCTTTGTTGTTTTGTCTTTTCACTAACATGGCAGATAACAGCAGTACCCCTCTATCTGATTTTAATGACTATGTCTCACGACGTGCTCTACTAGAGTCTTAGCGGCAGACCCAACATTCCATCGAACGTCTCGCGCGTACTGTGGCTGACCTAGTGGACCGGATGACTGCCTTAGAAACACGTTTGCCTGCTGCACAAGCCAACGACGACCATGTTGAAGAGGAAGACGACCATATTGAAGAGGAAGATGACCTATCCTATGCCAGGAACAATGGCATTGACCCTGACGAGGCTGCACGTCATCGCTTTCAGTTCAACCGTCAAGGTATGGGCGGCCACCGCAACCGCCATCCACGAGGTAACAATGACAACCACAGGAACAATGACCATGATCCCTACTCTAAGGTAAAATTTATAGTACCTCATTTTGCTGGCACCTATGATCCAGATGCATATTTAGATTGGGAGATGTCAGTCGAACAAAAATTTAGTGCTCACATGGTTCCTGCTATCCACCGCGTGCGTTTAGCTACTAGTGACTTCACTGGATATGCTCTTCTTTGGTGGACTGAAATAGTTCAGGTTGGCAATGAACCACAAAATTGGGATACGTTAAAACGGCAAATGCGTGGTAGATGGGTCCCTCCTTCATATAAATGTGATTTGAGAAAAAAAATTGCAGCGCCTAAACCAAGGAAATAAATCGGTAGAGGAGTATTATCAGGAGTTGCAAATAGGTTGCATGCGTGCTGAAATTGAGGAGGACAATGAGGATAAAATGGCCCGTTTTTATGGTGGTTTAAGACGTGAAATTCAGGATATCATTGATTATAAAGAATACAATACTATCACTCGTCTTTTCCACCTTGCTATGCTTGCAGAAAAAGAATTGCAGGGTCGCCAACAACCGCAACGCAGCATGAGGACCAACATTGGTGGTGCTACTTCACGCTCAAGTGGGCAGCAGCAACGACCACCACCACCACCTTCTCGAACGGCGGCTACATCAGCACCTTCTACATCTACAGCATCCAAGGCTGAGAGTTCCAAGGTTGCAGCTTCGAAGGCGCCAGCCAAGCCAACCTCCTCGGCGGCCTCTACCGCACGTTCTGCAGCGATCCAGTGTCACCGATGCAAAGGATTCAGCCACGTTATGAAGGACTACCCTAGTCAGCGGGCTTATATTGCTACAGAAGACGGTGGATACATAAGTGCTAGTGATGTTGAAGATGAATATGCACTTGCTGCTAACATTGCAGGAGATGACGATACATCCGACGATGACGCTATTTTTGCACCGGATGTCTCTGCCGGCCATGAAGCACTTATTGTACAACGTGTTTTAAGCACTCACATGGAGCAGGACGACCGGGCACAACGGAATAATCTGTTTCAGACCTTCTTCATCATCAATAACCGTCGTATACGTGTCATCATCGACAGCGGTAGTTGCAACAATTTGGTGAGCCACAACATGGTAACGAAGCTTCAACTTCCCACACGTGCGCATCCACATCCTTACCATGTGCAATGGTTCAACAATAGTGGTAAGGTCAAGGTAACACAAACTGCTCACATCAAATTTTCCATTGGCACATACTTCGGAGTTGCTGATTTTGATGTAGTACCAATGCAAGCATGTTCTCTGTTACTTGGTAGACCTTGGGAGTATGATACTGATGCTACACACCATGGTAGGAGCAATAAGTACACATTTATGTATAAAGGAAAGAAAGTTACATTGCTTCCTATGACTCCTGCTGAAATTGTGAAATTTGAACAAGAAAAACATGCTAGGGATGCACAAAAGAGCAAACAACCTTATGAAAATCAGCAAGTAGTTAAAACGCTTTCGAGGCAACATAAGGATAAAGTTGTTTCTCCTTCTTCATCACAAGTTATTGATCTGAAAGGGCGTGTCATATTTGCAACTAAAACTGACCTTGCTGAAATTTGTGATGATACTCCCATGATATATGGCTTGATTTGCATGAACTTGCTGTTTTCTCTTGCGAACATCCCTAGCTCTGTTCCTGTTGCAGTCACTGACCTTTTGTAGGAGTTTAACGATGTTTTTCCTGCTGAGATACCACCCAGGCTACCACCGATACGCGGCATCGAGCACCAAATTGATTTGATCCCGGGAGCGTCTCTTCCTAATCGTACAGCGTACCGTACCAATCCAGAGGAGACAAAAGAAATTGAGCGCCAAGTACAGGACCTTCTTGATCGTGGGTACGTCCGTGAAAGCCTTAGTCCTTGTGCAGTACCTGTTCTTTTGGTGCCTAAGAAAGATGGTAGTTGGCGCATGTGTGTTGATTGTCGTGCTATTAATAATATCACCATTCGATATCGACACCCTATTCCTAGATTGGATGGCATGCTTGATGAGCTTTGTGGTGCCATTATCTTTACTAAGATCGATCTCCGTAGTGGCTACCACCAAATTCGCATGAAACTAGGTGATGAATGGAAAACTGCTTTTAAAACAAAGTTTGGATTATATGAGTGGCTTGTCATGCCTTTTGGACTTACTAATGCACCTAGTACCTTCATGCGCTTAATGAATGAAGTCCTACGGCACTTTATAGGACGCTTTGTGGTTGTATACTTTGATGATATCTTGGTTTATAGCAAGTCTCTCACTGAACATGTTGAACACCTACATGCTGTTTTTTCTGTCCTCCGTGAGGCTAGAATGTTTGGTAACCTTGAAAAGTGCACGTTTTGCACGGATCGAGTTGTGTTTCTTGGATATGTTGTCACTTCACAGGGTATTGAGGTTGACGCGGCAAAGGTAGAAGCAATCAACAGCTGGCCGCAACCCCAAACTATCACACAGGTACGTAGTTTTCTTGGTCTTGCAGGTTTCTACCGGTGTTTTGTGAAAGATTTCAGCACCATAGCCGGTCCTTTACATGAGTTGACAAAGAAGGGAGTTACTTTTACTTGGGAACCAGCACAAGAACAAGCTTTTGCCACACTCAAGGAACGTCTTACACGTGCACCTCTACTTCAGCTACCCGACTTCAGTAAGCTTTTTGAGTTAGAATGTGATGCTAGTGGTTTTGGAATAAGAGGTGTGCTGCTACAAGGAGGTAAACCCGTGGCCTATTTTAGTGAGAAATTACATGGTCCACAGTTAAATTATTCTCCCCATGATAAGGAATTATATGCCTTAGTGCGTGTGCTTGAAACTTGGCAACATTGCTTGAAACTTCACATGATACACACACGCACCAACATGATACTCACATGCACCATCAACCTACAATTAAATTACAGGGACCAATCACACGCGCCCGTGCCCGTCGCTTGAACCATGAGGTTAATTCTTTCCTTAGCAACTATGTTAATATTTGTTTGGATGGGATGCTACTGAATACTAGTGATATCTTGTTGCTTAGGAACATGGGAGATGGAATGGGAGAGTCAGAGTTGAAGACGGAGTCGCACGGATGATTTGAAGTCAAGAAATCGCTGGTTCGGACTACATCAACCACCATGCACCAAAATGGGCGTAACTTCCTCATACAAAGTCCGATTGGCGCGTTCTTGGACTTTTTGGAAATCTGAGGAGAAGACGGATCGTTTTCCGTTGGTTTCACCGCATTTGGAGTCTCGAGTCGTCCTGTGTGTTTGAAACAGTCCTGCATGACAGAATTGGGCCGAGTTGGACCTTGTACTGAGTTGGCCCATAGTCTGAGTCTGTTCACCATCTACTGAGTCTGTTCGCCTTCTACAGGCTGCCCACGCCTTATATACTCACGCCAGTCACCTTTAGGGTTAGGTTTTGCTTTGTTTGCATCTACACTTGTGTGTTTAGATCCCGCCCCTGCACCGGACCGATTGGCTGCTGCATCGGTGTTTGTGAAACCTCACCTTATCATCGTTTGTCTATGATTTGGCATTCGACTTGTATCCTTCTTGTTCTTGCTTGTGTTCTTGGGTTCGCTTGCAGGAATTAGCCTTCGTGGCGAGGTCAATCGCGTCCTGCGTGATTGATAACCAATGGAGACAGTGGTGTAACGATTGCAAGGTTTTGATCCGCCGGACCAGAGCCTTGGATCGCCAACGTCGAGATTCTCCACCAATCCAAGTTATCCCTACCTAACGGAAGATCGGGACCAATCCCCCATTAACTTGGTCCACCATACTCTGAAGTCACTCCATTCGGAGTACCTTGAGTTATTTTACCCCCTTGCTACAGAGAACTCAAAAATTTCTCCCCTTTGGCAATGCAAGCATCAAGGAGCATGTAAAAGATGCATAGCTTCGAAATGGGCGGAATTGCAAGGACACATAAAGCAACAAATATGCCAACATTAATACCAATTATCATGTGCTCATCTCAATTTAACATTCTCTAAAAACATGATGACAACATGTGATTTTATGATTTGGAAATAAAAGCATCACCACTCAATCAAGGTAACTAGACAAATAAAAGTCAGGACTGCGCAAAGCTAGTCAATTTCTACTCTAGACAGACAAGTCCAGTTCAAGTGGAGCATTGAAAGCAAACTTGATAAACAATGAATTTTTGTTGTTCTTTTCATAATGCCAAGGGTTCTTTGTTTGTCCACCTTATACTTTCCAATCAGGCCAATCCTAGGCATGAAAGCCATCAGAAGCTTAAGACAGTGATTTTGGCATACACTACACTATCCCAGTTCAGACCAATGTGCAATGGTAAGTAGTCTAGAATAGAGTAGTGTGACAAACAAACCCACCTGGATATTTTCACTTGTAGCATGCAAATCATGGAGTTTTGGATTTTAATTAAGTAAACAAGTTGTTTAGCATTTGATGAATATCCATGAGTAAGTAGAACAATTTTTCAAGTTGCAATGTTTAGCATCTAAAGAAAAAGGAGTCTTGTTATTAAGCAGATAAAAGATAGCTAAAGCAGTCCTGCCTAAACATGCTAGATTTAAGACTAAGCAGTGAGCATGATTTGATTTAGGAAAGAAAAATCATGCACATAATGTTTCAGACATATTAAATAGAGCTGAGCTGACATGATTTCATGAATTAAAGTCAGGCATATAAGTGCAAAAGATGTAAATGCAATTTCACACACACAATGAGCATATGCAAGACAATCAAAATCTGCTCCCCCTCACAAAATGTCGTAAGGGTGATAAACACCAAGTTCCCCACGCAAGTAGGAAAAACAAGAAGCATCGAGGGGTTTTGTGAAAATATCGGCTAGCTGGTGTTGGGTATCAACATATTGAAGTTTAATATCACCCTTCTCATTATGATCTCTGAGAAAATGATATCGCACATCAATGTGTTTGGTTCTAGAATGCTGAACCGAGTTGTTTGCAATACAAATAGCACTAGTGTTATCACAGAAAAGTGGAACACTCTTATAATCTAACCCAAAATCCCGCAAAGTGGAAACCATCCACAAAATCTGAGAGCAACAGCTAGCTGCAGCAACATATTCGGCCTCAGCCATCGATTGTGCAACACTAGACTATTTGCGGGAAGACCAGCAAACCAGTTAAGTATCCAGAAAATGACATGTACCAGAGGTACTTTTCCTATCAATCCTACACCTAGCAAAGTCCGCATCGGAATAATCTCGAAGACACAAAGAGAAAGACGCAGAATACCAAATGCCAAATTCAAAGGTATGTTTGAGATACCTAAGAATGCGCTTTAACCGCTTGGCGGTGCGAAGCTCGTGGTGAAGCCTAAAAACGAGCGCACAGACACACTGCGAAGTGTATGTCTGGCCTCGTAGCAGTCAAGTAGAGGAGGGAGCCGATCATGCTTCGGAACTCCTTCTGATCTACGGCTTCTCCATCCTCATCAGGATCCAATGCTACAGATGTATCCATTGGAGTGGCGAGGGGCTTCGCATCAGCCATGTCGAACTTCTTGAGCAGGTCCTTGGTGTAATTCGTCTGGTGGACGAATGTATCTTGTTTGCTTTGCTTGATTTGCAAACCAAGGAAAAAGGTGAGTTCGCCCATCATGGACATATCGAACTCCCTGCTCATGGCATCTGCAAACTCGGCAACCAAAGTATGAGAAGAGCCATCAAAGATGATATCATCCACATAAATCTGGACTAGCAGGAAATCTTTGCCATGCTTGAGAGTGAACAGGGTTTTATCAATATATCCCATCAAATACCCCCACTGAAGCAGAAAATACTTAAGTCTGTCATACCATACCCGAGGGGCCTACTTGAGTCCATAAAGAGCCTTATGAAGTTTAAGGACTTTATGTGGGTATTTGGGGTTTTCAAAGCCAGGGGTTGTTTTACATAAACATCTTCGCCTATGAAGCCATTAAGAAATGCACTTTTGACATCCATTCGATAGAGTTTGAATCCCCGGGATGTCGCAAAGGCAAGCAAAATCCTAATGGCCTCTAGACGCGCAACAGGTGCAAAAGTTTCAGTAAAATCAATCCCTTCTAATTGAGAATAACCCTGAGCTACAAGTCTAGCCTTGTTTCTAACTACAGTCCCATCCTCCCCTTGTTTGTTTTTGAAGATCCATTTTGTTCCAATGAAATGAACATTTGGTGGAGGATCAACTAAAGTCCAGACTTGGTTTCTCTCAAAATTTTCAAGTTCTTCATGCATGGCAATGATCCAACTAGAATCAGAAAATGCATGACTAACATCTTAGGGCTCAAAAGAAGTAACAAAAGCGGAATCAATGAAATGAGCATGAGAACGTGTTACCCAAGCTCACCAATGATCTGCTCGAGAGGGTGCATCCTTTGAACATGAGGTGGAGCCTCACGGCGGGATGCAGTCTCCTCATCAACTTGTGCGTTCGAGTGGTTCAAGATGACCGATGTCGAGGTAATTGCTTCGGAACCATGTGCCGAAGTGGTCGAAGCAGGGTCGGCTTCGGGGGTTGATGTCGAGGGTAGTAGGGGTTCATTCTCAAAATCTCCAGGATCTTCTTCTTCGAAGATAGTCTATTTCATGTCGTGTTCATTTGCCTATTCAAGAGTAGAACTAACAGAGGGGGTTGATTTATCAAAAGTCACATCACATGACTCGATGACAATGTTAGTCTCAAAATTATAAACACGATAAGAATGACCATGTGTAGTGTAACCCAAAAAGATCCCGTCAGAAGAACGCGACTCAAATTTGTCTAAATTTCCACGTTTTAGGATAGAGCAACGACAACCAAAGACTCAAAGATGAGTAACTTTGGGTTGTCTCCCAAAACGTAGCTCATAAGATGTCAAGTTCAAAATTGAGCGCAAGAAGATTCGGTTTGAGATGTAATAAGTAGTGTTCATGCCCTCAGCCCAGAATTTTCTAGGAGTCCTATGCTCATCGAGCATCGTCCTAGCTATCTCAACCAAAGTGTGGTTCTTTCTCTCAACAACACCATTCTGTTGAGGAAACCGCGGGGCAAAGAATTGATGTTCTATGCCATGCTCCATGCAAAAGTCAACAAAGAGACTATTCTTGAACTCAGTGCCATTATCACTTCGAATGAATTTCAATGCAACAGGGAGTTCAGTGAAAAATCTCAAAGCCAAGCTCCGAAAGTGTGAAAACACTTCATCCTAGCTGGCAAGAAAGAAGACCCAAGAGTAGCGAGATAAATCGTCGACAATGACTAGCACATACCACTTGCCGCCTAAAGAACTAACCCGAGAAGGACCTATAGTGTCCATGTGGAGAAGTTCTCCGGGTTTTTCAGTCATCACCGTAGTGATTGGCGAATGCGAAGCGGCAATCATTTTTCCATGCCGACATGGAGTGCAAACTAAATTTTTCTCAAACTTGAGCTTGGGCAATCCTCGGATCAGACCTAGGGCACTTAGACGAGCGAGCAACTCAAAGCTCATATGCCCTAATCTCCTATGCCACTTCCACAGCTCAAAAGTAGAATGTGCAACAATACAATGAGAAGAACCAGATGACTCAGAAAAAGCAGCTCCAAAAACTCTCCCAACTCTAAAGATCTTACAAACCACAACGCCATCAGAATTGAGTACTTACGAAGTATCGTGATGGAATCGCACTTCGAAGCCCTCATCAAGAAATTGAGATATAGAAAGCAAATTGTATCCCAAATTTTCAACCAAAGCAACATCTTTGAGAGTGAAATTGAGTTGATTCTTACCACACATTTACCTTTCACTCTACTCCTTCGATTGTTGCCGAAGGTGATATGTTCCCTTTGCTTGGTTGTGGTGAGGCTGGAGAACCATGCTGCATCTCCGGTCATATGGCATGAACAACTGGAGTCTACGATCCACGTGCCCTCCAAGCCTCGATCTGGCGCCTACACATAATAAGAAAATCTCGATCGCTCAGTGCTGGGGTGAGTGAAAATATGACGAGGCATCTAGCACTGAGTGATACGAGTAGTAGGCATAGTAAAAGTAGACTATCTACGCACAGGATAATCAGAATGATTCAAAGTGCGAGGTCTACCTCTATGCAGTGATCCAAAAGCATGACGAGGTCTCCTACTCTGACGAGGTACAAAGCTACTCACCCGGGGTCTACCACCATATGGAACATGGTGAACACCTCGAGGAGCAAAACCTCTGCGAGAAGCACGAGGAGCCTCGAAACCAGGACGAGAGTAAAACTCAGACTCATACATACCTAAAGATGGGTAATGCATGTCCTGGAAACTCATCGCCTGAGAGCGTCGCTCATCATTGATGCGACGAAAACAGAAACCAACCAAATGACCCGCCCGCTGATAGTAGGAACATTGAAAAACTCTCCTAGGGGCACTCTCATGGGTCATAGGAGCAACTCTCATAGGCTCATTGGGCTTCTGCTGAGTGGTTTTCTTGGGAGGGATTTTCTTTGCAGGAGGAGTGGTTTTCTTTGAAGTTCGGGTAGGCTTTTTGGCTGAAGGAGTGTCTAACAGAGCTCTCTCTTTCTCTAAGGTAGTGGGTGAGGTAAAAACAGTTTTGTTCTCACTGTCTGAAGGAATCCTCTCAAAACCCAATCCCAGAGCTAACACTGCTCTGTCAGCACACATCTTGGTTTTGGCCAAGAGCAAGTCCATCCTACCCTTTCCCTCAGTGCATTTGTTAACCACAGAAAGAAGGTATTCATTTTCAATCATTAGGTTCTTAGCTTACTCTCTAACAGTGCCTAGCTGGTCCTTAAGGGTTATGCAAGTGTCACACACAGGTTGCACATCCCTAGAACTACCGGCCCTCTCCAATCTAGCCTCTAAATCCTGAACATGCTTATCACGTAAATCAATGCTCCCACGTAATAAGGGGTAGTTCATGCATTCAATTATATCATGAGGACTAGAATCCACCATCAAAAGCTGCTTCTATGCAGTCTCAAGCTCAGAAAGAGTTTGAGCATGCACAGAACGCAACTAAGCAAGCTCACCCATGACAACAATACAAGATTCACATTCAGCATCATTAATTATAGACTTAAGCATGACATAATCAGTAGAAACATATTCTAGCCTGAGTCTAAGGTCTTTTCTATCTCTAGCGGCTTGCACAAGTAACCTATCCTGACCAAGAACTACTTCATTTAGTTTATCTAGTTTAATTGAAAGCTGGTCATAGGATAGTGGTACCTCAGATGAGTCAAGCTCATCGCCGCTGTGATCACTGTTGGCCATGAAGCAAAGGCCGGTGAAATCTCGTCCCTTCTTGTCCTTCTTCTCCTCCTTCCTTGGAGACTCATCCTCCTCAGAGCTCGACTCCTCAGTAGAGGAAGTGTCGATGCCGCTGAGAGCAACAACCAAGGCTCTGGAAGCAGCTTTGGCTACCCTCTTAGCCACCTTGCCGCGCTTGCCTTTCACAAAGGGTTTCCTCTCCTTTTTGTGGTATCTGGGGCGCTCACGCTCATCTCTCTTCTTGTGTTTTGGGCAATTGGCCTTGATGTGAGAAGTGTCGCCACACTCAAAGCAACCACTAAAACCACCTCTCCTCTGATCCCGTCTCTCATGGTGAAAACGGGTGAATCTTCTAGCAATGAGAGCAAGCTCATCATCATCCAGAGTATCCACCTGCTCCTTAGTGACGGAGACCAGGGAGGACAAAGCAAAACCATCTGCAAAAACACAAGTGCCTGATGTGCTTGGTTCTGCAGTGGTGCCACGGCTAGTGCTAGAAACCAATGCCAATGGCTGTTGCACGGAGTTCCTATGCATTGCAAGAGATGCCTTGTCAATCTCTGTGGATTTCAGCTTGCTGAAGAGCTCATCATAGGTCAATGTGTCATAACCTACGGACTCCTCAATGCTGGATATCTTCACTTCCCATATGCTACGATCAAGAGCATAGAGAAAGCTTGATAGCCCTATTATGATCATTGTAAGCAAGCGTCTCGTTGGACCGCAAGTTACTCACTATCGCATCAAAGCGAGAAAACATGGCATCTATAGATTCACCAGGAGTATGCACAAATAGCTGATACTGTTGATTGTATGTGATTTGGCGCCTGGCCTTAATCTGTGTAAAGCCCTCGTGAAAGATAGTTAGTGTAGTCCAAATCTCCCTAGCTGTCCTAAGGTGTTGCACCCTATCAAACTCACTTCTACTCAAACCAATGAACAATATATTTCTTGGCTTGGAGTTGGCATTATACTGATCCTTCTCTGTTTGAGAGGTGCGAGTTTCAGGAATGGAGTATTGTAAGTCCACAATCTCCCTCCGGAGCACACTTCGAACACCTTGCCTCATTGCTGAGGACTTGATCCACCATACTCCGAAGTCACTCCATTCGGAGTACCCTTCGAAGTGCCTTGCCTTCGAGGACTTCATCTCAGAGTACCTTCACCCGTAGCCACGCTCCGCACTTACTGCCTTCTCCTGGCGCACCTCGACCCGAGGTCCGACCTCGACCCCTTCGCAGCCTTCGTGACAGAGCTCCCTGCTCCCCTGGCATCAAGCCTCCCACTTGACCTAGGTTCACTTGCTACGAACCATCCGTGGCCTCCGAAGTCACCTGCGCACCACAAACAAGCAGACAAGTGTATCCAGTACTCCAGAGACCTCTCCGGGTAAGCAACCTCCGATACACACTCCGGTGTACCGCCCAAAGTACCGAACCCTTCGGTACAACCCAGTCATCGTGTACTGTCGGACCCCTCCGACAAGCACACTCCGCTGCAACAGCTGCAGCAACCAGACCCACCAAACCCTTCGGTGAAACAGCCTCCGAACACCTTCGGAGAACCAGCCTCCGAACTCCTTCGGAGGGACCCCTTCGAATCAGAGGGTAAAATCTGTCAATCACAGACTTCAAAACCAACCCTTGGTTTCTCAATCTCCCCCTTGATGAGTGCATTGACAACCAAATTCAAGTTGAAGAAAATTTGAAAAATTTCAGCACACAAGTGACCATAAAAACTCAGAAACGAGTCAAATCATGTCACTTGACTAAAGAATTTTCCTTCCTCTTTTCAAAAGAGTAAAAGCCCCTTCGGCAAATCTCCCCTTTGCAAGATAAAAACTCCCCTTGAGTTATTTTACCCCCTTGCTGCAGAGAACTCAAAAATTTCTCCCCCTTTGGCAATGCAAGCATCAAGAAGCATGTAAAAGATGCATAGCTTCGAAATGGGCAGAGTTACAAAGACACATAAAGCAACAAATATGCCAACATTTAATACCAATTATCATGTGCTCAGCTCAATTTAACATTCTCTAAAAAACATGATGACAACATGTGATTTTATCATTTTGAAATAAAAGAATCACCACTCAATCAAGGTAACTAGACAAGTAAAAGCAGGGACTGCGCAAAGCTAGTCAATTTGTACTCTAGACAGACAAGTCCAGTTCAAGGGGAGCATTGAAAGCAAACTTGATAAACAATGAATTTTTATTGTTCTTTTCAGACTGCCAGGGGTTATTTGTTTGTCTACCTTATACTTTCCAATCAGGCCAAGCTTAGGCATGAAAGCCATCAGAAGCTTAAGGCGGTGATTTTGGCATACACTACACTATCCCAGTTTAGACCAATGTGCAATGGTAGGCAATCTAGAATAGAGTAGTGCGACAAACAAACCCACCTGAATCTTTTTGCTTTGAAGCATGCAAATCATGGATTTTTGGAATTTTGATTAAGTGAACAAATTGTTTAGCACTTGATGAATATCAATGAGTAAGTAGAACAATTTTTCAAGTTGCATTGTTTAGCATCCAGAGAAAAAGGAGTCTTGCTATCAAGCAGATAAAAGATAGCTAAAGCAGTCCTATCTAAACATGCTAGATTCAAGACTAAGCAGTGAGCATGATTTGATTTTGGAAAGAGAAATCATGCACATAATATTTCAGATATATTAAATAACGCTGAGCTGACATGATTTCATGAATTAAATTCATGCATATAAGTGCAAAAGATGTAAATGCAATTTCACACACAATAAGCATATGCAAGACAATCAAAACTGCTCCCCATCACAAAATGTCGTAAGGGTGACAAATACCAAGTTCCCCACGCAAGTAGGCAAAACGTGAAGCATCGAGGGGTTTTGTGAATATATCGGTTAGCTGGTGTTGGGTATCAACATATTGAAGCTCAATATCACCCTTCTCATTATGATCTCTGAGAAAATGATATCGCACATCAATGTGTTTGGTTCTAGAATGCTGAACCAGGTTGTTTGCAATACAAATAGCGCTAGTGTTATCACAGAAAAGTGGAACACTCTTATAATCTAACCCGAAATCCCGCAAAGTGGAAACCATCAACAAAATCTGAGAGCAACAGCTAGCTGCAACAACATATTCGGCCTCAGCCGTCGATTGTGCAACACTAGATTGTTTGCGGGAAGACCAGCAAACCAGAGAAGTACTCAGAAAATGACAAGTATCAGAGATACTTTTCCTATCAATCCTACACCCAGCAAAGTCCGCATCGGAATAACCTCGAAGACACAAAGAGAAAGACGTAGAATACCAAATGCCAAATTTGAGAGTATGTTTGACATACCTGAGAATGCGCTTTACCGCTTGGCGGTGCGAAGCTCGTGGTGAAGCCTGAAAACGAGCGCATAGACACACTGCAAAGTGTATGTATGGCCTTGTGGCAGTGAAGTAGAGGAGGGAGCCGATCATGCTTCGGAACTCCTTCTGATCTACGACTTCTCCATCTTCGTCAGGATCCAATGCTACAGATGTAGCCATTGGAGTGGCGAGTGGATTCGCATCAGCCATGTCAAATTTCTTGAGCAAGTCCTTGGTGTACTTCATTTGATGGACGAAAGTACCTTGTTTTCTTTGCTTGATTTGAAAACCAAGGAAAAAGGTGAGTTCACCCATCATGGACATCTCGAACTCCCTACTCATGGCATCTGCAAACTCGGCAACCAAAGCATGAGAAGAGCCACTAAAGATGATATCATCCTCATAAATCTGAACTAGCAGGAAATCTTTGCCATGCTTGAGAGTGAACATGGTTTTATCAACAGATCCCATCAAATATCCCCGCTCAAGCAGAAAAGACTTAAGTCTATCATACCAAGCCCGAGGGGCCTGCTTGAGTCCATAAAGAGCCTTATGAAGTTTAAGGACTTTATGTTGGTATTTGGGGTTTTCAAAACCAGGGGGTTGTTTTACATAAACATCTTTGCTTATGAAGCCATTAAGAAATGCACTTTTGACATCCATTTGATAGAGTTTGAATCCCCGGGATGTCGCAAAGGCAAGCAAAATCCTAATGGCCTCTAGATGCGCAACAGGTGCAAAAGTTTTAGTAAAAACAATCCCTTCTAATTGAGAATAACCCTGAGCTACAAGTCTAGCCTTGTTTCTAACTACAGTCCCATCCTCCCCTTTTTTGTTTTTGAAAATCCATTTTGTTCCAATGAAATGCACATTTGGTGGAGGATCAACTAAAGTCCAGACTTGGTTTCTCTCAAAATTTTCAAGTTCTTCATGCATGGCATTGATCCAACTAGAATCAGAAGGTGCATGACTAACATCTAAGGGCTCGAAAGAAGCAACAAAAGCGGAATCAATGAAATGAGCATGATAACGTGTTACCCTTTGATCAAGCTCACCAATGATCTGCTCGGGGGGATGCATACTTTGAACATGGTGTGGAGCCTCGCGGCGGGATGCAGTCTCCCCCTCAACTTGTGCGTTGAAGTGGTCCAAGATGACCGATGTCGAGGTAGTTGCTTCGGGACCTTGTGCCGAAGTGGTTGAAGCGGGGTCGGCTTCGGGGGTTGATGTCGAGGGTAGTAGGGGTTCATCCTAGAACTCTCCGGGATCTTCTTCTTCGAAGATTGTCTGTTCCATGTCGTGTTCATTTGCCTGTTCAAGAGTAGAACTAACAGAGGGGGTTGATTCATCAAAAGTCACATCACATGACTCGATGACAGTGTTAGTCTCCAAATTATAAACACGATAAGAATGACCATATGTGGTGTAACCTAAAAAGATCCCGTCAGAAGAACGCGACTCAAATTTGTTTAAGTTTCCACGTTTTAGGATAAAGCAATGACAACCAAAAACTCGAAGATGAGTAAATTTGGGTTGTCTCCCAAAACGTAGCTCATAAGATGTCAAATTCAAAATTGAGCGCAAAAATATTCGTTTTGAGATGTAACATGTAGTATTCATGGCCTCAGCCCAGAATTTTCTAGGAGTCCTATGCTCATCGAGCATCGTCCTAGCCATCTCAACCAAAGTGCGGTTCTTCCTCTCAACATCACCGTTCTGTTGAGGAACCCGCGTAGCAGAGAATTGATGTTCTATGCCATGCTCCATGCAAAAGTCAACAAAGAGATTGTTCTTGAACTTAGTGCCATTATCATTTCGAATGAATTTCAATGCACCAGGGAGTTCAGTGAAAAATCTCAAAGCCAAGCTCCGAAAGTGTGAAAACACTTCATCCTTGCTGGCAAGAAAGAAGACCCAAGAGTAGTGAGAGAAATCGTCGACAATGACTAACACATACCACTTGCCGCCTAAAGAACTAACCCGAAGAGGACCTACAGTGTCCATGTGGAGAAGTTCTCCGGGTTGTTCAGTCATCACTGTGGTGGCTAGCGAATGCGAAGCGGCAATCATTTTTCCATGTCGACAAGGAGCGCAAACTAAAATCTTCTCAAACTTGAGCTTGTGCAATCCTCGGATCAGACCTAGGGCACTCAGACGAGCGATCAACTCAAAGCTCATATGCCCTAGTCTCCTATGCCACTTCCAAAGCTCAGAAGTAGAATGTGCAACAAGACAATGAGAAGAACCAGATGACTCAGAAAAATCAGCTCCAAAGACTCTCCCAACTATAAAGATCTTACACACAGCAACGCCATCAGAATTGAGTACTTGCGAAGTATCGTGATGGAATCGCACTTCGAAGCCCTCATCAAGCAACTGAGATACAGAAAGCAAATTGTATCCCAGGTTCTCAACCAAAGCAACATCTTTGAGAGTGAAATTCGAGTTGATTCTTACCACACCTTTACCTTTCACTCTACTCCTTCAATTGTTGCCGAAGGTGATATGTTCCCTTTGCTTGGTTGTGGTGAGGCTGGAGAACCATGCTACATCTCTGGTCATATGGTGCGAACAACCAGAGTCCATGATCCACGTGCCCTCCAAGCCTCGGTCTGCCGCCTACACATGATAAGAGAATCTCGATCGCTCAGTGCTGTGGTGAGTGAAAATATGACGAGGCATCTAGCACTGAGTGATATGAGTAGTCGGTACAGTAAAAGTAGACTGTCTACGCACAGGATAATCAGAATGATGGAGAGTGCGAGGTCTACCTATATGCAGTGATCCAGAAGCATGACGAGGTCTCCTACTCTGACGAGGTACAAAGCTACTCGCCCGGGGTCTACCACCATATGGAACATGGTGAACACCTCGAGGAGCAAAACCTCTGCGAGAAGCACGAGGAGCCTCGAAACCAGGACGAGAGTAAAACTCAGACTCATACATACCTAAAGATGGGTAATGCATGTCCTGGAAACTCATCGCCTGAGAGCGTCGCTCATCCTTGATGCGATGAAAACAGAACCCAACCAAATGACCCGCCCGCTGACAGTAGGAAAAATGAAAAACTCTCTTAGGGGCACTCTCATGGGTCATAGGAGCAACTCTCATAGGCTCCTTGGACTTCTGCTGAGTGGTTTTCTTGGGAGGAATTTTCTTTGCAGGAGGAGTGGTTTTCTTTGGAGTCCGGGTAGACTTTTTGGCTGATGGAGTGTCTAACAGAGCTCTCTCTTTCTCTAAGGTAGTGGGTGAGGTAAAAACAGTTTTGTTCTTACTATCTGATGAAATCCTCTCAAATCCCAAACCTAGAGCTACCCCTGCTCTGTCAGCACACATCTTGGTTTTGGCCAAGAGCAAATCCATCCTACCATTTCCCTCAGTGCATTTGTTAACCACAGAAAGAATGTATTCATTTTCGGTCATAAGGTTTTCAGCTCGCTCTCTAACAGTGCCTAGCTGGTCCTTAAGGGTTATACAAGTGTCACACACAGGTTGCACATCCTTAGAACTACCGGCCCTCTCCAATCTAGCCTCTAAGTCATGAACATGCTTATCACGTAAATCAATGCTCTCACGTAATAAAGAACAGTTCATGCATTCAATTATATCATGAGGACTAGAATCAACCATCAAAAGCTGCTTCTGTGCAGTCTCAAGCTTAGATAGAGTTTGAGCATGTCTGTCACCTCCGAAGTCACCTGCGCACCACAAACAAGCAGACAAGTGTATCCAGTACTCCAGAGACCTCTCCGGGTAAGCAACCTCTGATACACACTCCGGTGTACCGCCCAAAGTACCAAATCATTCGGTACAACCCAGTCATCGTGTAATGTCGGACCCCTCCAACAAGCACACTCCGCTGCAAGAGCTGCAGCAACCAGACCCACCGAACCCTTCGGTGAAACAGCCTCCGAACACCTTCGGAGAACCAGCCTCCAAACACCTTCGGAGAACCAGCCTCCGAACCCTTTCGGAGGGACACCTTCGAATCAGAGGGTAAAATATGTCAATCACTCATCACAGACTCTGAAACCAACCCTTGGTTTCTCAGCATGCACATTACTTTATACGGATTTCCCACAATATGCAGTGTGGTTGCCTGGACGTAAGCTTTGGAAAATAAGAGAACAAATCATGTAGATTGGGAGGATCATCTCAGCACATCCATTAGAGAGAGATACTACTTGAGAGTGCTATTAAACCATGTGGTTGGTGCTACTTCATTTGACAATTTGAAGATATATGATGGTATTGTATACCCTATATTTCGAGAAAGCACTGAGAAAAGAGGTATTATTGAGTCAGATAACAACATTGATGAGTGCCTCTCTGAAGCTGAAGTTTTTAATATGCCTTTGTCCCTCCAAAGGTTGTTTGCTACAATATTGGTTTATTGTGAACCTAGCGATGTGCGTGGACTCTAGAACACAAACTTCGAAGCAATGTCTGATGACATCCGATGATCCTAGATGAATTCATATGCAGTTGAACAAATGGAGCTATTGTATATCAGAAAATTGTTTCAGTCAATGGGTAAAGAGATAACATCATTTCCTCTTCCAGAAATTGATGAATCATATGACACCATGGCAGGTGAGGTGAGGGAGATTTGTGAAGAGTCCTCTATACAGGTGGATAATGAGCTACTAGCGAGCACATCCTCTCTTAATGCAGAACAGAGATATGCTTATGATGTTATACTATCATCCATTAACAACAATAGTGGAGATGTGTTTTTTGTTGATGGACCAGGAGGAACAGGAAAAACCTTTCTATACAAAACTTTATTAGAAAAAGTCCGTAGCGAGGGGAAGATAGCTATTGCTACTGCAACATCTGGTGTTGCTGCTTCCATCATGCCTGGAGGTAGGACTGCTCATTCAAGGTTCAAGATACCACTAAGCATACAAGATAATGTGGTGTGTAACTTCACCGAACAAAGTGGTACTGCGAAGCTTCTTCAAAAAGTTTCGTTTATATTATGGGATGAAGTCTCCATGACAAAAAGACGGGCAACAGAGGCGTTGGACAAGAGCATGAGGGACATAATGGAAAAGCTCAATCTACCATTTGGAGGAAAAACAATGGTGTTTGGAGGTAACTTCAGACAAGTTTTTCCAGTTATACGAAAGGGGAATAGGGCTCAAATTGTAAACGCAACCTTGCGTAGATCTTACCTATGGGATAACATGCATCAATTGAGACTTGTCCATAACATAAGAGCTCGATCAAATATATGGTTTTCAGACTACCTGCTACGGATTGACAATGGCATTGAAGAGACCATCGATGATGACTATGTAAATTTACCCTGACGAAATATGTGTACCTTACACAGGTGCAGAATCATACATTGATAGTCTTATTGACATGGTATTTCCAATGTTAAGTGCAAACATGACTGATGCAGACTACATCACATCTCGAGCTATTTTGTCAACGAGGAATGAGAACGTTGATGCAATAAACATGAAGGTTATCGAACATTTTCCTAGTGACGAGATGATTTATCACAGTCATGATCGAGCAGTCGATGATCCATGCAACCATTATCCATCTGAGTTCTTGAATTCATTAACACCAAATGGGTTACCTCCACATATATTAAAACTCAAGGTTAATTGTCCTGTGATTTTGCTCAGAAATCTTGACTCGGCCAATGGTCTGTGTAATGGGACTAGGTTGATAGTCCTAGCATTTCAAAGGAATACTATTGATGCGGAAGTCATAATCTTAAAGGTCCCTACCTGATAGACACTCTACTTTGTTGTGGATGGCATCGATGGACACATCGACCAATGCTACCTGGGCCAAAGTTTCTGCTGGTATGACTTCTACATCATCGTCATCACACTGTATCAAACATTGGTGCAAAGTAGAAGGAATACAACAATTCGCGTGAATCTGGTCACGCCCGAGCAACACGCTGTAGTTACCTTGCACATCAACGACGAAGAATGCTATTGGTAACGTCTTGTTACCTACTGTTAACTCCATGGAGAGTACGCCTTTTGCCTTGGAACTCTTGTCGTTGAAGCCATTGAGCATTAGGTTAGTTTTCT
Organism: Zizania palustris; assembly: GCA_019279435.1. NCBI lineage: Eukaryota > Viridiplantae > Streptophyta > Magnoliopsida > Poales > Poaceae > Zizania > Zizania palustris. The sequence continues at coordinate 60,993,253 of JAAALK010000287.1, read as the reverse complement.
TTAAGTCTTCCTAGCTCCTACCAAGCTTCTTCAATAGAGAGTAAGGCATTAGGTTAATAGTGGCGCCACCGTTGACAAGCATTCTGGTGATCGGCTTCCCGTCAATGTGACCCCTGACGTAGAGAGGCTTTAGGTGGCGAGCCGTATCCTTGGGTTTCTCAAAAATAGCATTTCGTGGGCTGAGGTTCAACTGAGCGACCTCGGCCTCATCTTGTGGTAGGGCGAACTTAGTGGGCAGCATGACGACGTTGATGTCCATCCCTTGAGGTGCGGGTCCTTCGGAGACAAGCGTGTAATCATCATCGAGCATGTCGTCGTCACTCGGAACGGGAGCCGGGTTGGTCATCTCAACCGGCTTGATCCTCCATACCTGTCTCAAGGAGGGCGTCTCGTTCATCCTCGGCCTTTTTCTCGCGGATCTCCTGAGCCCGTAAGCGTTGTAGATGCCTTTTCTGAGATTTGGGCATGCCTAGAGGTGACCAAGATGGTTGTGGCTTGGTACCAGGCGCCACTATCCTGTTTTTGTGATTTTTGGCCGAAGGGGTACCACCCAGGTTAGCCTCGCGTGTTTTATAATTGGTGGGAACTTCACTGCGGACCCAATCGGTCGGACCAGCCTCATTCGGCTGATCGGACCGGGCTTTGGCACTAGCCTTGGCTGGACTAGGGGACTTAACTCCGTCGGGCTTCGGTGAGGGGGCATTCGGAATTGGGACTTCCTGATACCCTACTTTGACTGTGATGGCTTCAGGGTCCCTCTCCTTTGCCTCTTCGCGTCTATCTCCCTTGGCTCCATCCTGTGCGAGTTGATTCGGAGGTACTATGGACAACCTGTGGACGATGTCTCCCTTCATCGCGTCTGTTTGTCCTTGCCAGTTATAATACTCTGAGGGAAAACAAGGGGCAATGTTATTCTATGAAGGGTACTCGGGGGGCGAGGTGTATGGAGCCCATGGGGTCCTTGCCCAATTGTACGGTGGAGGCATTAGTGGCTCCAGCGGCTTCACCCACTGCGATCTAAATCCATTACCCGGAGGGGGGCTTGGCCATGTTGAAGGTATTTCAGACCATATTAGCGAAGGGTCCTGCTAGGACGGAGGTATGCTCGGCCATTGTGGGTTGAAACCTCCCGCCGGAGGGTTCGACCATTGGGGGTCGAGCTCGTTCTACGTAGGGTTCGACCATTAGGGTCTGAACTCACTGTGTGGAGGGTTCAGCCACTAGGGTCCGAAGCCACTGTGTGGAGGGTTCGACCACTGGGGTCCGAAGCCACCGTGCAGAGGGTTCAGCCAATGTGGTCTGAAGCCACCTCCTAACTGCCTTGGCCCCTTTGGTTGTCTTAGCTTTTTTGACTTGGGGCATGTTTCCTAGGATTTTTTCTGATGTTTGTTCAACAGCATCTGATACGTCATCTTCGGTTTTTTGCGAGCCCTAACCAAAGGAGATGTGCTGACATTTCTTTTCCACACTCCTACTTCAGGGTTCTTTGGTACGAGTGTGTGTGTGTGATTCTCCAATAATGACTGCTTTCCCCTTAGTTGACTCGGCCTGATCTGGCCGAATCAGTACTCTCTTCTCATCGAGATCGACGGTGTTCACGGGAAAGGGGTCTTTGTCCAACTTCATTTTTGGACTGGGGTCTATTTTCAATTGTCCTTCTTCTATGGCCGATTGAACCTACCAATGAAAAACATTGCAGTCGTTAGTATAATGGGAATGTGAATCATGCCACTTACAGTAGGGGCGCTTCTTTAGTTCATCGGCGGTCGGGATGACCTGGCCCTTGCGAAACCTGAGAAGCTGGTTCTTCAAGAGGAAATCAAATATTTAATCGCATTTAGTCACATCAAATGAGTATTTAACTTCACTGGGCCGACTCTTAGTGGGAGACGGCCGTAGCTCAGAACAAGTGACAGGCTTGCTCTTAGTGTTCTAAGCCCATTCGGCCGTATACATGTCGGCCGAATCATCCTATTCATCTGACTCTTCCTCGTCGGAGTGCTCCATGATGTGAACTTCAGCTCTAGGTTTGTTAAATGTTTTGACAAACTTTTTATCTTTGGCTCGGCCTTCCTGGACTAGAGCCTGTTGTAAGACTTGTCTAACTTCTAAAAAGTTTTGGCTGTCTAGCCTTTCTTTAATTTCAAAATGCAACCCATTGAAAGCTAGATCCGCTAAATCCCTCTCTGAAATATTGAGACTAAAACATCGGTTTTTGGTATCTCTAAAGCGCTTGATGTACTGGGAGACACTCTCGCTAGATTTTTGTTTGACTGATGTCAAGTGCGAAAGCTTGAGTTCTATTTCACCCGTATAAAAATAGTCATGGAACTTTGTTCCAATTCGGCCCATGTTTGGACAAAGTTCGGTGGGAGCGCCGAAAACCAAGTAAAAGCGGTGCCAGATAGTGAGAGGGAAAATAGTCTAAGTTTTAAAGCATCTGAACCACTAGCTTCTCCACACTGTGCTAAGAACTGATTAACATGCTATACTGTGCTTTTGTTACCCTCACCATCGAACTTGGTGAACTCAGGTACTCTGTAGCTGCGAGGGTATGATACAGTGTCGAAATGGTCAGGGTATGGTTTCCGGTAAACCCTAGACCGACCCCTAGGCACAAAATCAGTGCACTCACTAAATAGTGCGCGGATTCGCTCCTCAATGTCGTTTTGGCCTCCTATTTGCACGCGTCTTTCATGTGGAGGAGCGACACGTGGTGGTATGTCAGCGTGTCGGTCGTGAGGGTATTCCTCACATGCTGGCTCTAGGTATATGACATGTTCGGGCGTATGCATTTGTGCGTGTAGTGCGGGCAACGCGGGAACAATTGGTGCAGGTGTAGGTGCGTGCAATATATAGGGTTAGCTTAGACATGTGCATAGTGGCTTGTCTCATCCGTATATGCTGAGGCCAGAGACATGATGGTCTTTCTAGTACTACTGTCGGTTCTGCTATAGATACATGTTGGACCTTAAACGGTGACCAGAGGGGGGTGAATGGAAGCTTTTAAAATTTCAGACTAAAAATAGCCTTCTGTTTTAATTCAGTCTTCTGCGGAACAAGCTTCGAACACACCCTTCGAAGTTCTGATTCGGAGGTATTTTACAGCTCCGACATCAGGCTTCGCAAGGAGCAAAAGATCAAAGCCAAGAAGACTTCGCTCCACCCACAACCCCGAAAATTTAGCTCTCCTAAGTTAGTGCAGGCTCCGCACACAGGGTGCCTTCGAGCAGGCTTCGCACTTCACCCTTCGCAAGAGCAGACTTCCCTCTGATGACTTCAATCAACTCTGCTAAGTCAGTGCAGGCTCAACACACTTGGTGCCTTCGAGCAGGATTCGCACTTCACCCTTCGCAAGAGCAGACTTCCCTTTGAGGACTTCGACCAAATACTCAGCGTTAGCAACTGGTACTAGGCTTTGCACTTCAGAGGTCTAAACGCACACTGAACACACTTCGCCGAGGACTTCGACAAGGGAGGAAAACGGAATTCAAACAGTGCTTCGCTAGTAATCAGAGAGGTCTAGTCTCTAGTTTACACAGAGCGAAGAGACACTGAAAACACACTTCACCCAGACAGACTTCTCACACACCTCTCCAGAAAACTCACAAGAAGATGGTGCACAGAGAAATCAAAGCATGCAGTGAAGAACGCATACAAGTTCAAGCAGTAAAAGAAAACAGAATCAAAGCTTCATTGCTTGAACAGGGAACACAAAATGAACTCACAAACTGAATACAGAGTATGTGGCGGCTAGCACAGGAGCTCAAAAATGGCTGCTCAAAGTGTTGATGTGACCTAGCTAGCCTCCACTATTTATAGGCACTATTCAACCCTGTGAATAGACTACTTTACCCCTAGGGTTTACACTGTTTTTGTCTCATCAGAACAGGGGGTACAACTGGTAGTCTACTTTATTTGGAGGCTTCTTTTGTTAGCTTCGCAGAGGGATAGCATCAGCTTTTGCAGAGCAGACACGGTCAGCCTTTGCAGTCTTGGATTCTTCTGAAGCCCCCCTTCGCATGCGAGGGGTGCGATAGATTCGGTGAGAAGCCTTGAGCCTGACGGCCTTCGCTTCACCGAAGTCAGCCTTCGATACAGTGACGGTTTTGAGCCGAAGCCGTCAAAGCCCTTGGGCCTTCGTACCAACACATCCGGAGTGGACCACCACGGCTTCGCAGCTTCTCCTATCTCGAACTCCGTCAGCCCGTGTACCGAAGCCATGCCTGGCTGAAGTACCTCAAGTCAACCTCACTTCGAAGCCCCACCTTCGGAGTACAACCCTTCAAAGTCTCTCCTTCGTCCAAGGCCTTCGCATGAAGCATTCCATGAGCACTTCGTCGCAGTGTCTCTCCCCGAGCACACTCCTCGATGAACCTCACCCGGACCATGCCTTCGATGCCCCTCGACTTCTGAGACCTTCGTCGGGTATAACTTCGAGTGCCTCCCTCCAGGAGCACACTTCAAACGCCTTGCCTCATTGTTGAGGACTTTGTCCACCATACTCCGAAGCCACTCCATTCAGAGTACCCTTCGAAGTGCCTCGCCTCCGAGTACTTCGTCTCGGAGTACCTTCAGCCGGAGTCACACTCCCCACTTACTGCCTTCTCCTAGTGCACCTCGATCCGAGGTCCGACCTCAACCCCTTCGCAGCCTTCGTGACCGAGCTCCCCGCTCGCCTGGCATCAAGCCTCCCGCTTGACCCTGGTTCACCTGCTGTGAACCGTCCGTCGCCTCCGAAGTCACCTGCGCACCACAGACAAGCAGACAAGTGTATCCAGTACCCCGGAGACCTCTCCGAGTAAACAACCTTTGTCACACACTCCGGTGTACCACCCAAAGTACCGAACCCTTCGGTACAGCCAAGTCATTGTGTACTGTTGGACCCCTCCGACCGGCACACTCTGCTGCAACAGCTGCAGCAACCAGAGCCCACCGAACCCTTCGGTGAAACAACCTCCGAACACCTTCGGAGAACCAACCTCCGAACCCCTTCGGAGGGACCCCTTCGAATCAGAGGATAAAATCTGTCAATCACTCATCACAGACTCCGAAACCAACCCTTGGTTTCTCAATCTCCCCCTTGATGAGTGCATTGACAACCAAATTCAAGTTCAAGAAAATTTGAAAAATTTCAGCACACAAGTGACCATAAAAACTCAGAAACGAGCCAAATCATGTCACTTGACAAAAGAATTTTCTCCCCCTTTTTCAAAAGAGTAAAAGCCCCTTCGGCAAATCTTCCCTTTGCAAGATAAAAACTCCCCCTGAGTTGTTTTACCCCCTTGCTGCAGAGAACTCAAAAATATCTCCCCCTTTGGCAATGCAAGCATCAAGGAGCATTTAAAAGATGCAAAGCTTCGAAATGGGCAGAATTGCAAAGAAATATAAAGCAAAAATATGCCAACGTTAATATTGTTTTTCATGTGCTCAGCTCAATTTAACATTCTCTAAAAACATGATGACAGCATGTCATTTTATCATTTGGAAATAAAAGCATCACCACTCAATCAAGGTAACTAGACAATTAAAAACAGGGACTGCACAAAGCTAGTCAATTTCTACTCTAGACAGACAAGTCTAGTTCGAGTGGAGCATTAAAAGCAAACTTGATGATCAATGAATTTACTGTTCTTTTTATAATGCCAGGGGTTATTTATTTGTCTACCTTATACTTTCCAATCAAGCCAAGCCTAGGCATGAAAGCCATCAAAAGCTTAAGGCGATGATTTTGGCATACACTACACTATCCCAGTTCAGACCAATGTGCAATGGTAAGCAGTCTAAAATAGGGTAGTGCGACAAACAAACCCACCTGGATCTTTTTGCTTTGAAGCATGCAACTCATGGATTTTTGGAATTTGAATTAAGTGAACAAATTGTTTAGCACTTTATGAATATCCATGAGTAAGTAACACAATTTTTTAAGTTGCAATATTTAGCATCCAGAGAAAAAGAGTATTGCTATCAAGCAGATAAAAGATAGCTAAAGCAGTCCTGCCTAAACATGCTAGATTCAAGACTAAGAAGTGAGCATGATTTGATTTTGGAAAGAAGAATCATGCACATAATATTTCAGACATATTAAATAGAGATGAGCTGACATGATTTCATGAATTAAAATCGGGCATATAAGTGCAAAAGATGTAAATGCAATTTCACACACAGTGAGCCTATGCAAGACAATAAAAATCTGATCCCCCTCACAAGATGCCGTAAGGGTGACAAACACCAAGTTCCCCACGCAAGTAGGCAAAACAAGAAGCATCGAGGGGTTTTGTGAAAATATCGGCTAGCTGGTGTTGGGTATCAACATATTGAAGTTCAATATCACCCTTCTCATTATGATCTTTGAGAAAATGATATCGCACATCAATGTGTTTGGTTCTGGAGTGCTGAACCGAGTTGTTTGCAATACAAATAGCACTAGTGTTATCACAGAAAAGTGGAACACTCTTATAATCTAACCCGAAATCCCGCAAAGTGGAAACCATCCACAAAATCTGAGAGCAACAGCTAGCTGCAGCAACATATTCGGCCTCAGCCATCGATTGTGCAACACTAGACTGTTTGCGGGAAGACCAGCAAACCAGTGATATACCCAGAAAATGACAAGTACCAGAGGTACTCTTCCTATCAATCCTACACCCAGCAAAATCCGCATTGGAATAACCTCGAAGACACAAAGAGGAAGACGCCGAATACCAAATGCTGAATTCTAAGGTATGTTTGAGATACCTGAGAATGCGCTTTACCGCTTGGCGGTGCGAAGCTCATGGTGAAGCCTGAAAACGAGCGCACAGACACACTGCGAAGTGTATGTCTGGCCTCGTAGCAGTCAAGTAGAGGAGGGAGCCGATCATGCTTCGGAACTCCTTCTGATCTACGGCTTCTCCATCTTCATTAGGATCCAATGCTATAGATGTAGCCATTGGAGTGGCAAGGAGCTTCGCATCAGTCATGTCGAACTTCTTGAGCAGGTCCTTGGTGTACTTCGTCTGGTGGACGAAAGTACCTTGTTTGCTTTGCTTGATTTGCAAACCAAGGAAAAAAGTGAGTTCGCCCATCATGGACATCTCGAATTCCCTGCTCATGGTATCTGCAAACTCGGCAACCAAAGCATGAGAAGAGCCACCAAAGATGATATCATCCACATAAATCTGGACTAGGAGGAAATCTTTGCCATGCTTGAGAGTGAACAGGGTTTTGTCAAAAGATCCCATCAAATACCCCCTCTCAAGCAGAAAAGACTTAAGTCTATCATACCATGCCCGAGGGGCCTTCTTGAGTCCATAAAGAGCCTTATGAAGTTTAAGGATTTTATGTGGGTATTTGGGGTTTTCAAAACCAGGAGGTTGTTTTACATAAACATTTTCGCCTATGAAGCAATTAAGAAAAGCACTTTTGACATCCATTTGATAGAGTTTGAATCCCTAGGATGTAGCAAAGGTAAGCAAAATCCTAATGGCCTTAAGACGAGCAAAAGGTGCAAAAGTTTCAGTAAAATCAATCCCTTCTAATTGAGAATAACCCTGAGCTACAAGTCTAGCCTAGTTTCTAACTACAGTCCCATCCTCCCCTTGTTTGTTTTTGAAAATCCATTTTGTTCCAATGAAATGAATATTTGGTGGAGGATCAACTAAAGTCTAGACTTGGTTTCTCTCAAAATTTTCAAGTTCTTCATGCATGGCATTGATCCAACTAGAATCAGAAAGTGCATGACTAACATCTAAGGGCTCGAAAGAAACAACAAAAGCGGAATCAATGAAATGAGCATGAGAACGTGTTACCCTTTGATCAAGCTCACCAATGATCTGCTCGGGAGGATGCATCCTTTGAACATGATGTGGAGCCTCGTGGCGAGATGCAGTCTCCCCCTCAACTTGTGCGTTGGAGTGGTCCAAGACGACCGATGTCGAGGTAGTTGCTTTAGGACCTTGTGCCGAAGTGGTCGAAGCGGGGTCGGCTTCGGGGGTTGATGTCGAGGGTGGTAGGGGTTCATCCTCAAAATCTCCGGTATTTTCTTCTTCGAAGATAGTCTGTTCCATGTCGTGTTCATTTGCCTGTTCAAGAGTAGAACTAATAGAGGGGGTTGATTCATCAAAAGTCACATCACATGACTCGATGACAGTGTTAGTCTCCAAATTGTAAACACGATAAGAATGACCATGTGTAGTGTAACCCAAAAAGATCCCGTCAGAAGAACGCGACTCAAATTTGTCCAAATTACCATGTTTTAGGATAAAGCAACGACAGCCAAAAACTCGAAGATGAGTAACCTTGGGCTGTCTCCCAAAATGTAGCTCATAAGATGTCATGTTCAAAATTGAGCGCAAGAAGATTCGGTTTGAGATGTAACATGCAGTATTCATGGCCTCAGCCCAGAATTTTCTAGGAGTCCTATGCTCATCGAGCATCATCCTAGCCATCTCAACCAAAATGCGGTTCTTCCTCTCAACAACACCGTTCTGTTGAGGAACCTGTGGAGCAGAGAATTGATGTTCTATGCCATGCTCCATGCAAAAGTCAACAAAGAGATTTTTCTTGAACTCAATGCCATTACCACTTCGAATGAATTTCAATGCACCAGGGAGTTCAGTGAAAAGTCTCAAGGCCAAGCTCCGAAAGTGTGAAAACAATTCATCCTTGCTGGCAAGAAAGAAGACCCAAGAGTAACGAGAGAAATCGTCAACAATAACTAACACATACCACTTGCCGCCCAAAGAACTAACCCGAGAAGGACCTATAGTGTCCATGTGGAGAAGTTCTCCGGGTTGTTCAGTCATCACCGTGGTGACTGGTGAATGCAAAGCGACAATCATTTTTCCATGTCGACAAGGAGCGCAAACTAAATTCTTCTCAAACTTGAGCTTGGGCAATCCTCGGATCAGACCTAGGGCACTCAGACGAGCGAGTAACTCAAAACTCATATGCCCTAGTCTCCTATGCCACTTCCAAAGCTCAGAAGTCGAATGTGCAACAAGACAATGAGAAGAATCAGATGACTCAGAAAAATCAGCTCCAAAAACTCTCCCAACTCTAAAGATCTTACAAACCACAACACCATTAGAATTGAGTACTTGTGAAGTATTGCAATGGAATCACACTTCGAAGCCCTCATCAAGCAATTGAGATACAGAAAGCAAATTGTATCCCAAGTTTTCAACCAAAGCAACATCTTTGAGAGTGAAATTCGACTTGATTCTTACCACACCTTTACCTTTCACTCAACTCCTTCGATTGTTGTCAAAGGTGATATGTTCTCTTTGCTTGGTTGTGGTGAGGCACAGTAAAAGTATGGCGCGAACAACCGGAGTCCATGATCCATGTGCCCTCCAAACCTTAGTCCGATGCCTACACATGATAAGAAAATCTCGATCGCTCAGTGCTGGGGTGAGTGAAGATATGACGAGGCATCCAGCACTGAGTGATACGAGTAGTAGGCACAGTAAAAGTAGACTGTCTATGCACAGGATAATCAGAATGATGCAAAGTGCGAGGTCTACCTACACGCTGTGACCCAAATGCATGACGAGGTCTCCTAATCTGACGAGGTACAAATCTACTCGCCCGGGGCCTACCACCATATGGAACATGCTGAACACCTCGAGGAGCAAAACCTCTCTGAGAAGTACGAGGAGCCTCGAAAATAGGACGAGAGTAAAACTCAGACTGATGCATACCTAAAGATGGGTAGTGCATGTTCTGAAACCTCATCGCCTGACAGCGTCGCTCATCCTTGATGCGACGAAAATAGAACCCAACCAAGTGACCCACCCTCTGACAATAGGAACAATGAAAAACTCTCCTAGGGGAACTCTCATGGGTCATAGGAGCAATCCTCACAAGCTCCTTGGGCTTCTACTGAGTGGTTTTCTTAGGAGGAATTTTATTTGTGGGAGGAGTGGTTTTCTTCTGAGTTCGGGTAGGCTTTTTGGCTAATAGAGTGTCTATTAGAGCTCTATCTTTCTCTAGGGTAGTGGGTGAGGTAAAGACAGTTTTGTTCTCACTGTCTGAGGAAATCCAATCAAAACCCAATCCTAGAGCTAACCCTGCTCTGTCAGTACACATCTTGGTCTTGGCCAAGAGCAAGTCCATTCTACCTTTTCCCTCAGTGCATTTGTTAACCACAGACAGAAGGTATTCATTTTCAGTCATGAAGTTTTCAGCTTGCTCTCTAACAGTGCCTAGCTGGTCCTTAAGGGTTATGCAAGTGTCACATACAGGTTGCACATCCTTAGAACTACCGGCCCTCTCCAATCTAGCCTCTAAGTCCTGAACATGCTAATCACGTAAATCAATGCTCTCACGTAATAAAGGGCAGTTCATGCTTTCAATTATATCATGAGGACTAGAATCCACCATCAAAAGCTTCTTCTGTACAATCTCAGGCTCAAAAAGAGTTTGAGCATGCACAGAACGCAACTGAGCAAGCTCACCCATGACAACAGTGCAAGATTCACATTCAGCATCATTAACCCTAGACTTAAGCAGGGCATAATCAGTAGAAACAGATTCTAGCCTAAGTCTAAGGTCTTTTTCTATCTCTAGCGGCTTGCACAAGTAATCTATCTTGACCAAGAACTACTTCATTCAGTTCATCTAATTTAATTGAAAGCTGGTCATAGGATAGTGGTACCTCAGATGACTCAAGCTCATCGCCGCTGTGATCGCTGTCGGCCATGAAGAAAAGGCTGGTGAAATCTCATCCCTTCTTGTCCTTCTTCTCCTCCTTCCTTGGGGACTCCTCCTCCTCATCAGAGCTTGACTCCTTAGTTGAGGAAGTGTCGATGTCGCTGAGAGCAGCAACAAAAGCTCTGGAAGCAGCTTTGGCTACCCTCTTAGCCACCTTGCCGTGCTTGCCCTTCACAAAGGGTTTCCTCTCCTTTTTGTGATATCTGGGGCGCTCATTCTCATCTTTCTTCTTGAGTTTTGGGCAATTGGCCTTGATGTGAGAAGTGTCACCACACTCAAAGCAACCACTAAAACCACCTCTCCTCTGATCCCGTCTCTCATGATGAAAATGGGTGAACCTTCTGGCAATGAGAGCAAGCTCATCATCATCTAGAGTATCCACCTGCTCCTTAGTGATGGAGACCAGGGAGAATAGAGCAAAACCATCTACAATAATACAAGTGCCAGATGTGCTTGGTTCTGCAGTGGTGCCACGGCTAGTGCTAGAAACCAATGCCAATGGGTGTGGCAAGGAGTTCCTATGCACTGCAAGAGATGCCTTGGCAATCTCTATGAACTTCAGCTTGCTGAAGAGCTCATCACAGGTCAATGTGTCATAACTTGCGAACTCCTCAATGCTGGATATCTTAACTTCCCATATGCTACGATCAAGAGCATATAGAAGCTTGATAGCCCTGCCATGATCATTGTAAGCAAGCGTCCCATTGGACCGCAAGTTACTCACTATTGCATCAAAACAAGAAAACATGGCATCTATAGATTCACCAGGTGCCTGCACAAACAGCTGATAATGTTGATTGTATGTACTTTGGCGCCTGGCCTTAATATGTGTAGAGCCCTCATAAAAAATAATGAGTTTAGTCCAAATCTCCCTAGCTGTCCTAAGGTGTTGCACCCTATCAAACTCACTTCTACTCAAACCAATGAACAATATATTTCTTGCCTTGGATTTAGCATTATACTGATCCTTCTCTGTTTGAGAGGTGCGATTTTCAGGGATGGAGTATTGTGAGTCCACAATCTCCCAAATTTCATTTCCTTGGCTTAGCAAGTAAGCCTCCATGCGCACCTTCTAGTATGCAAAAACAGTCCCATCAAACAGAGGTATTTTACTAACTCTGTTCATGACGCCAACAGATCACAAAACCGATTAAGGTCAACTGGTGATCTTAACCCGCTCTGATACCAATTGTTGGACCAGAAACGGCGACCAGAGGGGGGTGAATGGGAGCTTTTAAAATTTTAGACTAAAAATAGCCTTCTGTTTTAATTCAGTCTTCTGCGGAACAGGCTTCGAACACACCATTCGAAGTTTTTGTTCGGAGGTATTTTACAGCTCCTACATCAGGCTTCGCAAGGAGCAAAAGTTCGAAGCCAAGAAGAATTCGCTCCACCCACAACCCCGAAAATTCAGCTCTGCTAAGTTAGTGCAGGCTCCACACACAGTGTGCCTTCGAGCAGGCTTCGCACTTCACCCTTCGCAAGAGCATACTTCCATCTGATGACTTCAATCAGCTTTGCTAAGTCAGTGTAGGCTCAGCACACTGGGTGCCTTCGAGCAGGCTTCGTACTTCACCCTTCGCAAGAGTAGACTTCCCTCTGAGGACTTCGACCAAATACTCAGCGCTAGCAACTGGTACTAGGCTTCGCACTTTAGAGGTCTAAACCCACACTGAACATACTTCGCCGAGGACTTCGACAAGGGAGGAAAACAGACTTCGAACAGTGCTTCGCTAGTAATCAGAGAGGTCTAGCCTCCAGTTTACACAGAGCAAACAGACACTGAAAAACACACTTCACCCAGACAGACTTCTCACACACCTCTCCAGAAAACTCACAAGAAGATGGTGCAAAGAGAAATCAAAGCATGCAGTGAAGAGCACATACAAGTTCATGCAGTAAAAGAAAACAGAATCAAAGCTTCATTGCTTGAACAGGGAACACAAAATGAACTCACAGACTGAATACAGAGTATGTGGCGGCTAGCACAGGAGCTCAAAAATGGCTGCTCAAAGTGTTGATGTGACCTAGCTAGCCTCCACTATTTATAGGCACTATTCAGCACTGTGAATAGACTACTTTACCCCTAGGGTTTACACTGTTTTTGTCTCATCAGAACAGGGGGGTACAACTGGTAGTCTACTTTATTTGGAGGCTTCTTTTGTCAGCTTCGCAGAGGGGACAACATCAGCTTTTGCCCAGCAGACATGGTCAGCCTTTGCAGTCTTGGATTCTTCTGAAGCCCCCCTTCGCACGCGTGGGGTGCGGTAGCTTCGGTGAGAAGCCTTGAGCCTGACGGCCTTCGCTTCACCGAAGTCAGCTTTCGATAAAGTGACGGTTTTGAGCCGAAGCCGTCAAAGCCCTTGGGCCTTCGCACCAACACCTCCGGAGTGGACCACCATGGCTTCACAGCTTCTCCTAGCTCGAACTCCGCCAGCACGTGTACCGAAGCCATGCCTGGACGAAGTACCTCAAGTCAGCCTCACTCCGAAGCCCCACCTTCGGAGTACCACACTTCGAAGTCCCTCCTTCGTCCAAGGCCTTCGCATGAAGCATTCCATGAGCACTTCGTCGCAGTGTCTCTCCCCGAGCACACTCCTCGACGAACCTCACCCGGACCATGCCTTCGATGCACCTCGACTTCTGAGACCTTCGTCGGGTATACCTTCGAGTGTCTCCCTCCGAAGCACACTTCGAACGCCTTGACTAATTGCTGAGGACTTTGTCCACCATACTCCGAAGCCACTCCATTCGGAGTACCCTTCGAAGTGCCTCGCCTCCGAGGACTTCGTCTCGGAGTACCTTCAGCTGAAGTGACACTCCGCACTTACTGCCTTCTCCTGGCGCACCTCGACCTGAGGTCCGACCTCGACCCCTTCGCAGCCTTCGTGACCGAGCTCCCCGCTCGCCTGGCATCAAGCTTCCCGCTTGACCTAGGTTCACCTGCTGTGAACCGTCTGTTGCCTCCGAAGTCACCTACGCACCACAGACAAGCAGACAAGTGTATCCAGTACCCCGAAGACCTCTCCAGGTAAACAACCTTCATCACACACTCCGGTGTACCGCCCAAAGTACCGAACCCTTCGGTACAGCCAAGTCATTGTGTACTGTCGGACCCCTCCGACAGGCACACTCTGCTGCAACAGCTGTAGCAACTAGAGCCCACTGAACCCTTCGGTGAAACAACCTCCGAACACCTTCGGAGAACCAACCTCCGAACCCCTTCGGAGAACCAACCTCTGAACCCCTTCGGAGGGACCCCTTTGAATCAGAGGATAAAATCTGTCAATCACTCATCACAGACTCCGAAACCAACCCTTGGTTTCTCAATATGATTTACCGGAGGTGCATTAGCGATTAGAGTTGGAGGAACGGCCTTAGTAAAGCCGAACCTTCTAAGCGTCGCCTCTACCTGAGATCTAATTGTCGAATCTGAATAAAGTGGGCAACCCTAACCCTTGGGTACGGAGGCCTTTAAATAGGCTCAACCTAGGGTGGAAAGTTACAAAGAAACCCTTGAGTTTTTTCAGTTTAATTATGGAGTATTTTCAGAATAACATATTCTGAAAAATACCCAAATTTTGACTCTAATTTATTAAAATTTTGACCCTATACTTTTAATATATTTTTAGAACTTTGAAAATTCAGAAAATACTAAAAGTTTACACTTAATCTAAATTACTAAATGAAAATAAACTCCTAATTATTGGAATTTAAAAAACATTTAGATATGAGACGGTTTTCAGCAAAAACCGACAAAGCCTCCTAGATCGTCGACGATCGTCGTTAGTCCGCGAACTCGACTACCAGCAAGTCTCTCCCGCTCTCGATCCCTCGAATGACACCTCGTCTCGATCGACCGTTATCCATTGTGTAGGACCGAAACTAGCGACCAGAGGGGGGTGGGTGAATGGGCGCCTTAAAAATTCTTTCGAATATATGGCCTGTTCCCAATACCCAACGCACCTCAAAAGACTAAGCAGCAGAAAATAAATAGATAGCCTAAGTCTAAAGGTATCTAGCCTAGAAGCAGCTAATGACAAACTGAAGACTATCAAAGTAGTGCAAATAGATAGATAAACAATATACGCAAGACTAGGCAAGAGAAACTTCTCAGTAAAGCAATCTCGGTGCACTATGAGTGAGAAGAGAAGTTACCTGTTCAAATCTGTCTCCTGTTCGAAACACGGCGAAGCCTGCTTCGCAGATCGAAGCCTGCTTCGCGGGCCGAAGCCTGCTTCGGAGGTCGATGCCTACTTCGCAGATCGAAGACTGGTTCGGAGGTGGTAGTCAAAGTCTATCGAAGGTGTTGTGAAAAAGCCGAAGGTAGGTTTCGGTCTAGCCTAGTTTGAAGTGGCAGAAAATGAAGTGTGCTTCGAAGCGAAGTATGAGAAAATCGAAGCCTGCTTCGAAGTATGTACTTCGAAGGCAAAGCTTCGAACACAGGTCCGAACTGAGGACTTCGAAGCCAACCCTTCGAAGAGAAAAACTTCGAACACAACAGACGGACAACCTTCGAACAAAGAAGCGAAGCCTGTCACACGACAGAGAAACCAAATTCGAAGCCTACACTCTACCTTTGAAAAGAGAAAGCTTCGAAAAGAGAAGCGAAGGTTGATACACAACAAAGAAACCAAAACGAAGCCTAGCAGAACGACAAGCTTCGAAGCCAACTTCGAAACCTATTGAAGTGTGGACTTCGAACAGCTAGAGGCGGAGTACCTTCGCACTGTCATTCGAAGTACGCGATGCTGTCAATTCAAAAAGTACTTCGAAGCTAGCGATTCAGGACACAGAATGAAGTTCGAAGTTCGAACGAAGCCTTCGAGTATGTCAGATCGAAGCCTGCCTCACGGAGCTGAGGGGCTTCGAACAGAGAGGATGGCTTCGCCAGAAAAACAGCCAGAAAAGTTGCTAGAGCCTGTCAACTTCGATCAAAAAGCTGCGCAGTAGAAAGTAAAAAGTTGGCACAGAGTACTGTAGCTACAGTATAGCAGTACTACTTGCAACAGCAAGAACTAGTACTACTTGCGTGAAGAACACACCCAACAGAAGCTTCCGAAGCCTCAAAATTCATGGAAAAACTTGCTGTGCGAATGAAATGAAGCCATTAAAACTCTGCAGTTTCTGCACACGATTTGAGAATAGAAGCTTCACTACAACAATAAATGCAAGGCAATATAACATGGGCAAAAATTCCTAGCGGCGCACGCATGAACAGAAGAGGAGAGAGGCAAAGCAAGAGACAAAAAGTGACCCAAAAGAGTAGAATTGATTTCAGCCAAATGGGTAGTCCAAACCCTAGGGATTGGGGTCCTATTTATAGGCTCCCAACACTAGGAATGTTCCACCTGCCCCTTAGGGTTTTTACAGACACGACTGACTGACTGTGGGCCTAGAGTTACAGATGACTTATCCGGAAGCTAAGCTTTCATAGCGACTATGACTTCTCTTCTGGACAGTCGGATAGAAGATCGATGGTCGTCAGTTTTGCACTGAAACTGACAAAGCCTCCACCAGCTTTGCACCAGGTACCCGGATTGGGCCAGCCCGATTCCGCAGCTCTCTCAGCCCGGCAATCACTCACCGCCCGTGTACCTGAGTCAATCCTGGTCAACAGCCCAGTGGGTCTTCTACTGCTTCTGGCCCATGCACTCGGATTGGGCCAGCCCGACTTCGCAGCCTCCTCTGCCCGACAGTCGCTCGCTGCCCGTGTACCTGAGTCACACGCGGCCCATGAAACAGCAGATCTCCTCTCTTCTTCTGTCCTCTTTGACTATCGTTGACAATGACTCATCACTTCTGGAGCCATGAGGCCCACGCTATTCAGCATGGCTCCTCAATCTCCCCCTTGATGAGTGCATTGTCAACACTCCTCTTTTTCAGCTCTTCAGCACCTGCGAGCAAATGTGGAAACACGAAAACAAAACACAAGAAAACAAAAAGAGGAAAAATAAGGTAAAAGTTTAACCCTAATGACCAAAAGCCGAACAAAAGCAAGAAGTGGTCATTATGGTTAACCAAAACGTAAAAGCTCAAAATGAGTGCGATTTCAGAACAACAAGGATATCAACAGAGTAAGAACTCCCCCTTTAAACTCTGATCCCAAATTTTCTCCCCCTTGTTGACAAGTGAACTCATCAAGCACTCAATAGAGACACAGACTCCCCCTGAAATGCAACTCCCCCTCAAAATATGCAGTGATTTCAACTGGAGTGCATAAGAAGTGTGGAAAGCATGCTTCTCAGATATGATTGACTGCAATTAACAAAATCTAGCAGGTATAGCAGACGACATACTGTCCAAGACACATGGCATGATCAGTGCAACAGATGATATCTAAGGAAAGTCATTAGCACGCATTTTTCAGTTTTTGCAAACAAAAGCATCACCATATTTTCCTGTTAACAGGCAAGGTAAAGCATGAAATGCAAACGCTAACTGATATCTACCAAGATAAGCATTGTCCAAAACAAAATGCTTCAGCAAACTTGTTATCATTTCAGTTTTCAGGCTTTTTCTTTTTCCTTTTTCATTTTGCCAGGGGTTATTTGCATGTCAAACCTTATGCTGACCGACCAAGTCAAGCCTAGGCCAGAACTGGACCATCAGAAGCTTAAGACATTGGTCTTGGCATACATTACACTGTCTTAGTTCATACCAAAGTGCTATGGTACGCAGTCCAGAACAATGTAATGCGACAAAGCAAACCCACCTGGTTCTTTTCAAGTTATGCATAAAAAGGCATGGAATTTTCATTTTTCTTGATTTTTCATCATTTTTATAACACATTTCCATGTTTTAAAGCAGAAGGATGTCCAAGTTGCATGTTTGCATCTATGTCAAGAATCTAGCTACAAGGCATGTAACAGATAGCAAAAACATTCAGCCTACACATGCGAGTTACCAGAAGCAATGGTGATCATTTTTTCAAGTTTAAAGCATAAAAGCCATGCATATGACAGATATCAGACATATCAAGTGAACTGAACCAAAGCATGATCATTGACAAGTAATCAAAAGCATGTACCAGCTAGAATAAGTAAAGCAGTTCAATCATATAACAGAAGCAGCTCTAAAGTGTGATATGTGAATATGCAAGATATGAACACACACAAAAAGACTCAAGAAAAGAGTAAAGAAGAAAGAAAACTGACGCAAAAATATCCTAAAAAGGATACACAACACCCAAATCCCCTCGTAAACGCTCGAATGTGGACTGATCTAGGGGTTTGGTGAAAATATCAGCCAACTGAAGATGGGTATCAACATGAACAAGGTCAATGACACCTTTCTCATATTGATCCCGCAAGAAGTGAAAGCGCACATCAATGTGTTTGGTTTTTGAATGGAGACATGGGTTTTTTCCTACACTAATAGCACTGGTGCTGTCGCAAAACAATGGAACCCTGGTAGGAAAGAATAACCCAAAATCTCGTAGAGTGGAAATCATCCAAACCAACTGTGAGCAGCAGCTAGCAGCAGCTACATACTCAGCCTTTGTGGTCGAAAGAGCAACTCCAGATTGCTTTCGAGAAGACCAAGAGACAAGAGACGATCCAAGAAACTGGCAAGTACCGGAAGTCGACTTGTGATCCAACCGGCACCCACCAAAGTCAGCGTCCGAAAAGCCAGATAAATCAAGAGATGATGATGCTAAATAGTAAAGACCGAGATCAGGCACATAAGTGAGATACCTGAAGATGCGCTTGACAGCCTGCCGATGAGACGCGCGTGGTGAAGACTGGAAACGCGCGCAAAGTCCCACGGCGAACTGTATGTCTGGTCTTGTCGCCGTCAAGTACAGTAGCGAACCGATCATCCCTCGAAACTCCCTTTTATTGACCTTGACACCGCTCTCATCCTTGTCCAGACCCCCAGAAGTGCCCATCGGGGTCATCTGCGGCTTCAATTCACCACCAAAGTCAAATTTCTTTAACATATCACGAGTGTACTTACCTTGGTGGATGAAGGTGCTGTCCTTGGTCTGCTTGATCTGGAGCCCTAAGAAGTACTTGAGCTCACCCATGAGGCTCATCTCAAACTCGCTGTGCATCTGCTCAGAAAACTTGGACACAAGATCATTAGTAGTACCGCCAAAAATAATATCGTCCACGTAAATCTGAGCAACTAAGAAGTCTGAAGCAACTCTGAGCAAAAAGAGAGTTTTGTCCACAGAACCCATCACAAAGCCCTTCCCCAACAAAAATTGCTTTGACCGGTCATACCAATCCCTGGGGGCTTGCTTCAACCCGTATAAAGCTTTGTGCAACTTAAAAACATGTCGAGGAAACTTAGGGTTCTCAAAACCGGGGGGCTGCCTAACATAAACTTCCTCCTCTATGAACCCGTTCAGAAAGGCACTCTTAACGTCCATTTGAAAAAGCTTAAAACCCTTCGAAGCGGCAAAAGCTAAGAGAATACGAATGGACTCAAGACGGGCAACAGGGGCGAAAGTTTCTTCAAAATCAATACCCTCTTTTTGGCAAAAACCCTGGGCAACTAGTCGAGCCTTGTTGCGCACCACAACCCCATCTTCACCTTGTTTGTTCTTGAATACCCACTTGGTGCCTATGGGGTTGCATCCTGGTGGTGGCTCAACTAATGTCCAAACCCGATTGCGGACAAAGTTCTCTAGCTCTTCTTGCATAGCATTAATCCAATTAGAATCAGAAAGAGCATGAGAAACGTATCTGGGCTCAAAAGATGCAACAAACGCAGATTCAGCAAACACAGCAAGAGAGGCAGAAGAACGCAAAGTTCTCTCAGTCAGATCACCTATGATGAGCTCTGAGGGATGGTCACGCTGAACTGCTCGGGTTCCCTAGTGATCTGAAGTCACCTCACCAGAGTCAACAGCTGGCACCTCTGGACTCGACTGAGGGGGCTCGATTGTAGTGGAAGAAGTGATCAGAGGTCCGCCCTCATCCTCAGTCGAAGTCTCAGAAGGTGTGGGCTCTGCAGGGGGAGCAGAAGGCCCACCCTCATCAGCAGCTAGAGTATCCTCATCTTCCTCAAAGATGGACTCTCCGAGCTCATCATCACCAGAAAGATCAAAAGAAGGAGTCAAAGAAGGCAAGGACTCATCAAATGAAACTTCACAAGTCTCGACAAGCAGTTGGGATTCGAGGTTCCAAACACGGAAACCTCGAGAATGCAATGCATAACCAAGAAAAACTCTGTCCCAGCAACGAGACTCAAACTTGTCCAAATGCCCTCCCTTCTTGAGCACAAAGCACTTGCAGCCAAATGCTCGTAAGTGGCTCACCTTGGGCTGTCTACCAAACCGCAACTCATATGATGTCTTACCAAGGTAAGCTCTAAGAAAAATGCGGTTGGCCAGATAGCAAGCCGTGTTCATGGCTTCAGCCCAAAAACGCCTAGGAGTCCTGTGCTCATCGAGCATCATCCTGGCCATCTCGACTAGCGTGCGGTTCTTTCGTTCCACAACGTCGTTCTGTGGGGGAGTGTAAGGAGCAGAAAACTAATGGTCAAGACCCTGATCACTACAGAAGGTGACGAACTGAGAGTTCTCGAACTCAGAGCCGTTGTCGGAGCGAATTTCTCGCATCCGTCCATTGTTCTCATTTTTCAGTTTCAGAATCAGGTCATGAACAAAATGAAAAGTCTCATCCTTAGACTCCAAAAAGAAAACCCACGAGAATCGAGAGAAGTCGTCAACAATCACAAGTGCGTACCACTTCCCACCGACTGAGCGTACCCGAGCTGGACCTACAGTGTCCAAGTGTAAAAGCTCGCCTGGATACGAAGTCATTACCTGAGTCACAGGTGAGTGAGAAGCAGCAACCATTTTCCCATGACGACAGGGATGACAAACTAGATCCTTCTCCATCTTAAGCTTGGGCAATCCTCGGATAAGGTCCATAGAGCTCAACCTGACTAGCAGATCAAAACTCAAATGACCTAACCTCCTATGCCACTTCCAGAGCTCAGAGGAGGATCCAGCAATCAAACAGCGAGAAGGGCCAAAAGAACTAGAGAAGTCAATTCGAAAAACTTTACCAAAAGGTAAGATCTGGCAAATCAAAGACCCTCTAGAATCAAACACAGAAGAATTGCCCTTCTTAAAACGCACTTCCAAACCATCCTCAAGAAGTTGCGAAACAGAAATCAAATTAAAGTTCAAGTTTCCAACCAAAGCAACGTTCTTTAAAGAAAAATGGTCTGAAATGCGAATTGAGCCAATGCCACTTACTTTCCCTTGACCACTGTTCCCGAAGGTGATGTACTCTTTCGAGCTCGGGGGAGTGAGACTGGAGAACCATCTGCGATGTCCCGTCATGTGGTGAGAGCATCCTGACTCCATGATCCAAACATCCTCCAGTCCCTGGTCCTGCACAATCAGTGGTTGTAAGTGGGAGCAAATGGTCCGGCACTAGGTTTAGCAAAAGAGCTAAACCAGTGTCGAGCCATCTGCTCAAAAGATGGAAAGCGAAAACCATCAAAAGAGTTTGGACCAAAACGTGGCTCAAGGCGCGGTCCTCGGTTCTTCCTAACCCTGCAGCCACGAGGTCCAGGACCGTAGCCAATACGGCCTGGAACTCTGCCGGAACGGACACCACCAACTGGAGCACGGGCAAGAAAGTCGTCTCCTCTACCACCACCTACACGACGCGGCCTGGCCTCCAGCCTCTCCCCGCGTCGAGGAACACGCAGTCTACCATCCTGCTGGTAGAACTGCTCCTGATCACTACGAGCCCTCTCTGCTCTCTCAACCCGCTTCCTCCTAAAGCAGAACTCCGCAAGATGCTCGTTTCTCTGACAGTACTCACAATGATAGGTGGGCTTCTTGGGATGTGGTTGAGGCTTGGGATGTTTGGGCTTGGTAGTGTTTGGTGTGGTCTTCTTGGGTTGAGAGGGTCCAGGAAGAGAGTCTAGAGAAGAGTAGAGGTGTTTGGGCTTAGGAACCCAGATAGGCTTCTTGGGTGGAGCTTTGGGTGGTTCATGAATTACTCCATCCTTGGGCTGACAAGCCTGGGAAGTCTTAGTGGACTGAGTCTTGGGATACCTCTGCTCTGGAGTCATTTTGCTCCACTCCACTGCCCGGCTAATGGCGCTCTCAAAGTCAGCCTTGGTGTAGGTATAACCTACTCCAAACCCATCCTGCCTCTTGAACTGCTGGATCATCATGCCGAGCTGAGGCTCTCTGGCACTGATCCAACTCAGGATGGAACGGAGGTAAAAGTTCTCATTCTGAGAATCTGCTAGCTCCTCTCTCAAGGAAGCTAGAACCTCCACCTGAGACAAGCAGGTCTCACACTAACTCTCTACTTGGACAGACTTTTCGGCTTTCAGCTTGATCAACTCCATTCTAAGAGACAGACAGTTCTCACAAATAGTGGGTGGAACTGACAATGTCTCAAGCTCTAGCCTAGTCTGGGCAAGCTCAGCTCTCAACCTCTCCAAATCACCCAAATGCTCATCGCCCTTGGATTTCAACTCAGCTAAGGCAGCTAAATGAGATGGACAATGATCACAAGGTGCGACAGCAGAGGCTTGAGCATCTTTCAGCTCCAGCTGAGCGCTTTCAAGCTCAGTGGCCAAAGTGTCCCTCTCATCAACCCTTTCTGTGTACCTGGACTTCAGAGTCGACAGGTCACACAGAAGCACCTCACACTTCGGGCACTCACTGCTATCACCCAAGCAAGGGGAAGAAGATAAACTCTCAATTCTGCCGTTGGCTACGGCAAGCTCACTCTCTAATTCTTCTATCCTCTTCTTAGCCCCCCTAAGCAGTTTTTCCCGATACTTTAACTCCTGACGATTGCTCTCAAGTAAATCAACAATTTCACGCTCATAAGATGATACCTTTTCGTCGTCGTCGTCGGAGTCGTCGGAGGAGCTTTTTTCTTCCTTATCCCCAAGAGCCATTGAACAGAAGCTCTTGCGAGATCTTCAGCGCTGGTGTGAGCGGCTCTTCGGCTTGTCCCCGAAAGCCATGAAGCAGAGGCCCGCCGGATCATCCTTGTCCTTCCCCTTCCTGATGGCGATCTCCTCATCACTTGAGCTCGATGAAGAGGAAGAAGACGTGGACCGCTTGGAGTAACTCTTCTCCATCTCGGCGAAGAAGGCCTTGTCGCGCTTCTTGTTCTCTCGCCGGTAGTCCTTCAGGGCCTTCTTGAAGAACCTGGTCTTCGGCTTGCCCTTGTTGAAGAAGGAGCTGTCGTGCTTGTCGGAGTCATGGAAGATACCACCGATTCCCTTCTTGTGTCCATTACGCTTGGGGCAGTCGGCGATGAAGTGACCTGGATCACCACACTCAAAGCACCCGGATTTTGTGTCGTGTCTTTTGAACATTCTCTTGTCATAGACACGACGCACCCGGTTGTTAAAAAGACACAAATCATCATCTCCCAACAACTCAAGCTGGTCCTCAGTGATAGACATCAAAGAGAACCCAGCACAGCTCACAGAAGAGGGATCAACAGAAGGTGTAGCAAGGGCCAGAGATTTCGATCCAGAACCAGTGAGATTTGATCTCAGCTGGAGATCAACCTCAGTAGCCTTCAGCTTGCTAAACAACTCAGAAATGGTCAAGGTATCATAAGAAGTACTCTCAATGATAGAAGATACCTTGATCTCCCAGATCTTTGGGTCCAAGGTATGGAGAACCTTGAGCGCCTGCTCGTGATCTGAGACTAACTGAGCACCCTCAGCCTTGTTGTCCCGAAGCTTGTTTATGATCGACTGAAAACGACCAAACAAAGCCTCAACAGATTCACCCGGCTTCTGTGTGAAGTTCTCGTACTCACGCCGGTAGGTCTGATAGAGTCGAGCCTTGACCTGGGCTGTTCCCTCATGGTGTGCCTTGAGGGTAGCCCAGATCTCTCTCGTAGTGGAGAGATGACTCACACGCTCAAACTCAGTGGGACTTAAACCAGAAAACAGAATGTTCACAGCCTTACTATTGCTCAGATGCTGAGCAATGATACCAGCAGTACCATGCTCAGCTACTGGAAATATGACAAACGTGGTGTGAACGCAAATGTCCCAAATGTCCGAACCCTGGCTCATAAGATAGGCTCGCATGCGAGTCTTCCAATAGTTATAGCCATAGGCTTCCAAGGACGGGACCTTGCCAGGAGACGTCATGGTCACTACCGGGGTTTAGAACCGGTTAAGGTATGGAAAAACCCTAACCAAGCTCTGATACCACTTGTAGGACCAAAAGTAGCGACCAGATGGGGGGTGAATGGGCGCCTTAAAAATTCTTTCGAATCTATGGCCTGTTCCCAATACCCAACGCACCTCAAAAGACTAAGCAGCAGAAAATAAATAGATAGCCTAAGTCTAAAGGTATCTAGCCTAGAAGCAGCTGATGTCAAACTGAAGACTATCAAAGTAGTGCTAATAGATATATAAACAATATATGCAAGACTAGGCAAGACAAACTTCTCAGTAAAGCAATCTCGGTGCACTATGAGTGAGAAGAGAAGTTACCTGTTCAAATCTGTCTCCTGTTCGAAACACGGCGAAGCCTGCTTCGCAGATCGAAGCCTGCTTCGCGGGCCGAAGCCTGCTTCGGAGGTCGATGCCTACTTCGCAGATCGAAGACTGGTTCGGAGGTGGTAGTCAAAGTCTATCGAAGGTGTTGTGAAAAAGCCGAAGGTAGGTTTCGGTCTAGCCTAGTTTGAAGTGGCAGAAAATGAAGTGTGCTTCGAAGCGAAGTATGAGAAAATCGAAGCCTGCTTCGAAGTATGTACTTCGAAGGCAAAGCTTCGAACACAGGTCCGAACTGAGGACTTCGAAGCCAACCCTTCGAAGAGAAAAACTTCGAACACAACAGACGGACAACCTTCGAACAAAGAAGCGAAGCCTGTCACACGACAGAGAAACCAAATTCGAAGCCTACACTCTACCTTTGAAAAGAGAAAGCTTCGAAAAGAGAAGCGAAGGTTGATACGCAACAAAGAAACCAAAATGAAGCCTAGCAGAACGACAAGCTTCGAAGCCAACTTCGAAACCTATCGAAGTGTGGACTTCGAACAGCTAGAGGCGGAGTACCTTCGCACTGTCATTCGAAGTACGCGATGCTGTCAATTCAAAAAGTACTTCGAAGCTAGCGATTCAGGACACAGAATGAAGTTCGAAGTTCGAACGAAGCCTTCGAGTATGTCAGATCGAAGCCTGCCTCACGGAGCTGAGGGGCTTCGAACAGAGAGGATGGCTTCGCCAGAAAAACAGCCAGAAAAGTTGCTAGAGCCTGTCAACTTCGATCAAAAAGCTGCGCAGTAGAAAGTAAAAAGCTGGCACATAGTACTGTAGCTACAGTATAGCAGTACTACTTGCAACAGCAAGAACTAGTACTACTTGCGTGAAGAACACACCCAACAGAAGCTTCCGAAGCCTCAAAATTCATGGAAAAACTTGCTGTGCGAATGAAATGAAGCCATTAAAACTCTGCAGTTTCTGCACACGATTTGAGAATAGAAGCTTCACTACAACAATAAATGCAAGGCAATATAACATGGGCAAAAATTCCTAGCGGCGCACGCATGAACAGAAGAGGAGAGAGGCAAAGCAAGAGACAAAAAGTGACCCAAAAGAGTAGAATTGATTTCAGCCAAATGGGTAGTCCAAACCCTAGGGATTGGGGTCCTATTTATAGGCTCCCAACACTAGGAATGTTCCACCTGCCCCTTAGGGTTTTTACAGACGCAAGAATAAGGAAAAGACTCTACTGCCCTTAGGAATTTTTACAGACACGACTGACTGACTGTGGGCCTAGAGTTACAGATGACTTATCCGGAAGCTAAGCTTTCGTAGCGACTACGGCTTCTCTTCTGGACAATCGGATACAAGATCGATGGTCATCAGTTTTGCGCCGAAACTGACAAAGCCTCCACCAGCTTTGCACCAGGTACCCGGATTGGGCCGGTCCGATTCCGCAGCTCTCTCAGCCCGGCAATCACTCACCGCCCGTGTACCTGAGTCAATCCTGGTCAACAGCCCAGTGGGTCTTCTACTGCTTCTGGCCCATGCACCCGGATTGGGCCAGCCCGACTTCACAGCCTCCTCTGCCCGACAGTCACTCGCTGCCCGTGTACCTGAGTCACACGCGGCCCATGAAACAGCAGATCTCCTCTCTTCTTCTGTCCTCTTTGACTATCGTTGACAATGACTCATCACTTCTGGAGCCATGAGGCCCACGCTATTCAGCATGGCTCCTCACATTGTCCTGCTTCGTCTTCATGCGTACATTTGAGGTCACTCTCAACTCCGACTGACATCCTCGACCATCTGACATTAGACTCCCTGTCTAACCCTGATCCCTTGTCATCGACAGTTGACGAGTATCTCAACCCTGCACACATGAGACAAGCACAGACACACACAGTCCCAAGCACCCATACATGAATATCATAGCAAACTCCATCAATCACTCATCATAACCTTGAACCACAGTGAAAACCCTCACTTAGTTCCTCAATCTCCCCCTTGATGAGTGCATTGACAATTCAAGATGAAAAGAAGATTAAAAAACAAGTTCAACACACAAGTGACCATGAAAGCTCTAGAAAGAGCAAAAAGAAACATGTCACTTGAAAAAGGATGATAGAACAAAGCTTAAGGACAAAACTGGACAAAACTACCTCACAAACTCAATTTGGCAACAAAATCTCATGAACTCTCCCCCTTTGGCAATGCAGACATCAAGATAGCACCATGAGTTGTGAGAGTAAAGTATAAATGCAATGCTTCTGGAATATAATTAAGTCCAATTACAGTACTGAGAAACCAAGGGTTGGTTTCGGTGTTTGTGATGAGTGATTGACAGGCTTTTTACCCTCTGTTCGAAGGGTACCTCCGAAGGGGGTTCGGAGGTTGGACCTCCGAAGGGTGTTCGGAGGTGGTTTCACCGAAGGGTGTTCGGTGGTTTGGTTGCTGCAGCTGTTGCAGCGGAGTGTGCTCGTCGGAGGGGTCCGACAGTACACGATGACTGGGTGTGTACCGATGGCTTCGGTACTTTGAGCGGTACACCGGAGTGTGTGCCGGAGGTTGCTAACCCGGAGAGGTCTCCGGAGTACTGGATACACTTGTCTGCTTGTCTGTGGTGCGTAGGGACTTCGGAGGCGACAGACAGGTTCGCGGCAGGTGAACCTGGGTCAAGCGGGAGGCTTGATGCCAGGGGAGCGGGGAGCTCCGTCACGGTGGCTGCGAAGGGGGTCCGGGTCGGTCCTCGAGTCAAGGTGCGCCAGGTGAAGGCAAAGAGTGCGGAGCGTGGCTCCGGGTGAAGGTACTCCGAGACAAAGTCCTCGGAGGTGAGGCACTTCGAAGGTACTCCGGAAGGAGTGACTTCGGAGTTGGATGGATCAAGTCCTCTGCGGAGGCAAGGAGTTCGAAGTGTGCTCCGGAGGGAGACATTCGAAGGTACCCGACGAAGGTCTCAGAAGTCGAGGCGCATCGAAGGCATGGTCCGGGTGAGGCTCGTCGAGGAGTGTGCTCGGGGAGAGACACTGCGACGAAGGGCTCATGGAATGCTTCGTGCGGAGGCCTTGGACGAAGGAGGGACTTCGAAGGGTGATGCTCCGAAGGTGGGGCTTCGGAGTGTGGTTGTCTTGTGGTGCTTCGGCCTGCATGGCTTCGGTACACGGACTGACGGAGTTCGAGCTGGGTGAAGCTGCGAAGCCGTGGTGGTCCACTCCGGAGGTGTTGGTGCGAAGGCCCAAGGGCTTTGACGGCTTCGGCTCAAAACCGTCACTGTATCGGAGACTGACTTTGGTGAAGCGAAGGCCATCTGGCTCAAGGCTTCTCGCCGAAGCTACCGCACCCTCGCGTGCGAAGGGAGGCTCCAGAAGGTCAAAGACTGCAAAGGCTGACACTGTCTGCTCTGCAAAAAGCTGACGTTGTCTCCTCTGCAAAGCTGACAGAGAAGCCTCCAGAATAAAGTTGGACTACCTTTTGTACCCCTTAGTTTTGTAGAGACAAATCCAATGTAAACCCTAGGGGTAAAGTAGTCAATTCCTTTGGGTGAGCTGTGGGCTATAAATATGGGGGCTCGGTAGGTAACATTTAACACTTTGAGCATTTACTGTTGAGCTCCTGTAGCCACATACCTCGCTGTATTCATCCAGAGTTCAAATATTTTTGTGTTCCTTGTTCAAGCGGCGAAGCCCTGCTTCTTTGTGCTTTTTGCTTGAGCTCGCGTTACATACCTCGCTAGTTATAGTGCACCGAAGCCTGTCTAGGTGAAGGTTGTTTTTGTGCGAAGTGTGTTTTTCAGCGTGCGTTCGCTCTGTGTAACTTGAGGCCAGACCTCACAGATTACTAGCGAATCCCTGATCGAAGCCCATTTTGCTTCTTGTGTCGAAGCCCGTAGCGAAGTCCGTTTGTGTGCGTGTAGACCTTCGTGTACGAAGCCCAGCACCAGTTGCTGCTGCCAAGTACTCGATCGAAGTCCCCAGTAGGGTGTCCACTCTTGCGAAGGGTGAAGTGCGAAGCCTGCTCGAAGCACCCTGTGTGCGGAGCCTGCACTGACTTAGCAGAGTAGATTTTCGAGGGTTGTAAGTGGAGCAAAGTCTTCTTGGCTTCGAACTTTTGCTCCTGCGAAGCCTGTGTTCGGAGCTGTCGAAGCACCTTCGAACCAGACCTTCGAAGGTTGTGTTCGAAGCCTGTTCCGCAGAAGACAGAACCAAACCGAAGGCTTGTTTTTAGCCTAAATTTTTAAAAGCTCCCATTCACCCCCCCTCTGGTCGCCGTTTCCGGTCCAACAAGTACAAACAAGCATTGTGCCTCACAAGCTGTCCTAACCAACTTTATGACAATCTTGAATGTATACAATCTAATTAACAGTAAGAGCAAGAACTTTCATGTTTTAGTAAATAAAAGCATCACTACTCAGACTAGCATACTATACATGGCAAGGTAAGAGATGCAAAAGCTAGTCAAATACAAACCAGATAATCACATCCCACTACAAGGAGCTGCAACAAACTTCATATGCGAGGAAATTGAACTTTTTATTCTTTTTTAAGTGCCAGGGGTTATTTGCAAGTCAACCTTATGCTAACCGACCAATCCAAGCCTAGGATGAACCATTAGAAGCTTAAGACATTGGTCATGGTATACACTTCAATGTTCCAGTTCATATCAAAGTGCAATGGTACGCAGTCTAGAACAAAGTAGTGCGACAATGCAAACCCACCTAGATCTTTTCAATTTTATCATAAGATAAATATTTTTTGTTTCATTTTCATTTTTCATCATTCATCATTTTTATTTTTCATCATTTTTTTAATTTTGAGCATAAAAGGATCAAGTTGCATATTAGCATCCAAGTGAAAAAAGACAAAGTTATCAGGTATGTAATGAATAGCAAATGAACCCTAGCCTATTCATGCTAGTTTCTAGACTAAGTAGTGACCATTTTCAAATTTTCACAAATAAAAGCCATGCTCAAGACAGGTAGTTAGATATATTCAATCCAAGCATAAGCAACAGAAGTATAAGACAGTATTGTAAAAGGCATAATAAAGCATGTACATGTGAAAGAAATTAATCATATTACAGAAGCATATGCAAAAGTACACAACTCCCCCTCACATGATGCCATAAGGATGACAAATGTCAAGCTATCCCCTCAAAAATTCAAAACGAGAAGCGTCGAGAGGCTTGGTGAAAATATCTACAAGCTGATTCTGGGTATAAACAAAGCGCAAATCGATATCCCCATTCTCATTATGATCTCTTAAGAAATGATAACGTACGTCAATGTGTTTGGTCCTAAAATGTTGTACTGGGTTGTTTTCTAAGCCAATCGCACTCGTGTTGTCACAAAATAGTGGAACTCCTTTAAAATCCAACCCAAAGTCCCGCAAAGTAGAAACATCCACAAAATCTATGCGCAACAGCTAGCAGCAGCTACATATTCAGCCTCGGCTGTAGAATGTGCAATGCTATATTGTTTGCGAGAAGACCAACACACAAGAGAAGAACCCAGAAAGTGACAAGTCCTAGACGTACTCTTGCAATCAATACGACATCTAGCAAAGTCAGCATCAGAAAAACCTCTCAAGCATAATGAAGATGATTCAGAATACCAAATGCCAAATTTGAGAGTGTGCTTGAGATACCTTAGAATGCGCTTGATAGATTGATGATGTGAAGCCCTGGGAGAAGCCTGATAACGAGCGCACATACACACAGCAGGTCCACTTCTTCTCTGTCTTCATCTAGATCAAGCACAACTGAAGTACCCATTGGGGTAGCAAGTGGTTTTGCAGTTCCTTGTTTTCTTTGCTTGATTTGCAAACCAAGGAAGAAGGTCAGCTCGCCCATCATCGACATTTCGAATTCCCTGCTCATGGATTCAGCAAACTTGGCCACAAGAGTATGAGATAAACCACCAAAGATTATGCCATCAACATAAATCTGAACAAGTAGGAAATCTTTGCCAAGCATGAGAGTGAACAAGGTTTTATCAACAGATCCCATTTTGTACTTGTGCTCAATCAAGAAGGTCCTAAGGCGGTCGTACCAAGCCTTAGGAGCTTGCTTGAGCCCATATAAAGCTTTGTGGAGTTTAAAGACTCTATGGGGGTACTTGGGATGCTCAAAGCCACGAGGGTGCTTAACATACACATCTTCTCCTATGAACCCATTAAGAAAAGCGCTTTTTACATCCATTTGAAAAAGTTTAAATCGACGAGACGATGCAAACGCAAGCAAGATCCTAATGGCCTCAAGTCGAGCTACTGGTGTAAATGTTTCTCCAAAATCAACCCCCTCGACTTGAGTATACCCTTGAGCCACAAGTCTAGCCTTGTTCCTCACTATAGCCCCATCCTCCCCCTGTTTGTTTTTGAAAATCCATTTTGTTCCAATGATATGAATGTTAGGGGGTGGATCAACAAGAATCCAAACTTTATTTCTATCAAAATTTTCAAGCTCCTCATGCATGGCGTTGATCCAACTCACATCACACAAAGCATGACTAACATCTAATGGTTCAAAATTTGCAAAAAAAGCATAATCAACGAAGTGAGCATGAGATTGGGTTACTCATTCATTTAGCTCATCGATGATCTATTCAGGAGGATGCATTCTATGAATACAAAGCGGTGCTTCTCTTTGTGACATAATCTCCCCCTCAAATCTTGTAGAAGTTTGCTCCATGCTTCCGGAAGTAGAATCTTCAGGTACTCTTGTTGATGTAGAGGGAGGTAGTGGTACAACATCATGATCTTCACCATCTGATGGTTCCTCTTCCTCAAAAATTGTTTCACTCATATCGTGCTCACTCGCAAGTTTAAAAACAGAACTAACACATGGAGATGTTTCATCGAATGACACGTCACAAGATTCAACTATAGTGTTAGTTTCAAGATTGAAAACGCGATAAGAGTGACCATGCAAGGAATAGCCCGGAAAGATTCCATCAGATGCACGTGATTCAAATTTGTCCAAATTACCTCGCTTTAGGATGAAGCACCGGCATCCAAAAACTCTTAAGTGAGTGAACTTGGGCTTCCTCCCAAAACGAGGTTCTTAAGATGTCACATTCAACAAAGAGCACAAAAAAATCCTATTGGAGATGTAGCATGATGTACTCATGGCTTCAGCCCAAAATTTTCTAGGAGTCCTATGCTCATTGAGCATCATCCTAACCATCTCCACAAGTGTGCGATTTTTTCTCTCAACAACACCATTTTGTTGAGGGACTCTTGGTGCAGAAAACTAATGTTCAATTCCATGTTCAAGACAAAAATCTGCAAAACAATTGTTCTTGAACTCGGTGTTGTTGTCACTTCGAATGGTTTTCATTGCACTGGGGAGTTCATTGAATATCCTCAATGCTAAGCTCCGAAAGTGTATAAACACTTCATCCTTGCTTACAAGAAAGAAAACCCAAGAGTCACGAGAGTAGTCGTCAACCACAACAAGAACATACCGTTTTTCGCCTAAAGAGCTAACCTGAGATGGACCTACAGTGTCCATATGAAGTTCTCTGGGTCGCTCAGTCATTACCATGTTTATGGGTGAATGAGAGGTGGCAACCATTTTTCCAAGACGACAAGGAGCACAAATCAGGTTCTTCTCAAATTTGAGCTTGGGCAATCCTCGGATGAGTCCTAGGGCACTCAATCGAGCAAGAAGATCAAAGCTCATGTGCCCTAGTCTCCTATGCCACATCCAAAGCTCAGATGAAGGTTTAGCTAAAAGGCAATGAGAAGATCCAAATGATTCAGAGAAATCAGCATCAAACACTATCTACTCTCAAGATTTTGCAAATGAAAGCGCCAAAAGAATCAAGCACATGAGAGGCATCATGACCAAAGTGAACCTCAAAACCCTCATCAAGCAATTGAGAGACAGAAAGAAAGTTATAGCCGAAGTCCTCAACCAATGCAACATTAGAGAGAGTGAAGTTTTCATTGATTCTAATCATACCTTGGCCTTTCACTCTACTTTTGCGATTGTTTCCAAAGGTAATGTGTTCTCGTTGCTTGGTTAAGGTGAAGCTAGAGAACCATGATGACTTTCCGGTCATGTGGCATGAACAGCCGGAATCAATAATCCACTTGTTCTCTAGGCTTCCATGCCTTCCCTACATAGAGACAGAAGACCTCGAGTACTCAGTGCTAGGGTTAGTGATAAAATGTTTAGATATCCAGCATTGAACAACTCGAGAGTTAGGCAAAACAGAAGATTGTGTAGGAAAAGAGTTATAATGGAAGTGAGGTCTTCTTGCAAAGTGTTGAGGTCTCCTAAAATGACTTGGACCAAAACCTCTAACACATGGTCTAACATCATATGAAGCATGATGTAAACCACGATGGGTAAAGTCACTCAAATAACCATGAGGATCCTCAAAATCAGAATAAGTGTGATAACCATACTTATGCAAATCAAATGATGGATAATATGAATTATGAAAGTTCATAGCATGAGCACGACGTTCATCCTTGATACGACGATAACAAAAACCAATCAAATGACCTACATGATGACAATAAGAGCAATGAAAAACTTTATTGTGTGTAGGTTCATGAGTTTCTGGTGCAAACCTCATAGTTTTTCTTGGTTTTTGCTTGGAGTATGTCTTGGGTGGTGGAATGATCATCCTTTTAGGTTGGGTAGGATTTTTGGCTTAATGAGTGGTGTCTAACTAGGCTCTCTCTTTCTCAAGGGTAGTAGGTAGAGTGAACACAGTTTTTCTTGGGGTATTTGGTGTAGTTCTCTCATACCCTGTCAGCGCACATTTTAGTTTTATCCAAAAGCAAATCCATTTTACCTTTCCCTTCGGTATACTTATCCACCATGGAAAGAAGATAATCATTCTCACACTTAAGTTTTTCGACTTTCTCTCTAGCAAAGTTGAGTTGGTCCTTAAGGATGATGCAGGTGGAACATGACGGCTGCACATCCTTAGAACACTCAGCACTCTCCAATCTAGCCTTAAGTTAATCAACATACTTATCTCTCAAGTTATTGCTTTCAACGAGTAAAGAACAATTCAAGCATTCATTGATGACACAAGGACTAGAATCGACCACCAAAAGTTGTTTCTAAACATTTTCAAGTTTTTCAAGATTTTGAGCATGAATCAGACGCAACTGAGCAAGTTCATTCATTACAACAAGACATGACTCACATTCAGCATTTTCAGACTTAGGCTTCAACAAGACAAGTTCAATAGAAAGAGATTAAATTTTGAGTTTTAGTTCCTTTCGTTCTTTAGCAGCAAGTTTGAGAAGTCTATCTTGAGAAATGATTGCATCATGTAATTCATCGTTTTGAACAAGAAGCTGGTCATGAGATAAACTAACCTTAGATGAGTCTAGCTCATCACTGTTGTGCTTGTCATTTTCCATGAAGCAGAGGCCGTTGAAGTCTTTTTTCTTTTCCTTATTTTCCTCATTCTTGCATGGATCTTCTTCATCGGAGCTTGGCTCCTCACTTGATGTGTTGTCGATGTCGCTAAGAGCAGCCACAAATGCTCTAGCCACTCTTTTTGCCACTTTTCCTCTCTTTCCTTTGAAGAAGGTTTTTTTGTCTCTTTTCTGGCGTTTGTGTTCATGTTCATTCTTTGCTTTCAATTTTGGGCAATTTTCTTTGATATGATTAAGATCACCGCACTCAAAACATCCTCGAGAGCCTCCTCTCATTTGATCTCTTCTATCATTGTATAATCTAGTGAACTTTTTGACTATGAGAGCAAGCTCTTTATCGTCCAATGTGTCCACTTGTTCTTTTTTGATAGAGACCAAAGAAGACAAGGCAAATCCACCAGAAAAGGCACAAACTCCAGACAGATTACCTACGGATGAGGTGCCACTGCTAGAATTGGAAACTAGTGCCATGGATTGTGGCAAAGAGTTCCCAATTCTAGAACGAGATGCCTTGGCAATCTTGGTGGATTTAAGCTTACTAAAAATTTCATCGCAAGTCAAAGTGTCAAAGCTCATGGACTCTTCAATACTTGAGATCTTTACTTCCCATATGCTATGATCAAGAGCATAGAGAAGTTTGATCGCCCTATCATGATCCGGGTAAGCTAACGTCCTAGTGGAGCACAAGTTACTCACAACTCCATAAAAATGTGCAAACATGGCATCTACAGATTCGCTAGGGCCTTGCACAAACATTTGGTATTCTTGGTTATAAGTGCTTTGCCACATAGCCTTAATGTGAGAAGTGCCCTCATGAAAAGTTTTCAAAGTAGACCAAATCTCACATGCAGTTCTAAGGTGCTGGACCCTGTAAAACTCATTGCGACTCAGACTGATGAACAATATGTTTCTTGCTTTGCTATTACAATCGTATTGTAACTTCTCAGTCTCTGAAGTGCGAGTTTCAGGGATCACATATTGGGAATCAACAATGTCCCAAATAGCACTTCCTTGGATTAGTAGATAAGCCTCCATGCGCACCTTCCAATAAGCGTAATCTCGACCATGAAACATCAGAATCTTAGAGTTCTTATCCATGTCGCCACAAGGATCACAAACCAGTTAAGGTCAATTGGTGAACTAACTGGATCTGATACCAATTGTGGGATCGGATTGGCGACTAGAGGGGGATGAATAGGTGCCTCAACAAATTTTTAATCAAAACATCCAACACTCCTCTAAGATTGTGAATTCAAATTTATGATCAATAGAATTCAAGCTTCAGTTAAAAATCAATAAACACTGTAGCAAATCCGAAAAGATGAGTAGAACACACTTAATCAATACTTATGATGTTATTTTGAATCATGTCCTTGCATGTGAGTATAGATTAGTCAATATGAACAAGCTGAAATCAATTCATTCAGTCAATTACAATCAAGGAGTAAAAACAATTCAGACTAGGGAATTTGAGTGTAAAACTTGTAAAATTCAAACTCTACCAAAAACTAGATGTTGAACAGTGCTAGGTCAAATGTTACTAGAACATTTTCTCGCAGGCTTCACTACCTTACACTGAAATGTGTTGACATCAAAATATGGCACATGAAGGTGAGCATCACATAGCAAAAGAAGCAAACATCATCAAACAAAATTTGAACTGAAGTAACAAATTTGGTTCAGGAAGATTTCTGAGTACACAGCAGTGACAAGAGGCTAGCAAGGAGATTGTTTTCAGTCACACAAAAGTAGAACCAGTACAAAAACTAAGCATCCAACCATTTACTCAAAAATTGATCACAAGATTCTTCTATTTGAAAAACATCTCAGAACACTTAATCACTTTCTTCAATTCTTAACATGTTCAAAAGATTTCAGTGTTCAAAGCAATTCTTGTGAAATATGCTGAACAACAGAGCTTGCAATTTTCGGATGTGATACAGTGTAAAGAAAATAGTACTCAGAAATAACAAACAGTAAATCAAAATATTTTCAACAGAAGTTCATGTTGTACCACTTTCAGACTACAATATTGAGTTCATCTAACAACTTTTCTAGTGACATTAGCATGTAGGTGGTTAGCAGACAAGGTCTTGTTACTGCACCAACTCAAGTACAATTATATTCCTTCTGATCCAAAGCCTTTAAACTGATGGATTCTAGTATTTTGGGCAGCTAACAAATTTAGTACTTCAGAAACAGATCAGAGGCCAACCAAAAAAAGAAACCTGATGTAACATTGATGTTCTTGGCACTTGAACTAGAATTTTGAAAGAACTCAGAACATAATACACAACAGAAAGATTGATTAAACTCAAGACAATTAGTCCATTCCTAGATATCTATCTTCCTTAAGATGTTCAGGATTAGAACTCTGTAATCAATTCAGGACAAGAACTTTTGAATAGCACTGATCAAGTCATATGAACCAGTGATCTCAACTGAAAATAGTGCTTGATTTATAGATTCAAAAGTTCAACTTAGCACTATTCACCGTTTTGACGCACAAATGCGCCCCGCACTTGGGCCAGTTCGACGTCCAAAAGTATCGCAATGATACCGACGTCGCGTTCCGACTACCCTGGATAGTGACAAGGGATTTGGAGTCGTCTGGCAATCAGATAAATAATCAATATTTTAATCCAATTGGCCGAAAAGTATTAGTAATAATGTAAATAGTGACAAAATGACCAAAATACCTAGAATCAGCCAATTCGGAGGCCGATTCGGAGTTACAATAGAGTCTGGTCCGAAGGGTCCCTAGGACACCTTCGGCCTCAAGCCCGGTCAGACCGGAGGTATAACCTCAGTCGGATCGGAGGTTGCGATGTGGCTCTAGGTGAAGTCCCGAAGGATGGCTGCGAAGTAAACTCTGGCACGGTACGGAGGACTCCGATCGGACCGACAAAACCTCCCCGGTTAGACTGACGAGGTAGGCTTCGGAGTGCGCGGGCTCCGGTGAAGGACTTCAGTGAATAGCTCCGGCGCAGTGCGAAGTATCCCGGTCAGACCGGCGGAGCACCTTCGGTCTGATCGGCTGTTACCGACAACAGCCTGACGAAGGGCTCTAGTCAGACCGGTATCTCAACGCCGGTCGGACCGACGTATTAGATCTGATCTGCTAAACCTCGGTAACCTTAGCAAATAATCTTCAATCGCCTCCAAACTTTCTAGAGATGTTTAGGAAGGCAATTGATCTGCAAAAAAAGAGATCAAACACAATTCAGTCGGAGGGCCGAAACACCGAGTAGGGCGATAAAAACCGATAAAAAGGATAGCAATCCATTACGTCGATTAACGGGAGGTTCACAAGCGAACCAGCAAGGGTTCCCGTGATTACGGACGCGAGAGATGGAGGGCTTTCAAGCACACCCACGAAGGTACAGAAAGTAAAGGAAATAAATGTGATTCAAAGCTAGGGCTTTTGATTTGTGTATTGGAGAGAGAGAGGCCTTGAATCAGCCTTGCCCCTAGTATTTATAGGGGGTGGGCTGGTTATCCCTGGCTAGAGATAGAGTTAGATGCGTCCAAAATCCTGTTGAGATAAGTTTTGGGCGACCAAACCTCGAATCCTACTTGGATCCATAATCTGGACCCTAGCCGGTCTGACCGAGCCCATGGGTCCGGTCTGACCGCACTTGGCCGGTTAGACCGGCCTACCATAGCCGGTCAGACCGGCCTTTGCCAGGTTTGACATATTTTCAGTAAAAAATACTATTGTTCAGTATTTGCCTAGTTTGACCATTAATGCCATTTTTTGCTATAAACACATGCCCCCTGCCTTTTAGCAAACTTAGTGAGCTAAAAGCACGACGGGCCTTGGGCGATACTTGCAATATCAGCCTTTTAACACTTCAAGCATTTTGCCACGCACTTGGGAAGTACTTTTTTAAATATCTACCATTCAAAGCCCTTCGAAATCACTCTCCTTGTAAAGATTTCAGGACATATGCATTGCTTGGAGTGATTCCGACTACCTTAAAAGGTCCTTTCCAACTAGGTGACCATTTACCGAATTTTGAACTACTAGTGCCTAATGGCAAAATCATCTTCCACACCAAATCATCGATTTGAAACGATTTTGCCTTGACCTTCTTGTTGTAGGCCCTAGCTACTCTTCTTTTATCTTTCTCTATTGCCTCTAGAGCCTTCAACCTCTTATCGGTCACCTCTTCTAAATTATCCTTTATAAGTGTCTCATATTCGTCGACCGATAAGCTATCTTGCTTAAGAAATCTAAGTGAGCCAAGATCCACCTCTACCGGTAGAACGGCTTCTTGTCCATGTACTAACTCATATGGACTGACTTTAGTGGCACCATGCTTTGCAACTCTACTAGCCCATAGAGCTTCGGAAAGTAACTCATGCTACCTTTTTGGAAACTCTTCAATCTTTTTCTTGATTAATTCAATCACAGTTTTGTTACTAGACTCAGCCTCGTCTCCATCCCATTGTATTAGGCGCTGATGCAGGGTAGACGGCACACACTGATTTGCGTGGATCCAATCACGCCCAAGCAATACATTATAATTGCCTTGTACATCGACGACGAAGAAAGCGGTGGGTAGTGTCTTGTTTCCCACCGTCAGTT
This sequence comes from Zizania palustris, assembly GCA_019279435.1. NCBI lineage: Eukaryota > Viridiplantae > Streptophyta > Magnoliopsida > Poales > Poaceae > Zizania > Zizania palustris. Next base: position 60,955,114 of record JAAALK010000287.1, on the reverse strand, counting down.
CCAGGGACAGCACCCCCTTAGCTTCCATCGTGTCGCCGTTGAAGCTGTTGAGGGTGACGTTGGTCTTCTTCAAGTCATCGTCATCCTTGCCGAGCTTCCTTAGAAGGGAGTATGGCATTAGGTTCACGGTGGCGCTGCCATCGACAAGCATCCTTGAGATAGGCCTCCCGTCGATGTGCCCCCTTATGTAGAGGGGTCTCAGGTGACGGTTCGTGTCTCTGGGCTTCTTTAATATGGCGTCCCGCGGGCCAAGGTTTAGCTGAGCGACCCCAGCCTCCTCCTACAGTGGAGAAAACTCGAATGGCAACATGACGACGCTAATATCCATCGCCTGAGGAGCGGGCCACTCGGAGACAGGAGTGTAGTCGTCGTCGAGCAAATCGTCTTCGTCATAGCTAACAATGGGGCCGAGTCATCTACTATGAACGGCCTAGGTCACTAGACTTTCTTCACGATGGGTCGAGGACGGATTTCCTCAAAAAGTGCGTCCCGTGCCTCCTAGGCCTTCTCTTCCCGTATCTCCTGTGCCCGCAAGCGCTGCAACCTCCTCTTTTGTAACTTGGACATCCCCGAGGGTGCCCATGATGGCTAAGGACAGGTTCCAAGTGCCACGGTCTTGCTTCTAGCACTTTTGCCGAAGGGGATTTGTTTGTATCAGACTCGGATGTATTGCGCTTGCCATTATAGGTCTCCTGCTCCTGGTCGGTCGGACCGGCCATAGCGGGCCGGTCAGACCGGTCTATGATGAAAACCGTCATAAGGTCGGTCAGACCAGCCACAGTAGGCCGGTCAGACCAAACTTTGGCTGAGTCTTCGCGCAGTCCCATCGGGGCATCCTTCGGGATTAGGACCTCCTGGGATCCAACCCTAATGACTATAACCTCTAAGGCATCTCCACGTTCATCCCTTCTGGTGACATCTCGCGAAGCTCAGTTTCGAGTCACTAAGGACAGGAGGTGAACAATATTGTCATCTTGCGCCGGCCCCCGAACCTTCCACTCGGAGGCACTAGAAGGAGTGTAAGTGTTAGTAGCCGGACATTGCACGATGTTCTCCGGTGGCGGAGGCCAAGCCGGAGTCATCGTCCAGTAGTATGGTGGCGGCATCAGAAGCTCTAGCGGCTTTGCCCACTGAGTGTCGAACACATTGGCTAGTTGGAAACCCGGCCACGTCGATGGTACCTCAGACCAGACCAGCGAAGGGTCCTGCCAAGACAGAGGTAAATTAGCCCATGGCGGAGGCGGGCTCGGCCACTAGAGGCCGAGTCCATCCGGAGGCTGCAGCCCGCTCGGAAGAGGTGGGTTCGGCCACTAAGGCCCAGATCCACCCGGAGGCTGGAAACCGTCCGGAGGAGGTGGGTTTGGCCACTGAGGCTCGAAGCTTCCCAGAAACAGGGGCCAAGCCGGGGGAGGGTTCGGCCAATGAGGTCCGAACCCTGCCGGAGGTTGGGACCAACCTGGGGGGGTTCGGCCACTGGGGTCCGAACCCTGTCGGAGGTTGTACCCTCCCCGAAGGGGTATTCGTACCTTGAGGTCCGAACCCTGCCGGAGGCTGTACCCACCCCGAAGGGGTTGAGGTCCGAACTCAACACTCACGAGACTTGCCCTCCTAGAGGGCTTCGACCGTCCCGGAGCCCGTGGGTGAACACCTCTTCTTTCGGACCTTCGCTGGTGCTTGCCCAAAAGCATCTTGTAAGTAACCTTCGGCCTCCTACGATGTTTGGCCGAAGATGATGATTTAATATTTTCTTTCCACGCCGCTACCTCCAGATTCTTTGGTACAAGTGTGCGTGTGCGAGTGTCTCCTATGAAGATTTCTTTCCCCTTAGCTGACTTGGCCTGCTCTGGCCGAATCAACACTTTCTTACCTTCTAGCTCGACGTTGTTCATTGGAAAAGGGTCTCTGTCTAATTTTATCTTTGGATTTGCTTCTATTTTCAATTGTCCTTCCTCTATGGCCGATTGTACCTATCGATGAAAAACGTTGCAATCGTTAGTGTAGTGAGAATGTGAATCGTGCCACTTGCAGTAGGGACACTTTTTTAATTCGTCGGTGGATGGCATGACTTGCCCTTTCGGTAGCCGTAGAAGTTGATTTTTTAATAGGAAGTCAAATATCTTATCACATTTAGTTACGTCGAATGAATATCTAATTTCATTAGGCTGACTCTTAGAGGGAGACGGTCGCAATTCGGAGCAGGTGACAGGCTTGGACTTCATGCTCCAAGTCCATTCGTCCATGTACGTATCGACCGGATCATCTTCCTCTTCGGATTCTCCCTCGTCGGAGTGCTCCATAGTGTGGATCTCAGCCCTTGGTTTATTAAAAGTTTTAATGAATTTTCTATCTTTGGCCCGGCCTTCCTTGACCAGAGCCTGTTGCAATACTTGGCTAACGTCCAAGAGGTTTTGATTATCCATGCGCTCCTTAATTTCTGCCCGTAGGCCATCGAATGCTAGGTCTGCTAGGTCTCTTTCTGATATGTTTAGGCTAAAACATTTATTCCTGGTGTCTCTAAAGCGTTTAACATACTCAGAAACACTTTCTCTAGATTTTTGCTTAATCGCCGTGAGGTGTGATAGTCTAAGCTCAGTCTCGCCTGTGTAGAAATAATCATGAAACTTCTGCTCTAGTTGAGCCCATGTCTGCAGGGAGTTCGGCGGAAGCGCCGAAAACCAAGTGAATGCGGTGGCGGACAACGATAGGGAAAATAACCTGAGTTTTAATGCATCTGATCTGCTAGCTTCGCCACATTGTGTTAGAAATTGGCTAATGTGTTCAAATGTGGATTTACTACCCTCGCCATCAAATTTCGTGAAATCTGGGACTCTATAACTGCGAGGGTATGGAATGGTGTCAAAGTGGTCGGGATATGGTTTTCGATAAAACCTAGCTATATCCCGAGGTGCAAAGCCGGTGCATTCCCTAAATAGCACACGAATATGCTCCTCGATATCATCGTGATCTAATGCGTGTGCCCGTCTTTCATGTGGTGGCGGGACGCGTGGAGGTATATCGACATGCTCTGGCCTATGCTGTGGTGTGGGAGTGTGCAATGCGAGCGGCGCAGAGACGGTATGGGCGCAGGCGGCGGTGGTACTTGATAAGCTGGGTTTGCTTGGCCATAATCATAGTTATGTGTTTTGGCTATGGATGAAGTAGCCGGAAACGTGATGGTTTTTCCAGTATTGTCGTCGGTTCTGCTATAAATATGTTGTGCTGGCAGAATACTAGTGATTGGTGCTGGTGAATTGGCCTCCGTAAAACCGAATCTTCTAAACACTGCTGCCACTTGCGAGACAACTACGAGTTCTAGTTTATTGGCTAGCAAGGCGCTAACCGCTTGATCAACAGACGCAGCTATCCTACAGTCGACTTGTGAGGCAGATAAAGGGGGTGATGACGGGCGTACCTAGGTCAAGTTGAGGTTGTCGTGCATGACGAAGCCCGAGCGTGTCTTTATGCAATCTCTGAGCATCAGCTCTTCGAGTTCCTTCTTTATTTCTTCGATCTTTGCCCGGTATTCCTTAGATATGTCCGCCATGGTGGGCGTTATAATGTTGCGGTCGTCGATGTCCGTGCTTCCCATAATGTTCATCGGCGATGTAGTGGAAGTAGACGTAGTAGAGGTACCCACCGCCGATGTAGAGGTAGTAGTCATGGTTGGCGTTGTCCCCAACGGAGTCGCCAGAAAGTGTGTTGACGCAGAAATGTGCCCCCACACTTGGGCCAGTTCGACGTCCAAAAGTATCGCAATGATACCGACGTCACGTTTCGACTACCCAGGATAATGACAAGGGATTTGGAGTTGCCAGGCAATCATATAAATAATCAATATTTTAATCCAATTGGCTAAAAAGTATTAGTAATAATGTAAACAGTGGCAAAATGACCAAAATACCTGGAATCGGCCAATTTAGAGGCCGGTTCGGAGTTACAGCGGAGTCTGGTCTGAAGGGTCCCTGGGACACCTTCAGCCTCAAGCCCGGTCAGACCGGAGGTTGCGAAGTGGCTCCGGGCGAAGTCCCGAAGGCTCGCTATGAAGTAAACTCCGGCATGGTGCGGAGGACTCTGGTCGGACCGAGAAAACCTCCCCGATCAGACCGACAAGGTAGGCTTTGGAGTGCGTGGGCTCCGGTGAAGGACTTCGGCGAAGAGCTTCGGCGCAGTGCGAAGTATTCCGGTTGGACCGGCGGAGCACCTTCGGTCTGACCGGTCATTGCCGACAATAGCCTGACGAAGGGCTTCGGTCAGACCGGTATCTCAACGCCGGTCAGACCGACGTAATAGATCTAATCTGCTAAACCTCGGTAACCTTAGCAAATAATCTTCAATCGCCTCCAAACTTTGCAGAGATGTTTAGGAAGACAATTTATATGCAAAAACAATAAGAGATCAAACACAATTCGGCCGGAGGGCCGAATCGCCAAGTAGGGCGAAAAAGACCAATAAAAAGGATAGCAATCAGTTACGTGGATTAACGGGAGGTTCACAAGCGAACCAGCAAGGGTTCCCGTGATTACGGACGCGGCAGACGGAGGGCTTTCAAGCAAACCCATGAAGGTACGGAAAGTAAAGGAAATAAATGTGATTCAAAGCTAGGGCTTTTGATTTGTGTATTGGAGAGAGAGGCCTTGAATCGGCCTTGCCCCTAGTATTTATAGGGGGTGGGCTGATTATCCCTAGCTAGAGATAGAGTTAGATGCGTCCAAAATCCTATTGAGATAAGTTTTGGGTGACAAAACCTCGAATCCTACTTGGATCCATAATCTGGACCCTAGCCGGTCTGACCGAGCCCATTGGTCTGGTTTGACCGGACCTGGCAGGTTAGACCGGCCTACCATAGCCGGTCAGACCAGCCTTTGCCAGGTTTGACATATTTTTGGTTAAAAAATACTATTGTTCAGTATTTGCCTAGTTTGACCATTAATGCCATTTTTTGCTATAAACACATGCCCCACTGCCTTTTAGCAAACTTAGTGAGCTAAAAGTACAACGGGCTTTGGGAGATACTTGCAATATCGGCCTTTTAACACTTCAAGAGTTTTGCCACACACTTGGGAAGTACTTTTTTAAATATCTACCATTCAAAGCCCTTCAAAATCGCTCTCTTTGTAAAGATTCCAGGACATATGCATTGCTTGGAGCGATTTCGACTACCTTAAAAGGTCCTTCCCAACTAGGTGACCATTTACCGAATTTTGAACTCCTAGTGCCAAATGGCAAAATCGTCTTCCACACCAAATCATTGATTTGAAACGATTTTGCCTTGACCTTCTTGTTGTAGGCCCTAGCTACTCTTCTTTTATCTTTCGCTATTGCCTCTAGAGCCTTCAACCTCTTATCGGTCACCTCTTCTAAATTATCCTTTAGAAGTGTCTCATATTCATCTGACCGAGCCCATGGGTCCGGTCTGACCGTACCTGGACGGTTAGACCGGCCTACCATAGCCGGTCAGACCAGCCTTTGTCAGGTCTGACATATTTTCGGTCAAAAAATACTATTGTTCAGTATTTGCCTAGTTTGACCATTAAAGCCATTTTTTGCTATAAACACACCGTAAGAAAAATGAAACAATCACTCAATCAAATACGCATACAAGAACTCGACTTCACTCAAAAGAAGAGCAAGAACTTACTGCTTGACAATCTAGGTAGAAAGTTACCTGGTGAAGGATGAACAATATTTATCTGAAAATTTCATGGGCAATTCCAGATTCTTCTCAGATGATAACTTCATAGTTGTCTTGGAGTAAACACACTCAAGATTAGCTGCAGTAAAACTTTGAAGACAGATCAAAGGAATCAACAAAGCATATTATAGGAACATGAATAGGTGGCGGCGCAAGAACTATTCCAGAACAAGCTGATCAAGAATAGTCTTTTCGGCATGCTACAGTGAACGCAGGAAAACCTGATGATCTTGAACAGCAAATCCACAAAAATATCAGATCAAAATTAAGAACCAGTATATAGCAATAAACATAAGTAAAAATCTGGTTAGAACAAATTGCTATGCCTCTGGATGACAAAAGGAATAGTGCAGAACCATGCACTGTTGCTCGTAATAGAAGAAAGTCGATAGTTAAAATCCAAAAAGGAGACAAAAACTTGCAAGAATTTAATTCATAGGAATGAATAGAGATTTCTTGAGATGAAGAAAGCAAAACTGAAAATAAAATTTATGGTTCTTAATAAAGTGGGCAACCCTAACCCTTGGGCATGGAGGCCTTTAAATTGCCTCACCCTACGGTGGAAAGTCACAAAGAAACCCTTGAGTTTTTCCAGTTTAATTATGGAGTATTTTCAGAATAACATGAAAATTCCGAAAAATTCTAAAAGTTTACACTTAATCTAAATTACTAAATGAAAATAAACTCCTAATTATTGGAATTTAAAAAACATTTAGAGATGAAATGGTTTTCAGCAAAAACCGACAAAGCCTCCTAGATCGTCTACGATCGTCGTTTTTCCACGAACTCGACTGCCAGCAAGTCTCTCCCACTCTCGATCCCTCGAGCCGCCTTGTCAATTGTACTGGCTTCCCTTTCGCTGACTCGAACAACACCTTGTCTCGATCGACCATTATCCCTTGTCCTACTTCGTCTTCATGTGTACATCTGAGGTCACTCTCAACTCCAACTGACATCCTTGACCATCTGGCATTAGATTCCCTGTCTAACCCTGATCCCTTGCCATCGATAGTTGACGAGTATCTCAACCCTGCACACACGAGACAAGCACAGACACACACACACTCCCAAGCACCCATACATGAATATCATAGCAAACTTCATCAATCACTTGTTCCCCACTGTCAGTTCTAGAGAAAGTACGCCCTTGGCCTCGGAGCTCTCGCCGTTGAAGCCGTTGAGCATTAGGTTGGTCTTCTTCAAATCTTCTTCACCCTTGCCAAGCTTCTTCAAGAGAGAGCACAACATCAAGTTGATGGTAGAACCTCCATCAACCATCATCCTAGAGATCAACTTTCCGTCAATGTGCCCCTTGATGTAGAGAGGCTTCAAGTGACGTGACGTGTCCTATGGCTTCTCAAAAACGACATCTCATGGGCCGAGGCTTAACTGAGCGACCTCGGTGTCATCCTGTGGTAGCGTGAACTCAGCGGGAAGTATGACGATGTTTATGTCCATTGCTTGAGGTACGGGCCCCTCGGAGACGGGCGTGTAGTCATCGTCGAGCATGCCATCGCCGTCGTTGCTTTGAACGGGAGTCGGGTTGTTTGCCTCATCTGGCTTGGGCTTCCAAACATTCTTCATGACTGGCTGAGGGCGGATCTCCTCGAAGATGGCATTTCGCTCATCTTCAACTTTATTTTCACACATCTCCTATGATCGCAGATGTTGAAGGAGCCTCTTTTGTGATTTGGACATCCCGGGGGTGCCCAAGATGGTTGTGGCTGAGTGCCGGGTGCTACAACTTTTCCCCTAGAAATTTTGGCTGAGCGGGAACTACTTGGGGTCAGCCTTGATATTTGTGCGTTTAGCGGACTTACCCTCCTAGACCTCGTCGGTCAGACCGGACTTATTGGGCCGGTCGGACCAAGTCGTGTTGGTTGTATCGGCCATGGTGGGCCGGTCGTACTAGGACTTGATGGATTCCTGGGTCAGGGCAATCGGACCAGCTATAGTAGACCAGTTGGACCCAGCCTCAGGGATGGCTTCGGCCGGCCTCGGGAACTTACCTATGTCACGTTCCGCCGAGAACCCCTTCAGGATTGGGACCTCCTAGGACCCTACTTGGATGATGATGGCTTCGGGGGGGCCCTCGCGGACGTCTTCTCTGGCTTCACTCCGCGTAGACCGACCTTGAGGCACCACAGACAAGCTGTGAAAAATGTTCTCCTTTTACACGTATATTTGCCCCTACCAATCATAAACATCCGGAGACACAACAGTAGTAGCAGTGGGGTGCTGTGCGGAGCCCTCCGGTTGGGGAACCCAACTTGGAGGCCATGGGACCATCGTCTAACAGTATGGTGGAGGCATCAAAGGCTCTAGCGGCTTCGTCCACTAAGGGCCGAACCCATTTCCTAGAGGGGGGGTTCGGCCATGTCCATGTACTTCGGACCATATCAACGAAGGGACCTACCAGGCCAGAGGTATGTGTCGCGCCCCGATTTAATAAATCAGGACTTTTATTGAAATTCCAAAGAAAATCAATAAACCAAGATGTTCATCATGCGACCACGTACAATACGGGAAAACATTCACGGTTCGTAGACCGCATTAATACAAAAGTGAATAAAGGTGAAGAGAAACTAATAAAATAAAGGGTCCTAGATGAACGCCTCCTTCCAGTCTCGCCTTGACTGGGTCGCTACTCCAGACCTTCATCCTCCTCGTAGTAGACGGGCTATGATGGTGTAAGTCAACGGGGTGAGTACAAACGTACTCAGCAAGCCATCGAATGCAAATTTAATGCAAGATAATAACAAGGGAGATAGTGGCTAATTTTGCGGAAGAGCGTAATTTGTAAAGCAATTAAATGTGAACAATTTGTTAGTACTGAAACGTAAACATGTGTATGCATCATCATCTTATAACTCGAGGGGTACAGTCAGCCCCACCTCGCTCAACAGTCCTTACATGCCATGAGTAACTCAACCATTCTATGATATTTGACTAATGCAATATTATTCTATGAGTTATAGCGATAATTTATTAAAACATGGGCTCAATGATGATCAACTATTTCCACAGGAGTGGTCGATGACTTGCCTTGATCAGCAAATGGGGAAGGTGGAACCTCGGAATAGAACTCCGGCTCCTCGACGAACTCGTAGTCTTCTCGATACGGAAAAAGTAAACAATTCATTCAATAAAGCATCACAAAACATAAACATACAAGTTTTATGACTTAAATATGTGATTTGAGCTTTATTATACTGAAGTTATATTTAATAACATTAATGGTTGAAGTTTAGGGGTTTTTCCTAATTTATTTTCTGAATTAATGATTTTAACCCTAAGGGGTTTTTATTCATTTAATCCATAAGATTATTTTGTGCTAAAGTAACATACTGTTTTTATGGCATTAATGTGTAGAGAATAAAATGCTGAATTTAATAAAATTTGAATGGTGAAATTTGGAGTTAAAATGAGCAAGTTATGAATTTTCAAAGTTTAAACCAATTTCTGGAATTTTATTTAAACAGAAAACAGTCTCTGGTCCACGGTGAACCAGGTTCACCGTGAACCGTTGACCGGTCACATGAGCCGGACGCGTGGCAGCGGTCGGATCCAGATCCAACGGACTGTGTGCGTGCTGGATCGTTTAAGTGAAATCAACGGTCCACAATGCTTCGTACCATTTCAGCCTGAAACAAGGGCTCAGATTAAATCCCCTCGGGATTTAATCTGCGCCGTTGGCTTGGGATCGTGTGGCTCGGATGGGATCCGGCACGGCACGCGCTAAGGTGGTTTTTACCCCCCTTCGTTCCCGACTCCGGCGAGGCTACGGCGACGAATTCCAGCGACGGCGAGGGTTAATCGGCTAGGCTAAGGACTAAAACAGGACCAGTGGTGTTAGGCGAACTCAGGCATACCGGCGGTGGCGATGGCGGCGAACCAACAGTGACCGGCGTCGACGAGGGGTGATGAAGCCGTTCGGGTTCGTCAGCAACGAGGCGATCCGGCGGTCCTCTCGACCGTCAGAGGTGAGGACGAGGACGAGCGGGTCCAGGTGGTCACTAAGGTGGCAACGGCGGGAACAGTGGGGTCTTGGATCGCCGGCGAGCGGTGGCTGGAGACGGAACAGAGCTACCGGCCGAAAACTTTGCGGCGGGGCTCTGGAACGCGATGGCTTGCGCTAAGGAGGTGTGGGCAGTGAGCGGTGGCCGGAGGGGTATATATAGGGGGTCGCCGGTGTCGTTATGGCAAGGGGATTGGAGGAAACCCGAAGGATTCCTTCCATTCTCCGGCGAGGTTTCCAAATGCATTGGATAACTTCCTTAAGCGCAAAAACGCGTCGGCTGTAGATGGAAAGGGGGCGGTGGCGCTCGGGGAAGGTGATCCGGGGGAAATCCGAGCGAACGCGGGCGGCCGACGGCGAGAAAACGGAAAGGGGGTCGCCGGAAGGAAAGGGGAGAGATCCCCTTCCATCGGGGACGAAGGTCCTGATAGGTGGCCCCCACCTGTCAGCGGGCGAAACAGAAAGGAAGCGGCCGACAGGCGGGCCACGGCTGTCAGAGGGAGAAAGGGGGCGCGGCGGAGGCTGACGGGTAGGGTCATGAGGGACGCGGGCGGGAGAGAGAAGCGTGGGAGTGCGCCGACAGGCGGGTCCCACGTGTCAGTGGCTGGCGGTCGGACTGGGCCGGGCTCGAGGCACTTTGGAGGTTGGCGGCCCGTTTAGAATTTAAATTGTTTTCTAAGTTAAAATAATTACAGTAATTCATATATTTGTTTAAGGATTGAAGCATTGTTGATAAAAATTTGTAAAAAATCCTGAAATTATGTTTTGGCCTCTAGTTTATCTCATAAAATTTTCAAGTCCAAATTTTGAATATTTATCTCTGTTTGGCTTTAATAGGGCTCTTTTAGGAATTTTCTTTAATAATAAAATTCAGAAATTTCTTTAATGATATTTTTCCTTCATTTTATTTCCTTTTAATTCTTGGGGTGTTACAATCCTATCCCCCTTACAGAGAATCTCGTCATCGAGATTCGGATCAATCCTCGAATAGCTAAGGATGTTGCGCCTTGAGTTCTTCCTCTTTTTCCCATGTAGCCTCCTCTACAGGATGATTGCTCCACTGAACCTTGCAGAAGTGGATAACCCGACTCCTGGTGGTCCTTTCTTTGACTTCCAAGATCTTGACGAGCTTCTCCACATAGGTCAAATCCTCCTGAACATCCAATTGTTGTAGGTCCACTTGCTCTGTTGGGACTCGAAGACACTTCTTTAGTTGGGAAACGTGGAACACGTCATGTACTCCAGCCAATGAGGGTGGCAGTTCCAACTGATAAGCGACTTCGCCTTGGCGTCGAATAATGGGAAATGGTCCAACATATCGAGGGGCCAACTTTCCTCTCATGTTAAACCGTTGAGTGCCACGGAGAGGGGTAACTCGAAGGTAGACGTGGTCTCCCTCTTCAAAGGCTAGGTCTCGACGTCGATTGTCCGCATAGCTCTTCTGTCGAGATTGGGCTATCTTGAGTCGGTCTCTGATAATTCGTACCTTCTCTTCGGCTTCTCGAAGGATGTCTGTTCCAAACACTTGGGATTCACCAGTTTGATCCCAAAGTAGAGGCGTCCTACACATTCATCCATATAGGGCTTCGAACGGGGACATCTGTAGGCTGGCTTGATAACTGTTGTTGTATGAGAACTCGGCGTACGGTAAACTATTGTCCCAAGTTGCTCCAAAATCCAAGACGCATGCCCAAAGCATATTTTCCAATATCTGATTTACCCTTTCCGTTTGTCCATCTGTCTGAGGGTGGTAAGTAGTGCTAAAGTTCAGTCTTGTTCCCATTTCTTCTTGAAGGTTCTTCCAAAAACGAGAGGTAAACTGACTTCCTCTATCAGACATTATCTTCTTGGGCACTCTGTGGAGACACACGATGCGGGCCATATATAACTCTGCGAGCTTAGGGCCATTAAAGGTCATCTTGATGGCTATGAAGTGTGCTACCTTCGTTAACCGGTCGTTGATTACCCAAATAGAATCGTATCCAAGTTGGGTCTTTGGGAGTCCAGTAATGAAATCCATACCGATCTCTTCCCATTTCCATTCAGGTACTTTAAGTGGCTATAACAGTCCTGCAGGTCTCTGATGTTCTGCCTTCACTCGTCTGCAGGTGTCACATTCTGCTACGAACTGAGCAATTTCTCTCTTCATGCTAACCCACCAATAGCGTTCTTTCAGGTCCTGGTACATCTTGGTACTCCCGGGATGGATGGAGTACAGAGTATCATGGGCCTCCTTTAGAATAAGGGTCTTTATTTCCGGTTTATCCGGCACACATATCCGGGTCCCAAACCATATGGTGCCATTCTCGTCCTCTGAAAATCCTGGGGCTTTACCTTACCTCATGTTCTTCTTAATGGCTGCTATATCCGGGTCTTCTAACTGAGCCTCTCGGATCTGCTCGAATAGAATTGGTTGGGTCTCCAAGGTGGCTAGGTATGCTCATGTGGTTAACCCAAGGTTTAATGCATCAGCTACCCCATTTGCTTTTCCGGGGTGGTAGTGAATACAAAAGTCGTAGTCCTTTATTAATTCCAACCATCGTCTCTGCCTCAGATTGAGGTCCGGTTGCGTGAAGATGTACTTCAAACTCTTATGATCCGTAAAGATTTCGCAGCAATTTCCGACCAAGTAATGTCTCCATATCTTAAGAGCGTGCACCACGGAAGCCAATTCCAAATCATGGGTCGGGTAATTCAACTCATGGGGTCTCAACTGTCGAGAGGCATATGAAATAACCTTCCCATCTTGCATGAGAACACATCCCAATCCTTGGCGAGATGCGTCGCAATAAACATGAAAGTCCTTCCGGATATCTGGTAGGGTCAGTATGGGTGCTGACACCAGCCAGGTCTTGAGTGTGCGAAAACATTCCTCGCACTTGGGAGTCCATTCAAACTTCTCTCCCTTCTGCAATAACTTAGTCATAGGTTTGGCTATCTTGGAAAAATTCTTGATAAATCTCCGATAATATCCGGCCAAACCCAGAAAACTTCGTATCTCAGTTATGTTTGTGGGTGGTAGCCAATCTGTAACTGCTTCTACGGTGGCAGGGTCTATAGCAATACCTTGTGCAGAAATGATGTGTCTAAGGAACTTTACTTCCGCTGTCCAAAATTTACACTTGCTGTACTTGGCGTATAGCTAGTGTTCTCTTAGCTTTCCTAAGTTTAACCAGAGGTGAGTCTCGTGCTCCTTCTGATCCTTGGAATAGATGAGGATGTCATCTATAAAGACCACGATGAATTTGTCCAAATACTCCATGAACACTTTATTCATCATATTCATAAAGAAGGCAGGGGCGTTGGTCAATCCAAAGGACATAACCGTGCACTCATATAATCCATAGCGGGTGGTAAAAGCCATCTTGGGTATATCTTCCTCTCGAATCCTCGGCTGATGATATCCGGATCGCAGGTTGATCTTGGAAAATACCGTAGCTCCTTTTAGCTGGTCAAATAGGTCATCGATCTTGGGTAACGGGTATTTGTTCTTGATGGTTACTTCATTCAAAGCGCGGTAATCCACACACATACGCTTAGCCTTGTCTTCTTTCTTCTCAACAAAGATGACGGGAGCACCCCACGGAGATGTACTAGGTCTGATGTAGCCTTTCTTCTCGAGATCCTCCAACTGTTGCTTCATTTCAGCTAACTCATTGGTGGCCATCCGGTATGGTCGCTTGTAAATAGGGGTGGTTCCGGGTACTAAGTCAATTCGGAACTCGATGTCCCTCTTGGGTGGCATTCCTGGTAAATCCTCTGGGAAAATGTCTGGGTACTCACAGACTACCGATATCTCCTCCAAGGTAATCTGGTGCAGCCTTGGTCTTTCGAACTACAGGCTCGGCATCTGAAATGTGACGACAGTCCCTTCTTCACTGGTCACAGTCACTTGTCTCCGGGCACATCTTATCACTCCTTGGTGTTTATTTAGCCAGTCCATTCCTAGAATGAGGTCCAAGCCTTGGCATTCTATTAGGATGGGGTCGGCCCAAAATTTTGTGCCTTGGATATCTACCCATACCCTGGGACTATAGGAATGGGTGAGAGTTTGTTTGCCCGGGGTGGCTATTAATACGGGTCTTGGTAGTTCACTTATGTCCAGTTCATTCTTTTCCACAAAAGTCATTGATATAAAGGAGTGCGTAGCTCCAGTGTCAAATAAAACCACTGCAAGGACTGAATGTACCATGAACTTACCCATGACGATCTCTGGTGCGGCCTGAGCTTCTTCGGCGGTGACGTGGTTGACGCGGGCACGGATGGCGGGGTTCGTCGCGACTCCTTGTGCGCGCTTGGGGTGGGGGCACTGTTGGGAGTAATGTCCCTCTTGGCGGCAGTTAAAACATACCACGGGCTTGCCGTGCTTGTCACGCAGAACCTCCGCCTTCTTGGCCGGGGCGGATGGAGCGGCTGGTGCGGCGAGAGCGGGGCGAGACTGTCCGGCTCTGGTGTTGGCGGCGGGTGGTGCCGGACGATACACCGGGCGGGGGTGATACTGTGGCGCTGGTGGAGGAGGGGTGAAACGAGGCCTTTGTGCCATGCCTTAGTTCTGCCTGAAGGCAATCATCCTCTTTTTCTTCAGTTCGACCTTGTTCTGCTGGGTCTCCAGTATAATAGCTTTATTAACCAACTTTTGAAAGCTGGCATAATCTCCGGAGATGAGTTGAAGGGACAACTCATCCTTCAGTCCCCGGAGGAACTTCGACTGTCTGGCCGCATCGGTACGGACCTCCTCAGGTGCGTACCGGGCCAATCTGTTAAACTCATGCAGGTACTCAGTGACGGTCCTGCTCCCTTGTTGCAGGTCCCGAAACTCATGCTGCTTCTGTGCGATGATGTCGTCGGGGACATGAGCTGCTCAGAAGGCAGTCGAGAACTCCGCCCAAGTATGGATGTGTCCCTCGGGCAAGGTCTCGCGCAGATTGTCCCACCATTCTGCGGCGGGACCCTGGAGCTAGTGGGCGGCGAAAGCCACCCTCTCCTGCTCAGTGCAGGTCAAGAGGTCGAGCTTCTTCCCGATGGTTCTCAACCAATCCCCAGCTCCATGGGGTTGGTGGTGCTCGAGAAGGTGGGTGGGCGGACTCGGAGGAATTCCGAGAGCTGGGAGGCGGGAGCGGGGGCTGGAGTGGCGGGGCGAGGCAGCTCGGGCTGTTGGTGGAGGCGGAAGAATTGAGCCTACTGCTCTTGCATCTGCTGCTACTGCTGTTGCATCTGATTTAGTAGGGCAGACACCAACTGATTCTGAGTGCCCATCATCTCGGCCAGGGTGGGGTGGTTGGTGACCGGGGCTTGCCTTTGCCCGGTTGCTCCCCATTGGGGCAAGTTGACGTTCTCTCCTCTGTTCTAGGGAGCGTCGGAGCCTTGAGTGTTAGTCATCCTGAAGTTCCAAAATAAGTAACACTTTCTTAGAGGGAACTAAGCTTTATTTCAAAATGTCATTCTTGCGATTACATTTATTGTCTTTTATTTTAATCTTCACTCATGCCTTATATTCGAATTGAGTGGCAATACAATTCAAAACAACTGAAAGAAAACAATCAATCGTAAATACTACGTCTATGGCAGCTTAGGGGTCGGCTCGATCACTGGCTCGATGGAGACGGTCTGTGAGGTGGAGATGGAAGGTCCGGCTGGAGGTGCACTGCGGGAAATCCTCTTGGGTCTCACGGTGGGGATCCGAAGTGATTTCTGCTTGTGAGGCGGAAGGGGTGCGATCTCCTCGATATCCTTTTTCAGTTCCTTGAGCTGATGACGGAGCTGGGTGTTGGTGGCGACGCGCTGCCGTAGGAGTTCATTTTGGCATCGTAGCTCCTCTGCCTCGGCAGCCAATCGGTGTCCCTGCTGGAGGCGGCGATGAAGATCTTCGTTCTCGTGATTCAGATCCTCGGAAGAGTGTCGGTAAAAGTCGATCGTGTCGCGCTGTCTGTTGGCATCCTGCAGTGCCTCATAATGGAGCTCGTTCATCGCCTTTAACAGGCGCATGGTGTGTCCAACCGCAGAGTGGTGCTGGGAGTGCGTGCTGACATAGTCGCTGTGGGGACTCCCCGGAGTACGAAGGGGCACAAAGCGATAATCCGTGTCATAGAGCTCACTATCGTAGATCATCCGGAGCTCGGTGAGGGCCTGGAGGGCGGTGCGCTGGCTAGCAACCAGGAAGGTAGGTCCTCCACCTCGATAGGTGTGGGCTGTTTGTGGAGAGGGCTGGATGATGATGGTAACCTCGCAGTAGCTTTCTTCCTTGTCGGGGAAGACTCCATGGTACATTGGCTCGTGCTTGAATCCGAGGAATCCAACCAGCATGCGTAGCTCGCGAATGAAACCGGCCTCATCGCGAAGGTTCCCGTTCAAGGTACGGACCGGCATCTACAAAAGAGAGAGAAAATTTTGTGAAAATCTCGGAAGATGAGAGGTTAAGTAATTTTGTTAAGAAAATATGATTAATATATATCCTAGGGTCAGGTCTGTTTGGCTTCCTACAGTCAAGTCGGCTCTGATACCATCTTGTCGCGCCCCGATTTAATAAATCAGAACTTTTATTGAAATTCCAAAGAAAATCAATAAACCAAGACGTTCATCATGCCACCACGTACAATACGGGAAAACATTCACTGTTCGTAGACCGCATTAATACAAAAGTGAATAAAGGTAAAGAGAAACTAATAAAATAAAGGGTCCTAGATGAACGCCTCCTTCCAGTCTCACCTTGACTGGGTCGCTACTCTAGACCTTCATCCTCCTCGTAGTAGATGGGCTCTGATGGTGTAAGTCAACAGGGTGAGTACAAACGTACTCAGCAAGCCACCGATTGCAAATTTAATGCAAGATAATAACAAGGGAGATAGTGGCTAATTTTGCGGAAGAGCGTAATTTGTAAAGCAATTAAATGTGAACAATTTGTTAGTACTGAAATGTAAACATGTGTATGCATCATCATCTTATAACTCGAGGGGTACAGTCAGCCCCACCTCGCTCAACAGTCCTTACATGCCATGAGTAACTCAACCATTCACACAATAGTAAACTAACTGCGAGTAGTTACACAACCCGCCCTTGACTGTGGGCTCGACTTTTCGAAAAGATTAATTACTCTGATCAGAGATGTACCACTGTACCCTAAAGGCACGCACTCATGTCTTACACCTAAGTGTAACGAAATGACCCATACCACGGGAACTCGTGCCAAAACCTTCCATATGGTCCTCCTCGTCCCAACAGCACCCTCTTATAGGTTTCATATGGTGTCCCGACGCGTCGGAGCCCCACCATACCCCCCTTGAGCCTCGTCGGTACAAGTCACCCGCAGGTTGCCCCTTGCCCCCTCCACTATGGTGCGTCGAGTCGGATTGTTCCATACTTCCAGTTAGGACTTACCCATTAGACTTGTGGTTGGTACGGAAGTGCTTTGCAACAAATCCCGCAGACCGGTCCTTATAGTGCCCCGGGTGCGACCAACCAATTCCCTAGCTTGCACTCGGAACCCACCATACTTATAACATAGCCAACTCCAATAGAGTCCAGAGACGAGAATAACGGGGAAATTCATATAACAGAATCCAGCTATCTACGACTCGTTCTTTTTATCCTGTAGCAGTTGTGCCGTTATATTGGGCACTAGCTAATAATTTTATAGTAGAGTGACAAGGAGTTAAGGCTCAATAAGCATGGCTTGGGTTTGCACACAAGTACGGGGATATAATAAATATAAGTGTAGGGCTTGATATTTGACTAATGCAATATTATTCTATGAGTTATAGCGATAATTTATTAAAACATGGGCTCAATGATGATCAACTATTTCCACAGGAGTGGTCGATAACTTGCCTTGATCAGTAAATGGGGAACGTGGAACCTCGGAATAGAACTCTGGCTCCTCGACGAACTCATAGTCTTCTCGATACGGAAAAAGTAAACAATTCATTCAATAAAGCATCACAAAACATAAACATACAAGTTTTATGACTTAAATATGTGATTTGAGCTTTATTATACTGAAGTTATATTTAATAACATTAATGGTTGACGTTTAGGGGTTTTTCCTAATTTATTTTCTGAATTAATGATTTTAACCCTAAGGGGTTTTATTCATTTAATCCATAAGATTATTTTGTGCTAAAGTAACATACTGTTTTATGGCATTAATGTGTAGAGAATAAAATTCTGAATTTAATAAAATTTGAATGGTGACATTTGGAGTTAAAATGAGCAAGTTATGAATTTTCAAAGTTTAAACCAATTTCTGGAATTTTATTTAAATAGAAAATAGTCTCTGGTCCACGGTGAACCAGGTTCACCGTGAACCGTTGACCGGTCACATGAGCCGAACGCGTGGCAGCGGTCGGATCCAGATCCAACGGACTGTGTGCGTGCGGGATCGTTTAGGTGAAAATCAACGGTCCACAATGCTTCGTACCATTTCAGCCTAAAACAAGGGCTCAGATTAAATCCCCTCGGGATTTAATCTGCGCCATTCGCTCGGGATCGTGCGGCTCGGATGGGATCCGGCACAGCACGCGCTAAGGGGGTTTTTACCCCCCTTCGTTCCCGACTCCGGTGAGGCTACGGCGACGAATTCCGGCGACGGTGAGGGTTAATCGGCCAGGCTAAGGACTAAAATGGGACCAATGGCGTTAGGGGAACTCAGGCGTACCGGCGGTGGCAGTGGTGGCGAACCAACGGCGACCGGCGTCGACGAGGGGTGATGAAGCCATTCGGGTTCATCGGCAGCGAGGCGATCCGGCGGTCCTCTCGACCGTCAGAGGTGAGGACGAGGATGGGCGGGTCCTGGTGGTCACGAAGGTGGCGACGGCGGGAACATCGGGGTCTTGGATCGCCAGCGAGCGGTGGCTGGAGATGGAACAGAGCTAATGGCCGAAAACTTTTCGGCGGGGCTCTGGAACGCGATGGCTTGCGCTAAGGAGGTGTGGGCAGTGAGCGGTGGCCGGAGGGGTATATATAGGGGGTCGCCGGTGTCATTATGGCAAGGGGATTGGAGGAAACCCGAAGGATTCCTTCCATTCTCCGGCGAGGTTTCCAAATGCATCGGATAGCTTCCTTAAGCGCGAAAACGCGTCGGCTGTAGATGGAAAGGGGGCGGTGGCGCTCGGGGAAGGTGATCTGGGGGAAATACGAGCGAACGCGGGCGGCCGGCGGCGAGAAAACGGAAAGGGGGTCGCCGGAAGGAAAGGGGAGAGATCCCCTTCCGTCGGGGACGAAGGTCCTGACAGGTAGCCCCCACCTATCAGCGGGCGAAACAGAAAGGAAGGGGCCGACAGGCGGGCCACGGCTGTCAGAGGGAGAAAGGGGGCACGGCGGAGGCTGACGGGTAGGGTCATGAGGGACGCGGGCAGGAGAGAGAAGCGTGGGAGTGCGCCGACAGGCGGGTCCCATGTGTCAGTGGCTGGCGGTCGGACTGGGCCGGGCTCGGGGCACTTTGGAGGTTGGCGGCCCGTTTAGAATTTAAATTGTTTTCTATGTTAAAATAATTACAGTAATTCATATATTTTTTTAAGGATTGAAGCACTGTTGATAAAAATTTGTAAAAATTCCTTAAATTATGTTTTGGCCTCTAGTTTATCTCATAAAATTTTCAAGTCCAAATTTTGAATATTTATCTCTGTTTGGCTTTAATAGGGCTCTTTTAGGAATTTTCTTTAATAATAAAATTCAGAAATTTCTTTAATAATATTTTTCCTTCATTTTATTTCCTTTTAATTCTTGGGGTGTTATAGTATGTTTGGCCATTGCGGAGGTGGGTCCAGCCATTGAGGGGCAAACTCATTTAGCGGTTGTGTCGAGAAGAGAGGTGGGTTCGGCCATTGAGGGCCGAACTCACCTTTCGGAGGGTGCGTCCAAGACGGAGGTGGGTTTGGCCATTGAGGGTCGAACTCACCTTTCAGAGGGTGTGTCTAGGACAGAGGTGGGTTCGGCCATTGGGGGCCGAACTCACCTTTCGGAGGGTGTGTTCAGGACGGAGGTGGGTTCAGCCATTGGGGGCTGAACTCACTCTTTGGAGGGCTCGATCTTCTCAGAAGGTTTGTCCACTTCAAAGCCTTCGATCGAGCGCTCATCTTCTCAGCCCTTTTTTGGTATTTTCCGAGAAGCATCTGGTATGTGACTTTTGGCTTTTTGTGAGCCTCGGCCGAAGATGACGCCTTGATATTTTCTTTCCACACTCCTACCTCCGGGTTCTTCGGCATGAGCATGCGTGTGCATGGTTCTCCAATAATGATCGCTTTCCCTTTATAGGACTCGGCCTGCTCTTTCCGAATCAACACCCTCGTCTCATCGAGGTTGGTGGTGTTCATGGGAAAGGGGACTTTGCCCAGCTTCATCTTTGGACTAGAATCTATTTTCAATCGTCATTCCTCTATAGCCTATTGAATCTGCCAACGGAAAACATTGCAATCATTAGTATAATGAGAATGTGAATCATGCCACTTACAGTAGGGGCATTTCTTTAGTTCGTCGGTGGTTGGGATGACCTGGCCCTTGGGAAATCTAAGAAGTTGGCTCTTCAAGAGGAAATCAAATATTGTATCGCATTTAGTCACATCAAAAGAGTTCTTAACCTCGTTGGGCTGACTCTTAGTGGGAGACGGCCATAGCTCGGAACAAGTGATAGGTTTGGTCTTAGTGTTCTAGGCCTATTTGGCCGCATACATATCGGTCGAATCATCTTTCTCCTCCAACTCTTCCTCGTCGGAGTGTTCCATGATGTGAACTTCAACTTTAGGTTTGTTAAATGTTTTAATGAATTTTTTATCCTTAGCTCGGCCTTCCTGGACCAGAGCCTGCTGTAGGACTTGGCTGACCTCTAAAAAGTTTTGGTTCTCAAGCCTCTCTTTAATTTCAAAACGCAATCCATTAACAGATAGATCCGCCAAATCTCTTTCTGAAATATTGAGACTAAAACATCGGTTCTTGGTGTCTCTAAAGCGCTTGACGTACTCATAGACACTCTCACTAGATTTTTGCCTAACCGACGTTAAGTGTGAAAGCCTAAGTTCTGTCTGGCTAGTATAGAAAGTCATGGAATTTTTTTATAACTGGGCCCATGTTTGGACAGAGTTCGGCGGCAGCGCCGAAAACTAAGTGAAAGCGGTGCCGGATAGTGAAAGAGAAAACAGTCTAAGTTTTAATGTGTCCTACCAACTAGCTTCTCCACACTGTGCTAAGAATTGGCTGGCATGCTCTAGTGTGGTCTTGTTACCCTCGCCATCGAATTTGGTTAATTCAGGGACTCTATAACCACGAGGGTAGGGTATGGTATCGAAGTGATCAGGGTACATCTTTCGGTAAATCCAAGCCCGATCCCGAGGCGTGAAGCCAGTACACTCTCTAAACAGTGTGTGGATCCGCTCCTCAATGTCGTCCTGGCCTCCTTCCTTTACGCATCTCTCGTGCGGGGGCATGACACGCTATGGTATGTTGGTGTGTTGAACGCGGGGCTCCTCCTCACGTACTGGCTCGGGGTATATGGCATGCTCGGGCCTATGCGGGTGTGTAGGAGCATGCGGCACAGACTGCGCGGGAAAAGCTGGCACGGGTATAGGAGGCGGCGGCACATAATAAGCAGGGCTAGCCTGGCCATAAGTGTAGTGGTTGGTCTCGGTCGTAGAAGTCGAGGCCGAAGAAGCGATAGCTTTTCCAGTACTACCGTCAGTTCTGTTATAAATGTTATTTATCGGGGGTACTCTAGTGATTGGAGTTAGAGGAACAAATTCGGTAAAACCGAACCTTCTAAATGTTGCCTCTACCTGATAGCTCACTGCTGACTCTAGATGGTTGGCTAGCGAAGCAATAACGGCTTGGTCTACGGACGCGGCTATCTTTTGCTCAATTTCTAAGGAAGATAAATAAGGCGACACTGGTGTTACTTCAATCCGAGCGAGGTCGGGGATGTTGGCGTCACGCTTGATGAAGCCCGCACGTGTCTTGACGTAGCTCCCGAGCATGAGATCTTGAAGTTCTTTCATCTTTGCCTCAATCTCTGCCCGACCTTCCTCGGGGATATCTACAATGGTGGGCGCCATGATGTTGTAGTTGTCGATCTCTGCACCCCCATGGTATCCATCGACGTTGTAGATGTAGTAGTCATTGTAGAGGTACTTGCAGCCGATATAGATGTACTCGTCATGTTGGCGTTTTTCCACAGCGGAGTCGCCAAAAAGTGTGTTGACACGAAAACGTGCCCCTGCACTTGGGCCGGTTCGATGATCCAAAAATGTGCGGATACTTAGGGACAAGCCTAAGCATAACACAGTGTTGACGTCGTGTTCTGACTACCCATAACAGTTGCAAGGGGGTGGAGTCGCTAGGCAATCAAATTATACAGAAATAATACAATTAGCCGAAGTGTGTAAATAAAATAACCCAATCGGGAAAATGAAGACTGATTAGTTCAAAGTATATTGTACGAAAGGTAACCGAAGGGAGGCCTTCGGCGTCTGGTGCGAAGTATGCGCCGAAGGTAACCTTCGGCGTTCAGATCGATCTAACTGAAGACAGGTTCTAGACAGATCACGACACGAGATCGCCTCCGAATGATAGGGTTTGGCGCGAAGCCTCTAGCGTAACGAGGTCCGACGCGAAATATTATGGCGCGGCTCCGGCACGAAGTAGCTCCAATGCGAAGTGGCTTCGCGCGCGGGACCAACTAGACCGACAACGGCGTGACGAATCCGTCATGGATGGATGAAGTGAAGACCTGCCAGAGGGTGCTCTGGCAGCCTCTGAGACTAGCTTCCTAGCTCTTGACATCACCTTGCGGACATCGAACGAAGATAGGAACTCTTGGCGAGGGTAATCTAAGTGCTAACTTCTGCAAACCACAAAGATTAAACACCAATTCGGTCTGGAGACCAAATTATCAAGTAAAATAATGGAAAATTGACAGAATGAGGGTAGCAATCTGTTACGTAGATTAACGGATGGTTCACAGGTGAGCCAACAAGGCGATAACAATCTGTTACATAGATTAATGGATGATTCACAAGCGAATCAACAAGGCTTACCACTGTTATGACATGATACACGGAGGGCTTTTAGCGCAAACCCACGAATATGGACTGAACTAATGTGAAAAGTAGACGTACGATTCAAAACTAGGGTTTTGAAGTATTGATCTGTGTAGATTGATGATTGAATCGGCCTCACCCCTATATTTATAGGGGCTAGTCTTGACGCACCTGGCTACATCTCTAGCTCTAACCTGATTAGGATTCGGCTTAAAACAGATAAGATTTGACTAAGGATCAAAACAACCCGAAACCTTAACAGATTCACTCCCATGCCTACCCATAGTGGGCCTTCGATGGGCCTGCCGAAGTAGGCTTACTAGGCCGAAGCCTGTTGGCGGAGCAGGCCGCCAAAGGGGCCTTTCGGGCCGAAGCCGGCCTGCAAAGTAGGCTACCGAAGGGGCAACCAAGGCCCCATGTGGATGGGCCTTCGGCACTTTAGGGCTTCGTCCTGTGCCAAGAATTGCATATTTTCGGTCCAAATTACCAGTTTTGACTTTTGAATAATTCTAACCATTAATGTCATTTTTTGCTATCAACACTTACAAATTATGGAAACAACTCATACCAATTATATGGACATATTTTTGAAATGTTGATGTTGGTAAGGACTTTGTGAATAAATCAACAAGGTTATCCTCATATGATTTAATTTGCAAGATATTTATTTCCTCATTTTGTTGTAATTCATGTAGTTAAAATAATTTAGAAGCAATGTGTTTAATAATATTGCTCTTTATGTAATTTGTCTAAATTTGTGCTACACAAGCAGTATTATCTTAAAAGATAACGGTAGATGATTTAATGGAAACAATAACATAAGTTTTTTGTATGTGCTTTCTCATTATGTGAAGCCAGACACATTCATGTGATGCTCATATAATGAAATTATTTCAGAATGGTTAGTGGGTGTAGCCACTAGAGTTTGTTGGGTAAACTTACATGAAATGATTGTCCCCCATGTAAGAACACAAAACATGTTTGAGATTTGACTTTATGGGCATCATATAAGTAGCCAGCATTTGTATATCTAATAATATTTGGATCTTAGTTGGATTCTTTAATTATTGAAATAAAATACCAAGATCTTTGGTGCCTTGGAGATATCGAAAGATATTTTTTACTCCAATACAATTACATCTAGTTGGATCAACACTATGTCTAGTTAATAATTTCTTTGCAAATACAATATGAGGCCTAGTGCAATTTGTAAGATATATAAGTGTTCCAACAAGTTGAGATATGGAAACTCTAGTCCTTGTATCTCTTAATCAACTTCCCATAATCTAAATTGATCTTTCTCTAAATATTACTATTGAATTGTGGTTAAGTGTATTAAAATACTCAATGGAAGGTGTTTATGTTGTAGATCTAAACAAAATTTTGTTTTACCCAAATCGTTCATCTCGAAATTCGCCTTTGATTGATTGTGTGCTTTATCGATATTGTTGGTGTCATTGATGATGTCAACATACATAGATATAATGTAAAATCCTATCAAGGATTTCTTGATGAATACACATGGGTAAGCATGCCCATCATTATTTGAGTAGCCTTTTATATAAGGAACTTATTGAGTCGGTTATGCCAAATTCTATTTGAATATTTTAAGTCATATAATAACTTATTGAATTTTACACAATATATGTTGTGATTAATATTTTGGATCCAGAATTTGGATTCCGTTGGGGAAATTTCATATTGAAGTCTAAATCACATGACTCACATGGATTAGTTACTACGCCCATCAATTGTCTAGATAGATGATTCTTATATTGTCAAAGATATAATTTATTGGAAATTGATTCCACTTATTTTTGGAGAGAATGTTTTATTGAAATTAATGATGGGTCTCTACGTAAATCGTTGTGCTATGTGTCTCACTTTATGTCACACCATCTTATTGTGTTCATTCTATTTTCAAATAAAACCTATTTGAATCCCACATTGAAAATTTTGGAGGTGTGGGTATTACTGCTAAGAATATATTTCTTTTGTGAGGAAAGCTAACTTTGCTTGAATTACCACTTTTCATTTGTTCTAGTCCGAGCACATTTTTGCACTTGGTCATGGATTCAAGATCTGAATCTTTTTAGAGGTTTTCAGTAATTGATGCAAAAATGTATGTGTCGACAATTGTAGTCTTATGATTATATGTTTCTTTGGAATCGAGATAATTGGTGGAAATCTTTTGAACCCTAGTTGACGGTTTGATATTTCCCAATCAAGAAAGTCACGATGTTCCGTTGTCCCAACATCAGATATTGAGTGCACTATTGATGTGGGAGGTAGATATGGTTAATCCGCTTGGTGTCTCTCAACGCTAGGTTGAGTTGCATTTACTAATTTAGAAGTTTTATCTTTGTATTTTCTCATACATCTATGAAAAGTATTACCCTTAGAATTAGGGGTTAAATTTTCCCATGCCATTATAATTTTCATAGTTTTGAAATATTCCATCGGTGTGTAACTGATAGATGGGGCCTACCACAGTCACTAATAGTGGCATTTTTACAAATTTATGTAGAATTTAGTCTCAATTTATAATTGGAAACATTTGGTTCAAAGGGTTCTTTTTATGCAAGCTTCACTCTTGTAGGTAAACATACTTCTCTCTTTATTGGTTTGATCAAGGAGTTAAGAAGTTTTATTTTGTACCTCTATTCTTTTTGATATATTCCTAGCAAGATGATAGTATTTTATGATATTTTTGTTATTAGTAAATGTATCTAGCAAGTTATTTGAAATGTGTTACGAAATAATGATTTTATGAATTTTAAATTTTAGATTCATGGATTTGAGGCATTAATGTATTTAAACATTCTAATTGATTTCCTAGCATACATGCTGATAACATGTTAGAATTCAACACGGTGAGAAAAAGAGACATACTGAGGTGGTGTTTGGTTTGCTCAAGCTAACGTAAATGGTAATGTAACTAATTACAGTACCAAGAGATAACAATGTATCATATTACTAGATTTATTTGGTTAATACGTGTAATGTATTTTATTTATATTACAATGTTTGGTTAATAAGTATAATGTATTCTGGTAACGCAATCTGATACCGGCCTGGTTAGACTGTAATGTGATGATTACTAGGTTGTAATATGATTACGTGGTATCTAATACCAACACATTCATACCAAACAAAATCTAACGTGGTTAGTTTACACTATAAACGAATAACACTTAAAATACATCCAACCAAACGCCTTCTAAGAAAATGAACTCTCATAATATTTATTGATCAATAGCATGTATTTATACAAGAGGAAAGGACATCAACATCAAAGAGGTGTCTATTGAAAGCGAGGTGTATGGTAAGATGATTTAGTTCCATCTTCTCTAGTGAGGGCATCGACGCCGGCGTGGATGTGACAAACAACGTCACACGTGGAGGTGTCATCAACAAATGGCATAGAAGAAGATGGTGTAGAGGAGAGATTTGTTAGTTGCACTTTTTTACCGTACTAAACCCCATATCATTAACTTAAATAATCATGTATGCCATTATCTCAAAATGGGGAAAATTGTGTGCATACGGGTTGTGGGGAACCATCCCTATAGCCCGAATGTAGATGGGCGACGCGTGGCGAACCGTAGGATCAAAGCGTCGGCGCAAAATCGCATCGGCTCGCATCTAGGACGGTTGTGCTCGCCCATATGACTTCCTCATTGAAGCAGACCGACTCACCTTGCACACACAAGTCGGCTCTCTCAGCACTTGCTCTAGCCAACCCGTCAATGGCGACATGACACTCCTCTCCGCTACCACTGCTCAACCCCTCTACAACGCTCCTCTCTGCCGCAACCATATGCACCTCCTCCTCTGCTCTTCGTCATCATGGATATGTATTCCATGAAACCAACAACGCAACCACAAGAGGGAGAGGAGGGATGCACTTCAGCGATGACTGCTCTGGCACTCATTGAGCCTAATCTTGCTGCGACCATGACCTCGATCACGATCTGCCTCCCTTCTGCGTCAGGGTGGTAGGCTTGGGTGACGAGCATCGCTAGGGTGCTTCTCTGTTTTTCTGTGGATGGGTAGTACTAGGGGTAAAATTCTGTTTCATTTTGATGTGGCTTGCTAAATTTGCATATTCCTGATGTTCTCTTATGCATTAGGCAAATTTGTTTTGAACTTGTCCTGTTTGTGATAAAATTAGTTAGTGGTTGCATAGATTTGCAGTATGCAAATTTGCAACCTGTGTTGGAAATAACAGCACTATTAGGTTTAACTTATTCCACAAATAAATCATGACGTGAAACAGATGAATACGCATAACCAGGGTAGACCAGTACACTATACACATGAACAAAAATAATGTACTGAACATGGTGAAACCAATCTGTGTAACAGATGATACATGTGTGTATCAGGTTGATACACGTGAGTATCAGGTGGTACAGGTGAGTAACAGGAGTAACAGGTTGGTGCAGGTGAGTAACAGGTTGTGGTTGATACTCGTGAGTATCAGGTGGTACAAGTGAGTAACAGGAGTAACAGGTTGGTGCAAGTGAGTAACAGAAACGTACCGGATGTTCACAGTTGAAGTAGTCACGGATCGAATGGGTACCACGACGACGACGCGCGGGTACCGGACGACGGCGACGACGAGCAGCACTCGAGAGAAGAGGAAGACGAGCCGTGGTGGACGAAAGCGAGCAGTCGCGCGGAGCGCTTCCCAAAAACCTTATTCGCCCTCTCCCGGTGCAGGATCTCAAAGACGATGGGTTCCGGAGACCTGCTCTTCCGCTCAACGGTGCACGCCGATGAGAGGAACGGAGTAGAAACGAATGGTAGCACAACACAGAGAGATTGGCAAGTGTTCTTCTGTTTTTCCACTTATTCTGATCCGTCGCTTGGTGGAGGAGATATAGACGTGTGATCAGGACGTCTCTTCACTCTCCACTGTAACTGCTCTGAAGATGAATCGGAACCGTTCCAAATTCCACCAGCAGCAAAACGGAATGGCAAAAGGGAGCCGCGTCTGCGCAAGCAATCGGAGCCGATTTCGGCGGACCATTCACGCGCATGTCATGCGCCCGCACCCCCCGGCCCCGGCCCGGCGAGGCGAGGCGAGGCGAGCGCGCGCGTGTGTTTCTCTAGTCTCCTCTCACCCACATAGGTCTAGTTGCAAGGAGAGCACCATCCCTTATAAGTTGGTCTTCCTCTCCTAGAACTAGCAAGGTGGGACTAAAGGTTCACATGCTCCCTCTACATGGTGGGCCTTTGAGATTTTTCCAGGAATTATTCTTCAAATAAACTTGGGCCAAGCTCATTTATTTAACAATCCCCCACCATAGCTCAAAGTCCCACAGAGATTTGCCTGATTCTTTGTGTTGTTTATATACCAGTGTTTTGATGGAGATCGGTTAGGGTTGAACATCCATCTAGATCTTCAAGCTACACTCACTCAGAACTTGAACAATGGACTATGCCTTGAATTGCAAGTTTTGTGCAAGTAAGTTTTACTTAAAGTCTTAACTGATACTAGGCTGCCAGTAGCCTACCCCTCGGGTGGAGTGTATAAGTCATACTCCTTGGTCTCTTCATGAGCTTACTAGGAGACTGCCCAAGTCTCCATAGACTGCGACCAACAATCGAGCTCATATAGGTGTGTTCTTTCAAGAATGCTCTGCAGGATAGCATCTTCACTAACATAGCCAACAGAACACATTAAGACAGTCGTCAACCTGCCTAGCAGTTTCTGAGAGTATTGCATCTTCACTTAGAGTGGGTTAAAATTACTCTCTTCAGTTAACTGATGGCTTGTTCTTCCCAGGTCCTAATTCACGGGATCGCCGATCACATAGGTTGGGTTACTACCATAGTATAACTCACATGGGTCTCATACCCATCTCCTTCGATGCATTGTCTATCACATTCCGTGATAATCCCTTTGTAAAGGGATCTGCCAGGTTTTTAGATGTTTGGATATAATCCAATGTTATAACTCCGGAGTTTCTCAACTTCTTGACAGATTTCAATCGTCTCTTTACATGTCTAGACGATTTCATGTTATCCTTAGAACTATTCACCTTGACAATAACCGTTTGATTGTCACAGTTCATAAGGATAGCTAGCACTGGTTTTTCAACCACTGGTAAATCCATCAATAGATCACGCAGCCATTCTGCTTCAACAGTGGCTGTGTCTAGTGCCATGAGCTCTGCTTCCATGGTTGACCTCGTCAATATGGTCTGTTTGCAAGACCTCCATGAAACAGCCGCACCTCCAAGAGTGAACACATATCCACTCGTGGCTTTGATCTCATCAATATCAGAGATCCAGTTTGAATCACTATAACCCTCTAGTACCGAAGGGTACCCAGTATAGTGAAGTCCAAAACTCATAGTACCTCTTAGATAGCGCATGACTCTCTCAAGCGCACGCCGATGATCATCTCCCGGATTAGAAGTAAACCGGCTCAATTTGCAAACAGCAAAAGAGATGTCAGGCCTAGTAGCACTAGCTAGGTACATGAGTGATCCAATAATCTGGGAGTATTCCAATTGATTCCTAGCAACTCTCTTATTCTTTCGAAGTAACAAACTAGGATCATAAGGTGTTGGAGAAGGCTTATTATCCATATAGCCAAAGCGGCTTAAGACCTTTTCCACATAATGAGACTGCAAAAGTGTAATCCCATTCTCATCCCTTATTAGCTTGATGTTCAGAATTACATCGGCTACTCCCAGATCCTTCATATCAAAATTTTGAGACAAGAAAGTTTTGATCTCATTTATCACATTAATATTTGTCCCAAAGATCAGTATGTCGTCGACATATAGGCACAAAATAACTCCCTCACCCCCACCATAGCGATAGTATACACATTTATCTGCCTCATTGACTGCAAAGCCCGCAGATGTCAAAGTTTTATCAAACTTCTCATGCCATTGCTTAGGAGCTTGTTTCAGACCATACAAAGATTTTAATAGCTTACACACCATGCCTTCTTGACCTTTTACTACAAATCCATCAGGCTGATCCATGTAAATTTCCTCATCCAACTCTCCATTAAGAAAAGCTGTCTTAATGTCCATCTGATGAATGAGAAGACCATGTGAGGTAGCCAAAGAAAGTAGTACTCGAATAGTGGTCAATCGAGCAACAGGTGAGTAAGTGTCAAAGAAATCTTCGCCTTCTTTCTGAGTATAGCCCTTGGCTACAAGTCGAGCCTTATACTTTTCAATAGTACCATCAGGCCTAAGCTTCTTTTTGAACACCCACTTGCACCCTACAGGTTTGCAACCATAAGGTCGTTCTGTCACCTCCCAAGTCCTATTAGCAATAATGGAATCCATCTCGCTACGGACAGCCTCTTTCCAGTAGTCTGCATCAGGAGATGCATATGCTTCTGACAAAGACGTGGGAGTGTCATCCACAAGGTACACAGTGAAATCATCACCAAAGGATTTATTTATCCTTCGTCTCTTGCTCCTCCTAGGAGCTTCACTGTCATCCTCCTCAGGGACAATTTCATGTGTTTGTTCAGAAAATTCAGGTGGTGAGATTGAATTAGGAATTATCTCAGGGTTTTGACTAGAAGTGTTATGAGTATCTTTCATTGGAAATATGCTATCAAAAAATGTTGCATCTCGAGACTCCATAATTGTACCAACATGCATGTCTGGTACCTCAAATTTTACTACTAAAAATCTATAGGCAATACTGCGATGAGCATATCCTAGAAAGACACAATCCACAGTTTTAGGTCCAAGCTTGCGCTTCTTAGTTATTGGTACATTGACTTTCGTCAAGCAGCCCCATGTGCGCAAGTAAGAAAGTGATGGTTTTCTTCCAACCCACATCTTGTATGGGGTTTTGTCCTTATTCTTGTTAGGAACTCTATTTAATACATGACAAGAGGTCAGTAACGCCTCCCCCCACCATGCCTCAGATAATCCCGCAGTGTCTAACATGGCATTAACCAAGTCAGTCAAGGTGCGGTTCTTCCTTTCGGCAATCCCATTTGATTCGGGTGAATAGGGAGGTGTCCTCTCATGTATAATTCCATGTTCCTCACAAAATAAGTCAAACTCATTTGAAAAATACTCTCCACCACGATCTGACCTAAGTCTTTTGATCTTTCTCTCTAGTTGATTTTCAACTTCTGCCTTATAAATTTTAAAATAGTCAAGAGCCTCATCTTTCGTTTTTAATAGATAAACATAACAAAATCTAGTCGCATCATCAATTAGCGTCATGAAGTATCGTTTTCCACCCTTTGTTAACACGCCATTCATTTCACAAAGATCTGAATGTATGAGTTCTAGTGGTGCCAAGTTTCTCTCCTCGGCTGCCCTGTGAGGCTTACGAGGTTGCTTTGACTGCACACAGCTATGGCACTTAGAACCTTTAACAATGGAAATGTTTGGAATTAAGTTCATACTAGAAAGCCGAGACATCAAACCAAAATTTATATGACATAAGCGTGAGTGCCAAACATTTACATCATCACCAACATTGCCACATATATGGTTCACAGATTTATTGCAGAAATCAGAAAGGGAAAAGCGAAACAAGCCACCACATTCGTAGCCTTTACCAATAAATAGTCCATGTTTCGACACGACTACTTTATTAGACTCAAACACCAATTTAAACCCATCCCTACACAGACGGGAGCCACTGACTAGATTCTTGTCGATAGAAGGGACATGCTGCACGTTCTTCAGCTGCACGATCTTTCCCGAAGTAAACTTCAGATCTACCGTGCCAACACCATGAACAGAAGCATGAGACCCATTCCCCATTAGGACGGAAGAATCCCGAGTGACCTGGTAAGAAGAGAACAAAGAGATATCAGCACAGACATGTACATTAGCCCCTGTATCAACCCACCAATTGGTAGATTGATCAACTGAAAGAACGGTAGGAAAATTACCATACCCGTTCCCATCTTCAGTATTGCCAATGGTCACATTGACATACTTTGAAGTCTGTCCTGCAGGAGCTTTCATCCCTTTGCGATGTGGACACTTCTTGGCCCAATGTTCAACTTCTCCACATACAAAGCAAGGCTTCGCATCTGTGTTACTCTTCTTCTTCTTGTAGTTGGTAGTTTGTTTAACTTTAAATTTCCCTCTGTTCTTGCCTGAGGGTTGATGCACCACGTTGGCGCTCGATTGCCCCTCACCTTTTGCCGCAGCGTCCTTTTCCCTGGCTTTCTCCTCAACATCAAGAGACCTTATCAAACTCTCAACAGAGAATTCCTGTCTCTTGTGTTTGAGTGCAGTACCGAAACTCCTCCATGAAGAAGGTAATTTCGCAATAATGCAAGCAGCCACAAACGTGTCGGGTAAGGCACACTTTAGGAGTTCGAGTTCTTTAGCAATGTCCTGTATATCATGAGCCTGATCCACCACAGAACGGTTATTAACCATCCTGTAATCATGAAATTGCTCCATGACATACAAGTCATTGCTAGCATCAGTAGCACCGAATTTGGCATTCAGTGCATCCCATAACTCCTTCGCATCTGTCATGTGCATATACACCTCGCACAGACGATCAGCAAGAACACTAAGAATGCATCCTACAAAGATTGTAGTGGCATCCTTGAAATCTTTCTCTTTTTCAGCAGAAAGATCTCCTTCAGGTTTGCCACTACTAACCCAGTAGACATTCATAGCTGTTAGCCACAAAGTGACTTTGATCTGCCATCTCTTGAAGTGCACACCGGAAAATTTTTCCGGCTTCAGTGCATCGGCAAATCCAGCCATATCAAAACCACAGTGCCTAAAATAAGGTTTTTGGATTGTTGGAAATAACAGCACTATTAGGTTTAACTTATTCCACAAATAAATCATGACGTGAAACAGATGAATACGCATAACCAGGGTAGACCAGTACACTATACACATGAACAAAAATAATGTACTGAACATGGTGAAACCAATCTGTGTAACAGATGATACATGTGTGTATCAGGTTGATACACATGAGTATCAGGTGGTACAGGTGAGTAACAGGAGTAACAGGTTGGTGCAGGTGAGTAACAGGTTGTGGTTGATACTCGTGAGTATCAGGTGGTACAAGTGAGTAACAAGAGTAACAGGTTGGTGCAAGTGAGTAACAGAAACGTACCGGATGTTCACAGTTGAAGTAGTCACAGATCGAATGGGTACCACGACGACGACGCGCGGTACCGGACGACGGCGACGACGAGCAGCACTCGAGCGAATAGGAAGACGAGCCGTGGTGGACGAAAGCGAGCAGTCGTGCGGAGCGCTTCCCAAAAACCTTATTCGCCCTCTCCCGGTGCAGGATCTCGAAGACGATGGGTTCTGGAGACCTGCTATTCCGCTCAACGGTGCACGCCGATGAGAGGAACGGAGTAGAAATGAATGGCAGCACAACACAGAGAGATTGGCAAGTGTTCTTCTGTTTTTCCACTTATTCTGATCCGTCGCTTGGTGGAGGAGATATAGACGTGTGATCAGGACGTCTCTTCACTCTCCACTGTAACTGCTCTGAAGATGAATCGGAACCGTTCCAAATTCCACCAGCAGCAAAACGGAATGGCAAAAGGGAGCCGCGTCTGCGCAAGCAATCGGAGCCGATTTCGGCGGACCATTCACGCGCATGTCGTGCGCCCGCGCCCCCCGGCCCCGGCCCGGCGAGGCGAGGCGAGCGCGTGCGTGTGTTTCTCTAGTCTCCTCTCACCCACATAGGTCTAGTTGCAAGGAGAGCACCATCTCTTATAAGTTGGTCTTCCTCTCCTAGAACTAGCAAGGTGGGACTAAAGGTTCACATGCTCCCTCTACATGGTGGGCCTTTGAGATTTTTCCAGGAATTATTCTTCAAATAAACTTGGGCCAAGCCCATTTATTTAACAACCCGAACATGCATGTTGTGGTTATACAAGAAGATTAGGTGAAAATCTGGTAATCTGTATGCACCATTGTCTTTCTTGGGCTTGTATATATTCTCATGAAATTTAAGTGTGAGTCAAATGATCTTGCTACATTTATCCTTTGTTTTATTTACATTGAACTTACTGTTACGTCATCAGCCTATGATGAATCACTTCTTACAATATAAATGAAGTGTGAGTTTTGTTTGTCAACTTTTGATGTGGGGTAATTTAATATAGTCTAGTATTCAAGATCACAGTTATGCATAGATCATTTCGATTTTTTTACTTCCTCTCTTACTAGAAAAGGACGTGCAAATCTCTACTATTATAAAGCGTGAAGTTATTCGTTTCCTCCGTGATGAGGACATCACTTCACATGATACACACATGGAGCCTCCACCTACAATTCAATTACAAGGACCAATCACACGCGCCCGTGCCCGTCGCTTGAACCATGAGGTTAATTCTTTCCTTAGCAACTTTGATTATATTTGTTTGGACAGGATGCTACTGAATTCTAGTGATATTTTGTTGCTTAGGAACATGGGAGATAGAATAGAAGAGTTGGAGTTGAAGACGGAGCCGCACGGATGATTTGAAGTCAAGAATTCGCTGGTTCGGACTACATCGACCACCATTCACCAAAATGGGCATAACTTCCTCATACGAAGTCCGATTGGCGCGTTCTTGGACTTTTTGGAAAGCTAAGGAGAAGACGGATCTTTTGCCGTTTGTTTCGTCTCATTTGGAGTCTCGAGTCGATCTGTGTAATTAAAAAAATCCTGCGTGACAGAACTGGGCCGTGTTGGCCCATAGTCCAGTCTGTTCGCCTTCTAGCTCATAGTCTAAGTCTGTTCACCTTCCACAGGATGCCCACGCCCTATATATTCTCACGCCAGCCGCCTCTAGGGTTAGGTTTTGCTTTGTTTGCATCTACACTGTTGTGTTTAGATCCCGCCTCTTGCACCGGACCGATTGGCTGCTGCATTGGCGTTTGTGAAACCTCACCTTATCATCGTTTGTCTGTGATTTGGCATTCGACTTGTATCCTTCCTGTTCTTGCTTGTGTTCTTGGGTTCGCTTGCAGGAATTAGCCTTCGTGGCGAGGTCAATCGCGTTCTGCGTGGTTGATAACCAACGGAGACAGTGGTGTAACGATTGCAAGGTTTTGATCCGCCGGACCGGAGCCTTGGATCGCCAACATCGAGATTCTCCACCAACCCAAGTTATCCTTTACCTAGCGGAAGATCGGGACCAGTTGCCCAGCAGTTGGTATCAGAGCTCAGATTTCCCGTTAGGTAATCTCGATCTGCTTTTGTTTTTACCTAGAGTCCAGAAAACCGCACCAAAAAATCCCACCGAGAACCCCTTTGTGCCTTGCGATTTTAATTTCAGTTTTAACCTTGTTGAGATTGTGTTCTTGGTCGAGTCTTGTTGCTGGTTTAGTAATCCCTTTGTGTCGTTTGAGTAGTAGTTGTTCTTGTGTCTCAAAAATTCCCCACCGAAAAACCCCCCTTCCGCAACCCTATTTCGTTTTTCCACATCGAGTCTTTGTGACCCCCCTTCAGTAAAACAGGCATAACTTTTCGCTCGTTTGGCAGAAAAATCTAAAATTTTTTGAGCGTGTTCCTAACCCAATTTGGGTGGGTACCCTAACTGGCTTCGCCTATTAGCCCTCACCAAAATCGCCAAAAAAATCAGGAAGATAAAGAAAAAAATTGGTCAAAGTTTTTGCTCGCTGGACAGCGAAATTGTTTGAATTTCTGTGAGCCACATCCCACCTCAGTTGTAGGTGCCAATTTTTGTGGTTGCATCTCTTGTCATCCTTGTTCAAAAAAAATAGAGTGAAAAAAAAGAGAGAAAAAAAAGAAGAAAAAAAAGAGAAGAAGTGGTAGTAACAGCATTATCGGCGGCAGTAACAGATTCGGCAGTAACAGCTTCTCAGCGGCAGTAACAGATTCTGCTTGTCCGATCTCTTGTCCGAACTCTTGTCCGGTCAGCGGTAGTAACAGAGTTATCAGCGGCAGTAACAGATTCTGCTTGTCCGATCTCTTGTCCGAACTCTTGTCCGATCAGCGGTAGTAACAGAATTATCAGCGGAGGTAACAGATCCTTTGTCTGATCCCTTGTCCGATCTGCAGAGAGCTGAATTTGGCATGTGTTGCTTCCATTTGAGTTTTGGACACATAGTTTCCCTATATTGCTTGAATTTTCACCTTGGGAGCACTAAGGCCAGTAACTTTGACGAGTACTAGGGAATACTTATTGAACTTGGTTTAACTGTTATTATTATCGCTAATCCTTGCTACTCACTTTGCCTTCCAAGCTACACCTTTCTCTTGGTCAGGACAGGTTCATTTCTTGCAATTGTACACCACCCTCCACGTGGTTCATCACATGCAGGCCGGTGACCTCACTGCGGCGTGGTAAGAACACTTGCAAGTGTGGGTAAGGCGCTTGACGGATTGTTTCCACCACACACCCACCACCCCACCTAGCTGTTTTCCATAAGGATTATTCTTTGTTGTTTTGTCTTTTCACTAACATGGCAGCACTTATTGTACAACGTGACTTGAGCACTCACATGGACTAGGACGATCAGGCACAACGGAACAATATATTTCAGACCTTCTTCCTCGTCAATAACCGTCGTGCGCGTGTCATCATCGACAGCGGTAGTTGCAACAATTTGGTGAGCCTCGACGTGGTAACTAAGCTTCAACTTCCCACACGTGCACATCCACACCCTTACCACGTGCAATGGCTCAACGATAGCGGTAAGGTCAAGGTAACACAAACTGCTCACATCGAATTTTCCATTGGTACATACTTCGGAGTTGCTGACTTTGATGTAGTACCAATGCAAGCATGTTCTCTATTACTTGGTAGACCTTGGGTATATGATACTGATGCTACACACCATGGTAGGAGCAATAAGTACACATTTATGTATAAAGGAAAGAAAGTTACATTGCTTCCTATGACTCCTGCTGAAATTGTGAAATTTGAACAAGAAAAACGTGCTAGGGACGCACAAAAGAGCAAACAACTTTCTGAAAATCAGCAAGTAGCTAGAACACTTTCGAGGCAACAAAAAGACAAAGTTGTTTCTCCTTCCTCATCACAAGTTATTAATCTGAAAGGATGTGTCATGCATGCAACTAAAACTAACCTTGCAGTACGTAGTTTTCTTGGTCTTGCAGGTTTCTACCGGCGTTTTGTGAAAGATTTCGGCACCATAGCCGGTCCTTTACCTGAGTTGACCAAGAAGGGAGTTACTTATACTTGGGAGCCAGCACAAGAACAAGCTCTTGCCACACTCAAAGATCGTCTTACACGTGCACCTCTACTTCAGCTACCCTACTTCAGTAAGCCTGTTGAGTTAGAATGTGATGCTAGTGGTGTTGGAATAGGAGGTGTGCTGCTACAAGGAGGTAAACCCGTGACCCATTTTAGTGAAAAATTGCATGGTCCACAGTTGAATTATTCTACCTATGATAAGGAATTATATGCCTTAGTGCGTGTGCTTGAAACTTGGCAACATTACCTTTTGCCTAAGGAGCTTATTATACATTCTGATCATGACGCACTAAAATATTTGAGAGGGCAAGCTAAACTGAATCGTAGACATGTTAAATGGGTTGAATTTATTGAACATTTCCTATACATTGTGAAATACAAGAATGGCAAAGAAAATGTGGTTGCTGATGCATTGTCTCGCATGGTTGTTCTTTTATCTCAACTTAATATTAACGTTCCAGATTTGGAAAGCTTGAAAGATTTGTATGTTGTAGATAAAAAATTTGTTGAACCATACACTAAATGTAATGATGGGAAAGGCTGGAAAAAATTTCATGTTTATGACGGTTTCTTGTCCCATGCTAACAAGCTATGTGTTCCAGATTCGTCCGTACGTTTGCTGTTGTTGCAGGAATCACATGGCGGTGGATTAATGGAACATTTTGGGAGAGAAAAGACTTTGGCACTGCTGTCCAATAATTTTTATTGGCTAAAGATGCGGAGAGATGTTGAACGATTTGTGCAGCGTTGTGCCACATACCATAAAGCTAAGTCCAAACTTAACCCATATGGTTTGTATACTCCACTTCCTGTTTCTAGTGCACCTTGAGAAGATATTAGCATGGACTTTATTGTGGGATTGCCTAGGACAAAGAGAGGGAGAGACTCCATATTTGTAAGAGTGGATAGGTTTTCTAAAATGGCACACTTTATTCCCTGTCACAAGACCAACGATGCTTCACATATTGCTGATTTATTTTTCAAGGAAATTGTGAGATTGCACGAGATGCCTAGAGCCATTGTTTTAGATCGTGATGTGAAGTTTATGAGTTACTTTTGGAAGACAATGTGGGTCAAGCTTGGCACAAAATTGCTATTTTCAACAACTTGTCACCCTCAAACTGATGGTCCAACAGAGGTGGTAAACCGTACACTCTCCATGTTGCTGCGAACAATGATTAAGAAGAACTTGAAGGAATGGGAGGACTGCCTTCCACATGTTGAATTTGCATACAATAGAGCTGTTCACTCAACAACACAATTGTGCCCGTCTGAAGTGGTGTATGGTTTTAAGCCAATCACACCACTTGATTTGTTGCCACTTCCTTTTCAAGAGAAAGCAAACATAGAGGCAACTAAGCGTGCAGAGTTTGTGAAAGCTATGCATCTGAAGACCAAGGAAGTTATAGAAAAGAAGGCACACTATTTTGCTCAAAAGACAAATAAAGGAAGAAAGAAGATGTTTTTCAAACCAGGAGATCTTGTTTGGTTGTACTTGCGCAAGGATCGTTTTCCTGATTTGAGAAAGTTTAAATTGATGCCCCGTGCTGATGATTTAAAACCCTATTTGGGAGCTGACGATGAGCTTGAGTCGAGGACGACTCCAATTCAAGAGGGGGAGGATGATGAGGACATCACTTCACATGATACACACATGGAGCCTCCACCTACAATTCAATTACAAGGACCAATCACACGCGCCCGTGCCCGTCGCTTGAACCATGAGGTTAATTCTTTCCTTAGCAACTTTGATTATATTTGTTTGGACAGGATGCTATTGAATTCTAGTGATATTTTGTTGCTTAGGAACATGGGAGATGGAATAGAAGAGTTGGAGTTGAAGACGGAGCCGCACGGATGATTTGAAGTCAAGAATTCGCTGGTTCGGACTACATCGACCACTATTCACCAAAATAGGCATAACTTCCTCATACGAAGTCCGATTGGCGCGTTCTTGGACTTTTTGGAAAGCTAAGGAGAAGACGGATCTTTTGCCGTTGGTCTCATTTGGAGTCTCGAGTCGATCTGTGTAATTAAAAAAATCCTGCGTGACAGAACTGGGCCGTGTTGGCCCATAGTCCAAGTCTGTTCGCCTTCTAGCCCATAGTCTGAGTCTGTTCACCTTCCACAGGCTGCCCACGCCCTATATATTCTCACGCCAGCCGCCTCTAGGGTTAGGTTTTGCTTTGTTTGCATCTACACTGTTGTGTTTAGATCCCGCCTCTTGCACCGGACCGATTGGCTGCTGCATTGGCGTTTGTGAAACCTCACCTTATCATCGTTTGTCTGTGATTTGGCATTCGACTTGTATCCTTCCTGTTCTTGCTTGTGTTCTTGGGTTCGCTTGCAGGAATTAGCCTTCGTGGCGAGGTCAATCGCGTTCTGCGTGGTTGATAACCAACGGAGACAGTGGTGTAACGATTGCAAGGTTTTGATCCGCCGGACCGGAGCCTTGGATCGCCAACATCGAGATTCTC
The DNA here is from genome assembly GCA_019279435.1 of Zizania palustris. NCBI lineage: Eukaryota > Viridiplantae > Streptophyta > Magnoliopsida > Poales > Poaceae > Zizania > Zizania palustris. The sequence goes on along the minus strand of JAAALK010000287.1, from coordinate 60,915,732 downwards.
CACCAACCCAAGTTATCCTTTACCTAGCGGAAGATCGGGACCAATCCCCCATCACTCCGTCCGCTAGCAGCCTCCTTATCGACGCACGAAACACGCATTTCTCCTCCCACGTGCAGCGCACCGCGGCGCATCGGCCTATTCCGCATGCAACGCTACCTCTTGACCTCCTTTCTAATGCAACCGTCGCGCGCTTCCACTAGCCTCCTCCCCAACGCAACTGCCGCACGCACCGATTGACCAAAACCGCTACCATGGCCAGCACTGAGTTGTGTCTCTCCTTTCTTGTTGCAGTCCTCAGTCCTTATCATGTGCCTCACATACCGCGGTGAAGGACCAGCTCCACCAGATGTCACGACATGTGATTCACTTCTACTCGAGCTCAATGTATGTCTTGGCTTGCCGATTATGTCATTTCCCCGCTACCGTGTTGGTTCCATGCGTGACCATGGTGACAATTTTTTGGGGAATTTTTCTGTTTCAGGTGATATGGGATGAGGTCAGCGAGCCTTGCCCAGCCATGGATCCCAACCCTAACCCACACCCTACCAACTCCTAGCTGGAATCCCTGGAGAAGAGGCTCGCAGCTCGCTGCCCTCTCCCTCCGTAGAGCTCACCTTCCCCCGGACTTCACCGCCACCAAGATCGAAGAGGACGACGACGACGAGGGCTACCTGATTGCTGCCTCCAGGGGCGGGAGAAGCAGTTGTGCGACTGCTGCCTGGAAGGATGGGGCGGACAATCTCAACGATGACAAGGATGTCAACATGGGCCCACCCAGTCCTAGCTACAGCGGCTACGTCGACGAGAGGGGAAGCAGCCTCGCCTTCAGCGCCGGCGTGGACGATCCCAACTCCATCCCGACGAATGGCCGCATGACAAGAAGCATCTCGACGAGGTCCCTTTTCACTATGCCCTCTACTTTGGACTCGTACGCCGCCAATTTCGATATAGGACCCCCAGTCCCATCCTGATGATCGATTTGCCTGAATCAACATACTCTCTCCATGCTAACCCATACATGTCTGATCTTGCCTATGCTACTCATGTGTTCAATACTCTTCACAAATTTACTATTGGTCGACACAACTTCCAGGCTTCAACTACTTACCATCTCTGTCTGACTGTCCTGTTATTTACTTAGCAATTCAAGTTTGCAATGCAGCCCATCCCTACACTCAATGTGTTGCTTCATTTTTTAGAACGACGTTTCTACTTCATGGCGGAAACGGAAAAAAACACTTCTTCATCTTGAGCAATTATGTCAAGCTAATATATTCTAGGTGAAGCCATTTATGCATGAGAAATTCACGCAGGAGTTGATTATAACTTTTGCATTTTTCCCAAGCAAAATCATCACATTATGCATTCCTTTTATCCTCATCTCCTTATTAAACTTTCAGGTATGGAGATGAGCATAAGCTTGCTGGGTTTTCCACCACATTGAAAGTATAACCTTTGGTCGCTACCAGACACTAGCTTCAAACGACAGGATGAACTAGAAGGCCATACCTCAAAGGTAAAACCCAGCTAAACAACCACCAGCCCAAGTTGTATGCAAAATACTTACCTGGTTTCACTTTGGCAACTAAAGGGTGGCCAACAAATGCAAAGAGACGATGGGCTACGCCCCTCCTCAACAGAAGGCAACATGGTGGCGATTCCTGAGTTCCTTCGAAGGAGTGGACCTTCTCGCTTTCCACGAGTTTGACTGTTCTTTAGTTTCCTCTCGTGTAAGATACCAAGCATGATATAGAGACTAGAGTGATGTGCTTGTTTTTCTTGTTTAGTTTTGTCTACTCATTTTGTTTTGAAATCTTGTTGTCAATAATGTGTATAGGTCATTTGTGTTCTGTATCGTGATAAGCATCTGTAAAAGAGGTCTTGCATGACTGAATCGAATGAAGGAAGTTGAATTATGGTCAGACAGTGCTATTTGGCAATGGCACAGAGGAAATTGAGTAGAGAATCAAAACCGATGACATCTATTGTAAGTTTATGGGACTATTGCATGCATTGTTTATTTGATGGAGTCAAACAATTTGGAATAATCTATCAGCAGTTGATATCTTTCTAACTGATTAGAAATGTAGTAATGTATCAGTATATTATAGTGTTGGCAGAACTTATATTTTGTCTCTCGCTTTAATGTTGCAGTAAAGCAATAGCGATGTGTTTCATATTTTTTACACATGTGCCTGTGCATTAGTAGTCTATGATGTAATGCTGATATAATTTTATTTGCTTTTTAAATTTGAACCAAGCCAACACGAATAACATAATACTATTTTATTGGAAATATGACTAAGTTACTGCTTAAATTACGTGTTAATTGTTGAATCCATTGTATATGCAAAGTACTAGAGTTGTTGTATTGAAGATTTTAACCCTTCATCAACCACTCCTCCGGTAACATAGATTTTTTAATCAAATCAAAAACTGCATGGTAAGGGAGGAATTGAATGCAATTTTTCTATATTTGGAGGAGATGAAAAAGAAAAAGGTCGAGCGATGGAACCGTTGATATCATAAACCATATTAAGAGATTTCTTTTGAAATGAGGCCAGCTGATTTTGTTCCCTTCAAAGTTCCCGTTGATCAATATGACCTATCATTAAGAAAGCTTGGCGAGTTGATGAAAAAGTTTGAATCCCTTCGGAAGGTTATCATCAGTAATGCTCATCTTATGTATTTTCACCGGCATATTCACTATGATGTCTATCAATGATCATGTTCATTACTAAATGCATTTGAATAAATGTTATTTTCTAAATAGGTGTTGATCGTTGAAAATAAAAAACCGTTGCAAAGCACGGACATCTTACTAGTGGTTTCTAACACCGGAAAAAAATGCGCTACAAGTGCGTTGGAAAGCTGACCCACACTAACCGAGTCATTCCATGCACGCTGAGCCGTTCCATGCTGCGGGCCACATACAAATGTATAAAGCTGGCTCCTGCACGCGCTGCCGTTTGATTTTATTCCCTACACACGTGGCGGTTATCTACATAAGGGCTGCAGGGGTATGCCCACAATTTTTTTCCTCAAAATGACACCATAATCAAAGATGTTAACATGAGTAGCAAATTATCAATTTTTTCACTACAGCCCTCAATTAGGCGTCAATTGAAGAGGGGATTGGCAAGTCCCTAAAGGCAGGGGAGGTATTGGCAAGTCGATTATTTTTTAATAAAAAACATCCGTATAATAGTTGATAGTCCAAAAGTTCCATACAAAAATAATATTCTCGTTGACAGTTTTGAATATACAAAAATTGCTTTCTAGTATTATATTTGGGTATTCATTTGGAATAAGCCTATCCAAAAAAAATTTTGTGCCACACTCCTTAGGTCACAGCTGATAACCCACATCACCCAAAAAAAAATTAAAATGACAAAGGGAAAATTACGTCGATACTTCTTTCTTTGTCTTTGCAGTATAAATGGATTATTTCAATCGCCACGCTATATAAATCTGCTGCCCCCAACTATTGGAAACATGGCAAAAAACAATTTGTCTTCTATCCTACCTGCTGAAACAAAAGAAAACTGAGATTAGAAGAAACTTAGTTCTGGATTGATTAATTAGACAGGAAGTGTCACAGCCGCAAGCCTTAAATAGTTTGTATTTTAGTAACAAAAACTAATTCTGGAGCCCATATCAGGTCAAGCATGACATACAGGTAAAACTTGCCAGATAATTTCGATCTTAAAACGTATGTCCAGAACAACAGGAGCTTCTGTTTTATATCAGAATTTTGGTGGATGACACTGTTAATCTATGCAGAGAACTGGTTGACCTGATTTCCTCAAAACAATGTAGCTATCATATCCACCGGTTTGTAGACAGACACAAACACAAATCTGTTTATTCTCGTTCATATCTCCATTCTACATACTCTAGTTTGATGATTTCTAAAGCGAACAAGCCACTCTGATATAAGAAATTCTGGCTAAAAGAAAGCCACACATACCTCAAAAAAACATTTCATGTTGGCAATAGTGGTTGCCTCTCATCAGTTCCAATCCTATGGCTAGCCTGAAATGACAATGTGCAACTCATAAGGTAATTTATTCTAATAGGAAATAATTCAGTTTTCTTTAGAAGTAAATGAGTCACATACATCTTCAGCAGCACCAGCAGTCATATTTACAAAAGAAGATTCAGACCTGTGACAAGAAGCATCTTATGAAGTCACATAATAAGAAATATTTGGAAACCAGTTTGGTGCCATCATCACATTTCTAGATCAAAGTCACCACGACCTTGTTTATAATCATTGGTTGAATTGAATGAAGGTGAAAGGCAATGAAAATCCACAAATATCATGCTCAAACCATTGAAAACAAGATGAAAAAAAACTTACCGATGATTCTGTGTATCTTCCAACTCTAACAGTTCAGCTGGTTTATCATCTTTTACTTTAGCGAGTGGAGAGAAGAACTGAGAAGAAATAAAAGTTGCATACATGGAGGAATAAAAAGGTTGGCTCAATTAAATTTAGTTCATAAATAGGCAAAGTCACCTGGTGCATTGAAATAAACACCACTGATATTCCCAGGAGAAAATTAATGGTCAGGGTATGCCCCAAAAAGGCAGCAGAAGCTAGACCAGTAAAAATTGTCGCAACAGTTGATGAATACTTCTTCAAGATTGTGTCTGCAGCATGATTAAAATTAATAACTAAAACATAAACAATTCTAGGATAGAATAGACAGAAGAACCAATGATAATGCTTAAACAAAAGAAAGTAAGAGAGGCAGAATGTCATTTACCTGCATACTTGAAGAAGAATGAAGAAAGAATGCCTTGTGCAGCATTATTACATATGAGAAACATTGTGGCCCTTGAATGTCCTCTAAGAATATTAAAGCTATCTGGCCCTGCAAACAGATAGGACATGATTATGTCATTAACATTGTGCTTTGATTGACAGAACATGAGATACAAAATGGCATTTCACAAATAGATCCTTTGAATAGAAAACATAAGACAGTTCATGAATGTCGTTTTGTTCTAGAAACTGATGCTGGCCAGTGGTCATTAACAAAAATTTAGTCATACCAGCCTCATGGCTTACTTATAAATATATCTACATAAAGTCAACAAGGTGGTCACTCCTTTGCTTTACAAAATCATAGCAATAGGTTATCACCCAACCTCCAACCCCACTAATAGATTGCACTTGGAAAGCTCTATGCCTGAAATATCATATAAAAGTCCTTTTTTATTTACTGATAGTGTCTTATGGACTGATAACTGATAAGCATGGAAATCCAATAAAATATTAATCATATATGATACCATCGAATATCATAAAAAAATTCATTGAAGAAGCATACCTTGGAATAAGACAGTCCCAAGAATGCCAAGGAAGTTGAATATTGCACCGTAACCATATAGAAACAAATTCTGCAAAGTACATGAATGAAAAATGAAGCAAAAAAAGGACAGAAATATTGAAGATAAATATAAGAATCAGCCTATGCCTTACAGTACAAACATGGTAATAAAACAAGTACCTAACATAAAATAAGTAGATCAATGGATAGAAGAATGAAGATTGTTACTCAAAAAATGTTCAATACAGTACACAAATGTTTACATAATTACCTGAAGATATATACTAGTATCATATTGGCTTTTCAAAGCATATTCATTGTAGACAGAAGCCATTGATGGAACAGTTACCTACAATTCACAGTTGTAAATGAATACTGATGGAAATCCTAAGAGGCCATTGTCTGTTGAGACAGCTCACAAAAAGAAGTGAAAGAATACGGATGGAAATTCTAAGAGGCCAGGTGGCCTGGTGGCTACTTACAAAAATCAGTGTGTATATGTAAGCAATAGTAGTGACAGGAAGGCCAAATGCTGTATTGCCGGCTGGTACAGTGCGGAGCTGATTGATGCTGATTCCAATAAGCAGTAGAGCAAGAGCTTCCCACTAACAAAATTAAGAGGGGCAAGGGAGCAGGAGAAAATCAGTATGACTGAAAGCCAAGAAAATGTTGCATAAGAGCATTGTAACATGGTCAGTTCTCAACCATTCCCAATAAATTCACAGCTTTACCCTACAAATAATCCATAGTTACCAGTATGGTCATCATCACTGGCTGGGAAAAAAAACGGCAATCATAGTAAGGTACAGGTTGAACATAGAAGATAGCACTATTGTGCAGACTTATTTGGAACATGCTACAAATACCAGAGGAAACTGACGCTAACACATGTCAGGTGGGGGCAGCACTATTCCAGGCGCGGGAAGGCCCAGCCGCAGGCCCAACAGGGGTAATTGTCTCCAGCAAGATAAGTAACTGATAAGTAGTTAAGTATTAGATTGAGTTTGTTATGAGATTGATTAGTTTAGATTGAGTTTATTAAGAGTTGGAGTTGTACAAGGAGAGGTCTGGTATTATATATGAAAGAGGATGGCTGGGAAAATTAGTAGTTGATTATGGGGGGAGCCCAAGGCTCAATATATATAGGCAAGGATGTCCCAGGAAATAGGAAAGCTCTAATCTAGAAAGGAAAGAGCTAAACAAGGAAAGAGATAAACAAGGAAGGAGCTAATCCAGCTAATCTAGGGGATCCTTGCCAAATAATCCAGGGAATCCTTGCCAAATATAAATACTACCAAAACCAGGGAGGGAGGCACCTCTAGGGTTCCAGCTGAACCCCCCTGGGCCCGTGGGCCTATACATCACGCTAACACGCCCCCGCAGTTTGAACGTCGGTGCTTAGCCACGGACATTCAGACTGGACCGAAACTCAGTGAACACCGAAGAAGGCAGCCCCTTCGTGAAGACGTCGGCGAACTGGGATGTCGTGGGAACATGAAGAACCCGCACGGCACCCATGGCGACCTTCTCACGGACGAAGTGAAGATCGATCTCGATGTGCTTCGTCCGTTGATGTTGTACCGGGTTGGAGGACATGTAGACTGCGCTGACATTATCACAGTAGACAATTGTGGCGCGGCGAAGCGGAATGTGGAGCTCGTGGAGGAGCTGGCGTAGCCAAGAAGCCTCAGCAACACCATTGGCGACAGCGCGGTACTCAGCTTCTGCACTGGAGCGAGAGACAGTATTCTGACGCTTGGAGGACCAGGAGACCAAGTTGTCGCCGAGGAACACAGCATAGCCCGAGGTGGACTTGCGCGTATCGAGACAACCAGCCCAGTCAGCATCAGAGTAGACCACCAAGTCATCCTAAGTCGATGGTCGGAGATGAAGACCCAGGTGAAGAGTACCCCGAATGTACCGAAGAATGCGCTTGAGAGCGGACAGGTGAGGCTCTCGCGGATCATGCATGTGAAGACAGACCTGCTGCACGGCATAGGCAATGTCGGGCCGTGTGAAGGTCAGTGTTAGCATATTCTGTTATGAAGGCTCTAAGGGGGTTCGGCCAGGACCCCTGTCCGGTCTATTGTATCCTTTGGCAAGGGGGTTTTCTAGCACTAGTAATTCAGTTATAAAGTGGTTATCCACTTGCCTCTATATATGTACCTATCCATGGCTTATCAATAATCATTCGAATTCTATTCTCCTTCATGGTATCAGGAGTCCGGGTTCCCCTCTTCCTCTCCACCTTCCGCTGCCCTCCCTGACCGGCACAGGGAATCCCTGTTCCTCCTGCTTTCGGCACAAGAACTTCTGTTCTTCCCTGCCTTCTGCTCAAGGAACCCTTCCCTGTTCCTCCTGCTTTCGGCACAAGAACTTATGTTCTTCCCTGCCTTCTGCTCAAAGAACCCCTCTTCTCCCCTCCCTTCGACACAGGGAGATAGGGGGCTCGGTCAGGACAAGGAACCCTGTTCTTCTGCTTTCGGCACAGGCACTTCTGCTGCTCCCTGCTCGAGGCAAAGAACCCTGCTCCTCCCTGCCTTCGGCACAGGGAACCTTTCCTCCCTTCGGCTCAGGGAGTTAGGGAGGCAAAGAACCCTGTTCTTCCCTGCCTTCGGCACAGGGAACAACACCTCTCCCTCCCTCCCTTCGGCTGCCCTCCCTGCTCAGCATGGCCGGGTCTCCCCCCACCTCTGTCGTTGACCCTGCAGACCTCGTTCATCGCAACGACAACGACGAACCAAGGCGTCTCGCGGACACCCGCATGGCTGCCCGTGAGGCTGCCCTTGCAGAAGCCCAGGCAGCTGAAGAAGAAGCTGCTGCTGCCTCTTCCGATCGCGACGCTGCCACCGAACGCATCCGTGCTGCTCTAGCACGAGCAGCCAAAGCTCGGGCCGACGCTGCCGCTGCAGCTGACCCCATCGCGCCTCCTCCAGGGGACGGCCTGGACGTCTCCAACGCCATGGCCCTCCACGAAGCAGCCGCTATCCTCAACCTCCATGCTCAGGCGGTCTCCGTTCAGAACGCTCGCAGCCTGGTTCCCATCACCCTTGACACAGCCGGCAACTACTCAAGATGGCGCGAACAATTCCTCCTCGCCGTCACAAAGTATTCGCTGCAAGATCACATCTTTAGCGACCACGCTACCTCGGCCCTGCCTGATTGGACGCGGATGAACGCCGTGGTGAAATCTTGGCTCTACAGCACGACGTCTTCTGATCTTGCTGAGGCCGTCATTGACCACCGCGCCACCGCCCGAGAAGCTTGGCTTGCCATCGAGGGTCACTTTCTTGGGAATCAAGAGACCCGCGCCCTTCATCTTGACGCCAAGTTTCGTGCCTTCGCACAAGGGGATCTTTCCATCACCGAGTACTGCAAGCGTTTCAAGAAGATGGCCGACGACCTTGGCGATCTTGGCGAACACGTGACCGACCGCACCTTGGTCCTCAATGTTATTCGCGGGCTCAACGAACGCTACAAGGACATCGGTGTTCACCTCCGGCGTGGGCGCCCCTTTCCCTCCTTTGCTGCTGTTCGAAATGAGCTTCTCCTTGAGGAGATAAATATGGTTCAGCACCCCGCTGCCCCCCCCCCCACTGCCTTCGTCGCTGTCCCCTCTGCACCCCAGCAGTCCGCACCAATTGAAGGCAGCACACCTCGAACCGGCGCCCCCAAAACAGAACAGGAAAAAGAAGCAGAAGGGACGCAATTCCTCCGGTGGTCCTCCTGCCCCAGCCGGCAGCAGCCCCTCCCCCACATCCGGGCCCAACGGGACGTGGCCCTCCTTCTACAATCCGTGGACAGGGTCCATCCAGATGTGGCCCGGCCCACGGACTCCTCCCCTGGCCCAGCTTCCTCAAGGCCGAATGGGTCCCCAACAGCAGCAAGCAATGCTTGCTTTCCAGGGGCCCCAACAGTTTTCACAGATGGCTCAACAAAATCCTCATCAACCGCATTTTTTTCCTCCCTACGGGACCCCTGCAGGACCTCTGTTGCAGCCACAACAGCAAGCCTTGCCACCCTGGACCCCCCAAGCACCACAACAGCACATGACAGGAGCTCCGACTTGGGACCAGAGCTCCCTCGCCTCCACTTTCAGCACCATGACTCTCACCCCTCCGGTGAATAACGATTGGTATTTTGATACTGGTGCCTCCTCCCACATGACATCCCATGACGGTACCCTCTCTCACTATTCGGCTCCACGGTATCCCTCCCCCACTTCTATTGTTGTCGGTAATGGTTCACTCCTCCCAGTCGCCGCGACCGGGACGACATATCTTGGCCACCTTACCTTAAATAATGTTCTTGTCTCACCACAACTCATTAAGAACCTTATTTCTGTTCGCCAATTTACTATTGATAATAATTGCTCTGTGGAATTTGACCCTTATGGTTGCTCTGTGAAGGATCTTCTCACGGGGACCGTGACCATCAGGTGCAATAGCTCCGGACCACTCTACCCTCTACAGGTTCCAGTGGCGCACTCTCTTGCTGCGGGCTCCACAACAGCTTCACTTTGGCACCGACGTCTTGGTCACCCTGGTCGCGAAACTCTTTCCAAACTTGTTTCGGCCATTCCGGCTTGTAATAAAGACTTGGATTCTATATGTCATGCGTGTCAGTTAGGACGACATGTTCGTCTTCCTTTTGGTACTTCAGTCTCTAGGGCGTCGAACAACTTTGCTCTTATTCATTGTGACTTGTGGACATCTCCTGTTGTTAGTGTCTCTGGTTACAAATATTACTTAGTTGTTCTTGACGACTGCTCACATTACTTGTGGACATTCCCCCTTCGGCTAAAGTCTGACACATTCATGACATTATCTAACTTTTTTGCCTATGTCTCTACCCAGTTCGGTGCTCGCATCCAGGCCGTCCAAACCGACAACGGACGGGAGTTTGACAACTCCACCGCTCGCACTTTCTTTACGACACATGGCATCCTCTTCCGCATGTCGTGCCCCTACACGTCGCCCCAGAACGGTAAGGCCGAACGGATCATTCGTACTACTAATGACGTTATTCGCTCTCTTTTGTTTCAGGCGAGCATGCCTCCTTCATATTGGGCTGAAGCGTTGCACACTGCGACCCTACTCCTCAACATCTTACCTACCAAGACCCTTGACTTCTCGACCCCGCACTTTGCCCTCCATGGTAGTGCGCCGTCCTACGAACATCTTCGGGTCTTCGGTTGTAAGTGTTACCCCAATCTCTCGGCCACTGCTCCCCATAAACTTTCACCCCGCTCCGCCCTTTGTATTTTTTTGGGATACTCTGCTCACCACAAGGGATATCGCTGCCTTGATCCTACCACCAATAGAATCATTATTTCTCGTCATGTCATCTTTGATGAAACCTCATTTCCCTTTGCTGAGCAACCCTCACTTCCCAATGCTACGGATTTCACCTTTTTAGATGAATTTTCTAACACGGCAGTCGCTCCCATAGGACTGCCAATTTTTTCTTCTACAGGTACATCTCCCACCATACCACTTTCGGCGCCACTGGTTCCACCAAGATATCACTCCCTACCTCGCGCGGGTGTTGTGCCACGCGCGGCCACGGGTCCCTCAACATCCTCTGTACCACGCGCTGCCCCGACCTCATCTTCAACGCCTACACCCGTACCATGCGCAGATGCCACGTCTCCTGCACTCCCACGTGCGGGACCGGCTCTGCGTGTCTACTCCAGGCGTCCCCGACCACCTGAACCTCCTCCTCCAGCGGCATCCACTACTTCCCCAGCACCGGTGCCGCTACCTCCTGGTGCTATTGCTGTTACCCCAACGGTGAACCATCATCGCATGACGACACGGGCCAAGGATGGGTTCCGAGTTCCATCCCTGTTCCATGCCGCACCACTATCTCCAATACCGAAGACCTTTCGTGGTGCCCTTGCCGACCCCAATTGGCGGGCTGCCATGGAAGAAGAACATGCTGCCCTCATCACAAACCAGACTTGGGATCTGGTTCCTCGCCCGCAGCATGCCAACATTGTCACCGGTAAATGGATATTCAAGCACAAGTTCCTCGCCAACGGTTCCTTGGAGCGTTACAAAGCACGTTGGGTCCTCCGCGGCTTCACTCAACGTCCAGGCATTGACTTTACCGAGACATTCAGCCCTGTTGTCAAGCCTGCCACAGTTCGCACCGTTCTCTCGTTGGCTATTTCCCGCAAGTGGCCTGTTCATCAGCTCGATGTCAAGAATGCTTTCCTCCACGGCACTCTGACAGAGACAGTGTTTGCAGCTCAGCCGTCTGGTTTTGAAGACCCCGTTCACCCAGACTTTGTTTGCCGCCTCAACAAATCTCTTTATGGGCTGAAGCAAGCCCCTCGTGCTTGGTACAGTCGCTTTGCCACGCACCTGGTCTCCCTTGGTTTCATAGAAGCCAAGTCAGATACTTCGCTGTTCATCTACCGTCGTGGCACTGATACAGCATATCTGCTTCTCTACGTGGATGACATTGTTCTCACCGCTTGCTCAGCACATCTCCTTCGGCAAATTATCTCAGCTCTTCAGCAAGAGTTTGCCATGAAGGATCTAGGTGAGCTCCACCATTTCCTGGGGATGCAGGTTCAGCGCAGTGATGATGGTATGATTCTCTCTCAGCGACAGTACATGCTTGATATCCTGGACCGAGCAGGCATGACAGAGTGCAAATCTTGCAATACGCCAGTCGACACTAACCCCAAAGTTTCTGCCGACTCTGGGACTCCAGTCGCCGATCCTTCAGATTACCGCAGCCTTGCTGGTGCCCTGCAGTATCTGACCTTTACGCGACCGGACATCTCTTATGCCGTACAGCAGGTCTGTCTCCACATGCATGATCCTCGAGAGGCTCACCTTGCTGCTCTCAAGCGCATTCTTCGGTATATTCGGGGTACTCTACATCTGGGTCTTCTTCTTCGGCCATCGACGCTGGATGACTTGGTGGTCTATACTGATGCTGACTGGGCAGGCTGTCCCGACACTCGCAAGTCCACTTCGGGCTACGCTGTGTTCCTTGGCGACAACCTGGTTTCTTGGTCATCTAAACGGCAGAACACCGTCTCCCGCTCCAGTGTTGAAGCAGAGTATCGCGCCGTGGCCAATGGCATCGCTGAGGCTTCCTGGCTTCGCCAGCTTCTTCATGAGCTTCATACTCCACTTCACCGCGCCACTCTTGTCTATTGCGACAACATTAGCGCGGTCTACATGTCCTCTAATCCAGTCCAGCATCAGCGAACGAAGCATATCGAGATCGATCTTCACTTCGTCCGTGAGAAGGTGGCCATGGGTGCCGTTCGGGTCCTTCATGTCCCCACGACATCTCAGTTCGCCGACGTCTTCACCAAAGGGCTGCCCTCTTCGGTGTTCACTGAATTTCGGTCCAGCCTGAATGTCCGTGGCTAAGCACCGACGTTCAGACTGCGGGGGCGTGTTAGCATATTCTGTTATGAAGGCTCTAAGGGGGTTCGGCCAGGACCCCTGTCCGGTCTATTGTATCCTTTGGCAAGGGGGTTTTCTAGCACTAGTAATTCAGTTATAAAGTGGTTATCCCCTTGCCTCTATATATGTACCTATCCATGGCTTATCAATAATCATTCGAATTCTATTCTCCTTCAGTCAGGTACTGCAGGGCGCCAACAAGACTGCGGTAATCTGACGGGTCGGCGACTGGAGCTCCAGAGTCGGCTGAGGTCTTGGGACTGGTGTCAACAGGCGTAGTGCAAGGTTTGCACTCCGCCATGCCAGCACGATCCAAGATGTCCAACATATACTGTCGCTGAGAGAGAACCATACCATCAGCAGTGCGCTGAACCTGCATCCCCAAGAAGTGATGAAGTTCTCCCAAATCCTTCATGGCAAATTCCCGCTGGAGAGCCAGGATGACCTTCCGCAGAAGATGTGTCGAAGAAGCAGTGAGAACAATATCGTCGACATAGAGGAGCAGATAGGCCGTGTCAGATCCTCGGTGGTAGACGAACAACGAAATGTCTGACTTGGCCTCCACAAAGCCGAGAGAGACCAGGTACGTGGCGAAGCGGTTGTACCAAGCACGAGGAGCCTGCTTCAACCCATAAAGCGACTTGTTCAGGCGACAAACAAAGTCGGGGTGAGCAGGATCCTCGAATCCGGAGGGCTGAGCAGCGAACACCGTTTCTGTCAGGGTGCCATGGAGGAAGGCATTCTTGACGTCGAGCTGGTGAATTGGCCATTGGCGGGAGAGAGCCTGAGAGAGCACCGTGCGGACTGTGGCAGGCTTGACGACGAGACTGAAGGTCACGGCAAAGTCAATTCCAGGACGCTGGGTGAAACCACGAAGGACCCAACGAGCCTTGTAGCGTTCCAGAGAACCATCGGCGTGGAATTTGTGCTTGAAGATCCACTTGCCCGTGACAGTGTTGGCATGTCGGGGGCGAGGAACCAAGTCCCAAGTCTGGTTCTGGAGAAGCGCTGTATGCTCTTCCTCCATAGCAGCCCGCCAATTGGGATCGGCAAGGGCACTACGAAAGGTCTTCGGAACCGGAGACAGGGGCGCAGCATGGTATAGTACCGGCACGTGGAAACCATCCTTGGCCCGAGTCACCATGCGATGCTGGTTGACTGTAGGTGGGACGGCGACAGCACCCCGGGGAAGAGGGCCGGGTGCTGGGGGAGCAGCCGGTGTTGCAGGGGCTGGCGTAGGAGCCGGTCCAGCCGTGGCTGGAGCGGCCGGCTTGGGGCGCCTGGAGTAGACGCGCAGAGCTGGGGGCTGCGCGCTTGGTGGAGATGGTGCCGCGCGTGGCAGCGCGGGGAAGTCGCCCGGTTGTCCCGCACGTGGGGGTGCGGAGGGAGCTGGCGTGGCCGCGCCTGGCGAGGACAACAACGCCCCGATCGGTGAGGAGGGAGTCGAGGCCGCACGTGGCGCCGTACCCGCACGTGGGAGTGCGGGGAACCCCGGGGGGACTGGGGGTGCAGGAAGAACGGCACCACGAGAGCCTGGAGATCCTGTAGAAGACATGGTCGGCAGTCCTAAAGGGACTATCGGGTTAGGGAATTCATCTAAAAAGGTGAAGTCCGTAGCCGTGGGTGGCGAGGTTTGCTCGGCGAAAGGGAAGGTGGACTCGTCGAAGACAACGTGACGAGAGATGATGATTCTATTGGTGGTAGGATCAAGGCATCGGTACCCCTTATGGTGAGCGGAGTAGCCAAGGAAGATGCAAAGGGAAGAACGAGGTGCAAGTTTGTGGGGAGCAGTTGCCGAGAGATTGGGATAACACTTACAACCAAAAACGCGGAGATGATCGTAGGACGGCGCACTACCAAGCAGGGCAGAGTGCGGGGTCGAGAAATCGAGCGTCTTGGTTGGTAAGATGTTAAGGAGGAGGGTTGCAGTGTGCAACGCCTCGGCCCAATATGGAGGGGGCATGCTCGCCTGAAACAGAAGAGAGCGGATGACATCATTAGTGGTACGAATAATCCGCTCCGCTTTACCATTCTGTGGGGACGTGTAGGGACACGACATGCGAAACAAGACGCCATGAGTGAGGAAGAAGGTGCGGGCGCTGGAGTTGTCGAACTCCTTGCCGTTGTCACTCTGGATGGCCTTAACGCGGGTGCCGAACTGGGTAGACACATAGGCAAAGAAGTTAGACAGAGTGGTAAAAGTGTCAGATTTCAAGCGTAAAGGGAATGTCCACAAGTAATGTGAGCACTCGTCAAGAACAACAAGATAATATTTGTAACCAGAGACACTAGCAACAGGTGATGTCCATAGGTCACAATGAATAAGATCAAAGTTGTTTGACGCCCGAGACGCTGAAGTACCAAAAGGAAGACGAACATGTCGTCCCAACTGACACGCATGACATAGAGAATCCAAACTTTTATTACAAGCCGGAATAGCTGAAGCGAGTTTGGAGAGGGCCTCGCGACCGGGATGGCCGAGGCGACGGTGCCACAGGTAGGGTGGCGAAGAGCTAGCGACAAGGGAGTGAGCGACAGGCAGCTGCAAGGGGTAGAGCGGACCGGAGCTATTGCACCTGATGATCACGTTCCGCGAGAGAAGATCCTTCACAGAACAACCATACGGGTCAAACTCCACAGAGCAATTGTTATCGACAGTGAATTGGCGAACAGAAATAAGATTCTTGATAAGCTGAGGCGAAACAAGAACGTTATTTAAAATAAGGGGGCCAAGTTGCGCCTTGCCGGTGGCAGTGACGGGCAAGAGCGAACCATTACCGACAACAATGGATGTGGGAGAGGGAAACCGAGGGATTGAGGAGTGAGAGAGAGTACCATCATCAGAAGTCATGTGGGAGGAAGCACCGGTGTCAAGGTACCAGTCGTTGTTCACCGGCGGAGTGACCGTCATGGTACTGAATGTAGAGGCCAGTGAGTTCTGGTCCCAAACCGGAGAGCCTACCATGGGCTGGTAGTGGGACGGCGCCAGCTGCTGCGGCTGGAAGGCCTGTTGGGCGGAGACGCCGGGGGCCGGCAGGTAGGCCGGCTGGGGAAGCTGCATCTGCTGAGCCAGCAGAGCCTGCTGCAGCGCCTGCTGCTGAGGGCCGGCACGGCCCTGAGGGAGCGGGGCCAGCGGGGGAGTCCGGGGACCGGGCCACATTTGAATGGACCCGGTCCACGGATTGTAGACGGAGGGCCAGGTCGCGCCAGACCCAGCAGGCGCCCCAGGTGCGGAGGAGGGAGCGTTGGGACCTGGAGCAGAGTTGCTGCCAGCCCGACGGTCCTTCTTCTTGTTCTTCGGCTTAGGGGCGCCACCACCGGTCCAAGGAGGGCCACCGCCGGTCGCTGCAGGCTGGCGAGAGGAGCCAGTGGCGACAAGAGCAGTGGAGGGGGCAACAGGGTGCTGTACCATGTTGATCTCCTCGAGAAGGAGTTCGTTGCGGACGGCGGCGAAGGAGGGAAATGGGCGCCCGCGCTGGAGATGGACGTCGATGTCCTTGTAGCGTTCGTTGAGCCCACGAAGCACGTTGAGGACCAAGGTGCGGTCAGTGACGTGCTCGTTGAGGTCAGCGAGATCGTCGGCCATCTTTTTGAAGCGCTTGCAATACTCGGTGATGGAGAGATCACCTTGAGCAAACGCGCGAAATTTGTAGTCGAGGTTGAGGGCACGGGTCTCCTGGTTGCCGAGGAAGTGATCCTCGATGGCGAGCCAGGCCTCGAGGGCGGAGGCGCGGTGGTCGATCACGGCGTCGGCGAGGTCAGCGGAGACCGTGCTGTAGAGCCATGACTTGACGACGGCGTCCATCCGAGTCCAGTCAGCAAGGGCCGAGACGGAGTCGCTGTGGACGTGATCCAGCAGCGAGTATTTGGTGACGGCGAGGAGGAACTGCTCGCGCCAACGGGGGTAGTTGCCGGCGGTGTCGAGGACGGTTGGCACCAGGCTGCGTGCATTCTGCACGGAGACTGCCTGGGCGTGGAGGTTGAGGACGGCAGCGGCCTCATGGAGCATCATGGCGTGGGTGACGCTCATGTCGCCGCCCGCGTGAGGCTGATCGACGGGATCAACCGCGGCAGCGGCATCGGCCCGGGCCTTGGCCGCCCGAGCGAGGGCAGCGCGGACGCGCTCCGCGGCGGCGGCTTCCTGCTCAGCGGCCTGAGCAGCGGCCAGAGCAGCCTCGCGAAGGGCGCGGCGAGCCTCGGCGTCGGTCTGCGAAGAAGCATCGCCATCTAGGCGAGGCTGATCAGCAGGATCGACGTGGGAGGGGGGAGGAGTCCCAACCATACCGGTGCACAGCTAGTGTGCGCAGGGGCAGCGGAAGGGCGAGACGGAAGAGTCCCGGTCTCGTGATACCATGAAAGAGGATGGCTGGGAAAATTAGTAGTTGATTATGGGGGGAGCCCAAGGCTCAATATATATAGGCAAGGATGTCCCAGGAAATAGGAAAGCTCTAATCTAGAAAGGAAAGAGCTAAACAAGGAAAGAGATAAACAAGGAAGGAGCTAATCCAGCTAATCTAGGGGATCCTTGCCAAATAATCCAGGGAATCCTTGCCAAATATAAATACTACCAAAACCAGGGAGGGAGGCACCTCTAGGGTTCCAGCCGAACCCCCCTGGGCCCGTGGGCCTATACATCACGCTAACAATATAAACCAGCTCTCTCCCCCCTAGTTAGGAATGCTTGTAATATCGGCTTTTGCCCAGGTCGGTTCTGTTCCCTGCTCGCATTGCCACGACGGCGCCTCCACGACGTAGGGGCCCAGGACCTCGACCAATAATAAATTGCAAGTATTAATTGAGAAGTAGATCGAATACTAACCCAGATACTATCCCAACAGGTGACAACTTGGTATCAGACAATCCAAGTTTGCCATCCGCTGCGATGAGCCCACAATCGAGTGTCGGTTCGGGATCAAGGGCGGATGATGCATTGTCCACCATCTTGGCACGTCTGGAGGTGTTCGGTGTGAGCATGGAGGGATTCGGTGATCGCTTGGAGAAATTTGGAGGCCGCCTGGACGCCATGGACGGGAGATTAGTGACACTGGAATCCCCCAACACAGGACACCGCCAGCTGCTAGCGATGGCCGATCAGAGGGAGGATTCTCCTCGGAGGCATACAGGAAATCGACATCAACGCCGCTGATCGAAGGACGACGACGATGACCTCCCACCGCGCGCACGTGGAGGGGATCGTAACCCTGTACGTCGCACAGGAGATGACGACAATGATTATGATCCGTCATCGCGCGCACGTGGAGGAGGCCACAACCATAGGCTTCGCACAAGAGATGATGATCAAGACAATCTGGAGCTCCTGCCAACCGCCCACAAATTGGAGTTTCCCAAGTTTGACGGCACGGGCGATCCGCTTCCATGGCTCAACCGTTGCGAATGATACTTCCATGTTCGTCGCACGCCAAATCACAAGATAGTGGCTTTCGCGGCTTTCTACCTCTTGGATGACACCCAATTATGGTTTCATCGGATGGAATTGAACGGGGGATGACCAACATGGCAATAGTTCGTCGAATTGGTGAACGCCCGCTTCGGGCCCCCACTAACAGACAGTCCCATTGGTGAATTGGCAATGCTCCGGCGTACAGGAACAGTGGATGAATATTGTAAGAGGTTTACGACCCTCTCATGCAGGGATACTTCTCTCACGGAGCATCAGCAGGTGCAACTTTTCATTACGAGCCTTGGCAACCCCCTGAAGACGGATGTATCTCTGCAGCAACCGACGACGCTTAACGACGCCATTATTTTTTCCTGGGCTTACGAACAGCGGAACTCATCTCGAGAGGACAGGACACCCCAGTACAGCAGGTCATGGAACAAGCAATATAACAAACCGGTAGGATCAGCAGCTACAACACCCTCCAATTCCGGCCAAGCAAGATCATCAGCCTCAACAAGCAGTAAAACCGACTCCAAAACAGTACGTTTGTCACCTGTGGACATTGCTCAATGCAAGAAAGAGGGGAAGTGTTTCCACTACGATGAACCATTCACTGTTGGCCACGAGATTATATGCAAGCACCTATTCAACATTGAAGTATTGGATGAAGAAGAAGACAGCACACATAGCGACGATGAACCAACAATTTCCATCAAAGCCTTAGTCGAAATTCAGCCGCGACATGGCCGCACAATGCAGCTCCAAGTCAGGGTGAAAGGGTGTCTAATGGCCCTCCTTGACTCCGGGTCGACGCATAACTTCATCGACACGGAAGCAGCAACAAGAGTGGGGATAAAACTTTCTGACCGCGGCAGCCTTCGGGTAGCCGTGGCGAACGGTGACTGCCTAACAAGTAACAAGCCCAGGGGGTGCACAACAATGCAGATATCCATTCATGGCGAAATATTTCAGATCAATTGCTATGGCCTCGTGCTGGGATCTTATGACATGGTGCTAGGAGTACAGTGGCTGGAAACCCTCGTTGGAGTCCCTCGGACCCATCTTATGGGACTTCCGCCGCAGCACTCTGGCTTTTGTGCGCAATGGACACCAGGTTACTTGGTCGACGGCAGAGCCACACCTTCCATCAGTAGCAGCAACTTGCGGGATCAATGCAGAAGTGATGGAAGATTTGCTGCAGGAGTTGGACCACCTCTTCACCCCTCCAACCAGTCTACCACCGGTCCGTCGCGCGCACATCACATCAGGTTTCTGCTAGGGATGACACCGGTAGCGGTCCGGCCATACCGGTATGCCCATGCACAGGAGGAACTAGAGAAGCATTGCTGCGAGATGCTCCAGTCAAGAGTAATCAGACCAAGCACTTCTGCATTTTCGACACCAGTACTGCTTGTCAAGAAGTCTGACGGGTCCTGGCACTTTTGTGTAGACTACAGGGCCCTAAATGCAGTCACAATAAAAGATAAGTTCCCTATACCAGTGGTGGATGAACTCCTAGATGAGCTGAAAGGAGCAACATATTTCACAAAATTGGATCTACGTTCTGGTTATCACCAAGTGCGGATGAACCCTGAAGATGTGGAGAAACAGCGTTTTGCCCCCACCAAGGGCTGTTTGAATTTCTGGTCATGCCCTTCGGCCTCACCAATGCACCCGCTACATTCCAGGCACTAATGAATGAGGTTCTTCGCCCCTTCCTACGTCAGTTCATGCTGGTATTTTTTGATGACATACTCATATACAAACCTTCATGGGCTGAACATCTCCAGCATGTACACGTCATACTAACCAAACTGCACGAGAACAAGCTCATCATGAAGAAGTCCAAATGCGCCTTCGGCTGTCGTGAGGTGGCGTACTTGGGCCATGTGATCTCAGCAGCAGGCGTCGCGATGGATGAAGAAAAGGTGTGAGCTGTGGTGGAGTGGCCGGTGCCCCATTCTGTCCGCGCAGTACGCGCCTTCCTCAGACTGGCCGACTACTACCGCCGTTTTATCCGCAACTACGGTGCCATCGCCACTCCCTCGACAAACCTCCTCCGCAAGGACAGCTTTCGGTGGAATGATGAGACGGCCAATGCTTTCATCGCACTCCAGCAAGCACTCACAACAGCCCTAGTATTACAATTGCCGGACTTCAGCCGTGAGTTCATCGTGGAATGCGATGCGTTGGGTTCAGGTTTTGGTGCGGTTCTGCACCAAGGTGGACCAATCGCTTTTTTCAGCAAGCAAATTGCACAAAGACACTCCAAGCTGGCAGCCTACGAGAGGAAGTTGATTGGTTTGGTACTAGCTGTTCGCCATTGGCGACACTACCTCTGGGGACAAGAATTTCTCATCCGTACTGACCATTTCAGTCTCAAATATTTGCTGGATCAGAGGTTATCAACAATTCCGCAGCACCAGTGGCTTAGCAAATTACTCGGGTTTGATTTCCAAGTTGAATTCAAACCAGGATTGTCCAATATAGTGGTCGATGCGTTGTCCCACCGCGATACAGAGGAGCTCTCCTGTTCTGCCATGGTGTTATTAGCTCCAACATTTACCCTGTTTGATGATATTCGCGCTGAAATTGCTGCTGATCCAGCTGTCCAAGACCTCAAGGAAACAGTACAAAAAGGAGAGAAGGGGCCAACATGGCAGATTGTTGACGGTCCCATCACAGTGGCCGGCAAGGTCTTCATTCCATCCAATTATCCTAGCATGCCGGCAGTGCTTGCTGCAGCACATGGCACCGAACATGAGGGGACAGAAAAGACCCTGCACTGCCTTCGCCAGTACTTTCATATACCAGACAACCACAAGTTGGTAAGAGACCACGTCCGATCTTGTGTTCACTGCCAGAGGAACAAAACAGAGCAATTGCTTCCCGGTGGCCTCCTCCAACCACTTGAAGTTCCATCAGCAGTTTGGGCAGACATAGCTATGAACTTTGTGGAAGGATTTCCAAAGGTAAATGGTAAATCTGTCATCTTAACTGTGGTGGATAGATTCTCAAAATTCACACACTTCATTCCATTGGGCCACCCGTATACAACAACAACAGACACCCGAGTTATCTTCAACGATATTGTACGACTGCATGGATTCCCGTCCTCAATCATCAGTGATCGGGACCCCGTTTTCACTAGTAAATTCTGGCATGAATTGTTCTCTTTGGCGGGTGTTAAACTAGCTTTGTCCTCAGCCTTTCACCCATAGTCAGATGGGCAGTCTGAGGCAACCAACAAGGTAATAGCTATGTATCTCACGGGGGATCGTCCGCGACATTGCCTGCAGTGGCTTCCATGGGCAGAGTACTGCTACAACACATCGTTTCACTCTTCCCTACGGACGACTCCTTTCAAGGTAGTATATGGCAGAGATCCAGCTGCTATTATTCCTTACAGTTCAGCAACCCACCTTCCAGCGGTCCACCAACAGCTCAAAGATCATGACGAGTTCCTTCTCCATGTGCGGGAACGTTTGGAACAGGCCCAAGGTTACAAGTATCACTATGACTGCAAACATCGCGAGCTGCAGTTCAGCAAGGGCAATTGGGTATGGCTTCGCCTTCTTCACAAGCTGATTGCATCACTACAGACTCAAGGGCACGGAAAATTGGGACCTAAGTTTTTCGGTCCATCACTACAGACGAGTTCCTTCTCCATGTGCGGGAATGTTTGGAACAGGCCCAAGGTTACAAGTATCACTATGACTGCAAACATCGCGAGCTGCAGTTCAGCGAGGGCAATTGGGCATGGCTTCGCCTTCTTCACAAGCTGATTGCATCACTACAGACTCAAGGGCACGGAAAATGGGGACCTAAGTTTTTCGGTCCATTCAAAATTCTGGAAAGAGTAGGTGATGTGGCATATAAATTGGAGCTTCCTGCTGGCACTAAGTTGCACAATGTTTTCCATGTGGGTCTGTTGAAGCCATTTCATGGTGATCCGCCCCAAGAACCAGAGACCCTGCCTCCTATTCAGCATGGTAGGGTCTGCTTGGAACCGCTACAGGTGTCAAAGTCCAGAGTAGCACGAGGTATTCAAGAAATATTGTGCATTGGAAGAACAGGCCTGCAGCTGAAGCAACATGGGTACCCCTAGAGAAATTTACTTCAACATATCCTTCTTTCCAGCTCGAGGACGAACTGTTTGTCCAGGGGGAGAGATGTCAGGTGGGGGCAGCACTATTCCAGGCGCAGGAAGGCCCAGCCACAGGCCCAACAGGGGTAATTGCCTCCAGCAAGATAAGTAACAGATAAGTAGTTAAGTATTAGATTGAGTTTGTTGTGAGATTGATTAGTTTAGATTGAGTTTGTTAAGAGTTGGAGTTGTACAAGGAGAGGTCTGGTATTATATAAACCAGCCCTCTCCCCCCTAGTTAGGTATGCTTGTAATATCGGCTTTTGCTCAGGTCGGTTCTGGTTCCATGCTCGCGTCGCCACGACGGCGCCTCCACGGCATAGGGGCCAGGACCTCGACCAGTAATAAATTGCAAGTATCAATTGAGAAGTAGATTGAATACTAACCCAGATACTATCCCAGCCGATGACAAGACAATAAGCAGAAGAACGTGAATTTTCCCTTTCTAACTTCATTGAGGCGACTCGAGAGCTTTTGAATGCAAAATATTTTTAAAAAATCACTTGTACTTGATCTTATTTAAGAGTTGTACAAATCCTCCTAAACCATTTCTATGTTCAGAGTATTCATCCTGCTGCCCAACACTGATAATATGGTCATATGAAAACATGTAAAAAATCAGGTAATGCCTAACCCAGTAATCTTTTAAATTCATAAAGTGCACTACAGTAGTAGAATATGACCAGAATGTGTAGCATAAAATATGGTAATCTTTCCCAAAGCACAACCTATCTATAGACATAACTGTAGGACAAGCTCAACCTTACCTGAATTACAGAGAATCTCCTTTTCATTATGAATTTCAGAAGAACAGCAATGACCAGCACCTACATAAGTTTGGATCACAAAAGGAATGATATATATGTATACACAGTAATAACGAAAGCAGAGTAATGCACCAAATATGTACCTTTAGGTTACTTAGCATTTTCACCGTTGAAGGGTTAAAGTATAACTGCATATTCAGCTCAAAATGTCAGGCAACATCAAAATTACAAAATATACTCTGAACAATATGAGGGTATATAGAAGGGAAACTCAGATCAAGTAACTTACCTGCATGATAAATTTTAGGTAATTGTTTATGGCATATAGAAGGGCAGGAACTGCTAGGAGCGCATTATTACGGGCTGCCTACATAAGAAAGTGATGGGAGTGCTCAGATGATCATATGATTTGACAAAAAAGAAGTGTAACAAGCAACATTATGTTTGAACATGGCAAAACAGAAGCAAATCATCGAAAAAGAAAACAATGATATTTTTAAAATGAATGTGTAAAAAAAGCCAAGCACTGGCTTACATAAATGGAAGCATACACAAAATGTACTAAAAAATGGAATGCAGGCAATGAAGAAAATGCAAACTGTATTGTTGCACGAACAGAAAATAAATCACCTGGATGAAGGTTGAACATGCCAAAAGTGGTTTTTCCCCAACCTTCTGCTTTCTAGACTGCCACATAGAACAGCAACAATAAAAAGGTAAATACATAAGAGTTAGAATCATAATCTAAGGTATACAAATGTAAGTAAATAAACAAGAGTTAAAAATGTAAATATGTTGCAGTGAAGCAATTAGGAAAGTGTAAAATTCTAAAATTTCAAGGAATACTGCACATATTTCCAAGCTAAACTGGAAGTATGGATAATGGAGTACAGGTAGTGCATTGAATATCCACACAATAATTTCCACCGAATCTGCTTTCACATCTTACAAGGCGGTTTTTTGAACTATGCTGATCTTCTAGTTCTGCATACGTGAACTTATGATTTGGAAAATGGGCACATATTTGCTGCACACTGCCAATTTTTGCCACAAGCAAACTACAGACATTCCTGGTAAACAGTAAATCCAATGCCATCAAAGGAAACTAGTGCTCAAATTTCATTATAAGGGTAACATTACTTAGCAACAGAATGCAAGCGCACAAAATAAACATCAACAAAAATAACAAACCTGAATTATGAGCATCACGACAGCAAAGACCACTTTTGTAATCTCCGTCAAAAAGTTAACACTGATGGGACTGAACTGAAACTTCCCATCGACCTTTGACATGAACACTAGGATGGGCTGCAGAAACAAAACAATTGCTCATTTAGTTATCAAGGCTCCAGGTTGATTATCAATGCACATATGTATGTAACATCACAACACAGGACCAACCAAGTAAGCATTCGCGCATATCCTCAAACTCATCACATTAAATATGTACTGAAATTCGTCTGACCGTTTCATTGAGACAATGCTTAAGAGCAACTACAATGTATAGTACTCTTGAACTAGTACTAGATGAACATGTAGGCAAACCCTTTTTTAAAAAAATGCTACAATGTATAGCACTAGAGATGAGACCCTTACCAACATAAAAAAATATAAAAATAAATATGCTCTATCAAATGAGCAACTACTAAACAAAAAAATATTATTTAATTTATGGAACTAGTATCCCTGCATAAAACTCATATCTTATCTTAGTTTACTTAACCCTACCCTAGTATAAAACTAATACTAAGAGAAAAGGCATTTTCAAAATTGTAGGTGATTGGTTAAATGTGGAACGCAGATAACCTAACGGTTGGTACTTGGATTATTTTTAAAGAGGGTGAAGGCTGAAGACACACCTGAAGGCCGACAAGGATGCAGTCTCCGACGACAAGGAGGAAGTTGAGTGCGCGGAACTTGGATGATATCTTGCTGCGGTGCTTGTCGTATGCCCTGGACACGCTCCGCGGGCTCGGCACCACCAGCCGGGAGCGGCACACGCTGCATTCAACCACCCCGTTCCGCTGCATCTTCCCCGACCACGGACACAGGACAAAGCCGCCGCCGCCGCCGCCGAGGGACCTCTCAGTAGAGGCGGTGCCCGAGTCCGAGGGATCACGGCTCACCGAAGCATACCTACAACCAGCAACAGCGAGGCGCCAAAGATAAGTCGAAAACCGAGAAGATCTGGGGGGTTTGGCTGGTCCTCTGTACCTGTGCGGATCTCGCAGATCTGGCGCGACATGGCACAGCCGCGCGCGGGCGAACCGGCGCTTGGACGGGCGGTTTAGCTCCGCGGTTCCGGCGAGCGCGCGGGGGTTGGCTCCGCGGCTGGGTATGTGCGTGTGAGATGCTCTCTCCCCGGGATCTCGGATTCCCGCAAGAGCCTGGTAGGCTGGAGGCGAAAGGTGTGAAGGGGAGAGGAAGGTCGGGTGGGTGGGAGTTGAGAGACGACGAGCACGCGCAAGGAAGGCGGGTGTTTCTTTCTATTTATATCTGCCCCTTTCGCAAATTATTTGCCTGTTTCGTTCAAAAAAGGCGACAATTTATTTGCGTAGATTTATTTTTTAATAATATATTCTTTCTGTCCAAAAAAATTAATTATGTGTTCCAGTTTTGTTATTATTAATTAAAATATTTTCATTTTTATATCGGTTTGCAAATCAAAAGTTATACTGTTTTTATGTATCACTCTACAATAATGTTTTTATTATTAATTAAAATCTTTTTTATTTTTATCGTTAATTATCGAGGATATTACCTAGGTATCTCGTAGATCAGACTGAATCAAGGACAGGACAAGACTAACATTGACTGGTCGGTATGGTTTATAAAAAACTATTTGATTCTGACGAGGAAAGTTGAGTTTTTATTGGGTAGTTAAATCTTTAGATATGGTATTTAGAGGTTTATTTGTATCCGAATCTTTGTAATTAGGGATTTGGTGTTTGAGTTTGGTAGACAATCTAAGTCTTTCTCGGGATAGAGTCATGGGTTGTTAGAATCAACTCCTGAAAATATAAAGGAGGTGAGACCCTTATAGGACAAGCTTTTCAGTATATTTTTTTTTGCTTTCAACGCTCCAAGTATCTATAGCTTGATTGCGTCGTATTATAAAATACACCATCATAGTACACACCAAAACACTAGGCGTGAGGTTAGTATCCTTCGCAAGGCCTTAATCAGTATAAACATTGGCTCTTGTAATCTAAAGTCAACCATCGGATTCGAAGGCATTGCGCTTCCCTTACACATATCTAATCACCACCTCGGCTACCCCTTGGGTGGACTAAAGGTGATTCACTCATAGTTGGTGTGTTGGGTAGGGGATCACGTCACTTTCACCAGGATCCATTGGCACTTCTTTCGGATTTTCTCATCCCCACTGACTCCATCTTCGTATTTGGGAGTTTGAAGATCGTCAGGGATCCATAGGGATAGCTCGTCTTATCAGATCTATCAATGAGGCGGACAGGCAGACGGTCGGGTTGACTATGGGATCCAGTCGGCCCTGAACATTACATCATCTTCTCTAACAAAAAGAGGCTGATGATTTGGTGCCGATAGGTAGAGATCGAGCGACTCGATGGGTTCGAGGATAATCGGTGTCTCCCGACAATCTTGTTATGATGGCTAAGGGGGTGTTATCCACCACTAGTAGCGAGAGGTGACATCATGCTGAAGGCAATCGAGTTGAACAAAGGCAATGGGATCCACCGAAACCTTGAAGATGAATTCACTCTGGAGTTCGATAGAGAGAAAGTCTTCAAAACTTTGGCCATCAACCTCGTGGCCATTGAGAGCGATCTCAAGTCTCTTCCCGAAACCCTAGAGCTATGACAAGCCAAAGTGCTTGCTTAGGTGATAGCAACTCATATCAACACATCGGCTTCAGCTCCATCACAAGGAGGAGGATGGTTAGGATCAATACCAACCAATGCACAACCAAAACTCGTCTGTTCATAGCTCGTGTGGTGACCACTTACAACTGCCACCCATAGAAAGGCAGAACATGTTGCATTCTGAGATCTACAGCAGTCACAACGGTATTAGCAGCAGCGCCAATCATGATGATTTGGTTGAAGGTTGCAACCCCCGTAATCATAGAAGAAGCAGAAGTCGAGATAATCACGGTGGTCTCTGTGCATTAAGTTAGCACTTTAGGCAAGTCAAGTGGCCAAGATCCTTTCGTCCAATAGAATCAAACCATATGATGGTAAAATGGATCCCTCGTAGTGGTTACGACTCTACTACACCACCATTCAGGCGGCAAGAAGGGGTGAGAGGGTCATGGCTAACTATCTTTCGGTCATACTCTCTTCGTCTACAAATAATTGAATCAACTCCATCCCGCCTTCATCGACAACTATCAAGGAATGTGTTGACACGAAAACGTGCCCTCACACTTGGACCGGTTCGACGATCCAAAAGCGTATGGATACTTATAGGTAAACCCCTAAGCATAACACGACACCGACGTTGCGTTCCGACGACCCTTAAAACAGTGGTAAGGGAATAACAGAATTGCTAGGCAACCAGATCAAATCCTAGGGGTAAGACCCAATTGGCCGAAGTGTGTGAAAAAGCAATCAACGGGCCAGGCCAGGGCCGGATGGACCGAAGTAATCACGGCGGTCAGACCGGCCTATGCGGGCCGGTCAGACCGACACTATGTCGTCGTTCGAACCGACGGTATGAAATGGGGCGCCGAAGGATATCTTCGGTGTTCGATTCAAAGGGAGGGGTGCCGAAAGGGGTCCCGAAGGGGCCTTCTGTAACAACCCAAATTTTCAAAGGTAAAAATATAATTTAATTACACTTTTCTGAAAAAGTAATTATTTTTTAATTTCCTATAAAGCCAAAAATGCCCAAAGAAATGAAAATCTAGGGAAATAATCCAAACCAAGGCCTGAGAAAATTATGTTATGATCTAGGGACCAAGACCTATTTTTGAGAATTTTTATAAATTTTATCACCTTTGCAAGCAGCCTAAATATTTTAAATCAATTTTAGTGATTATTTTTATTCAGAAATTCATTTTAAACAGTCTTATCCACACTCCCCCTTTCTCCCTCCATAGGCCGCCCCAGCCTACTCCACCTGCGCACCCCTCACTGCCTTCCGGGCCCTGCCCATCAGCATCCACTCCCCTCCCCGCGTGTGTGCTCGAGTCCTCGGCCCCACCTGTCGGTGCCAACCCACTCGCCCACTCTAGCCCGCTGATGAGGAGCCCCCACCTGTCGGTGCTGACCATTGCCGCGCCAATGCCCGCACGCACCCACTGACAGTGGGCCCCCATTGTTAGCTTTGTCTTCCTCGCGTCGCTCCGCCCCCAAATTGCACCGGCCGAAACCCTAGCGCTATCATTACTCTGCTCCCGGCCCCCTTCCATAAAATTGACGCCGACATTTAACTCCCCATAATTAGGCAACCGTTTCCCCCTTTACTCCACCATGTAATTGTCCTGGGATCGCCGTGCGCATACATGGTAGGAGTTCGCCGGAAAAATGGAAGGAGCTCCTCGGGTTTCCTTGTATTTGGCTCGCCGCGTTTCCTCCTCACCGCCCCTATAAAACCCCCCATACCACTTCCATGTTTGGCCCTCGCCCAAACGTGCCCCGCGCTAGCAGAGAACTTCGCGTAGCATTGTTAGCGCCGCCCCTCTACTCCTCGTCTAGCCACCACTCACCGTCGCCGGAGACCCCCATTCTCCACACCGTTGACTCCATCATCTCCCTCAGGACGTCCTCGACCCCGGCAACCCCTCCGTCACTGTCAAAGCCCACCAGAGCGCTGTCCCGCCGTCGACCCGAGACCTCTTTGCCGCACCCGCACGTCGCCGGCCACCACCCGACGACCTCTGGCCCCCGCAATGGTATCACCGTGCTCCCCTCATCATCCTATTTCTATTTTTGCACTCGGTTAGGGCCCCCGGCCATCGCTGTCGCCGCTAGCCCATCAACCCCTCAGCCATCACCGTAGAAGACGACTGGCACGGGTAATTACCCGTGCCGTGTCGGATTCCACCTTCGCCGCTCGATCTGATCCGAGCGGTCGAGATTAAAACCCACTCGCCCACTCTAGCCTGCTGATGAGGTGCCCCCACCTGTCGGTGCTGACCATTGCCGCGCCAATGCCCGCACGCACCCATTGACAGTGGGCCCCCATTGTTAGCTTTGTCTTCCTCGCGTCGCTCCGCCCCCAAATTGCACCGGCCGAAACCCTAGCGCTATCATTACTCTGCTCCCGGCCCCCTTCCATAAAATTGACGCCGACATTTAACTCCCCATAATTAGGCAACCGTTTCCCCCTTTACTCCACCATGTAATTGTCCTGGGATCGCCGTGCGCATACATGGTAGGAGTTCGCCGGAAAAATGGAAGGAGCTCCTCGGGTTTCCTTGTATTTGGCCCGCCGCGTTTCCTCCTCACCGCCCCTATAAAACCCCCCATACCACTTCCATGTTTGGCCCTCGCCCAAACGTGCCCCGCGCTAGCAGAGAACTTCGCGTAGCATTGTTAGCGCCGCCCCTCTACTCCTCGTCTAGCCACCACTCACCGTCGCCGGAGACACCCATTCTCCACACCGTTGACTCCATCATCTCCCTCAGGACGTCCTCGACCCCGGCAACCCCTCCGTCACTGTCAAAGCCCACCAGAGCGTTGTCCCGCCGTCGACCCGAGACCTCTTTGCCGCACCCGCACGTCGCCGGCCACCACCCGACGACCTCTGGCCCCCGCAATGGTATCACCGTGCTCCCCTCATCATCCTATTTCTATTTTTGCACTCGGTTAGGGCCCCCGGCCATCGCTGTCGCCGCTAGCCCGTCAACCCCTCAGCCATCACCGTAGAAGACGACTGGCACGGGTAATTACCCGTGCCGTGTCGGATTCCACCTTCGTCGCTCGATCTGATCCGAGCGGTCGAGATTAAAACCCACTCGCCCACTCTAGCCCGCTGATGAGGTGCCCCCACCTGTCGGTGCTGACCATTGCCGCGCCAATGCCCGCACGCACCCACTGACAGTGGGCCCCCATTGTTAGCTTTGTCTTCCTCGCGTCGCTCCGCCCCCAAATTGCACCGGCCGAAACTCTAGCGCTATCATTACTCTGCTCCCGGCCCCCTTCCATAAAATTGACGCCGACATTTAACTCCCCATAATTAGGCAACCGTTTCCCCCTTTACTCCACCATGTAATTGTCCTGGGATCGCCGTGCGCATACATGGTAGGAGTTCGCCGGAAAAATGGAAGGAGCTCCTCGGGTTTCCTTGTATTTGGCTCGCCGCGTTTCCTCCTCACCGCCCCTATAAAACCCCCCATACCACTTCCATGTTTGGCCCTCGCCCAAACGTGCCCCGCGCTAGCAGAGAACTTCGCGTAGCATTGTTAGCGCCGCCCCTCTACTCCTCGTCTAGCCACCACTCACCGTCGCCGGAGACCCCCATTCTCCACACCGTTGACTCCATCATCTCCCTCAGGACGTCCTCGACCCCGGCAACCCCTCCGTCACTGTCAAAGCCCACCAAAGCGCTGTCCCGCCGTCGACCCGAGACCTCTTTGCCGCACCCGCACGTCGCCGGCCACCACCCGATGACCTCTGGCCCCCGCAATGGTATCACCGTGCTCCCCTCATCATCCTATTTCTATTTTTGCACTCGGTTAGGGCCCCCGGCCATCGCTGTCGCCGCTAGCCCGTCAACCCCTCAGCCGTCACCGTAGAAGACGACTGGCACGGGTAATTACCCGTGCCTTGTCGGATTCCACCTTCGCCGCTCGATCTGATCCGAGCGGTCGAGATTAAAACCCGCTCAGGTTTGATCTGGACCGCTCATCTGATCGAAGCAGTATCGTGCGCTCTCAGCCGTTAGATCTTCATTAAATCTGGACCGTAGATCCGTACCGATTCTGTTGTTTTAATCTCAGCCGTCGGTTTTCATTTAAAATACCCGCCTCACCCTCGTGCGTCCGATCGCGATCCAACGGTGATCCGCGATCCAGCTCACGCGCACAGTGCGCGGGTTCATGGTGGACTCGGTTCACCATGGACCGGCAACTATTTTAGGGTTTAATTAATTTCCAAAAATTGATTTAAACTTCAAAAATCCATAAGTTCTTCAAATTAACTCCAAATTTTACCATTCAAATTTTAGAAAAATCACCAGTTTATTCTCTACATTCTGGACCAATTTACTTAACATATTTGTAATGTTTATTACCCAAAAATAATATCAAAAGTAATGTTTAATCTTTAAAAAATCATGTTTACCCCATTTTAACTCTAAAATCCCTTGTTTTAATTTTAGAAAGTTTCTCTTCTATTTTTCCACAACTTTAGCCAATTTAAATGAAATGATTGTACTATTTATCTTTGTATGCTTAAATTGATTGTTGTCCTCGTTTTGCGTGCCGTGAAGACTACGGCGCCGTCGAAGAGTCGGAATACTACCCGAAAGTCCCACCATCAGCATTTGCCGAGCAAGGCAAGTCACCACACTAAACTTTTGAGCATATTGAACCGAGTTTTCTTAAAATATCGCTAAAACCCATAGGTTATAGATGCATTAGTCAAATTGAGAGCCTTACATTATATTTATTTAGATCCCCGACCTTGTAGTGCAAACCCAAGCCATGCTATTGAGCCCAAACTCCTTGTTATCATGATAACAATATTATTAGATAGTGTCCAATGTATTGACACAACTGCTATAGGATAAAAATGAGTCATATATACTTTGATTATGTTATATGATCCCCATGATTTCTCTCACCCCTGGAATTCTATTGAATATGGAGTTATGGCTTAGTATATTAGCATGATGGGTTCTGGGTGCAAGCGAAGATATTGGTTAGTCGCACCGGGGGCACTATAAGGACCAGTCTGCGGGATCCGTTGCAATACACTTCCGTACTAACCACAAGTCTAGTGGGTAAGTCCTAACTGAGGTATGAGGTGTTCCAACTCGAGGCACCACTTGGAGATGGGTTAAGCAGCACCTGCGGGTGGCTTGTACCGACGTGGTGTAAAAGGGGGTGCGACGTTGTCTAGTACGCTGGCGCATCGGCGAAACTTAGAGCGGGTGTTATCGGATTGGAGCATCTCATGCTAAGGTTTTGGCACGAGTTCCCACGGTATGGGTCATCTTATTACACTTTGGTGTGGGGGATGAGTGTGTGCCTTGTGGGTACAATAGTACACCTCTGATCAGAGTTTAAATCTGTTGTAGCAATTGCGTTAGCTACAGCACAAGTTTTGTATGTGTGTATATGATGTATGGGATGAACCTCGAAGGGTTCTCTTAGAGGGAGAAAGGATTTATACTGGTTCGGGCCTCTCCTAGGAGATAACAGCCCTACGTCCAGTTATGGTGGATTTGGCATGGAATGCCTTGGTGTAGAGATGTGAACTCCAGGGTCTCATGGCCCACTGGAGTGTGTCCCCCTGTTACAAGGGCTCGGCCCTGCTTTTATAGGCATGCAGGCCAAAGGAAAAGACCAGGATGCCCTCTATGAGCCCCTAGGCTCATAGGGGCAAAGAAGGGAAATGGAGCTAGCTACGGTACAAAGGTGCTTTACAGCTTACAGACGTGTCAGACGACGTCACATCTTGACCAGCTAAATGACAGACTTGGGGCAGAGGGGCCCCTAGTACGACTTCTATACTGTAGCAGGGTGAAGATATCTTCTGGGTTCGGAGTAGGGCTGGAGCCTCGAACCGGGGCTCCGAGCCGGGGCCTCTGAGCGGGACCCTTCGAACCAGGGCCCCCGAACTGGACCCTCCGAACAGGGGCTCGGAGTTGGACCTCCGAACTAGGGGCTCTGAGCTGGACCCTTCGAACCAGGGCCTCCGAGCTGGACCCTCCGAACTGGGGCCTCAGAGCTGGACCCTCCGAACGGGGGGCTCCGAGCTGGATCCTCCGAACCGGGGCCTCCGAGCTGGACCCTCCGAACTGGGGCTCCGAGCTGGACCCTCCGAACTAGGGTCTCGGAGCCTTGGCTTCGAACCGGCCGGACAGGGTCCGAAGGCTGGCTTTGTGGAGCCCCGAAAAGGGGGGTTCGAGGGCTACCTCCGGACAGGGTCCGAAGGTTCACCTCGAACCGAACTCGGAGGCTGGCTTCGAGGCCAACCCGAGACTTGGCTTCTTGCGGTCTTCAGGGAATCCTGCGGGCTTCGCTCCGGAGGGCTCCGAAGGACCTCTCTCCGGAGGGCTTCGACGGGGCCCGGGGGCTTCACCCCAGCAAGCTCTGGGATGAACCTTGAGACCTGGGAATAGTCTTGGGGGAGGATACATGCTTCGACAGTGTCGGGGTCCGAGCAGAAGGCCTTCGGAGGCTGACGTCATTTGGCCCCTGTTCAGGGGAAATATATCCCCCCAATAGTAGCCCCTCGCGTGCAGGCCTTCGGGACAAAGGGGTGCGCGCGCCCCTGGGACAAATGACCTGAAAAATACAACTTCGGATAAAACATGCCTTCGGAGCTTGGACCGAAGGCGACCTCGAAAACCGCAGGTAATAAATGCCTGCGTCGGCTGTCAGAACGGCCTCGGGGAGCCCAAACGGCTCCGCAATGGCTAGAAAGTTACCGTTACCTTGCGCTGGGCCGCTTCGCCTTCGCTGGAGGCCCACTCGGCAGTGGGTTCGGCCCACGACCGTCGGAGTTCTTACCGCGCCTATAAATAGGGGTTTACTGCGTACGACTTCGGCACGCTCTCATTTGCTTTCCTCTCATTGCCTTACAACCTTCGCTCTCTTCTCTTCTTTGGCTTCGCGCGGAGCACCCTTCGCTAGCTTTAGACCCTCGTGCCGAAGCCCCACCAAAATGCCAAAGAAGGCAGCGGCGAAGTCCTTGGCCTTGGGCCCGAGCTCGAGCTCCGCCCAACTACAGGCAGCAGCGGCTGCAGCGGCGAAGCCCGTACCTAGGTGACTGGGGCCGATGGACCGTCGGACTCCCTCAGACAAGTTCGAGCAGACTCTGGAAATGAGGGCTTCGATCTCCACGGAGGAGTCCGTCCGGAGGGCCTGCGAAGGGAGGATCGCAACGAAGATCCAACTTCGGGTCCCGGAGAAGTCAGAGGCCGTGCCTAGGCCTCGGGCTGACGAAGTGGTCGTGTTCGAGGCATTCTTCAAAGCTGGCCTCGGGCTGCCAGCGGTCGGGATGCTGAGCGAAGTCTTGAGGGCTTATAACCTTGAGCTTCCTCAACTCTCGCCTAATGCTGTGGCGAGGCTTGCTGTCTTCGAATGGGCCATGAGGGCCGAGGGCTGCGAGGGCCGCACAGACGTCTTCGTCGCCCTCCACGACGCCAACTGCCAGCCGAAGCCGAGGGAGGGGACAGACCGCGTCAAGAGGGCGCTGGCCTTCGGCAGCGCTAACTTCCAGCTCCGGAAGGAGTTCCAGGATGCCTTCCCGGCGAGGGCCGTGAACAACAAGTGGTACTCGAAGTGGGATCAGGAGTGGTTCTATGCCTCCGTCGTCGCGAACTCTCCCCTTCGGAGTACTAACACCCTCATCTCTTATCGGCGCGAAGGGGTGGTGAAGACCAGCGAGGACATCATTCGCTCGAGGATCTTGGTACTCCAGAGAGTGGCGGTGAAGATGAGTATGCGGGACCTCGCAGAGGAGTTCATCACCCTCCGGCTCAGCCCCCTCGCGCGTTCTTGGCCGGAGGGGCTCTTCCAGGCTTCAGGCCAAGGGGAACTTCACGAGTTGGCCTTCGATAGCTTCTGCAAGGCTTCGAAATCTTTTCACTTTCATACTTCGCAAAACTTCACTTCTGACTTGAACTTTTATGAAGCCCACCTCGAAATGAGGACTCCGGAGGAGGCCACTGCGGTGGCAGAGCGAGTCGTTGGGACTCCGACACCGGAGGAGCAGGCCCAGTGCCTCGCTCTGGTGGGGTCCTGGGAGCGCTGGAACAGGGTATGGACAACGCTTGGCCTCGAGGTGCTCCCTGCTTTGCCAGACTTCTCCCACCTTACCACTTTGACGGCTGGAGCCAAGAGGAAGAGGGGGGATGAAGATGAGCCTGGGACTTCGGAGGCTCGGCCGGAGGTCCCTGCGACCGAGGTCTCCAACCCGGAGGAGGTTGCGGCAGAGCCCACGCATACTCTGGCTACCAAGAAGGCAGCGGATCCCCTGGCGGTGACATCTTCGGTGGCGGAGGCCGATGAGCTTACTCCAGCCCCTAAGGCCGCGAAGGCTTCGATGGCAACAACCTCGGGCGCGAGGGTTGACACGCCATCTTCGCAGCGAAGGGACTGGGGGGCACATATAGCCCCTCCTTCCTTCGAAGAAATTTCTGACGAAGGTAAACTCTTTTAACATGCTTCTCCTTAATATGCGGATCTTGACTTGGATTTCTGCAAAGGAGGATGTCGATGCGAAGCCCACCGTGGCGAAGCCGGCAGGCGAAGCTGGATCGAAGCCCGCCGAGGCGAAGCCAACGGAGGCTTCGGGCAGCAGCAGCAGCGGCAGCAGCGACTCGGAGTCCGGGAGCTCTTCGTCTGAAGAAGGCGGAGGCAGTGACCGCGACGAAGGGGACCCTGAAAGCGACGAGGATGTCGACGTGGTGTGCCTAAGCCCTGCCTTGCCGAAGCCTGCGCAGGCGGCCGCGGCGGAGGTGGTTCACCCCTTTCGGCCGAAGGGGGCCGTGACGGAGGTGGCGATCAATGGCTTCCGCGAAGCTTGCGCAGCTGCGGAGGCAGGGGACTTGGTGGCTCAACTTAGCCACTCGAACCCCACGGAGCTCTTCATCAGCGCGAACGAAGCCCTCATGCGGGTGAGCGGAGCCCTTCACAGCCCTCGAATTATACTTTAGTCTTCGACCAATACTTATGATTTCTTGTATTTTTGCAGGCCTTCGCACTGAACGCAGAGGCCTCGACTTCTGCAGACAGGCGGATGACGCGCCTGGAAGAGGAGAGGGAGGCCCTCCGACGCGAGGTCTCGGTGGAAGCCGAGAAACGAAGGCAGGCTGAGGCCTCGGCTGACGCGGCGAGGGTTGAGGCTGAGGTGGCGAGGGCTGAGGCCGACAAGGCTAAGGATGCCTTGGCCTCGGAGGTGAATCGACTCCGCACCGAGCTCCAGGCCTCGAAGGACGCCGAGGCCCGACAGGCAAAGGAGAATTCGTCGCTCCACCGACGGGCTCAGAAGCTTGAGGACTTTGTTGTGGACAATCTTGCCGAAGCCACCCAGAGCCTGACCGAAGTCCTTGAGCAAATAGGGACCGAGTGTCGGGCTCCGGACTTCGGCGATCAGGACCCGATTGGGGACCGCGTCGATTTCTTGAAGACTGCGACTTCGATGGCGGAGGTATCACTAAAGGGCTTCGCCCTTATGGCCGGTCGAGTTGCGAGCCAAGGGGTGCTGCAGATGCTTTATGAAGCGGGGTGCAACCACCTTCAGGCAGCAACCTCCGTGACTCCGGTGGCCTTCGGGGGTCAGCACTTGGTGACACCTCTGGCAGATGTCCGCGGAGCCTGGCGGTGGCTGCATGAGCCTTGGAAGGAACAAGGCTGCGAAGCAGTCCTCGACCTCCAAAAGGCCCTTCGACGCCGACGAACCAAAGCCCCTGCTGCGCCTGACAGGCCTTCGACATCGACACCTCCGCCTCCGAAGGTGTAGATCTCCTTAGGCTTCTTTGTAATACTTAGCTGCAGGCCTTGTAAAAACTTATCAGCTTATTAATATGAATGCGGGGGTTTTTTATACCTGCCCAGGCTCAGCTTCCGAGTGTAGACCTCGATGTACTCGAGGACTCTGAAGAACTTCGACAGTTGTGGGAGGTCCTCGAAGTAGCTAGGTCCGAGGGCCCCCCTCGGTTTAAGCTTCTGAGGGGGCCTAGCGGCGAAGCCATCTGCGAAGTAGCTCAGGACTTGCTAGCCACTGTGAAGATGGAGTCCCTTTAGAGTTCTTTGTCCTTGCCTTCACGAATGGCCTTAGCAGGCGACGAAGCCTTAGACTTCTCTGCCTTTGATACGGCACCATTGTAGGACCGAAAGTAGCGACCAAAGGGGGGGTGAATGGGCGCCTAAAAAATTCTTTCGAATCAATGGCCTGCTCCCAAAACCCAATGCAAAAAACTAAACAGCAAAGCGAGAACAGATTGACTAAGTCTGCAGATTCGAAGTCTGCTGATTCAGAGGTTGCAGATTCGAAGGTTGCAGATTCGGAGGTTGCAGATTCGAAGGTTGCAGATTCGGAGGTTGCAGATTCGAAGGTTGCAGATTCGGAGGTTGCAGATTCGAAGGTTGCAGATTCGGAGGTTGCAGATTCGAAGGTTGCAGATTCGGAGGTTGCAGATTCGAAGTCTGCTGATTTCGAAGTCTGCTGATTCGAAGTCTGTGGATTCGAAGGTTGCAGATTTGAAGGTTGCAGATTCAAAGCCTGCAGATTCGAAGTATGCAGATTCGAAGTATGCAGATTCGAAGCCTGCAGATTCGAAGTATGCAGATTCGAAGTATGCTACACAGAGTTGGACTTCACACAAGAAAAGGGACTTTGACCCTGCCAACTCGATCAAAAAGCAACACAGGAAAAGCAAGGCTAAAGTACTAGCATACTGTAGCTACAAGAAAGTAGTACTACTTGCTACCAACCACAAGAACTAGTACTCTTGTGAAGAACAAATAGAAGCCACAGAGAAGCTTCTGCTTAGGAATAAATTAGTTGTGTGCAAACCGAACCAACAGAACCTTAAATGAAATGCTGCGCATGAGAATCAATAGGAATAAAGCTTCCAAACAGTAAAGAGCCAAATGAATCTCAGGAAGAACAGGAGGTTGCCTGGCGGCGCACACAGGGAGAGAGAAAAAGCACGCAGGAACAAAATGACCCAAGGGATGATTGAAAAAGTGATTTCTAGAAGGGTAGTCCAAACCCTAGGGATTGGGGTCCTATTTATAGGTTTGCCAACACTAGGAATATTCTACCAGCCCCTTAGGGTTTGGACTACCCTTAGGTATTTTTACAGACACGACTGACTGACTGTGGGCCTAGAGATACAAATGACTTATCTGGAAGCTAAGCTTTCGTAGCGACTACGGCTTCTCTTCTGGACAGTCGGATACAAGATCAACGGTTGTCAGTTTTGCGTCGAAACTGACAAAGCCTCCACCGACTTTGCAGTAGGTACCCGGATTGGGCCGACCCGATTCCGCAGCTCTCTCAGCCCGGCAATCACTCACCGCCCGTGTACCTGAGTCAACCCTAGTCAACAGCCCAGTGGGTCTTCTACTGCTTCTGGCCCATGCACACGGATTGGGCCAGCCCGACTTCGCAGCCTCCTCTGCCCGACAGTCGCTCGCTGCCCGTGTACCTGAGACACACGCGGCCCATGAAACAACATATCTCCTCTCTTCTTCTGTCCTCTTTGACTATCGTTGACAATGACTCATCACTTCTAGAGCCATGAGGCCCACGCTATTCAGCATGGCTCCTCAATCTCCCCCTTGATGAGTGCATTGTCAACACTCCTCTTCTTCAGCTCTTCAGCACCTGCGAGCAAATGTGGAAACACGAAAACAAAACACAAGAAAACAAAGAAGAAGAAAAATAAGGTAAAAGTTTAACCCTAATGACCAAAAGACGAACAAAAGCAAAAAACGGTCATTATGGTTAACCAAAACGTAAAAGCTCAAAATGAGTGCGATTTCAGAACAACAAGGATATCAACAGAGTAAGAACTCCCCCTTAAACTCTGATCCCAAATTTTCTCCCCCTTGTTGACAAGTGAACTCATCAAGCACTCAATAGAGACACAGACTCCCCCTGAAATGCAACTCCCCCTCAAAATATGCAGTGAATTCAACTGGAGTGCATAAGGAGTGTAGAAAGCATGCTTCTCAGATATGATTGACTACTGAGAAACCAAGGGTTGGTTTCGGTGTTTTGTGATGAGTGATTGACAGGCTTTTTACCCTCTGTTCGAAGGGTACCTCCGAAGTGTGTTCGGAGGTGGTCTCACCGAAGGGTGTTCAGTGGATGGTTGCTGCAGCTGTGCAGCGGAGTGTGCTCGTCGGAGGGGTTCGACAGTACACGATGACTGGGTGCGTACCGAAGGCTTCGGTACGTTGGGCGGTACACCGGAGTGAGTGCCGAAGGTTGCTAACCCGTAGAGGTCTCTGGAGTACTGGAAACACTTGTCTGTTTCTCTGTGGTGCGTAGGGACTTCGGAGGCGACGGACAAGGTTCACAGCAGGTGAACCTGGGTCGAGCGGGAGGCTTGATGCCAGGGGAGCGGGGAGCTCCGTCACGGTGGCTACGAAGGTGGTCCGGGTCGGTCCTCAGGTCGAGGCGTGCCAGGTGAAGGCAGAGAGTGCGGAGCGTGGCTCCGGCTGAAGGTGCTCCGAGACAAAGTCCTCGGTGGTGAGGCACTTCGAAGGTACTCCGAATGGAGTGACTTCGGAGTTGGTGGTTCAAGTCCTCTGCGGAGGCAAGGGTTCGAAGTGTGCTCCGGAGGGAGACACTCGAAGGTACCCGACGAAGGTCTCAGAAGTCGAGGCGCATCGAAGGCATGGTCCGGGTGAGGCTCGTCGAGGAGTGTGCTCGGGGAGAGGCACTGCGACGAAGGGCTCATGGAATGCTTCATGCGGAGACCTTGGACGAAGGAGGGACTTCGAAGGGTGGTACTCCGAAGGTGGGGCTTCGGAGTGAGGAAGGCTTCGGAGCGAGGCTAGCTTCGGAGCAAGGTTGACTTGAGGTGCTTCGGCCTGCATGGCTTCGGTACACGGACTGACGGAGTTCGAGCTGGGAGTAGCTGCGAAGCCGTGGTGGTCCACTCCGGAGGTGTTGGTGCGAAGGCCCAAGGGCTTTGACGGCTTCGGCTCAAAACCGTCACTGTATCGGAGGCTGACTTCGGTGAAGCCACATACCTCGCTGTATTCATCCAGAGTTCAATATATTTGTGTTCCTTGTTCAAGCGGCGAAGCCCTGCTTCTTTGTGCTTTTTGCTTGAGCTCGCATTACATACCTCGCTAGTTATAGTGAACCGAAGCCTGTCTAGGCAAAGGTTGTTCCTGTGCGAAGTGTGTTTTTCAGCGTGCTGTCGCTCTGTGTAACTTGAGGCCAGACCTCACAGATTACTAGCGAAGCCCTGATCGGAGCCCATTTTGCTTCTTGTGTCGAAGCCCTTAGCAAAGTCTGTTTGTGTGCGTGTAGACCTTCGTGTACGAAGCACAGCACCAGTTGCTGCTGCCAAGTACTTTGGTCGAAGTCCTCAGAGGGCTGTCCACTCTTGCGAAGGGTGAAGTGCGAAGCCTGCTCGAAGCACCCTGTGTGCGGAGCCTGCACTGACTTAGCAGAGTAGATTTTCGAGGGTAGTGAGTGGAGCGAAGTCTTCTTGGCTTCGAACTTTTGCTCCTGCGAAGCCTGTGTTCGGAGCTGTCGAAGTACCTCCGAACCAGACCTTCGAAGGCTGTGTTCGAAGCCTGTTCCGCAGAAGACAGAACTGAAATCGAAGGCTAGTTTTTAGCCCGAAATTTTAAAAGCTCCCATTCACCCCCCCTCTGGTCGCCGTTTCCGGTCCAACAATTGGTATCAGAGCGGGTTAAGATCACCAGTTGACCTTAACCGGTTTTGTGATCTGTTGGCGACATGGATAGAGGCAGTAAAATTCCTCTGTTCGATGGGACAGACTTTGCATACTAGAAGGTGCGCATGGAGGCTTACTTGTTGAGCCAAGGAAATGCAATTTGGGAGATTGTGGACTCACAATACTCCATCCCTGAGACTCGCACCTCTCAGACTGAGAAGGATCAGTATAATGCCAATTCCAAGGCAAGAAATATACTGTTCATCGGTTTGAGTAGAAGTGAGTTTGATAGGGTGCAGCACCTTAGGACTGCTAGAGAAATCTGGACAACACTCACTGTTTTTCATGAGGGCTCTACTCAGATTAAGGCCAGGCGCCAAAGCACCTACAATCAACAGTATCAGCTATTTGTGCAGGCACCTGGTGAATCTATAGATGCCATGTTTTCTCGCTTTGATGCAATAGTGAGTAACTTGCGATCCAACGGGACGCTTGCTTACAGTGATCATGATAGGGCTATCAAGCTTCTCTATGCTCTTGATCGTAGCATATGGGAAGTAAAGATATCCAGCATTGAGGAGTCCACAGGTTATGACACATTGACCTGTGATGAGCTCTTTAGCAAGCTGAAGTCCACAGAGATTGCCAAGGCATCTCTTGCAGTGCACAGAAGCTCTTTGCCACAGCCATTGGCATTGGTTTCTAGCACTAGCCGTGGCACCACTGCAGAACCAAGCACATCTGGCACTTGTGTTCTTGCAGATGGTTTTGCTTTGTCCTCCCTGGTCTCCATCACAAAGGAGCAGGTGGATACTCTAGATGATGATGAGCTTG
The DNA here is from genome assembly GCA_019279435.1 of Zizania palustris. Taxonomy (NCBI): domain Eukaryota; kingdom Viridiplantae; phylum Streptophyta; class Magnoliopsida; order Poales; family Poaceae; genus Zizania; species Zizania palustris. The sequence goes on along the minus strand of JAAALK010000287.1, from coordinate 60,874,285 downwards.
CTCTCATTGCCCGGAGGTTCACCCGCTTTCATCATGAGAGACGGGATCAGAGGAGAAGTGGTTTTAGTGGTTGCTATGAATGTGGCGACACCTCTCATATTAAGGCCAATTGGCCCAAGCTCAAGAAGAGAGATGAGAGTGAGCACCCCAAATACCACAAGAAGGAGAGGAAACCCTTTGTGAAGGGCAAGCGCGGCAAGATGGCTAAGAAAGTAGCCAAGGCCGCTTCCAGAGCTTTTGTTGCTGCTCTCAGCGACATCGACACATCCTCAACTGAGGAGTCGAGCTCTGAGGAGGAGGAGTCCCCAAGGAAGGAGGACAAGAAGGACAAGAAGGGACGTGACTTCACCGGCCTTTGCTTCATGGCCGACAGCGATCACAGCGGCGATGAGCTTGACTCATCTGAGGTAAACCTATCATCTGACCAGCTACTAAGTAAATTAGATGAGCTGAATGAAGTAGTTCTTGGTCAGGATAGATTACTTGTGCAAGCCGCTAGAGAAAGAAAAGACCTTAGACTTAGGCTAGAATCTATTTCTACTGAATATGCCATGCTTCAGTCTAAATTTGATGATGCTGAATGTGAGTCATGTTCTGTTGTCATGAGTGAGCTTGCTCAGTTGCGTTCTGTACATGCTCAAACTCTTTCTGAGCTTGAGACTGCACAGAAGCAGCTTTTGGAGGTGGATTCTAGACCTCATGATATTATTGATTGCATGAACTGCTCTTTATTGCGCGATAGCATTAATTTACGTGATAAGCATGTTCATGATTTGGAGGCTAGATTGGAGAGGGCCGGTAGTTCTAAGGATGTGCAGCCTGTGTGTGACACTTGCATCACCCTTAAGGACCAGCTAGGCACTGCTAGAGAGCGAGCTGAGAACCTCATGTCCGAAAATGAATACCTTCTTTCTGTGGTTAATAAATGCACTGAGGGGAAGGGTAGGATGGATTTGCTCTTGGCCAAGACCAAGTTGTGTGCTGACAGAGCCGGGGTAGCTCTACGTTTGGGTTTTGAGAGGATACCTTCAAACAGTAAGACTAAAACTATTTTCACCTCTCCCACTACCCTAGAGAAAGAGAGAGCTCTGTTAGACACCCCACCAGCCAAAAAGCCTACCCATCCACCAAAGAAAACCACACCTCCTGCCAAGAAAATCCCTCCCAAGGAAACCACACAGAGAAAACCCAAGGAGCCTGTGAGAGTTGCTCCTATGACCCATGAGAGTGCCCCCAGGAGAGTTTTTCACTGTTCCTACTGTCAGCGGGCGGGTCATTTGGTTGGGTTCTGTTTTCGTCGCATCAAGGATGAGCGACGCTCTCAGGCGATGAGTTACCAGGACATGCATTACCCATCTTTAGGTATGCATGAGACTGAGATGTACTATCGTCCTGTTTTTGAGGCTCCTCGTGCTTCTCGGAGAGGTTTTGCTCCTCGAGGTGTTCACCATGTTCCATATGGTGGTAGACCTCGGGCTAGCAGATTTGTACCTCGTCAGAGTAGGAGACCTCCACATGTTGTTCGTTCACAGCATGTAGGTAGACCTCGCACTTTGCATCATTCTGATTATTATGTGTGTAAACCGTCTGCTTTTACTGTGCCTACTACTCGTGTCACTCAGTGCTGGATGCCTCGTCATTATTTCACTCACCCCAGCACTGAGCGATCGAGACATTCTTATCGTGTGTAGGCGACAGATCGAGGCTTGGAGGGCACGTGGATCATGGACTCCGGTTGTTCGCGCCACATGACCGGAGATGCAGCATGGTTCTCCAGCCTCACCACAACCAAGCAAAGGGAACATATCACCTTCGGAAACAATCGAAGGAGTAGAGTGAAAGGTAAAGGTGTGGTAAGAATTAACTCGAATTTCACTCTCAAAGATGTTGCTTTGGTTGAAAACCTGGGATACAATTTGTTGTCTGTATCTCAGTTGCTTGATGAGGGCTTCGAAGTGCGATTTCATCGCGATACTTCGCAAGTGCTCAATTCTGATGGCGTTGTTGTGTGTAAGATCTTTAGAGTAGGGAGAGTTTTTTGAGCTGATTTTTCAGAATCGTCTGGTTCTTCTCATTGTCTTGTTGCACATTCGACTTCTGAGCTTTGGAAGTGGCATAGGAGACTAGGGCATATGAGCTTTGAGTTTCTCCCTCGTCTGAGCGCCCTAGGCCTGATCCGAGGATTGCCCAAGCTCAAGTTTGAGAAGAATTTAGTTTGCACTCCTTGTCGACATGGAAAAATGATTGCCGCTTCGCATTCGCCAGTCACCACAGTGATGACTGAACAACCCGGAGAACTCCTCCACATGGACACTGTAGGTCCTTCTCGGGTTAGTTCTTTAGGCGGCAAGTGGTATGTATTAGTTATTGTCGACGATTTCTCTCGCTACTCTTGGGTCTTCTTTCTTGCCAGCAAGGATGAAGTGTTTTCACACTTTCGGAGCTTGGCTTTGAGACTTTTCACTGAACTCCCAGGTGCATTAAAATTCATTCGAAGTGATAATGGCACTGAGTTCAAAAATAGTCTCTTTGTTGACTTTTGCATGGAGCATGGCATAGAACATCAATTCTCTGCTCCGCGGGTTCCTCAACAGAACGGTGTTGTTGAGAGGAAGAACCGCACTTTGGTTGAGATGGCTAGGACGATGGTTGATGAGCATAGGACTCCTAGAAAATTCTGGGCTGAGGCCATGAACACTGCATGTTACATCTCAAACCGAATCTTCTTGCGCTCAATTTTAAATTTAACTTCTTATGAGCTGCGTTTTGGGAGACAGCCCAAGGTTACTCATCTTCGAGTTTTTGGTTGTCACTGTTTTATTCTAAAACGTGGTAACTTGGATAAATTTGAGTCGCGGTCTTCTGACGGGATCTTTTTGGGTTATACTACTCATGGTCATTCTTATCGTGTTTATAACTTGGAAACTAACACTGTCATCGAGTCATGTGATGTGACTTTTGATGAATCAACTCCCTCTGTTAGATCTGCTTTTGAACAGGCGAATGAGCACGACATGGAACAGACCCTATTCGAAGAAGAAGATCCCGGAGAATTCGAGGATGAACCCCTACTACCCTCGTCATCAACCCCCGAAGCTGACCCCGCTTCAACTACTTCGGCACGAGGTCCCGAAGCGACTACCTCAACATCGGTCATCTTGGACCACTCCAACGCACAAGTTGAGGGGGAGACTGCATCCCGCCGCGAGGCTCCACATCATGTTCAAAGGATGCACCCTCCCGAGCAGATCATTGGTGAGCTTGATCAAAGGGTAACACGTTCTCATGCTCATTTTATTGATTCCGCTTTTGTTGCTTCTTTCGAGCCCTTAGATGTTAGTCATGCACTTTTTGATTCTAGTTGGATCAATGCCATGCATGAAGAGCTTGAAAATTTTGAGAGAAACCAAGTCTGGACTTTAGTTGATCCTCCACCAAATGTTCATTTCATTGGAACAAAATGGATTTTCAAAAATAAACAAGGGGAGGATGGGACTATAATTAGAAACAAGGCTAGACTTGTAGCTCAGGGCTTTTCTCAACTAGAAGGGATTGATTTTACTGAAACTTTTGCACCTGTTGCTCGCCTTGAGGCCATTAGGATTTTGCTTGCCTTTGCGACATCCCGGGGATTCAAACTCTATCAAATGGATGTCAAAAGTGCTTTTCTTAATGGCTTCATAGGCGAAGATGTTTATGTAAAACAACCCCCTGGTTTTGAAAACCCCAAGTACCCACATAAAGTCCTTAAACTTCATAAGGCTCTTTATGGACTCAAGCAGGCCCCTCGGGCTTGGTATGATAGACTTAAGTCTTTTCTGCTTGAGCGAGGGTATTTGATGGGCTCTGTTGATAAAACTTTGTTTACTCTCAAGCATGGCAAAGATTTCCTCCTAGTTCAGATTTATGTGGATGACATCATCTTTGGTGGCTCGTCTCATGCTTTAGTTGCCGAGTTTGCAGATACCATGAGCAGGGAATTTGAAATGTCAATGATGGGTGAACTCACCTTTTTCCTTGGTTTGCAAATCAAGCAAAGCAAACAAGGTACTTTCGTCCACCAGACAAAGTACACCAAGGACCTGCTCAAGAAATTCGACATGTCCGATGCGAAGCCCCTCGCCACTCCAATGGCTACATCTGTAGCATTGGACCCTGACGAAGATGGAGAAGCCGTAGATCAGAAGGAGTTCCGGAGCATGATTGGCTCCCTCCTCTACTTGACTGCTACGAGGCCAGACATACACTTCGTAGTGTGTCTGTGCGCTCGTTTTCAGGCTTCACCACGAGCTTCGCACCGCCAAGCGGTAAAGCGCATTCTAAGGTATCTCAAACACACCCTTGAGTTTGGCATATGGTATTCAGCGTCTTCATCTTTATGTCTTCGAGGTTATTCCGATGCGGACTTTGCTGGGTGTAGAATTGATAGGAAAAGTACCTCTGGTACTTGTCATTTTCTGGGTACTTCTCTGGTTTGCTGGTCTTCCCGCAAACAGTCTAGTGTTGCACAATCAACGGCTGAGGCCGAATATGTTGCTGCAGCTAGCTGTTGCTCTCAGATTTTGTGGATGGTTTCCACTTTGCGGGATTTCGGGTTAGATTATAAGAGTGTTCCACTTTTCTGTGATAACACTAGTGCTATTTGTATTGCAAACAACCCGGTTTAGCACTCCAGAACCAAGCACATTTATGTACGGTATCACTTTCTCAGAGATCACAATGAGAAGGGTGATATTGAGCTTCAATATGTTGATACCCAACACCAGCTTGCCGACATTTTTACAAAACCCCTCGATGCTTCTCAATTTGCTTACTTGCGTGGGGAACTTGGTGTTTGTCACCCTTACGGCATTTTGTGAGGGGGAGCTGTTTTAGATGGATATGCCTTTGCTAATTGTGTTGAAATTGCATTTACATCTGTTGCACTTATATGCCTGCTTTTGATTCATGAAATCATGTCAGCTCAGCTCTTTTTAATTCATCTGGAACATTCATGTGCATGATGTTTTATTTTCAAAGTCAAATCGTGCTCACTGCTTAGTCTTGAATCTAGCATGGTTAGGCAGGACTGCTTTAGCTATCTTTTATCTGCTTGATAGCAAGACACATTTCTTTGGATGCTAACAATTGCAACTTGAAAAATTGTTCCACATTTTCATGGATATTCATAAAGTGTCAAACAATTGGTTCACTCAGTTAAAATCAAAATCTCCATGATTTGCATGCTTTAAGTGAAAAGATCCAGGAGGGTTTGTTCGTCGCACTACTCTATTCTAGACTGCTTTCCATTGCACATTGGTCTGAACTGGAATAGCGTAGTGTATGCCAAAATCTATGCCTTAAGCTTCTTATGGCTCTCATGCCTAGGCTTGGCCGGATTGGAAAGTATAAGGTGGACAAACAAATAACCCCTGGCACTAAGAAAAGAACAACAAATTCATTGTTTATCAAGTTTGTTTTTCAAGCTCCATTTGAACTGGACTTGTCTGTCTAGAGTAGAAATTGACTAGCTTTGCGCAGTCCTTGCTTTTACTTGTCTAGTTTCCCTGACTAAGTGGTGATGCTTTTATTTCAAAAATGATCAAATTACATGCTTCATCATGCTTTTAGAGAATATTAATTTGAGCTGAGCCCATGATCATTGGTGTTACTGTTGGCATATTTTTGCTTCATATGTCTTTGCAATTCTGCTCATCTCAAATCTTTGCATCTTTTACATGCTCCTTGATGCTTGCATTGCCAAAGGGGGAGAAATTCCGGAGAGAATTGCTTCGCTCTCTGCCGCAAGGGGGTATAATTTCCAAAGGGGAAGAAAATTTGACATAAAGGGGGAGAAGGTTCTTTATTGCCAAAGGGAAAATTTAACTCAGGGGGAGTTTTTATTGCCGAAGGGGCTTTTGTGTGAGAAAGGGGGAGGAAAATTCTGTTGTCAAGTGACATGATTTGGCTCTTTTATGAGTTTTTATGGTCACTTGTGTGCTGAAAATTTTTACATTTTCTTGAACTTGGATTTGGTTGTCAATGCACTCATCAAGGGAGAGATTGAGAAACCAATGGTTGGTTTCGGTGTTTTGTGATGAGTGATTGACAGGCTTTTTACCCTCTGTTCGAAGGGTACCTCCGAAGTGTGTTCGGAGGTGGTCTCACCGAAGGGTGTTTGGTGGATGGTTGCTGCAGCTGTGCAGCGGAGTGTGCTCGTCGGAGGGGTTCGACAGTACACGATGACTGGGTGCGTACCGAAGGCTTCGGTACGTTGGGCGGTACACCGGAGTGAGTGCCGGAGGTTGCTAACCCGGAGAGGTCTCCGGAGTACTGGAAACACTTGTCTGTTTCTCTGTGGTGCGCAGGGACTTCGGAGGCGACGGACAAGGTTCGCAGCAGGTGAACCTGGGTCGAGCGGGAGGCTTGATGCCAGGGGAGCGGGGAGCTCCGTCACGGTGGCTACGAAGGTGGTCCGGGTCGGTCCTCAGGTCGAGGCGTGCCAGGTGAAGGCAGAGAGTGCGGAGCGTGGCTCCGGCTGAAGGTGCTCCGAGACAAAGTCCTCGGTGGTGAGGCACTTCGAAGTTACTCCGAATGGAGTGACTTCGGAGTTGGTGGTTCAAGTCCTCTGCGGAGGCAAGGGTTCGAAGTGTGCTCCGGAGGGAGACACTCGAAGGTACCCGATGAAGGTCTCAGAAGTCGAGGCGCATCGAAGGCATGGTCCGGGTGAGGCTCGTCGAGGAGTGTGCTCGGGGAGAGGCACTGCGACGAAGGGCTCATGGAATGCTTCATGCGGAGACCTTGGACGAAGGAGGGACTTCGAAGGGTGGTACTCCGAAGGTGGGGCTTCGGAGTGAGGAAGGCTTCGGAGCGAGGCTAGCTTCGGAGCAAGGTTGACTTGAGGTGCTTCGGCCTGCATGGCTTCGGTACACGGACTGACGGAGTTCAAGCTGGGAGTAGCTGCGAAGCCGTGGTGGTCCACTCCGGAGGTGTTGGTGCGAAGGCCCAAGGGCTTTGACGGCTTCGGCTCAAAACCGTCACTGTATCGGAGGCTGACTTCGGTGAAGCGAAGACCAACAGGCTTCAGGCTTCTCACCGAAGCTACCGCACCCTCGCGTGCGAAGGGAGGATTCCAGAAGGTCAAAGACTGCAAAGGCTGACACTGTCTGTTCTGTAAAAGGCTGACACTGTCCCCTCTGCAAAGCTGACAGAGAAGCCTCCAGAATAAAGGTGGACTACCTTTTGTACCCCTTAGTTCTGTAGAGTCAAAATCAATGTAAACCCTAGGGGTAGTGTAGTCATTTCCTTTGGGTGAACTGTGGGCTATAAATATGGGGGCTCAGTAGGTAACATTTAACACTTTGAGCATTTACTGTTGAGCTCCTGTAGCCACATACCTCGCTGTATTCATCCAGAGTTCAATATATTTGTGTTCCTTGTTCAAGCGGCGAAGCCCTGCTTCTTTGTGCTTTTTGCTTGAGCTCGCATTACATACCTCGCTAGTTATAGTGAACCGAAGCCTGTCTAGGCAAAGGTTGTTCCTGTGCGAAGTGTGTTTTTCAGCGTGCTGTCGCTCTGTGTAACTTGAGGCCAGACCTCACAGATTACTAGCGAAGCCCTGATCGGAGCCCGTTTTGCTTCTTGTGTCGAAGCCCTTAGCAAAGTCTGTTTGTGTGCGTGTAGACCTTCGTGTACGAAGCACAGCACCAGTTGCTGCTGCCAAGTACTTTGGTCGAAGTCCTCAGAGGGCTGTCCACTCTTGCGAAGGGTGAAGTGCGAAGCCTGCTCGAAGCACCCTGTGTGCGGAGCCTGCACTGACTTAGCAGAGTAGATTTTCGAGGGTAGTGAGTGGAGCGAAGTCTTCTTGGCTTCGAACTTTTGCTCCTGCACATGTTCCAATAAACAAGCAAGGTAAAGCATGAGATGCAAAAGCTAACTGATATCTACCAAGATAAGCATTGTCCAAAACAAAGTGCTTCAGCAAACTTGTTATCATTTCAGTTTTCGGGCTTTTTCTTTTTCCTTTTTCATTTTGCCAGGGGTTATTTGCATGTCAAACCTTATGCTGACCGACCAAGTCAAGCCTAGGCCAGAACTGGACCATCAGAAGCTTAAGACATTGGTCTTGGCATACACTACAGTGTCCTAGTTCATACCAAAGTGCTATGGTACGCAGTCCAGAACAATGCAATGCGACAAGCCAAACCCACCTGGATATTTTCAAGTTTAAGCATAAAAAGGCATGGAATTTTCATTTTTCTGGTTTTTCATTATTTTATAGCACATTTCCATGATTAAAGCATACAAATGTCCAAGTTGCATATGTGCATCCAAGTCAGGAACTAGCTACGAGTCATGTAACAGATAACAAGAACATTCAGCCTACGCATGCTAGTTATCAGAAGCAATGGTGATCATTTTTCAATTTTAAAGCATAAAAAGCCATGCATATGATAGATATCAGACTTATCAAGCAAACTGAGACAAGACATGATCATTGACAAGTAATCAAAAGCATGTACCAGCTAGAATAAGTAAAGCAATTCAATCATATAACAGAAGCAAGCTCAAAAGTGTGATATGTGAATATGCAAGATATGAACACACACAAAAAATACTCAAGAAAAGAGTAAAGAAGAAAGAAAACTGACGCAAAATATCCTAAAAAGGATACACAACACCCAAATCCCCTCGTAAACGCTCAAATGTAGACTGATCTAGGGGTTTGGTGAAAATATCAGCCAACTGATGATGGGTATCAACATGAACAAGGTCAATGACACCTTTCTCATATTGATCCCGCAAGAAGTGAAAACGCACATCAATGTGTTTGGTTTTTGAATGGAGACATGGGTTTTTCCCTACACTAATTGCACTGGTGCTGTCGCAAAACAAAGGAACTCTGGTAGGAAAGAACAACCCAAAATCTCGTAGAGTGGAAATCATCCAAACCAACTGTGAGCAGCAGCTAGCAGCAGCTACGTACTCAGCCTCTGTGGTCGAAAGAGCAACTCCAGATTTCTTTCGAGAAGACCAAGAGACAAGAGAAGAACCAAGAAACTGGCAAGTACCGGAAGTCGACTTGCGATCCAACCGGCACCCACCAAAATGGGCATCCGAAAATCCAGATAAATCAAGAGAAGATGATGCTGAATAGAAAAGACCAAGATCAGGCGCATAAGTGAGATACCTGAAGATGCGCTTGACAGCCTGCCGATGAGACGCGCGTGGTGAAGACTAGAAACGCGCGCAAAGTCCCACGGCAAACTGTATGTCCAGTCTTGTTGCCGTCAAGTACAACAGCGAACCGATCATCCCTCGAAACTCCCTTTCATTGACCTTGATGCCGCTCTCATCCTTGTCCAGACCCCCAGAAGTGCCCATCGGGGTCATCTGCGGCTTCTATTCATCACCAAAGTCAAATTTCTTTAACATATCACGAGTGTACTTACCTTGGTGGATGAAGGTGCCGTCCTTGGTCTGCTTGATCTGGAGCCCTAAGAAGTACTTGAGCTCACCGATGAGGCTCATCTCAAACTCACTGTGCATCTGCTCAGAAAACTTGGACACAAGATCATTAGTAGTACCGCCAAAGATAATATCGTCCACGTAAATATGAGCGACTAAGAAATCTGAAGCATCTCTGAGCAGGAAAAGAGTTTTATCCACAGAACCCATCACAAAGCCCTTCCCCAACAAAAACTGCTTCAATCGGTCATACCAAGCCCTGGGGGCTTGCTTCAACCCATATAAAGCTTTTTGCAACTTAAAAACATGTCGAGGAAACTTGGAGTTCTCAAAACCGGGGGGCTGCCTAACATAAACTTCCTCCTCTATGAACCCGTTCAGAAAAGCACTCTTAACGTCCATTTGAAAAAGCTTAAAACCCTTCGAAGCGGCAAAAGCTAAGAGAATACGAATGGACTCAAGACGGGCAACGGGGGCGAAAGTTTCTTCAAAATCAATACCCTCTTTTTGGCAAAAACCCTGGGCAACTAGTCGAGCTTTGTTGCGCACCACAACCCCATCTTCACCTTGTTTGTTCTTGAACACCCATTTGGTGCCTATGGGGTTGCATCCTGGTGGCGGCTCAACTAGTGTCCAAACCCGATTACGGACAAAATTCTCAAGCTCTTCTTGCATAGCATTAATCCAATTTGAATCAGAAAGAGCATGAGAAACATCTCTAGGCTCAAAAGATGCAACAAAAGCAGATTCAGCAAACACATCAAGAGAGGCAGAAGAACACAAAGTTCTCTCAGTCAAATCACCTGTGATGAGCTCTGAGGGATGGTCACGCTGAACTGCTCGGGTTCCCTGGTGATCTGAAGTCACCTCACCGGAGTCAGCAGCAGGCACCTCTGGACTCGACTGAGGGGGCTCGATCGTAGTGGAAGAAGTGATCAGAGGTCCGCCCTCATCCTCAGTCGAAGTCTCAGAAGGTATGGGCTCTGCGGGGGATGCAGAAGGCCCACCCTCATTAGCGGCTGGAGTGTCATCATCTTCCTCGAAGATGGACTCTCCGAGCTCACCATCAGAAGGCTCAAAAGAAGGAGTCAAAGAAGGCAAGGACTCATCAAATGAAACCTCACAGGTCTCGACAAGCAGCTGGGATTCGAGGTTCCAAACACGGAAGCCTCGAGAATGCAATGCATAACCAAGAAAAACATCATCCCAGCAACGAGACTCAAACTTGTCCAAATGCCCTCCCTTCTTGAGCACAAAGCACTTGCAACCAAACGCTCGCAAGTGGCTCACCTTGGGCTGTATGCCAAACCACAGTTCATATGATGTCTTACCAAGGTAAGCTCTAAGAAAGATGCGGTTGGCCAGATAGCAAGCCGTGTTCATGGCTTCAGCCCAAAAACGCCTGGGAGTCCTGTGCTCATCGAGCATCGTCCTGGCCATCTCGACTAGCATGCGGTTCTTTCGTTCCACAACGCCGTTCTGTGAGGGAGTATAAGGAGAAGAAAACTGATGGTCCAGACCCTGATCACTACAGAAGCTGACGAACAGAGAGTTCATGAACTCAGAGCCGTTGTTAGAGCGAATTGCTCGCATCCGACCATTGTTCTCATTCTTCACCTTCAAAATCAGGTCATGAACAAATTGAAAAGTTTCGTCCTTAGACTCCAAAAAGAAAACCCACGAGAATCGAGAGAAGTCGTCAACAATCACAAGTGCGTACCACTTCCCACCGACTGAACGTACCCGAGCTGGACCTACAGTGTCCAAGTGTAAAATCTCGCCTGGATACGAAGTCATTACCTGAGTCACAGGTGAGTGAGAAGCAGCAACCATTTTCCCATGACGACAGGGATGACAAACTAGATCCTTCTCCATCTTAAGCTTGGGCAATCCTCGGATGAGGTCCATAGAGCTCAACCTGACTAGCAGATCAAAACTCAAATGACCTAACCTCCTATGCCACTTCTAGAGCTCAGAGGAGGATCCAGCAATCAAACAGCGAGAAGGGCCAAAAGAACTAGAGAAGTCAATTCGAAAAACTTTACCGAATGGTAAAATCTGGCAAATCAAAGACCCTCTAGAATCAGCCACAGAAGAATTGCCCTTCTTAAAACGCACTTCCAAACCATCCTCAAGAAGTTGCGAAACAGAAATCAAGTTGAAGTTCAAATTCTTAACCAAAGCAACATTCTTCAAAGAGAAATGATCTGAAATGCGAATAGAGCCTATGCCACTTACCTTCCCTTGACCACTGTTCCCGAATGTGATGTACTCTTTGGAGCTCGGGGGAGTGAGACTGGAGAACCATCTGCGATGTCCCGTCATGTGGCGAGAACATCCTGAGTCCATGATCCAAACGTCCTCCAGTCCCCGATCCTGCACAATCAGTGGCTGTAAGTGGGAGCAAATGGTCCGACACCAGGTTTAGCAAAAGAGCTAAACCAGTGAGCCATCTGCTCAAAAGATGGAAAGCAAAAACCATCAAGAAAGTTCGGACCAAAACGCGGCTCAAGGCGCGGTCCTCGGTTCTGCCTAAAGCCTCGGCTACGAGGTCCAGGACCGTAGCCAAAACGGCCTGGAGCCCTACCGGAACGAACACCACCAACTGGAGCACGGGAAAGAAGGCCGTCTCCTCTACCACCACCTACACGACGCGGCCTGGCCTCCAGCCTCTCCTCGCGTCGAGGAACACGCAGTCTACCACCCTGCTGGTAGAACTGCTCCTGACCACCACGAGCTTTCTCTGCTCTCTCAACCCGCTTCCTCCTGAAGCAAAACTCCGCAAGATGCCCGTCTCTCTGACAATACTCACAATGATAGGTGGGCTTCTTGGGATGTGGTTGAGGTTTAGGATTCTTGGGCTTGGTAGTGTTTGGTGTAGTCTTCTTGGGCTGAGAGGGTCCAGGAAGAGAGTCAAGAGAAGTGTGGAGGTGTTTGGGCTTTGGAACCCAGATAGGTTTCTTGGGTGGAGCTTTAGGTGGTTCATGGATCACTCCATCCTTGGGCTGACAAGCCTGGGAAGACTCAGTGGAGTGAGTCTTGGGATACCTCTGCTCTGGAGTCATTTTACTCCACTCCACTGCCCGGCTGATGGCACTCTCAAAGTCAGCCTTGGTGTAGGTGTAACCTACTCCAAACCCATCCTGCCTTTTGAACTGCTGGATCATCATGCCGAGTTGTGGCTCTCTGGCACTGATCCAACTCAGGATAGAACGGAGGTAAAAGTTCTCATTCTGAGAATCTGCTAGCTCCTCTCTCAAGGAAGCTAGAACCTCCACCTGAGACAAGCAGGTCTCACACTCACTCTCTACTTGAACAAACTTCTCGGCTTTCAGCTTAATCAATTCCATTCTAAGAGACAGGCAGTTCTCACAGACAGTGGGTGGAACTGACAATGTCTCAAGCTCTAGCCTAGTTTGCGCAAGCTCAGCTCTCAACCTCTCCAAATCACCCAACTGTTCATCGCCCTTGGATTTCAGCTCAGCTAAGACAGCTAGATGAGATGGGCAATCAACACAGGGTGCGACGACAGTGGCTTGAGCATCTTTTAGCTCCAACTAAGCACTTTCAAGCTCAGTGGCCAAAGCGTCCCTCTCATCTACCCTTTCTGTGTACCTAGACTTCAGAGTCGACAGGTCACACAGAAGCACCTCACACTTCGGGCACTCACTGCTATCACCGAAGCAAGGGGAAGAAGATAGACTCTCAATTCTGCAGTTTGCCACGGCAAGCTCACTCTCTAACTCATCTATCCTCTTCTTAGCCCCCCTAAGCATTTTTCCCGATATTTCAACTCCTGACGATTGCTCTCAAGTAAATCAACGATTTCACGCTCGTAGGATGATACCTTGTTGTCGTCGTCATCGGAGTCGTCGAAGGAGCTCTTTTCTTCCTTATCCCCAAGAGCCATTGAACAGAAGCTCTTGCGGGATCTTCGGCGCTAGTGTGAGCGGCTCTTCGGCTTGTCCCTGAAAGCCATGAAGCAGAGGCCCACCGGATCGTCCTTGTCCTTCCCCTTCCTGATGGCGATCTCCTCATCACTTGAGCTCGATGAAGAGGAAGAAGACGTGGACCGCTTGGAGTAACTCTTCTCCATCTCGGCGAAGAAGGCCTTGTCGCGCTTCTTGTTCTCTCGCCGGTAGTCCTTCAGGGCCTTCTTGAAGAATCGGGTCTTCGGCTTGCCCTTGTTGAAGGATGAGCTCTCGTGCTTGCCGGAGTCATGGAAGCTGCCACCGTTGCCCTTCTTGTGTCCATTGCGCTTGGGGCAGTCGGCGATGAAGTGTCCTGGATCACCACACTCTAAGCATCCGGATTTTGTGCCGTGTCTTTTGAACATTATCTTATCATAGACACGATGCACCCGATTGTTAAAAAGACACAAATCATCATCTCCCAATAACTCTAGCTGGTCCTCAGTGATAGACATCAAAGAGAACCCAACACAACTCATAGAAGAGGGATCAACAGAAGGTGTAGCAAGGGCCAGAGATTTTGATCCAGAACCAGTGAGATTTGATCTCAGCTGGATATCTACCTCAGTGGCCTTCAGCTTGCTAAACAACTCAGAAATGGTCAAGGTATCGTAAGAAGTGCTCTCAACGATAGAGGATACCTTGATCTCCCAGATCTTTGGGTCCAAGGTATGGAGAACCTTGAGCGTCTGCTCGTGATCTGAGACTAACTGAGCTCCCTCAGCCTTGTTGTCTCGAAGCTTGTTTATGATCGACTGAAAACGACCAAACAGAGCCTCAACAGATTCACCCGACTTCTGTGTGAAATTCTCATATTCACGCCGATAGGTCTGATAGAGCCGAGCCTTGACCTGTGCTGTTCCCTCATGGTGTGCCTTGAGGGTAGCCCAGATCTCTCTCGCAGTGGAGAGATGACTCACACGCTCAAACTCAGTGGGACCTAAACCAGAAAACAGAATGTTCACAGCCTTACTGTTGCTCAGATGCTGAGCAATGATACCAGCAGTACCCTGCTCAGTGACTGGCAATATGACAAACGTGGTGTGAACGCAAATGTCCCAAATGTCCGAACCCTGGCTCATGAGATAGGCTCGCATGCGAGTCTTCCAATAGTTATAGCCATAGGCTTCCAAGGACGGGACCTTGCCAGGAGACATCATGGTCACTACCGGGATTTAGAACCGGTTAAGGTATGGAAAAACCCTAACCAAGATCTGATACCACTTGTAGGACCGAAAGTAGCGACCAGAGGGGGGGTGAATGGGCGCCTAAAAAATTCTTTCGAATCAATGGCCTGCTCCCAAAAACCAACGCAAAAAACTAAACAGCAAAGCGAGAACAGATTGACTAAGTCTGCTGATTCAGAGGTTGCAGATTCGAAGGTTGCAGATTCGAAGGTTGCATATTGGAAGTCTGCTGATTTCGAAGTCTGCTGATTCGAAGTCTATGGATTCGAAGGTTGCAGATTCGAAGGTTGCAGATTCGAAGCCTGCAGATTCGAAGTATGCAGATTCGAAGTATGCAGATTCGAAGCTTGCATATTCAAAGTATGCAGATTCGAAGTATGCTACACAGAGTTGGACTTCACACAAGAAAAGGGACTTTGACCCTGCCAACTCGATCAAAAAGCAACACAGGAAAAGCAAGGCTAAAGTACTAGCATACTGTAGCTACAGGAAAGTAGTACTACTTGCTACCAGCCACAAGAACTAGTACTCTTGTGAAGAACAAACAGAAGCCATAGAGAAGCTTCTGCTTAGGAATAAATTAGTTGTGTGCAAACCGAACCAACAGAACCTTAAATGAAGTGCTGCGCATGAGAATCAATAGGAATAAAAGCTTCCAAACAGTAAAGAGCCAAATGAATTTCAGGAAGAACAGGAGGTTGCCTGGCGGCGCACATAGGGAGAGAGAAAAAGCACGCAGGAACAAAATGACCCAAGGGATGATTGAAAAAGTGATTTCTAGAAGGGTAGTCCAAACCCTAGGGATTGGGGTCCTATTTATAGGCTGCCCAACACTAGGAATATTCTACCAGCCCCTTAGGGTTTTTACAGACTCAAGAATAAAGGAAAAGACTCTACTGCCCTTAGGTATTTTTACAGACACGACTGACTGACTGTGGGCCTAGAGATACAAATGACTTATCCGGAAGCTAAGCTTTCGTAGCGACTACGGCTTCTCTTCTGGACAGTCGGATACAAGATCAACGGTTGTCAGTTTTGCGCCGAAACTAACAAAGCCTCCACCGACTTTGCAGCAGGTACCCGGATTGGGCCGGCCCGATTCCGCAGCTCTCTCAGCCCGACAATCACTCACCGCCCGTGTACCTGAGTCAACCCTAGTCAACAACCTAGTGGGTCTTCTACTGCTTCTGGCCCATGCACCCAGATTGGGCCAGCCCGACTTCGTAGCCTCCTCTGCCCGACAGTCGCTCGCTGCCCGTGTACCTGAGACACACGCGGCCCATGAAACAGCAGATCTCCTCTCTTCTTCTGTCCTCTTTGACTATCGTTGACAATGACTCATCACTTCTAGAGCCATGAGGCCCACGCTATTCAGCATGGCTCCTCAACCACCTGCTTCGCTAACTCAGAGCGACCTGCAAAGTGGAAGACGAGGTCTGCGGACTTCGGAGCCTAGACGAGCCGGTCGTGGGAGAGCGGGCTCCGACGAGGCTACGTCTAGCCGAGGGGGCCCCGGCCGAAGGAGAGGCAAGCGAGGGTCTGGGCCTCGCACTCGATTCTTCTTAGGCTTAGACACAGACTACTTGTAGTATTGTTTCGAAGTATATTTGTAACACACTTCTCAATTATCATTCAATGAATTTATCTGTATTTGCACACTTTGTCTGTATGCTTCGCATTGTCTGATGACTTCGAACGTTTTAGCTTGTCACGCTCGTACTGCGTATTTCGTGGCAGCTAGGGACTTAGCCATTGCTGGTGTGGGCAATAAAAAATGCGAAGGGGTGCGCCTTTTGGCTGCTTCGGATACTTGGAATTTCATTGAGCGAATGCCTCTTTCGGGCTCGAATGCGTTAATTTGGTGCGAAGCAAGGCTTCAGCATAACCAAATTAAGCGAAGCATGCTTCGACATGCTGGGATTTGGATGTTGGGCGTGAGCGAGGCTCCGAAACACACTTAGATTTCCAGCGAAGTATGACTTCGAGATGCTTAGGCGTATATTAGATTGACACGTGAAGCAAGGCTTCGGAGCGTGTTTGGATAATGAAGCAAGGCTTCAGAGCTTGATCCTGTAGTGAAAAGGATATTTGGTGTGGATTCATCGAAGCTGTGATAATGTGAGCCACCTTCGACTCTGAGCCACCTTCGACTCTGGGCCACCTTCGACCCTGGGATGCTTCGGGTGCGGAACCCGGAATCCCCGGGATGCTTCGGGTACGGAACCCGGAATCCCTAGACGCATCGGGCCGGTGGCCCGGAGTCCCTGTTACTGCTACGGGCCTGGAGGTGCTGTGTAGCCTTCGGAGGGATGCTCCGGATTTGCTACGGGCCCAGAGGCGCTGTGTAGCCTTCGGAGGGATGCTCCGGATTTGCTACGGGCCTGGAGGCACTGTGTAGCCTTCAGAGGGATGCTCCGGATTTTATAAAGCGAAGCGGGGCTTCGAATTTTAAATAAGGTGAAGCAAGGCTTCGGGTTTTTGATAAGGCGAAGCAAGGCTTCGATTTTTTCCAACAAGATGGGGCAAAAGTTTGCTATAAAGGCGAAGCTAGGCTTTGAATTTTAAGGCGAAGCAGGGCTTCAGAAATATACCAAAGTGATTGCGAAACAGTACATCGAAGTGGTACTTCGGACAGCGGACATACCTCGTAAAATGGCTGAAGTTTGGCCTCGTAGCCCCTGGGGCTTCGACGACCTTCCACGCACGAAGCGGAGCCCCTTGCTGGAGGGTGAGCTCCGGTATGTGAAGGGAAGGCGAAGATGGCCTTCGGACTGAGCCTGAAGCCCCTTGCCGAAGGGTGCGCGAAGCATGAAGCTTCGAAGCTCCCCCCTCAAGCGTACTTCAAGTTGCAGAAAGTGGCAGAGAACTTAGCTTTTAGTACTAAGATCCCCACGGACGGCACCAACTGTTGTAGCAATTGCGTTAGCTACAGCACAGGTTTTGTATGTGTGTATATGATGTATGGGATGAACCTCGAAGGGTTCTCTCAGAGGGAGAAAGGAT
The DNA here is from genome assembly GCA_019279435.1 of Zizania palustris. NCBI lineage: Eukaryota > Viridiplantae > Streptophyta > Magnoliopsida > Poales > Poaceae > Zizania > Zizania palustris. The sequence continues at coordinate 60,856,677 of JAAALK010000287.1, read as the reverse complement.
TTATACTGGTTCGGGCCTCTCCTAGGAGATAACAGCCCTACGTCCAGTTATGGTGGATTTGGCATGGAATGTCTTGGTGTAGAGATGTGAACTCCAGGGTCTCATGGCCCCCTGGAGCGTGTCCCCCTGTTACAAGGGCTTGGCCCTGCTTTTATAGGCACGCAAGCCAAAGGAAAAGACCAGGATGCCCTCTATGAGCCCCTAGGCTCATAGGGGCAAAGAAGGGAAAAGGAGCTAGCTACGGTACAAAGGTGCTTTACAGCTTACAGACGTGTCAGACGACGTCACATCTTGACCAGCTAAACGACAGACTTGGGGCAGAGGGGACCCTAGTATGAATTCTATACTGTAGCAGGGTGAAGATATCTTCTGGGTTCGGAGTAGGGCTGGAGCCTCAAACCGGGGCTCCGAGCCGGGGCCTCTGAGCGGGACTCTTCGAACCGGGGCCTCTGAGTGGGACCCTTCGAACCGGGGCCCCCGAACTGGACACTCCGAACCGGGGCTCGGAGCTGGACCCTCCGAACGGGGGGCTCTGTGCTGGACCCTCCAAACCGGGGCCTCCGAGCTGGACCCTCCGAACTGGGGCTCCGAGCTGGGGCCTCCGAACTGGTGCTCCGAGCTGGACCCTCCGAACTGGGGTCTTGGAGCCTTGGCTTCGAACCGGCCAGACAGGGTCCGAAGGCTGGCTTCGTGGAGCCCCGAAAAGGGGGGTTCGAGGACTACCTCCGGACAGGGTCCGAAGGTTCACCTCGAACCGGACTCGGAGGCTGGCTTCGAGGCCAACCCGAGACTTGGCTTCTTGCGGTCTTCAGGGAATCCTGCGGGCTTCGCTCCGGAGGGCTCCAAAGGACCTCGCTCCGGAGGGCTTCGACGGGCCCCAGGGGCTTCACCCCAGCAAGCTCCGGGACGAACCTTGAGACCTGGGAACAGTCTTAGGGGAGGATACAGGCTTCGACAGTGTCGGGCTCCGGGCATAAGGCCTTCGGAGGCTGACGTCATTTGGCCCCTTTTCAGGGGAAATATATTCCCCCAACAAAATCTTTTCGAAAAGCCGAGCCCACGGTCAAGGGTGGGTTGCGTGACATCTTGTAGTTAGTTTATATTTATGAGTGTTGCATGATGACTTGGCATGTAAGGACTGTTGAGCGAGGAGGGAAAACATACTCCTCGAGTTAGATGATGTTGCATTGTTCATGTTTATTACTCCATACAATTAAATTTGACCACATTAAATGTTGCAACTTGAAAATGTACTTTTTCGCACTTTAAACCCTTATCATTCCCTTGTTATTACCCTGCATTATTATTGCATTCTCGGTGGCTTGTTGAGTACTTTTGTACTCATAACCATTGGAAAACACTTTAGAGACTGCGTACTATGAGGAGGAGGGTCTGGAGTAGCGACCCAGTCAAGGACGCGAGACTGGCAGGGATGTTCATCATGTAGTTTTATTTTCCTAGTTTCTTTTAATTTTATACTTATGTAATAATGTTGTCTGCGAACCACAAATGATTGTCCGTATGTATGTTGTTGCATGATGGACATCTTGTTATTATTGTTTTTCGGTGAAAATTCAATAATGTCTGGATTTTATTAAATCCAGGCTCCCCACAAGATGGTATCAGAGCCGACTTGACTGTAGGAAGCCAAACGGACCAGCCTAACACTTAGCTTTGCAAAATTATTCCATAAAAACTTACTTCATAATTTTTTTCCTCTCCCTTACTCTTTAAACTTGTTTTATTTGTAGATGCCCGTCCACCATGTCCACAGCTTCTGCCAGGACCACGAGGGATTCATCCGGGAGCTCCGAATGATGATGACCTTCCTTGGGTTCATGTTCGATCCAGAGTTCCATGGGGTGTACATGGAGGAGTTCGCGGGTACTTGTGACATTTTCGTCATAATCCACGCATCCGGCGAGCACCTGCCTTTCTTATGGCAGCACTTGAAGGTCCGACCTTCGACATCGCTTGCCAGCGCACCGCCCTCCAGGTCCTCACGGAGCTGAGGATGATCTACGATGATCGTCTTCGGGACTCATCCTTCCGCCTTGTGCCGATGCATACCTCCGGCGCCCACCGCAGCATCTATGTCGGTTTCCTCTCCGACCGTGACCCGGTCATGGACAGGCACACTCACCTCCTCTAGGTCATGGACCATCTCCACACCGAGGCCATGCTCGATGCTGAGGAGAACCATGAGGTGGTTGAGTTCCTTCGTCACAAGACGAAGAGCTTGATTCAACAGAACAGTGAGCTACAACGTAAGATCATCCAGCTATAGAAGGATATCGTGGAGATGCTCCCCTCGTCCCTAGGCGGAAGAAGCCCATCCGAGAGCCTGCCCCTCGACCCAAGAGGATCACTCCGCCGCTAGCACTCGTAGGACCATCCAGCTCCAATGCCACTGCTCCGAGGCCCACCATCGTCCCCGACCCACTGATTGAGAACTTCACCGAGCCCAGTGTCCCCCAGGATACTCATGGTTCCGAGAGCACAAAGACTACCTCGAGCAACGAGTAGATTACATCAGGCGATAGTCCTCGATTGGTTGCTTTATGTTTGTTTGTTGCATGTGGTACCCTCTATAAGCGAATTGTGCTATAGAGGGGATAAAAATAAGAACTTCGGTGTAATGAACAATCTAGTACCACTTATAATAAACTACGAGTTATTTGGAAAAATCCTCTAAGTTCTTTTTGTATACTTGTGAATGTTATTGTCTTCAGAGATGTCTAACAACCAAAACTTGGGTTCCAACAATGAGGAGGGAGCCGCCAATGGCCTGTCCGGGAGCGTTGTGCCCAATTGGGGTGCAACGGGCCAGTGCCAATCAGGGCTGCCGACTGCCAATCATCCCACGCTGGCGGAGATGATGGCTAACCAAAACCAGCAGATCACCGCCCTCCTGACATAGATGCAGCAGCAGACTCAGTTGGACCATTTGCTGCAGCAGAACATAGAGCCAGCCCCTCGTCAGCAAGCCCTGCACCCGCCCCCGTGCCTCAACTCTCTGAGTTCTTGCGCGTGAGCCCCCCGTATTCTCGAGCACAACCAACCCAATGGAAGCCGATGATTTGCTCAGGACCATTGGAAAGAAGTTGGATCTCCTCCCATGTTCGGACCGAGAGCGAGTGGCATTCGCTGCTCACCAACTTCAGGGACCCGCCGTAGAATGGTGGGAAAACTATCATGAGTCTCTACCTGAGGATCACGAGGTATCGTGGGCGGAATTCACCATTGCCTTCCGAGCCACTCACGTCCCCGCCGAAGTCATCGCTGTGAAACAGCAAGAGTTCCAGGACCTACAACAAGGAAACCGAACCGTCATGGAGTATCTCCATGAGTTCAACCAGCTGGCCCGATACGCGCCGGAGGAAGTTCGAACGGATGCCACTCATTAGGCCAAGTTCCTTAGGGGACTTAAAGATGAGCTCTCCATCCAGCTCGCCGCCACAGACTATGATGACTTCCAACGGTTGGTAAACATGGATATTCTTCAAGAGACCAAACAGAACAAGTTGGATCTCAAGAAGAGAAAGATAATCACTTTCAAGCATCACCAGGGGAATATCCAGAGAGCCCGCTTCGTCCCTCCACCCCAAGCACCCACCTACCATCCTCGACCCGTCTACAGGCCACCATACACTACCAGTGGCTCAAGTGCTGAGAACCCTCACCCCACTCCTCAAGCTCTGACCGCCCCACCAGCACCAGTCACGAAGGACACCATGCTGAGAGACCGGAACAACAAACCGGTCATCTACTTCAACTGCCGAAAGGAGGGGCACTACTCCCACCAGTGCCCTCACCCCAAGCAACCCCAAGGCGTTGCACCCAACAAGGCGGTTCACACCCGAGTAAACATATCAATGCTGAAGAAGCCTAGGAGGCCCCTGAAGTCGTGCTCGGTATGTTCACAACAAATTTCATACCCGCAGTAGTATTATTTGACTCTGGGGAAACACATTCTTTCGTATCCAAAGATTTTGTGAAAATAAATAACCTATAAGTACTCCCTCTGCCCACACCCATGATGATCGCCACCCCCGGCAAGAAGACCCTTGCTAGACTGTTCAGCCCAAGGATTAGATAGAAATCCAAGGGGTGTTGTTTTGGGCTGACCCAGTCCTTAGATTGCAAGGGACTAGACCTCATCCTAGGGATGAAATGGTTAATGAAGCACAAGGGAATGATAGACTGTGCTAGCAAGTCCGTCACTGTGACCAGTTTAGAAGGAGTCTCTGTCACCTTCAAGATGGCTACCCGTGGCCTGAAAGGAGCGTCGCTTCACCAGATGACATTAGAAGAAGTACCTGTGGCCTGGTAATACCCAAATGTCTTCCTAGAGGATCTACCAAGGATGCTACCCAAGAGGGAAATCGAATTTAGAATCGAGCTTGTCCTCGGAACCACACCCATCTCCAAGCACCCGTACCGTATGGCCGCAAATGAGCTAGCTAAAGTGAAGAGCGATATTGAGGAGCTTGAACAGAAAGGGTACATCCAACCAAGTACCTCACCTTGGGGTTCACCGGTCATCTTCTCCATGACAAAGGACAAGACCAAGAGGATGTACGTAGATTATAGAGCCTTGAACGAGGTGACCATCAAGAACAAGTACCCATTGCCTCGGATCGATGACCTATTTGACCAATTGAAAGGATCCTCGATGTTCTCTAAGATCGACCTCAGGTCAGGTTACCATCAGCTGATAAATCGAGAGGAGGACATCCCAAGACCGCATTCATGTCCTGCTATGGATTATACGAGTACACTTTGATGTCTTTCGGACTCACAAATGCCCCCGTATTCTTCATGAACATGATGAACAATGTCTTCATGGAATTCTTAGACAAGTTCATTATGGTGTTCATCGACGATATCCTCGTCTATTCCAAGACCAAGGAAGAACATGAAGCCCATCTCCGTCTAACCTTGGGAAAGCTAAGGGAACAACAGTTGTATGCCAAGTATAGCAAGTGCGAGTTTTGGTCGCCCGAGGTGAAATTTCTCGGCCACGTCATATCTGCTGGAGGAATAGCAGTGGACCCGACCACCGTGAAAGCAGTAACCAACTGGTTGCAGCCAACGAATGTGTCCGAGATCCAGAGTTTTCTAGGGCTAGCTAGATATTACCGCAGATTTATCGAGAACTTTTCAAAGATAGCCAAACCCATGACCAGATTATTGCAGAAGGAAGTAAAGTTTGAATGGACCCTAGATTGTGAGGAGTGTTTCTAGACCCTCAAGAAGAAGTTCGTGTCAGCCCCAATTTTAACCTTGCCAGATATACGAAAGGACTTCTATGTCTACTGTGATGCCTCTCGCCAAGGATTAGGGTGTGTTTTGATGCAAGACGAGAAGGTGATATCTTATGCCTCTCGTCAATTGAGACCCCACAAGCTGAATTACCCGACTCATGACTTGGAGTTAGCAGTAGTGGTTCACGAACTGAAAATATGGAGGTATTACCTTGTGGGTAACAGGTGTGAAGTCTTCACCGACCACAAGAGTCTTAAGTACATATTCACCCAACCGGATCTGAACCTTAGGCAAAGAAGATGGTAGGAATTGATCAAGGATTACGACTTAGGCATCCATTACCATCTAGGAAAAGCAAATGTAGTGGCAGATGCTCTGAGTCGGAAGGGATACTGTAATGCCATCATGGTACAAGATCAGGCCCCACTGCTATACAAGGAGATTGAAAGGTTGAACTTAGGGATCACAACCAAGGAGTATCTCGCTGCACTAGAAGCAAGACCTGTCTTGATGGACCAGATCCGTGAGACACAAAAGGAAGACCCTGATATCTTAGAAATCTAGAAGAATATGAGGAGGGGTAAAGCCCTAGGGTTCTCCGAAGATGAGAACAGTACCATATGGTTCGGAAACAAGATATGTGTGCCCAACAAGCCCGAGCTGAAAGCTCTCATTCTCTAGGAATCCCATGAGACACTGTACTCCATACATCCCAGAAGTACTAAGATGTACCAAGACCTGAAAGAGAAATATTGGTGGATCAGCATGAAGAGAGAAATAGCTGAGTATGTGGCAAGATGCGACACTTGTCAATGAGTCAAGGCAGAGCACCCGAGGCCTACCAGACTATTGCAGCCCCTCAAGGTTCCCAAATGGAAGTGGGAAGAAGTAGGGATGAACTTCATCATGGGACTACCAATGACCCAAGCCAGATATGATTCTGTCTGGGTGATCATCGATCGACTCACCAAGGTGGCTCATTTCATTTCCGTCAAGACAACGTACAATGTCTCGAAGCTAGATGAGTTGTACATGACCCAAATCGTGTGTCTACACGGTGTTCCAAAGAAGATCGTGTCCAACCGTGGTAGTCAGTTCACCTCCAAGTTTTGGAAGAATCTTCAGGAAAAGCTTGGCACCAGGCTGAACTTCAGCATAGCTTACCATCCACATACCGATGGTCAGACCGAAAGGGTGAACCAAATGTTGGAAGATATGCTTAGAGCCTGTGCTTTAGACTTCGGTGGAATGTGGGAGAAGATCTTGTCGTACTCAGAGTTCTCCTACAACAACAACTATCAGGTCAGCTTGTAGATGTCACCATTTGAGGCGCTATATGGACGTAAGTGCAGAACGCCGTTGCTCTGGGATCAGACCGGTGAGTCACAGTTATCCGGGACGGATATTCTACGAGTAGCTGAAGAGAAAGTCAAGGTCATCAGGGATAGGCTAAAGATAGCTCAGTCCCGATAGAAGAGTTATGCCGATAACTGACGAAGAGACTTAGCTTTCGAGGAGGGCGATTATGTCTACCTCCGAGTCACTCCCCTCTGAGGTACCCAGAGGTTTAACATGAGAGGAAAGTTAGTGTTGATAGAAAAAAATGGCATCAATGATTAAGATTGTCAAAATATCAATTTTGGCAATTTGGGCCAAAAATACACATGTCCTAGGTTAGGCCGAAGCCCTACAGGGCCAAAGGACCACTGGTCTATGGGCTACGGGCTCCGAAAGCCCTACAGCCGGTACTTCGAATCTTCTCTATTGCAGGTTACCTACGTTTGGAGCTACTCCGCCGGAGGTACTCGGAGCTGAGAGATCAGTTTCGGAGGTTGCTAGAACATCCTTCGGCAAGATCGCTGCTTTGATCGTACATCGACATGCTTCGTCGACACGCTTCATCACGACAGGCTTCGCCACGCTCGTACTCTGCTACGGACGAAGCAACACTCGCACGTTGCGTCTAAGTCATTATTCTGTATCGTACTATATCAGAGACTTCACGCCAAACCCCACTGTTCGGAGGTGATTGTCACGTCCAGATCCATTCAGAGTTCATCTTCGGCCAGATCAGTCCGAACGCCGAAGGTACCCTTCGGCGGGACACTTCGCACTAGACGCCGAAGGTACACTTCGGCGATACCCTTCGGACTACACTTCGAATCAGTCGGGCTTCACTCGGTTTGCTGATTTATTCTTTTTAATATATTTCTTTCGGCTAATTGGATTATTTTGTGTGATCTGATTGCCTGGTGACTCCACCCCCTTACCATGGCTAAGGTTAGTCAGAACGTGACGTCGGTGTTGTGTCATGCTTAGGCTTGTCCCTAAGTATCCGCACACTTTTGGATCGTCGAACTGACCCAAGTGCGGGGGCACGTTTTCGTGTCAACACACTTTTTGGCAACTCCGATGGGGAGAAGCTACACCAACATGATGAGTACGTCTACATCGGCCACCGGTACATCTACAACGACTACTACGTCTACACCGCCGATGGACACCATAGGAGTCACGGATATCGACAACCGCAACATACTAACGCCTACTCTTGAAGATATTCCCGCAGAAGACCGAGCAGAGATCGTGGAAAAGTTAAAGGAGCTCCAAGACATGATGCTTGGGAGCTACGTCAAGACGCGCACGGGCTTCATCATTGCCCTCGACCTTGCTCGGATCTAGGTAACACCCATATCGCCTCATTTGTCTTCTTTAGAGATTGAGCAAAAAATAGCCGCATCAGTAGATCAGGTCGTTAGCGCTTCGCTAGCCAACCGTTTAGATTCGGCAGTTAGCTCTCAAGTAGAGGCGACACTTAGAAGGTTTGGCTTTACTAAGGTCGTACCATCAGTCCCTATTGCTAATATACCTCCAGTAAATCATGTGTACAACAGAACTGACGATAGCACTGGTAAGACCATTACGTCTCCGGCCTCAAACCCATGGCCGAGACTAGTCATTATGCTTATGGCCAGGCTAGCACCGCGTACCACACCACCACCACCTGCGCTGGCACCAGCCTTGCCTGTGCTGCCCGCACCACATGCATAGGCGCCTGGTCTCGAGCACGTCGTATAGCTAGCGCATAGGGAAGAGGCCCATGGCCGACACGCCGATGTCCCGCCGCGTGTCGCGCCCCCGCACGAGAGACGTGCATAGGAAGTAGGCCAAGATGACCTAGAGGAGCGAATCCGCGTGCTATTTAGGGAGTGCACCAGTTTCATGCCTAGGGGTCGGGCTAGGGTTTACCGGAAGCCATATCCCGATCATTTCGATACAATACCCTACCCCCGCGGCTATAGAATCCCCGAATTCACTAAGTTCGATGGCGAGGGTAGCAAAACCACACTAGAGCATGTTAGTCAATTTTCAGCACAGTGTGGAGAAGCTAGCGGGTCAAACGCTCTAAAAATTAGACTATTTTATCTCTCGCTATCCGTCACCGCTTTCACTTGGTTTTCGGCACTCCCGCCGAACTCCGTTCAGACGTGGGATGAATTGGAACAAAAATTACATGACTACTTTTACACAGGTGAGACAGAACTTAAGCTTTCACACTTGACATCGGTTAGGCAGAAATCTAACGAGAACATCTCTGAGTACATCAAGAATTTTAGGGATACTAAAAACCGATGCTTCAGCCTTAATATTTCAGAAAGGGATTTGGCAGAACTAGCTTTTAATGGGTTACGTTCTGAGATTAAAGATAGACTAGACAACCAGAACTTCTTAGAGGTTAGCCAAGTCTTGCAGCAGGCTCTGGTCCAGGAAGGCCGAGCCAAAGATAAAAAGTTTATTAAGACGTTTGACAAGCCTAGGGCTGAAATCCACGTCATGGAACACTCCGATGAGGAGGAATCAGAAGAAGAGGATTCAACCGACATGTACGTGTCCGAATGGGTTTGGGACGCTAAGAGTAAACCTATCACTTGCTCCGAATTACGGCCGTCTCCCACGAAGAATCGACCTAGTGAGGTCAAGTACTCATTTGATATAACTAAGTGTGATAAAATATTTGATTTTCTCTTAAAGAACCAACTTCTCAGGTTGCCTAAAGGCCAAGTCATTCCATCTGCTGATGAGTTGAAGAAACATCCATACTGTAAGTGGCATGACTCGCATTCACATAATACTAACGACTGCAATGTTTTTCGGTGCCAGGTTCAATCGTCAATAGAAGAAGGACAATTGAAAATAGACCACAATCCAAAAATGAAGCTGGACAAAGATCCATTCCTCGTCAATGCCGTCGACCTCAGTGAAAAGAAGGTGTTGATTCGGCCAGAACAGGCCGAGTCGACTAAAGGGAAGGCAATAATTGTTGGAGAGCCGCGCACACGCACACTCATACCTAAGAACCCCGAGGTGGGAGTATGGAAGCAAAATGTTAGCATTCCTTTGGATAAGGCTCGCAAGAAGCTGAAGGTAACATATAAGATGCTGTTAAACAAACACCAAAGAAAAGCCAAGGAGACAGGCCCCCGCGCTAAGAAACTAAGTCAGCCAAAGGGCCCAAGGCATCCGAAGGTTGGCTTCGAACCACAGTGGCCGAGCCCTCCTCATGACGGCTTCGGACCACAATGGCCGAACCTTCCGCATTGTGACTTCGGGCCACAGTGGCCTAACACTCCGTACGGTGGCTTCGGACCTCAATGGCCAAACCCCCCGTACAGTGACTTCGGACCCTAGTGGAGGAACCCCATGCGGAGCAAGTTCGGCCTCCAATGGCCGAACCCCGCACCACTCTGGACGAACCCTTCGACAGGAGGCTTAGGCCCACATTGGCCAAACGTACCTCCAGCCTGGTAGGACCCCTCACTGATATGGTCTGAGACACCGTCGACTCTACCGAACCCCCCTCTGGGTAACAGGTTCGGCTCATAGTGGGCGAGGCCACTAGAGCCACCGATGCCTCCACCGTACAACTGGGTGGGCACTCCGTGGGCTCCATATGTATCACAGTCGGAGTACCCTCCGCAACTTAATGCTATGCCTTATTTTCCTTCAGAGTATTATGAATGGCAGGGACAAATAGACATAGCAGAGGGAGGCATCATCCATAGGCTGTCCGTAGTACCTCCGAGTTGGCTCAGCGAAGTCGAAGGGTACGAGCGTGAAGGGGCAAAGGATAGGGAGTCCGAAGCTATCACAGTCAGAGTAGGGTCTTAGGAAGTCCCAATCCCAAAGGCCCCATCGCAGAAGTCTGACGGAGGTAGGTCCCCTGCTTCGGCCGAAGCCCACGTCGGAGCCTGGTCCGATCGGCCGAACATAGCCGGTCCGATTGCTGGGGTCCACAGCGAAGGCTCCTCCGAATACAGAGTGCGCGAGGTCAAGGTAGGTAGTACCACTTTGGCTAGAGTTGATAGGAACCAGGCAGTGGCACCTGGCATCAAGCCACAACCATCTTGGGCACCTCCAGGTATGTCCAAATCACAAAAGAGACATCTACAACGACTACGGGCATGGGAGATGCGCGAGAAGAAGGTCGAGGACGAGCGAGATGCTATTTTTGAGGAAATTCGCCCACGGCCAACGATGAGACAGGTATGGAGGATGAAGCCGGTTGAGATGACCAACCCTGCTCCTAGCCCGAGTGACGATGATGATGACATGGTCGACGACGATTACTCACCTGTCTCCGAGGGATCCACACCCCAGGCGATGGACATCAATGTCATCACACTGCCCGCCGAATTTGCCCTACAGCAGGACGAGGCCGCGGTCGCTCAGTTGAACCTCGGCCCGCGCAACGCTATTTTTGAGAAGCCCGAGGACTCGGCTCGCCATCTGAAGCCTCTCTACGTCAGGGGGCACATTGACGGAAAGCCAATTTCCAGGATGCTTGTTGACGGTGGCACCACTGTTAACCTAATGCCCTACTCGCTGTTGAAGAAACTTGGCAGGGATGAGGATGATCTGAAGAAGACCAACTTGATGCTCAACGGTTTCAACGGCGAGAGTTCCGAGGCCAAGGGCATGCTCTCCATGGAGTTGACCGTAGGCAACAAGACGTTGCCAACAACATTCTTCGTCGTCGATGTACTAGGTAACTACAATGTGCTGCTTGGATGCGACTGGATTCACGTAAATTGCTGCATTCCTTCTACTCCGCACCAATGCCTAATTTAGTGGGACATTGATGAAGTAGAATTCATACCCGCAGACACTTCGGCCCAAGTGGCATTGGCCGATGTGTCAGTTGACGCCGTTCACAACAAGGTAGAGTATCTGTCAGGTAGAGATCTTTTGGATTACAATTTTGTTAGCGTGTCCAGAGGATGTTTTGTACCAGTGTATGTAAAGCCGGCTGGTGTAGCATGAATGCTTTTATATTAGTAGTCATGTCTAGCAAGAGTAATCTGGATTGGCTAAAGTCTCATGTAGAGCAGTATCGGTCTACTAAAGATGGTATTGCCGAAGCCATCGAGGACTTTAGCAAAGTAGAGAAATTAGGACAAGGTTTTGCGTCGGCCGATCCCTTAGAAGAAGTTGACATAGGTGATGGTAGCATCCCGAGGCCGACTTTTGTAAACCAACATTTACAGCTTGATGAAAAGGCCGAAGTAATAAAGTTGTTTCGGTCGTATGTCGATTGTTTCGCATGGGAGTATAGCGAGATGCCGGGACTAAGCCGCGAGCTCGTGGAGCATCGGCTACCCATCAAGTCCAGATTTAGGCCCTATAAATAGCCTCCTCATCGCTTTAACTCGGCTGTCTATGACCGAGTTAAAGAAGAAGAGCGACTGCTCAAAGCTAGATTTATTAGGCCATGCAGGTACGCAGAATGGGTCGCTAACATTATGCCTGTAGATAAGAAAGGGAACAATAAGATATGAGTATGTATTGGTTTCAGCGATCTGAACAAGGCCACTCCGAAGGACGAGTATCCGATGCCGATAGCCGACATGCTAAGTTTTCTTGATGGCAATGCTGGTTATAATCAAATCTTTATGGCCAAAGAGGACTTCTACAAGACTGCCTTTCGATGCCCTAGTTTTGTCGGTTTATTCGAGTGGGTCGTTATGACTTTTGGTTTAAAGAATGCTGGCGCCACATATCAGCGTGCTATGAACTTAATCTTTCATGATTCATTGATGATGTCAAATCGGATGCTATGGGAAACCATTTAGCCGATTTGAAAGTTGCTTTTGATAGGATGCGACAGTATGGCTTAAAAATGAACCCACTGAAATGTGCTTTTGGCGTGTCGGCAGGCAAGTTCTTAGGTTTCATGATTCATGAAAGAGGCATAGAGATTGATCCTAAGAGGCTTGAGAAAATTAGAAATGTTACGGCGCCGACATGCAAAAAAGATGTGCAAAAGTTGCTAGGCAAGATGAATTATTTGCGTCGCTTTATATCTAACTTGTCTGGCAAGATTGATGTCTTTGTCCCCATACTCTGGCTAAAGAACGAGGCTGAGTTCACTTGGGGGGCAAGCCAACAAAGCGCCTTTGAGAAAATCAAGGAGTGCTTGTCATCACCGCCCGTGGTGAGAGCACCCAAAGCCAGGATTCCGTTTCGGCTGTACATCGCTGCTGAAGATAGCGTGAACGGGGCTGTGCTAACCCAAGAGATAGAATGAAAAGAGTACACCATCACGTTCTTGAGTCGCCGCCTGCTGGACGCTGAAACTAGGTACGTGTTCGTGGAACGTTTGTATTTGTCACTTTACTACGCGTGTACCAAATTGCGCCACTATCTTCTCCCTACTACATGTGTTGTCATTTGCCAATCTGATGTTATAAAACACATGTTGCAAAAGCCGATTCTAAGTGGAAGAATCGGAAAGTGGGTTTACGCTTTGATTGAATATGATTTGGCCTTTGAACCCCTAAGAGCTATGAAAGGCCAGATCGTAGCCAACTTTATAGTTGATCACCACATAGACGTCAGTTGGAGCGACAATGTTGCTTTGATTGAGGTAATACCGTGGAAACTTTACTTTGATGGTTCAGCTTGCAAAAATGGCCAAGGTATTGGAGTGGTTCTCATATCACCTAGCGGAGCGCACTTTGAAACCTCGGCTCGTTTAGAATTTCCCTATACCAACAACCAAGCTGAATACGAGGCTTTACTGCTAGGGCTTGAATTGTTAGAATCCATAGGTGTTAAACATGTTCATGCGCATGGTGATTCCCTGTTAGTGGTGCAACAAGTGGCTAAGTGTTGGAACGACGGATCGAACCAGCAGGTTTTAGTGAAAACAAGAGTAGTGTATTCAATGCTCTCGATTGCCTGTGCGTTACAACTGTAGTGGGGGGTATTTATAGGGCGCCCCGCCCAGAGGACCAAGCGCCTCCGGGCTGCCAACGGTCACCCGACCAACCCTGACCGGTAGTACAGACAAAGAGGTACATAGTACAGACAAGAAGATTCGACTCTGACAGCGTATCGGCCGTGTCAGATGCTTCCTGCGCCGCCCGACACGGCTCAGAAGATCGCGATCTTGTCCTTTCGCACGACCAACTGGTCCTTTTCCTGCCAAGACTCCCTTCGGGCTCGTCTTGCCGGGCCTGCCTAGAGCCCCGGACCTCCAGCCTCCGGAGGGCGGGCTCCTGCGTCCTACGCCGAAGGGCGACCTCCGGCTTCACTCCTCTAGAAGGTGACCTCCGGTCACGCTCCTCCGGCCGGTGACCTCCGGCCATGCTCCTCCGGGGGTGACCTCCGGCCACGCTCCTCCGGAGGGTGACCTCCGGCCACGCTCCCCCGGAAGGTGACCTCCGGCCACGCTCCTCCGGACGATGACCTCCGACCACGCTCCTCCGGACGATGACCTCCGGCCACCAAGGCTGAGCCCTCCGGCTGGGGGGCCCACCCCGCTGACTCCAGGGATTATTTCCCCCAACAGTAGCCCCTCGCTTCTTCCCGCTCGTAGTCCTGCAATAGGAGGGGGTGGAAGCGCACAAAATAATCCCGTCAATTCACAAGAGTGCGCACCTCGCTGTAGGGCGCCGCATCCGCCGGGGCGCTGGAGCGCACTGAGACGGGGAGCCGAGAGACCGGGGAATTAGACCCTGCCTCGAGCTTCCGCCCGTCTCCGAGGCACCGAGGAGGGGGTTGACCGAGCTGACCGGAGATTGGCGCATCTTGACTGCGGGGGTTCCAACCCCGAGGAGCCGGGCGAGCGGGCCGAGAGCAGTTAATGTGCGCGCCGGTGGCACTGAAGAGGCGAATCGCCAGGAGATCACCCTCGCGCCCCGATGCGCCACCCAGTTTTGAATGCGGCGCCGCGTAAACCGCCACGTTCGTGCGCTAACCGAAACGGAAGTCGAACCGCCAGCCTTTCCGAGAGATATATATACCTTTGCCCTTCACGGCTTCTTCTTCCTTCACCCTCACGCGCCAAACCGCGACCGCTTAGCCCACTGCCCAATCGCCCTCTGAGCCCCACGCTCCTCCCATCTTCTCTCCAAAAATGTCGAGGAAGCCGGTTCCCACAATGGCGATGGACCCGCGCTTCTTGCAGCGCCAGATGACGGCCGCGGCGGCGGCGGTGGCGACTGACACGCCAGAGGTGCGCGGCGCACGCGAGCTCCGCCCCGCTTCCGAGCGATTCCGAGAACAGACGCTGGAGCTCGGGGCGTCTGCCTGCACTGAAGCTTCGATCGAGCAGGCGACCAGGAACCGCCTCGGCCCAGAGACGCCGGCGAGAAGGCCGGGGCGGGAGACGGCCCCACGGCCGCGAGAAGGCGAGGTCGTCGTCTTCGAGGCCTTCTTCGACGCGGGCCTGGGGTTCCCTGCCTCAGAGCTTCTTGCCGGGGTCCTGGAGGCGTTCCACCTGGAGCTCCCGCAGCTGTCCCCCAACGCCGTGGCCCGCCTCGCCATCTTCGAGTGGGCCATGCGCGCCGAAGGCTGCGAAGGGAGGGCGGAGGTCTTCGCTGAGATGCACGAAGCCCTCTGCCAACCGAAGAAAAAGGACGGCCGGGTGCTGGCCTTCGGGAGCATCAACTTCCAGCTCCGGAGGAGGTACGCGGACTCCTTCCCGGCGAAGGCCACCAACGAAAGGTGGTACTCGAAGTGGGTGAACCGGTGGTTCTACGTTCGCGTAGGGCTCACCTCCGGCTTAGCCGGAATACCGCGCCACATTTGGTTCCGGAGAGAGGCGCGGGTCGAAGTCAACTCCGGGGCCATCTCGTCGAGGGTACAACTTCTCCAGATCGTCGCCCGCCGGATGAGCATGCGGGACTTGGCGGAGGAGTTCGTGGCCCTCGAGATCCCCCCGCTGAAGGAGGAGTGGCCCGCCTTGCTTCGGTGCAGCCGGGACGCGTCGGTGCCGACGGAGCTCTCTCGCCAACTTGGTAAGTCTCAGCTTCCTTTCGCCTTCGGTCTTGTTTTTGCGCACTTGAGGGATACCTCGGCCCTGACGAAGAGGTGCAGGGTCGCTCGTCGCCCGGACGCCCGAAGAGATTGCTCGCCTGGCGGAAAGGATCCTAGGGGTCCCCACCGCGGCCGAGCGGGCCCGTCGGTTGGAGCTGGTGGGCTCCTGGGAACGCTCCAACAGAGTATGGGGGGCGCTCGAGCTCACGCCCCCGCCTCTACCGGAGGGCGAGATCCTCCGGGACGTCTCGAAGAGGAAGGCGGTCGATGCGGACGCCTGCACTTCTCCGAGCCGTTCGAAGAAGAAGAGGATCGTGAAGGGACCGAAGCGCGCGTCGCCGGGACCTTCCTCGGCTTCTCGTTCGGAGGGAGGGGGCTCCAGCGAGGGAGTCCAGTCGGAGTCGGGAGATCTCCCGGAGGTTCCGGCTCCGGCTCCACCGATCCCGCCGAGCACCGAGGGGCGCGAGGATGCTCTCCTTCACCCGGGCCCAACGGAGCCTACGCCGGATGCCAACCAAGAGTCACGCATCGCCGGAGTGACGCCCCGCCCGGGGACCGCTTCTTCTCCGATACCCGTTTCGGCGGGCGGCTCCGCGGGCTCCGTCGAGAGCAGGGCTACGGACAGCTTGGGCCACGGGGGCCTAGCTGACCCACTCGCCGGCGTTGAAGGGAGCACCGACAAGGAGGCGGAATTGGCCGCGGCGGCAGCGGGCTCTCCGCCGAATTCCATCGACAATCTTTTCTTCCGGCCGAGCCCGTCGGGCCACTTCCAGCCCCCGGACCGCGTCGACGAAGCTGCGGACGCGGGTACGGTAACTTCGTCACGCCTCTCCGTGCGCAAGGAGCTTCCCTGTGTTTAACTTCCGTTGCTCGTACAGATATTTCGGCCGGAGGCATGGAGCCAGTCGACCGTCACCCGGCAGATGCTCCGGACGCCAGGTCCGGAGCCCCTGTCACCGCGAAGGGGGGCTTGAATCCGCAGGACGAGGCGGAGTCTCAGAGCGCCGAGGGGGCCCCTCAGGAGCCTGTCGGGGGCGCCGAAGTCCGGCATCAGCCCCCCACCGACCTACGAACCGCGCGCGGCTCCGTGCCGCTTCTGCGCCCTTTCCTGTCGGTCGGAGAGGACTTCGCCTCGAGGGTGGCCCCGATCCATGACTATTACCTGCGGCTGCGCGACGCCCCGGTGATAGGCGAGCTCGGGCGATCGGACAGCTTGGACCTCGGAAGGGCCATCGAGACGGCCGCGGGCCAGGTACTTTCTTTGGACATCCTTGACGCCCTCGTTGCGGCTCTTCTGACCATTTTTCCGCATGCAGGTGGTGGCGCTGGCGCAGGGGCAGATGTCCGCTCTGCTTCTTGAGCGCGAGCATCACGAGGCGTATGCCGCAGGGCTCGCGTCCCGGGTGGCGGCCGCGGAGAGGTTGGCCCGCGAGCGCTCGCTGGAGGTCGAGGCCCTTCGATCCCAGGCGTCGAAGGTGGCGACGCTGGAGGCCCAAGCAGCGGAGGCGGACTCGCTCAGGGCCCGCGTCGCGGAGCTGGAGGGACTCCGGGTCAAGGCCGCCCGTGCCGACGAGCTGGAGGCGGAGGTCGGCGCCCTCCGAACCAAAGCTGCTGAGGCGGAGGTACTCCGGGCCCGGGCTTCGGAGGCGGATCAGCTCGAAGAGGAGGTTTCCCGGCTCCAAGCTCGGGCCTCGGAGGCGGAGCGCAAGGTTGAAGCCCTCGGAGCCCGGGTGACTCACTTAGAGGAGGTCGAGGCCGGGCTCAACTCGCGGAACGGGAAGGCCGCCGAGGAGCTCGCCGAGGCCGGGAAGACGGCGGCCGAGGCCGCCGAATCGTTGCGGAAGATGTTGGCGCGCTACGGCACTGGTTGCGGCACGTTCGACATCGCCCGGGAGCCCCTGGTCCGCCGAGTGAAGTTCGTTCGATCCGCCGTCCGGCAGATACAACTTGCCATGGATCAGTACGGCGAGGTGTCCGCTCGGGTGGCAGCGTACGGAATCCTCCGGCACCTCGAGGCGTCCGGGCTTCCGCTTCCTTCGCCTTCGAGCCCGCATCCGGTCGCCTTCACGGGGGACCACCTTCGAACGCCAAGCTTCGCCCTGACCCAAGCTTGGAGGGCGCTCAAGGCGACTTGGCAGACCGAAGGCCCTGCGGCGATCCAGGCTTGGCTGGAAGAAGCACTCCGTGCGCGCGACCCTTCAGCCCCTTCGAACCCTCCAGCCTCGGCTCGTTTGCCGGACCCGCAGGTGTAGCTCTAGGGGTTGATCTTAGCCTTATCCTGTAATAGCTTAGAGAACTTAGTTATATTAATAAAGACTACTTTTTCGGGACTTACTCAGGGTGTTTGCGGTCGCGATCTTGATGTCGAGGTACTTGAACCGGACGACGCCCTTCGGCATCGTTGGGCCATCCTCGAAGCTGTGCGGGCGAACCGGCCCGCGCGCTTCGTTCTTCCCCGCGGCAGTGACGGACGTGTGGACTCCGACGTCCTTCAGGGGGTTCTGAAGCATGTGAAGGACGAAGAGAGGGGGGCTCGCTCGCCGTCTTCGTCCTCCGAACCGGTTGACTGGTCCGATACAGAGGCTGATTTAGGGGGAGCGCCCCCGGAGGGGGGCGGCCTACGCAGCTGGGCTCAGCTCCAGGAGGACCAGAGAACTTTCCGCGCCCAAAAGAAGGAAGAGGAGCGCAGGAAAAGGAAGGAAAGGTCCGGTCGGGGGGCGAGCACGACTTCCGGTCCGTCTACCCGAAGGGGCCCGCGGTTCCTTCTTGGCCTAGACGAGAACTTTTCTTAACTTCCTCCTGTAATGAACATTGTATGCTTATGGGCTTGTTGCAGCTTGCGCCTTGCTTTCTCTCCCTCTTCCTCCCCCCCCCCGCTTGGCGGGTAGCTGGTTTACTAGCTGGGCGCTAAGTAGCTTAGGAGAGGGAGAGAGCGTGAGGGCGCGTCCATCCGGAGCTCGGAGCCCGAATGCGAGGGTGTGTCGAGGCGTAGCTCGAAACCCGAGTTTGAGGGTGCGTCGAGGCGTAGCTCGGAACCCGAATATGAGGGTGCGTCGAGGCATAGCTCGGAACCCGAATTTGAGGGCGCGTCGAGCCGGAGCGCGGAGCCCGAATGCGAGGGCGCGTCGAGCCGGAGCTCGGAACCCGAATATGAGGGCGCGGCGAGACACAGCTCGGAACCCGAATGCGAGGGTGCGTCGAGCCGGGGCTCGGAGCCCGAATGCGAGGGCGCGTCGAGCCGGAGCTCGGAACCCGAATATGAGGGTGCGTCGAGGCATAGCTCGGAACCCGAATGTGGGGGTGCGTCGAGGCATAGCTCGGAACCCGAATGCGAGGGCGCGTCGAGCCGGAGCTCGGAGCCCGAATGCGAGGGCGCGTCGAGCCGGAGCTCGGAACCCGAATATGAGGGTGCGTCGAGGCATAGCTCGGAACCCGAATGTGGGGGTGCGTCGAGGCATAGCTCGGAACCCGAATGCGAGGGCGCGTCGAGCCGGAGCTCGGAACCCGAATGCGAGGGCGCGTCGAGCCGGAGCTCGGAACCCGAATATGAGGGCGCGGCGAGACACAGCTCGGAACCCGAATGCGAGGGTGCGTCGAGAGGTGTGTCGGTCACAATAGTTGGCTGAAAATTTTATTTCTCAGATGGGGGATACAACCAGGCGGCGATAGCCGCGAATAAAGTACATTGGTAGTGTTACGGAAAGTAGCGCTTCAGGTCCCCAGCGTGCCACGAATGCTTCAGCTCTTCGCCTTCTAGTGTAGCGAGACGGTAGGACCCCAGCCGTCCGGACTTCGTAACGATGTACGGTCCGTCCCATTTATTGCCCAACTTGGGGGGAGCGACCACCGCGCGGAGGACGAGATGCCCTGGTTGGAACTCGTTGCGCTTAACCTTGGTGTCATACCACCCCGTGGTCTCCTTCTGATAGTGGGACAGGTTGGCGACGGCGCGCAGCCGCGTTTCTTCCGCTAGGTCAAGGGAGACGGCGCGCTCATCTTCAACTTCGGGTGCTACGACGCGCAGTGAACCGGCGCGGAGCTCCGTTGGCGTCATCGCTTCGTCGCCGAACATAAGGCGGAACGGGGTGAAGCCCGTTGCCCGGGAAACGGTCGTCCGGATGGACCATAAGACCTTGGGTAGCTCGTCGGGCCACGTGCCTCGGGCCAACCCGACAATACGCTTATGAAGGCCGGACAGAATGTGCCCGTTGGCTCGCTCCACTGCTCCGTTAGACTGGGGGTGCCGCACGGCCGCGAAGCAAAGCTGAACTCCCAGCTCGTCACAGAATGCCCGGAAGCTGCCGGCATCAAACTGCGTTCCGTTGTCCAATGTGAGCTGCTTGGGTACCCCGAACCGGCACACGATATGTTGCCAGAAAAACTTCTGGACACTTCGGGATGTGATGGTGGTGAGAGGCTCTGCTTCGACCCACTTGGAGAAGTACTCGACTGCGACGACGACGAAGCGTAGGCTCCCTTTCGCTCTGGGGAGCGGGCCGACGAGGTCCATGCCCCAGCGGGCCAAGGGCCACACAGGAGGGATAGGTAGCAATCTTGCTGGGGGGCGGTGACTGCGTCGGCCCATCCACTGGCAACCTTGGCAGGCGCGGACGAGTTCTTCGGCGTCAGCGATGATGGTGGGCCAGTACACGCCTTGCCGGAGAGCTTTGCCTGCGAGGGCCCGCGGCGCTAAGTGACTGCCGCACAGCCCTTCATGTATCTCCCGGAGCATGGCGACACCGTCGGAATGCGCGACGCAGCGGAGCAGCGGGGAACATACTCCAGACTTGTACAAGATTCCATTGATGACCTCGAATGACCTCGCGCGGAGCTGCAGGCGAACCTGCTCCGGACTGGGATGGACGTCATCGCCACCGGCGAGCGCGCGGAGGATGGGCTCGCGCCAATCGACGCTTGCCGTACAGAGTACTGGGGCCGGGTGCGGCGACTGTTCGCTTTTCTCCGGGGCGACGGGGTCGATCGCCTCGCCTCGATGAATTACCGAAGGCTGGGCGAGTTCCTCGAAGAAAGCCCCTGGCGGCAAGGCCTGGGCGCCGGCCCCGGCCTTAGCGAGGGCATCCGCTTGGGCGTTGTCGCTTCGCGGGATGTTCTGGACGGAGATGCCCTTGAAGGAGGCTTCGAACTTGCGGATGGAGTCGAGGTAGGAAGCGAGGTCCGGGTGCTTCGCTCGAAAGGACTTGTCGATGTGTCCGGCGACCACTTGGGAGTCGGTCTTCACGATCACGCGCGCGGCGCCCAAAGCGAGCGCCTTGCGAAGTCCCAAGAGGACACCTTCGTACTCTGCGACGTTGTTAGTGGCCTTGAAGCTTAGCCGAGCGGAGTACAGGGCTTGCTGACCCGAAGGGGAAATGATGACTGCTCCGGCTCCAGCCCCGGAGGCCTGGTAAGCGCCATCGGTAAAAATGGTCCAAATCTCTTCGCCCGTGCTGGCGCTCGCGGGCTCTCGGGCCCACGTCCACTCCGCGACGAAGTCAGCGAGAATCTGGGATTTAATGGCCGTCCGGGCAACGAAGGAGATTCCGAACGGGGCCAGCTCTACCGCCCACTTCCCGATGCGACCAGTGGCGTCTTTGTTTCTGAACATGTCGCCCAACGGATAGGCTGTTGGGATGATGATGTCGTGGGCCAAGAAGTAGTGCCGGAGCTTTCGGGAGGCCATGACGAGGGCATAAGCCACCTTCTCTAGCTCGGAGTACCTGGCCTTGGCATCGGCGAGAACCTCGGAGACGAAGTAGACAGGCCGCTGAACTAGCTTCCCACCGCACTCTTCCTCCTGAACCAAGGCTGCGCTTGCAGCGGTGCCAGAGGCGGCGAGATAAACCAGCAAGGGGCTGCCGGCCCGTGGTGTGGCGAGGGCCACGAGGCTGGAGAGATAATCCTTGATTTGCTGGAAGCAATCCTGGCACTCGGGGGTCCATTCGAAATGCTTGGAACCGCGAAGCGCCTTGAAAATGGGCAAACTTCGCTCTGCTGATTTGGCGAGAAAACGCCCCAAGGCGGCCAATCGTCCGACCAACTTCTGCGCCTGCCGCAGGTTCTGAGGTGGTGCCATGTTCTGCAATGCTTGAACTTGCGTTGGACTTGCTTCGATGCCGCGGCTGGAGACGAGGTACCCGAGCAGCTTCCCTGCGCGCGCTCCGAAGACGCACTTGTCAGGGTTAAGCCGGATCCCACATCGCCGGAGGCTGTCGAAGGTTTCGGCTATGTCGGACCCGTGCTGACTCGCGGAGGCAGTCTTGATGACGATGTCGTCCATGTAAGCTTCCACGTTCCGCCCGAGCTGATGACCGAGGGCCTTTGAGATTAACCTTGAAAAGGTTGCTCCGGCGTTACGGAGGCCGAAGGGCATCCGGAGGTAGCAGAAGACTCCGGCCGGGGTGACGAAGCTGGTTTTCACTTGGTCTTCAGGCTTGAGCCAGATCTGATGATAACCGGAATATGCGTCGAGGAAGCTGAGGAGCTCGGCTCCGGCTGTGGAATCTACTAGCTGATCAATACGGGGCAGCGGGTAGGGATCACGGGGGCAAGCTTTATTCAAAGAAGTAAAGTCGATACACATACGCCATTTGCCAGATGTTTTCTTCTGGACAAACACAGGGTTGGACAACCAGTCGGTGTGACTCACTTCCCTGATGACCCCGGCGCGGAGCAGCTTGTCGGTCTCGGCCTTGGCGAGCTCAGCCCGCTCAGCGGACAGCCTCCGAAGCCCCTGGCGGACTGGTCGTGCCTTCGGATCGACGGCCAGGGAATGCTCAATGATAGTCCGATCGACGCCTGGAATGTCGTCGTCCGACCATGCGAAGATGTCGAGGTTGTTGCAGACGATGGCCTCGAGCTGTGCTGATAATTCTGGCTCCAGGCCCCCTCCAAACTTGATCGAGTACTCCTTCCCCCCGCAAGTCAGGGTCTTGGTGATGACTTCGCCTTCTGGGAGGGGTTTGACGGGGCGTCCTTTCTGCGCAGGGCTGGCCTCCAGTGGGAGGTTGGCGTCTCCGGCGCCTTCACGGACATTGTGGACCTGCCGTGGCTCCAGTGGCGCCGCGTGACCGTACTCGACCCGGCGGGCGGCAGCTTGGTCGCCCAGCACAGACAACACCCCTCCGGGAGTCGGCATCTTGAGGCAGAGGTAGTTGTGGTGAGCGATGGCGCCGAAACGGTTGAGCATCCCCCGGCCGAAGATGGCGTTGTAGGCGTATGGAGCGTCGACGACGTCGAACAGAATTTCCTCCCGACGCTGGAGGGGCGCGGTGCCGAACGCCACTTCCAATAAGACCTGGCCCAAGGCATCGAGCGGAGGGCCTGAGAAGCCTTGGAGTGGCCGCGAAGCTGGCAGCAGGTGCTTGCGGGACAAGCACAGTTGGTCGAAGGCCTGCACGAAGATGATGTCAGCGGAACTTCCTCCGTCGACTAAAATGCGACGCACCTCGGCTCCGGCGATGTCCGCCGAAATGACGAGTGGGTCGGCGTGAGGAAACTTGACGCCGGCGGCATCTTCGGCGGTGAAGCTGATGGGGACGTGGGACCACTCCGGGAGGATTGAAGGGCTGGACGTGCCGATGTGCCCAACTTCCCGAACGTAATCCCGACGCTGCCGCTTGGACAGTGCTCCGAGGGCTCCTCCTCCGGATATGGGAAGGACTACGCGCTTGCCACGATCCGGACCGGCTTCGAGTGTGAGGGCCGGGGCCCCGCCGAATCCCTCGGCCGGGGTCACGGCCTCCGGCTCTTCCTGACGCCCGACTATCTGGACCTGGTCCGGCCGAGGGGCGGAGTACCCCCGGTCGGAAGAACCGCGACCGGACTGGCGCTCGAGGTAATCGCTGCGAAGAGCGAGGATGGTGCGGCAGGAGTCGGTGTCGTGGCTCCGGTTCTCGCCATGGACGCTGCAGTAAAAGGTTCCCCTGGCAGGTGCCCGGGGTGGAGGCTTGGGCCCGGCCTGGCGACTTCCGCCGGGCGTGTGCAGGTGCTTGGCGGGCGCTTGAGGGGTGATGTTAAGGACTTCCCCCCGAAAATGCTTCCGGTTCCGCCGGGAATCTTGACGAACGAGGTCCGGGCGAGCGGGCTCCGAGCGCCGGAAGTCAGGGGCGCGACGTGGGCCCCGGCTGGGCTCCGGAGGCACTTCATACGCCCGGGCGTTTGGAGCCCGGACAGGGACTACCATCGCCTGTCGGCGTATCTGGCCCTCTTCGGACCGAGCGTACTCTTCGAAGTACGTCATGAGCTGCGCCACCGAAGAGATGGGCTTCCGGTGGAGCTTGTCGAGGAGTCCTGGGTGGGTGACGCCTTCCCGGGCCGCGTCAATGACCGAAGAAGCGGAAAGCCCCTTGATCTGAGCTTTGGTGTGCGCAAAGCGCTGGGAGTACTGCCGCAGTGTCTCTCCGGGTTGCTGCTTCACTTGAAATAGGCTCCCGGTGGACATGGGGGCCACGAAGGTCCCCTGGAAGTTGTTGACGAACTTCTTTTTCAGCTGCTCCCACGAGTGGATGGTCCCTGGCCGGAGAGACCAGAACCACCGAAGGGCGATCCCTTCGAGCGCCAGAGGGAAGCATTTGGCCATGGCGTCCCGGCTCCCCCCGGACGCTTCTATTGCCAGAGCGTAAGAGCGAGAGAACTCGCCGGGGTCGGAGTCCCCGGAGTACTTGGGGAGCTTGGCGGCGCGGAAGCTCGAACCGAAGCGCACCCTCTGGAGGTCCGGGTGCAGGGGGGAGTCCTCATCGTATGAAGCGTTCTCCTCCTCCGGGGGGTTCTCGTCGTCGCTCAGGTCCGTGACCGCAGCTCTCGCGGCGCGGAAGGCTGCCGGGGGGGCCGGGGGTCGGAGCGACGCTTCCTGACGCCACAGAGCCAGCTCCGCCTTTAGCCTGGCGTTCTCGGCAGCCAGGGCATCAGCCTGGCTCCCGCTTCCCCCGGAAGTTGTGTCGGGGTCCCGCGAGCGGACGTAGTCCGTCTGAAGGGACACTACTACCGGGGGTCCACCTGGGAGATGCTGCTCCGGCGGCCCGCCCGGCGACCCGGCCAGGTTGGCGGAGGTCGGCTCGGGCAGGCCGTCGGTGCCTTGAGCTCCGGGCGTCTCTTCTTGCAACAGGGTGGAGCCCGCTGGGGGCGCCGCTCCGACGGTGGTGGTGATGGGAGCTAGAGGATTGGGGTCGACGGTTGGGGCGGGCTCGCCCCCAGCGGTTCGGGTCGACCTGCGCAGGGGGGCCGTGCTTGCTCCCTTCCGGCTCGACATGCTTTGGGTGGATAGGTGTAGAGGACACTAGCTTTTCGGACTAGGATCCCCACGGACGGCGCCAACTGTTGGAACGACGGATCGAACCAGCAGGTTTTAGTGAAAACAAGAGTAGTGTATTCAATGCTCTCGATTGCCTGTGCGTTACAACTGTAGTGGGGGGTATTTATAGGGCGCCCCGCCCAGAGGACCAAGCGCCTCTGGGCTGCCAACGGTCACCCGACCAACCCTGACCGGTAGTACAGACAAAGAGGTACATAGTACAGACAAGAAGATTCGACTCTGACAGCGTATCGGCCGTGTCAGATGCTTCCTGCGCCGCCCGACACGGCTCAGAAGATCGCGATCTTGTCCTTTCGCACGACCAACTGGTCCTTTTCCTGCCAAGACTCCCTTCGGGCTCGTCTTGCCGGGCCTGCCTAGAGCCCCGGACCTCCAGCCTCCGGAGGGCGGGCTCCTGCGTCCTACGCCGAAGGGCGACCTCCGGCTTCACTCCTCTAGAAGGTGACCTCCGGTCACGCTCCTCCGGCCGGTGACCTCCGGCCATGCTCCTCCGGGGGTGACCTCCGGCCACGCTCCTCCGGAGGGTGACCTCCGGCCACGCTCCTCCGGAAGGTGACCTCCGGCCACGCTCCCCCGGAAGGTGACCTCCGGCCACGCTCCTCCGGAAGGTGACCTCCGACCACGCTCCTCCGGACGATGACCTCCGGCCACCAAGGCTGAGCCCTCCGGCTGGGGGGCCCACCCCGCTGACTCCAGGGATTATTTCCCCCAACACTAAGAGTGCTCAATGTTTTAACGGCTTGCTAAACAGCTACTTGGATAAGTGCCTATACATAGTTGCTACTTTTGATGACTTCAAAATTTCTCATGTGTCAAGAGAGGCCAATTCAGTTGCAAATGATTTGGCTCAGCAAACATCTGGTTACCAAGTCAGGAGAGGAAAATTTTCTGTACGGGAGAAGCCGATGTTTGGTCTCACTGCCGAAGCCAGTGACTTCAGACAGGCGCACCCTCCGGGTCGGACCCCTCCGGCTGCCAGAGACTACCATGCACCGAGGTCCCGAAGTACTACGCCCACCGAAGGGTCTGGCACACAAGAAACCATGAGCCAAAGTCCTTGGGACGATGAGGGCTTCCGAGAGCTAGGACCCTCCGACATGGGGCTTTGGCCTGATGCACTCCACGCAGCTAGTCCAGCCAGGCTTCGGCAGAAGCCAGAAGGGCTTGAGGGACACTATGAAATCAATAGCTTAGGCATTTTTTCAGGGAGTGAGCTAGCAAAACCCTCAGAAGTCCACAAGAGCGATTGTAGAACTCCAATCATCCAGTATTTGTGAGACCCTAGCCAAAGGGTTGATCGAAAAGTTCGGTGGCAAGCGTTTAAGTTTGTATTGCTAGATGATACACTATATCGATGAACTATTGATGGAGTATTGTTGTAGTGTTTAGACAATGAATGATCCTAGGTGGCTACGGGAGAAGTCCATGAAGGACTTTGTGGTACTCATCAGTCGGCCCAGAAAATGAGTTGGATGCTCAAAAGAGCAGGTTTCTACTAGCCGACTATGATTGAGGATTGTTTTAAGTATTATAGAGGGTGTGAAGCATGTCAGAAGTTTGGCAATATTCAATTAGCTTCTGCTTCATTACTTAACCCTATTGTCAAGCCATGGCCATTCCGAAGTTGAGGTT
The DNA here is from genome assembly GCA_019279435.1 of Zizania palustris. NCBI lineage: Eukaryota > Viridiplantae > Streptophyta > Magnoliopsida > Poales > Poaceae > Zizania > Zizania palustris. Next base: position 60,830,147 of record JAAALK010000287.1, on the reverse strand, counting down.
TAGACTTCATCGGCCAAATTCACCCTCCTTCCTCGAAAGGGCATCGGTTCGTGTTGATGGCAACATATTACTTCACAAAGTGGACCGAGGTCGTACCTCTCAAGAACATGACTCACGCCGAGGTACTTAATTTCATCTTGAAACACATTATACATAGATTCGGTATTCCTCAAACTCTCACTACAGATCAGGGTAGTTCATTTGTTTCTAAAGAAGTGAGGGACTTCACCGAATATTATGGTATTAAGTTGATAAACTCTTCACCCTACTATAGTCAGGCTAATGGTCAGGCCGAGTCTAATAATAAAACCGTGATTAAGCTCATTAAGAAGAAAATTGAAGAATTCCCTAAAAGGTGGCATGAAGTGCTCTCCGAGGCGCTATGAGCTTGTAGAATTGCAAAGCACGGTGCTACCAAAGTTAGTCCATATGAGTTGGTATATGGACAAGAAGCCATTCTACCTGTAGAAGTAGATCTTGGCTCTCTAAGAGTGTTAAAACAAGATAGCTTATCAGTCGATGAGTATGAAACTCTTTTGAAAGATAATCTAGAAGAATTGACCGATAAGATATTGAGGGCTTTAGAAGCCATAGAAATAGACAAGAGGAGAGTATCTAAAGCCTACAATAAGAAGGTTAAACCAAAATCGTTTCAAGTAGGTGACTTGGTTTGGAAGATGATTTTACCCTTAGGCACTGAGAGTCCCAAGTTTGGTAAATGGTCGCCTAGTTGGGAAGGCCCTTTCAAAATAGCCGAAATTGCTCCTAGCAATGCATATGTGTTAGAATCTCTACAAGGAGAGCGATTTTGAAGAGCTTTGAATGGTAGATACTTGAAAAGGTATTTCCCGAGTGTGTGGCAAACAGCTTAAAGGATGTCGAAAGGCCGATATGGAAGGTATCATCTTTAGCCCGTTGTGCTTTTAGTTCACTTAGTTCACTAGAAGGCAGGGGGGCATGTGTTGATAGCAAAAAATGGCATCAATGATTAAGATTGTCAAAATATCAATTTTGGCAATTTGGGCCGAAAATACACATGTCCCGAGTTAGGCCGAAGCCCTACAAGGCCGAAGGACCATTGGGCTACGGGCTCCAGAAGCTTCCAGCCAGCCCACAACCTTTGGCTAGGAGGCCTTCGGAGGCCCACTCCGCCGAAGCTTCGGCCCGAGGAGTAGGCTTCGGCAGGCCTGGCCGAAGGCCCACTTCGGGGGGAGATAGAGTTAGATCCGATTTTGGCTAAGTGTTTATCTCTACGCCAACAAAATCAACCACAAAGCCCTAGCTTTGAATCACATTTACTTTATCTTTACTGTTCTATACTCTTTGTGGGTTTTCCTAGAAGCCCTCTGACGGCCACTTCGGAATAGTGGTTATCCTTGTTACTTCGCTCGTGAAGTATCTGTTAATCTACGTAATAGATTGATATCGCCTTGTTACTTCACCTGTGAAGTATCCGCTAATCTGCGTAACAAATTGCTACCTTCGCTACTAGTGCAACACTTAGCAGAATTCGGTCCTCAGGCCTAATTGGTACTTCGAATCTTCTCTGTTGCAGGTTACCTACGTTCGGAGCTACTCCGCCAGAGGTACTCAGAGCTGAGAGATCGGTTTCAGAGGTTGCAAGAACATCCTTCGGTGAGATCCCTACTTCGATCGCACGTTGACACGCTTCGCCGGCACACTTCGTCACGATAGGCTTCGCCACGCTCTTACTCCGCTCTGGACAAAGAAGCACTCGCGTGTTGCGTCTAATTCATTATTCTATATCGTACTGTATCAAAGACTTTGCGCCGAACTCCGCTATTCGGAGGTGATTGTCGCGTCCAGATCCATTCGGAGTTCATCTTCGGCCAGATCAGTCCAAACGCCGAAGTTACCCTTCGGCGGGACACTTCGCACCAGACACCAAAGGTACACTTCGGCGATACCCTTCGCACTACACTTCGAATCAGTCGGGCTTCACTCGGTTTGCTGATTTATTCTGTTTAATATATTTCTTTTGGCTAATTGGATTATTTTGTGTGATCTGATTGCCTGGCGACTCCACCCACTTACCACGACTAAGGGTAGTCGAAACGCGATGTCGGTGCTGTGTTATGCTTAGGCTTGTCCCTAAGTATCCGCACACTTTTGGATTGTCGAACTGACCCAAGTGTGGGGGCAAGTTTTTGTGTCAACAATTAGCTCTTCGTTATGTTGGACCCTTCCAGATCGTCCGTCGATAAGGAGAAGTTGTATATCAGTTGGAGCTACCACCATCTTTGGAGGAGTCCATGATGTGTTTCACGTCTCTCAGATAAAGAGATGCCTCTGAGTGCCCACCAAGTAGGAAGACCTCCAGCAACTCAATATCTAAGAGGACCTGACCTACATCGAGAAACTAGTTTAGATCCTAGAAATCAAGGAAAGAGTAACTAGGAGCCGAGTAGTGCGCTTCTGCAAGGTTCAATGGGATAACCACCCCGTCGAGGAAGCCACCTGGGACAAAGAAGAAGAGCTAAAGACCCAATACCTCGAGTTTTTCATGAAGCTTTCTGAATCTCGAGGACGAGATTCTCTGTAAGAGGGATAGGATTGTAACAGCCCAAATTTTCAAAGGTAAAAGTATAATTTAATTACACTTTTCTGAAAAAGGAATTATTTTTGAATTTCCTATAAAGCTAGAAATGCCCAAAGAAATGAAAATCTAGGGAGATAATTGTAACACCCCAATTTTTCAAAACAATAAAAATATAATTAAATTCAATTTCTGGGAATTATTATTTCAGAAAATACTTTTAAATCCCTTTTATACCCTTTTGAACTACAACATGGAGTAGATGACCAAATCAGGAGGTGGAACTTTTTGTATATGATCCTAAAACCAAAATATAATTTTGAGAATTTTTATAAATTTTTATCAACCTTGGAAGTAGCCCTAATATTTTAATCTATTTTCTGGAATTATTTTATTCAGAAAAGTATTAGAACAGTAATGGGCTCCTCTCCCTCCCTTCTCTCTCTCCCGGCCGGCCCAGCCCACTCAACTCGCGCGCTCACACTGACGATCGGACCCCACCTGTCGGCGCCGAACTCTTCCCCTCGCGCGCGCGCCCGACATCGTGGCCCCACCCGTCAGTCGCCACCCCTCTCGCTCGCGCCCGCTGGCCAGTAGGCCCCACCTGTCAGCTTCGCCTTCCACCTCGCGCCGTCGCCCCCAAACTTCGCCGGCCACCTTTACTCCCTCGGATCCGCCCGTCGCCGGTCCCCTCCCCTTCATTATTCGCCAGCATTAAAACCCCCGGATCGCGTCGCCCGTTTTCCCTTTAATCCCACGCGTAATCTCCCCCGCTATCGCCCGCATGCAGAGAAACCGCTCGCCGGCGTTAACTCACTGCCCTCCCCCGATGGCGCCCTCCCTGTCCCCGCCGGCACCACTATTTATACCCCTGGCCTTCACCGCGTTCGACCCCCACGCCCATTCGCACTCAGACCGAACAGAACAACCACGATTCGCCGTTTAGCGCATTCCCTCTGGTTCGTCTCCGGCCACCGCTCGCCGTCGCACCAGACCACCTCCGCCCGTGCCTTCGCCACCAACGTGACCGCGAGGACGACCCCGACCTCGGCCACCCCTCCGCCGACGTCGAACCCCGCCGGATCGCCGTCGCCGCCAAGGACCCGAACGCCTCCACCGCCCACGCTCGTCGCCGGCCTCACTCCGTCGACCCCGGACCACCGCAACGGTACCCTCTTGTTCCCCTCGGTACCCCCTTTCCGTTTTTAGCCCTAGCTAGACTAGATAGCCTTCGACCTCACCGGAATCGCTCGCCGTCGTATCACCGGAGTCGGGGAAGAAGGGGTACTTTACCCCCCCGACACGCACTGTGCCGGATTCAATCCTGGCCGTGCGATCCAGATCCAACGCTCGGGTTAAATCATCTGTTCGGTTTAATCCTGGCCGTCGGATCTGAGTGAAGCGGTACGGTGCGATCTCGTGCGTCCATCTGTATTTAAAACCCGCGTTTAATCCCGTGCGTCCACGTGGTACCGGTTCGAACGTTTTAATCCTAGCCGTCCGTCGCGACTTACGCGTCCCGCCTCGCCCTCGCGCGTCGGATCTGGATCCGACGGTCCAGATCGAGCCGGCGCACGCGCACAGTGCGCGGGTTCACCGTGGGCCTGGCTCACCGTGGACCCGAGAGGTTTAAAATTTGAAAATAAATTCCAGAAATGCTTTTAAACTTGTAAAATTCATATCTAATGCATTTGAACTCTAAAAATTACCATTCCAATTTCAGAAAATTCATAAAATTATTCTCTACATATTTATGCAATAAAAACAGTAGGTTTACTTTGACATTTTCATGTTTATTTAAATAAGTATTCAAATGCCCTTAGGATTAAAATGCAAATTTAAATATTTAAACTCCAGAAAATTTATATAATTATTCCTTTCTGTTTAAACACTAGAACCACTGAGTTTTCTCTGAATCATTTATATTAAATTGATTAGAAAACTTAAGGTAGTATTATACACACTTAAAAATCCTTTTATGAAAGACAATAATTCATTTAGATTCATTTTAAATTAATGGAGAAATAAATTTCAGAACTTTAACCATTGAATTTATTTTATTTATAATCAAACCAACTTTAACTTAGGTGTTTATAATGTAATGTTATACTGTTTGATTGGATGTTGTGTTCTTTTTATTCTACTTTATATTAAAAAGACTACGACGTCGCCGAGGAGCCGGAGTACTTCCCCGAAGTCCCTCCCTCTCCCTTTGCTGAACAAGGCAAGTCACCAAACAATTCTTTTGAGCATATTGAACCCATGTCTGAATTGACTATCGCTAAAACACATAGGTTATGTATATGCATTAGTCAAATGAACCCTTACATTATATTTATTTAGGATCCCCCGACCTTGATGTGCAACCCAAGCCATGCTATCTCGCCTAACCTCCTTGTCACCATATGATCAATGATATTAGCTAGTGTCCAATGTATTGGCACGGCCGCTATAGGATAAAAATGAGTCGTAGTGAAATGGTTCTGTTATATGATCCCGTTACTTCTTATCTTTGGAAATTCTGTTGGTGATGAGTCATGGTTGTGAGTGTATGCATGGTGGGTTCCGGGTGCAAGCTAGGGCATTGGTCAGTCGCACCCGGGGCACTATAAGGACCGGTCTGAGGGATCCGTTGCAATACACTTACGTACTAACCACAAGTCTAGTGGGTAAGTCCTAACTAAGGTATGGGTTGTTCCAAACCGAGGCCACCACTTGGAGATGGGTCAAGTTGCACCTGCGGGTGACTTGTACCAATGTGGCGCAAAAGGGGGTGCGACGTTAGCCGGGATGCGGCCCGGCGCGCCGGCGAAACCTAGAGCGGGTGGTTATCGCTTGGAACATCTCATATTGAGGTTTTGGCACGAGTTCCCGTGTAATGGGTCATCTCGTTGAGATGAGTGCGTGCCTTGTGGGTACAGTAGTACATCTCTGATCAGAGTCTTAAATCTTTTCGAAAAGCCGAGCCCACGGTCAAGGGCGGGTTGCGTGACATCCCCCAGTTAGTTTACTTGAATATGGATGTGCATGTTGTTTGTCATGTAAGGACCGTTGTGCGAGGAGGTAAAACGTACTCCTCGAGTTAGTTGATGTTGATGATGCTCATGTTTACTTTCCGCATGATTAAAATATGATTACACTAAATGCCATAACTGCAACTGCTTTATTCCGCATTGTTAGCCTTTATCCTTCCTTGTTTATTATCCTGCATTATTATTTGCATTTGCGGTGGCTTGTTGAGTACTCTTTGTACTCATACCCGTTGGACCCCACAGAGGATGCTTATCTCGAAGACGGTCTGGAGTAGCGACCCAGTCAAGAAGAAAAATCCTGAAGAAGAAGTTCGTCATGCCGTTTTCTAATTATTCTACTCTACTGTTTTATTAAAACAATGTTGTAATAAATATGGTCTGCGTACCATGAATTTTACCGTATGTACGTTGTCGCATGATGAACCTCTTGTATTATTGTTTTTCTATGGAAATTCAATAATGTCTCGATTTTGATAAATCGGGGCGTGACAATAATCCAAACCAAGGCCTGAGAAAATTATGTTATGATCTAGGGGGCAAGACCTATTTTTGAGAATTTTTATAAATTTTATCACATTTACAAGCAGCCCAAATATTTTAAATCAATTTCAAAAATTATTTTTATTCAGAAATTCATTTTAAACAGTCTTGGCCACACTCCCCCTTTCTCCCTCCATAGGCTGGCCCAACCCGGTCCACCCCGGCGCCCCTCACTTCCTTCCAGGCCCCGCCAGTCAGCGTCCACTCCCCATCTCTGTGCGCGCACCCGAGTCCCCTGCCCCACCTGTCGACGCCAACCCACTCACCCACTCTAGCCCACTAACGAGGTGCCCCCACCTGTCGGCACCGACTGTTGCCGCTCCCACGCCCGCACGCACCCGCTGACAGTGGGCCCCCACTGTCAGCTTCGTCTTCCTCACGTCGCCCCACCCCCAAATTGCGCCGGCCGAAACCCTAGCGCTGCCATTACTCCACTGCCGGCACCCTTCCATAAAATTAACGCCGGCAATTAACTCCTCGTAATAAGGCAACCGTTTCCCCCTTTACTCCACCGTGTAATTGTCCCGAGATCATCGTGCACATACATGGTAGGAGTTTGCTGGAAAAATGGAAGGAGATCCTCGGGTTTCCTTTTATTTGGCCCGCCGCGTTTACTTCTCACCACCCCTATAAAACCCCACGTACCCCTTCCATGTTTGGCCCTCACCCGAACGTGCCCCGTGCCAGCAGAGAACTTCGCGTAGCATTTTTAGCACCGCCCGTCTGCTCCTCATCCAGCCACCACTCGTCGTTGGCGGAGACCCACTGTTGGGGGAGATAATCTCGATGGAGCTTAGGAGCGCGAGGGACGTGAAGCGCTGTTCGAAGGAAGGACCCCGCTAGCTAGAAGTTGGCGAAGGTGTCGACCTTAGGACGGTATGGAGGCCGGACGCTCCCCTCCGAAGAAGTTTGGAAGACCCAAAGTTTGGAGGCCCGTGGTCTTTGAGCTACGAAGCCGACAGGAGGCCGGAGCCATATCCCCGAAAGGTGCGAAGGGCCCAACGCCGAGACGGAAGACCGGGACCAGTTTGGTCAAGATGGTCTGGCGACAGGATCGCAATCATCTGCATGGCATCTGGTGCTTCTGCCATGCTTCTAGCAGTTGATACGCTGTCAGGGCTACATTTCTTGTCTGTACTATAGGGCTGCAATTCTTGTCTATACTATAGGGCTGCTTTAGTCAGTACTACTGTCAGAGGGATTTTGGAAGTATCAGACCCCTTGTAGGGCTCCCCTATAAATACTCCCCCTCCCTAGGTTGTAAAGGACAGGGACACTTGATCCAAGAAACACTTTGATCTGAGCTTCTCATTCCACACACATTCTCAAACCTGTTGGTCTAGTCCACTGTTCCAATAGTTGGCACCATTCGTGGGGATCCTAGTCCAAGAAGCTAGCGTCCTCTACATCTACCTAAGAAGAAACATGTCGGGCAAGAAGGGTGCGAGCACGGCCCCCCTCCGGCGATCAGCCTACACCGCCGGGACAGGGCCCATCCCTACCGTTGGACCCGATCCTCCTACAACCCCCCATCATCACCCCCCCTGAGGTGCCAAGCGTGAGACCAGGCCAGGCCCCAGGAGGGGCGCCGGAGGTGTGAGATCCCACCGGCTCAGTGGGGCCAGCCTCGGGGAACCCCTGGCGTCTCAAGGGTGGCTCTTTGGGCTGCATCTCCCTGACGGCCCCCCAGCCGTGGCCCTGTGAACCGACTACGTCCGCTCGCAGGACCTAGAGACAGCCTCCGGAGGAAGCGGGAGCCAAGCCGATGCCCTGGCCACTAAAAATGCAAGGCTGAAGGCCGAGTTGGCCCAATGGCGCCAGGAGTCTTCGCTTCGCCCCCCGAGCTATCCAGGGCACTGGGGGTCGTGGCCGTCACATTAAGTGATGATATAGATCAAGGGGAGGAGGAGAATGCATCCTATGATGAGGAGTCTCCGTTGCACCCCGACCTGCAAAGGGTGCGATTCGACTCGAAGTTCCGCGCCGCGAAGCTCCCAAAGTACTCCGGGGAATCAGACCCTGGAGAGTTCTCTCGCTCGTACGCCTTGGCGATATAAGCTTGCGGGGGAAGACGGGATACCATGGCTAAGTGTTTCCCTTTGGCTCTCGAGGGGATCGCTCTCCAATGGTTCTGGTCGTTGAGGCCAGGGACCATCAGGTCATGGGACCAGCTGAAGAAAAAGTTCATCAACAACTTTCAGGGGACCTTCGTGGCCTTGATGTCCACCGAGAGTCTTTTTCTAGTAAATCAACAGCCTGGAGAGACACTGCGGCAATATTCGTAGCGCTTCGCACACACCAAAGCGTAGATCAAGGGGTTGCCAGCCTCCTCTGTCATCGATGCTGCCCGAGAGGGTGTCACCAACCCGGGCCTCCTCAACAAGCTCCACCAGAAGCCAATATCTTCGGTGGCCGAGCTCATGACGTACTTCGAGCAGTACGCTCAGTCCGAAGAAGGCTAGCTGCGTCGTCAAGCGATGATCGCCCCCGTCCGGGCTTCGAGCATCAAGGTGTACGAAGCACCCTCCGGCCCTGCCCTAGATCTTCGCCATCGGGATTCCCAGCGAGGGCGGAAGCATCTTTGTGGCGAAGTCCTCAGCATTGCCCCGAGGGGCTCCGCCAAGCATCAGCACACCGCAGGTGGAGGGCGTCCCACCGGAGCCAAAACGCCTGCAAGGATGCTTTCGGGGGGAGCAACCTTCTACTGCAGTGTTCACGACGAGAACCGGAGCCACGACACCGACTTCTGCCGTACCATCCTCGCCCTCCGGAACGACTACCTCGAGTGAAGCTCCGGTCGTGGATCTTTCGATAAAGCGCCTCCGATATCCCGCGCCAACTCTGTCCAGATGGTCAGGCGCCATGACGAGCCGGGAGCTTTGGGGCTTACTCCAGAAGTTGGCAGGTTCCCAGCTCCCAAACTTGAAGATGGGGCACACCGAGGGAAGCGGGTGATCCTGCCCATTTCTAGAGGTGGAGCTCTGGGGGCCATGTCGAAGCGGCAGTGAAGGGAGTATGTCTGGGAAATCGGGCATATCAAAACTTCCAGCTTCACCACGCTTCTTGAGTGGTCCCATGTTCCCATCTCCTTCACCGCCGACGACGCTACCGACATCAAATTCCCACACGCTGATCCCCTCATCATCTCGGTGGATATTGCTGGTGTTGAGGTGCGTTGCATTCTAGTTGACGGGGGAAGTTCTGCTGACATCATTTTCGTGCAGGCCTTCTATCAGCCGTGTCTCTCTCAGTAGCACCTGTTGGCGGCTTCCCGGCTTCTCTAGGGTTTTGCAGGACCACCCCTCGACGCCCTCGGCCAGATTGGGCTAGAGGTGACCTTCGGAGAAGCTCCCCTGTACCGCAGCGAAGAGATCATCTTTGACGTTGTCGACGCCCCGTACACCTACAATGCCATCTTCGGGAGGGGATGCTCAACCGCTTTGGGGCCATAGCACACCACAACTATTTGTGCCTCAAGATGCCAACCCCAGGAGCGGTTCTATTGGTCCTGGGTGATCAGGCCGTGGCTCGGTGAGTGGAGTACGGTCACTCAACGCCTTTGGAGCCGAGGCAAGTCCACAGTGTTCGCAGGAGCTCGAAGGAGGTTGAACTTCCGGGTGTTGACGACGTCCCCCTGCTCCACCACGGGCCCACCAAAGGGCCCGCTGCCAAGCCTCATCCAGAGGGGGAGGTCATCACAAGGATCCTGATGCAAGATGGGAAGGAGTACCCTATCCAGTTTGGAGGAGGCCTGGAGCCGGAAGTGTTAAAGCAGCTTGAAGAAGTCGTCCGAAGCAACCTGGATATCTTTGCGTGGTCCTAGGAAGACATACCGGGCGTCAACCGCTCCATCATCAAGCACCCCCTGGCGGTCAACCTGAAGGCCCGCCTGGTGCGCCAGGGGCTCCGCAAGCTGTCCTCCAAACGAGCTGATCTCGCCAAGACCGAGGTGGAGAAGCTGCTCAGGGCTGGGGTCATTCGGAAGTCAGCGCATGTGTATCGATTTCACATCTTTGCATAAAGCTTGCCCCCGTGACCCCTACCTCATGCCTCACATAGACCAATTGGTCGACTCCAAGGCAGGTTCTGAGCTCCTCAGCTTCCTCGATGCATACTCTGGATATCATCAGATTTGGCTGAAGCAGGAAGATCAAGTTAAGACAAGCTTCGTTACTCTCTCGGGAGTTTTCTGCTATGTCCGGATGCCCTTCGGCCTCCGAAACGCTAGGGCCACCTTCTCCAGGTTGATATCCAAAGCCCTAGGTCACCAGATCGGTCGCAATATCGAAGCTTACATGGATGATATCGTCATTAAAAGTGCGGATAAAAACTGCCATAGCTCGGATATAGCGGAAACGTTTGATAGCCTCCGAAGGTGCGGGATTTGCCTTAACCCGGAGAAATGCGTCTTCGGAGCCCGGGCTAGGAAGCTGCTTGGTTATTTGGTTTCTAGTCCGGGTATCAAAGCCAGTCTGACCCAAGTCAGCGCGCTGCAGAACATGGCCCCTCCCAGAACTTGAAGCAGTCCCAGAAGTTGGCCGGGCGCCTCGCGACTCTCAACCGCTTCCTGGCAAGGTCAGTCGAGTGAAGTCTGCGTATATTCAAGGCGCTGCAGGGATCCAAGGACTTTGAATGGACTCTCGAATGTCAAGACTGCTTCGACAGCATAAAGGAATACCTCGTTAATCTTATTACCCTCGCTACACCCCGGAATGGTGATCCCCTCCTCGTCTATCTCACTGCCACGGGCTGTGCGGCGAGCGCGGCGTTAATTCAGGAAGAAGAAGCTGGTGGGAAGCTGATTCAGCGCCTAGTGTACTTCGTGTCTGAAGCCCTCTCCGGAGCAAAAACTCAGTACACCGAGCTCGAGAAAGTAGCATATGCCGTCGTCATGGCCTCCCAGAAGCTCCGACACTACTTTATGGCCCATGACATAGTCATCCCAACCGCTTACCCTCTGGGTGACATGTTCTGGAATAAGGATGCTACTGGACGAATTGGCAAGTGGTCAGTGGAGCTTGCTCCGTTCGGCATCACTTGCGTGGCCCGTACTGCCATTAAGTCTTAAATCCTTGCAGATTTTTTCGTCGAATGGATGCCGGTGGCAGACCATGCCCCTGATGAAGCTGGTGAAGGGGTGTGGACTGTTTATTTAGATGGTGCTTACCAAGCCTCCGGAGCAGGCGCAGGGGCAGTGATTGTTTCTCCCTCAGGTCAACAAGCATTGTACTCCGTTCGGTTGAATTTTAAAGCTACAAACAACATTGCTAAGTACGAGGGGGTGCTACTGGGCCTCCGCAAGGCGCATGCGCTCGGGGCCGCTAGAGTGATCGTCAAGACCGACTCTCAAGTCGTGGCCAGGAACGTGGGCAATAGTTTTGAAGCTCGGCACCCCAATCTCGCCGCATACCTCGAGGCCATTCGGAAGCTCGAGGCAACATTTAAAGGAATTTCCATCCAAAGCATTCGAAGAAGCAAGAATTGCCAGGCTGATATCCTCGCTAAAGCCGGTGCAGGTGGTAAAGCCCTCCCTCCCACTGCTTTCTTCGAGGATCTCGCCAAGCCATCTACATATCTCCGAGAAAGCACCCCGACTCGAGTTCCGATAGATCCTCCGGCGTCCTCGAAACCAGCCAAGATCCTTTGTACGGTCGACGGTGAGTGGCGAGAGCCCATCCTGCAGCTACTTAAAGGCGAAGTGGAAACTAAGCTTGGTACTGAGCTTGCGTGACTTCAGCTTCACGTGAGATCTTATCAGGTCATTAACAGAGTACTCTACGAGTTGAGTGTCTATTCCCTGCTGCTTCGGTGCATCTCTCGTACCGACGGGCAGTAGATCCTCCGAGAGATTCATGAAGGCTTGTGTGGTAGCCTTCTGACCCCTCGGGCCCTCGCCGGGAAAACTCTTCGTCAGGGCGTGTATTGGCCCACTAATGTCACCGATGCTGAAGATCTGGTGCGCACCTGTCAAGGGTGCCAATGGATGGGGCGGCGGAGCCATCAACCTCCCATTGCCCTGCAAATCATCGTGCCTATTTGGCCTCTAGCTCTATGTGGGATGGACCTTATCGGTCCATTTCCTAGGGCTAAGGGCAACCCGCGCTTTGCCGTCGTCGCCGTTGAGTACTTCTCTAAGTGGGTCGAAGCCGAGCTACTAACCACCATCACCTCCCAAAGCGTCCAGATGTTATTTTGGCAAAATATCGTCTGCCGATTCAGAATTCCCAAGCAACTCACGTTGGATAATGGCACTTAGTTCGATGCAAGCACTTTCAAGGCGTTCTGCGAAGAGCTTGGAGTCTAGCTATGCTTCGCAATGGTCCGGCATCCACAGTCTAATGGAGCCGTTGAACGAGCTAACAGGCATATACTTTTTTGCCTCAACAAGCATATCGTGGGTTTGGCTAAGGGCCTATGGCCCGAAGAGTTGCCCAAGATTTTGTTGTCTATTCAGACCACCCCTTCCCGAGCAACCGGCTTCACCCCCTTCTGGTTGTTGTTCGAGGACGAAGCGATGACGCCGACGGAGCTCCGGACTGGCTCCCTGCGGGTCACAACTCCAGAAGCCAATCAAGGGTGTGCCGTCTCCCTCAACCTCATGGAAGAATCAAGGCTCTGAGCCATCGCCAACCTTTCCAAGTATCAACAACAGAAGAAAGCATGGTATGACCCCAAAGTGAAGCAAAGCGAGTTCCAGCCAGGGCATCTTGTCCTTCGAGCGGTGGTCACCCCCACGAAGCTGGGAAATAAGTGGGAAGGTCCATACATCGTTGTCGGCTCCAGACGACCGGGGTCCTACCATCTGGCTACTCTAGAAGGCGAAGATCTGAAGCACACTTGGCATGCGGAGCATCTGAAGCGCTATTTTGCGTAATTCAACGTAGTACATTTCGCCTTTTTATTTTTCATTGTACTCGATTTGTCAGTTTCAATAATAAAATCTGGCGAAACTTTCTACCGAAGTGGACGCACTACGGTACTAAGTGTAATCCTAGCAGACTCGAAGGGTTCTGAGCTCCGACTCAAAGCACCCCATTCTGGGTTCCAAGCTCTGGCTCGAAGCACCCTACCTCAGGGTTCCGAGCTCCAGCTCGACGCACACCATTCTAGGTCTTGAGCTCCGGCTCGAAGAACACTACCACAGGGTTCCGAGCTTCGGCTCAATGCACCCCAACTCAGGGTTCTGAGCTCCGGCTCGAAGCACCCCATTTTGGGTTCTGAGCTTCGGCTCGACGCACCTTTCCTCAAGGTTCCGAGCTCTGGCTTGAAGCACCATCGTTTAGGTTCCGAGCTTCGGATCGACGCGCTCTATATCCGTGTTCCAAGCTCCGATTCGAGGCGCCCTATGATTGGTTTCTGAGCACCTGGACCACAGTGCCTCGCGTTCAAGTGTGGTGTTTCCGGCTCCCGATCTTACGTCCTAATGCATTGCGCCCAGCCGACAAGTCGCCTGCCCGCAAAGAGGAGGAGAAAGGAGTGGACAAGGAAGCAATCGGGATCCATCAGTGGAGCGAGCAAGATTTCGTAGGTTACACAGAACGTAGTCGATAGCTGTTACAAGGTCGAACTGAAAAGTAAAGCTAAGAGAACTCATCATCTAAGCCAAGTAGGAATCGGAAGCCTTTTTGGTCTTGAAGGGTGCTTGGGCCCCTCACACTCTCTCCGGTCCACGCCCCCGGAGCCGCGCGAATGGACTCCTTCTTCTCTTTCTTCTTCTGCTTCCTCTCCTCCTTCTTTTGAGCCCGGAAAACCTTCTCTGTTCTTCTTGAAGCTGTGCCCAGCTGCGCAAGCCTTGGTCTCCGAGCCCCGGTTCATTAGGGCCAGTTTCTTCATCGGACCAATTCACCGGCTCGGGCGACAAAGATGGAGCACGTGTCCTTTCCTCTTCTTCCTTGATAAAACCCAAGACCTCGTGAAGGACCTCGGGGATAATGTGCCCGTTGTCATCTCGAGGAACGTTGAAGCGTGCAGGTCGATCGGCCCTGAGGGCCTCAAAGATGGCCCATTGGTGCCGGAGGGCCTCACCCCCGTCAAGTATCTTGATGTCCGAATAACGAGGGTCACAGATACCCTAGATGATTTCCAAAAAACAACTTTCCTTTATTAATGGATTGCCAAAGTTTCTATCTATTAAAGGAGCTGCGATATTAAGGCCCTAAGGGAACTACACCTTCGGGTCCGGGAGGGGAGGAGTGACTGGGGGCTTCGAAGAGGACGGAGGAAGGCTCAATCGAATGGCCTCGTCTATCCAGGCCTTGACTGCGTCTGGGCCCTCCGCTCTCCAAGTCATCTAGAGAGCCCTCCAAGCTTGCGCGACCACTGGAGTCAGGGAAAGGAGATGGCTCCCCCCGAAGGCAACTGGAGGCGAGCTCGACGACGAAGGCAAAGTGCCCACGGAAGCCTCCAGTTGGTGAAGCACACCAAGGGCAGCCACCCGCGCCGACACCTCCCCGTACCTCAACACTGTGGAGCTTATCTGCCGGACAACGGCCTGGATAAACTTTAGCCGGTGGCTAAGGGGCCCCTGGGCGACGTCGAAGGCTACGCATCCCGTGCCATAGTGCTCCAGGACCCTTTGGAGGGACACCACAGTGTCAGTCGCGGTCTTCTCGCCCTAGGCTAGCGCCCTGGTCGTCGCTTCATTCTGGGCCAGGAGATCCGCGATAGTTCTCTCGATCTTGAGCCCCTAGATCTTCTGGATCTCCACGGCTGCGACCTTCGCCCGGAGCTCCTCCATCTCGGCGACCTAAACCTGGAAAGCACCAACCTCGCCTTTGATCCTGTCTGCTTCGGCGGCTTGGGCTCGGAGCCCCTCCATCTCGATGACCTAGGCCCAGAAGGCGTCGACCTTCACCTAGACTCCGGAGTGGCTTCCTCTAAGGACCCTCGAATTTGCCTCGTCATCCGATTCCGAGACGTCCACCACATCGACAGGGGCTTTGGCCCTCGCACCAGTGGCGTCTCCGGAGGGTGCAGGCGACGAGGCTGGTGCTCGGGAAAAGGTGCCTGGACAAGGGTTAGGTAAGCCGATTAGAAGCAGCGTAAGTGAAAATACTCAGGTAAGAGATCAGTGTGAGGCTTTGTACCTTCGTTCGTGGTCTCGGTCAGAGTGTCCGAAAACTAAATGTCTACGGGGGTGCGGGGCCGAAAGAAGAGATCATCCATCGAATTCATCGGGGATCTCGCCAACGCTACGGCTAATTTAGCCGCCATGTTGGCGCTCCCCTCAACCGCTCCCAAGGGGTCGGCCAACCCCTAGGTCCAGGCTATCTGTCTCTTGACTTCCGCAGGAGCTGGCGGAGACCCCCTCAGACACTGGGCCATGTGGAGGGGTAGACTGGGGAGACATCACTGCTCCCGCGTCGCCCGCCTCTGGTCTAGACTCTGGAGGAGACTACCGTAGATTCGCCGAAGCTGGAACCTCTCCGTCGTCGATGCCGTCGGAAGTCGGTCGATCAGACCAGAAGGCACCGAGGTTCGGCAGGGAATCATTTGGCTCTGTTCCCACCTCCCCGCTAGAGGACTCCCCCTCGGAATTGGAGGCGGAGGAGCGAGCCGGGGAGAGCCGCTTAGGGCCCTTCATGGTTTTCTTCTTCTTCAGGGGTGCCTCGGAGACTCCCCCACATCGAGATCCGCCACCCTCTTCTTCGAAGCCGGGCGTAAGCCGTCCGCCTCCGGGAGGGGTGGTGGAGAGAGGTTGAGCGTGTCCCACATGTGATTGAACCGCTCCCAAGACCTGACGGGCTCCATCATCCGCTTGTGCTCGGCCAGAGTGGGGGCCCCGAGGATCTTTTTGGCGACTCGGGCTAACTCATCGGGAGTCTTGGCGACGAGCAACCCTGCAATCAGGTTAAGTGTTTTATCATCTCCGCTAACTACCGAAGTCGTAAGGTGTTTGCTGCAGGGAAAAAGAAAGCGGTCGAACCTACCATGTTGGAGAGCTCCGCTGAGGTAGACTCATCCTGGGCACTCCGAAGCGAAGCCGGCCACGCCTCCTTCAGAGGCAGGATCTCGAGGGCGACGAACTCCTCCGTCAGGTCCCGCATGCTCATCCGGCGGGCGATGATCTAAAGGAGCCGGATGCGGGCGGAGATCGAGCTGGCATTGGCTTCGATGGTCGCCTCCCTTCGGAACTAGATGTGGCGCGGAGGTCTGGCGAGTCTGGAGTCCAGCCCGACTCGGACATAAAACCAACGGTGTATCCAGTTGGAGTACCACCGTTCGTTGATGGCCTTCGCAAGGAAGGAGTCGGCGTATTTCTTCCGAAGTTGGAAGTTGATGCTGCCGTATGACTGCACCAGGCCTTCCTTCTTCTTCGGTTGGCAGAGCGCCTCGTGCATCTGAGCGAAGACCTCCGTTTGGCCCTCGCAACCCTCCTCCCGCATGTCCCACTCGAAGATGGAGAGGTGGTCCATGGCGTTCGGGGATAGATGGGGCATTTTGAGGTGGAAGGCGTCGAGGACCCCCGCTAGGAGCTCTGAAGCGGGGAATCCTAGCCCCGTGTCGAAGAAAGCCTTGAAGATGACGACCTCTCCTTCGTGCGGTTCAGGGACGGTCTCCAGGCCTGACTTCCTAGCCTCCACGCCGGAGCCGAGGTGGTGCCGGGTCGCTATCACGATGGACTTGACCATGCACGCCGACTTCCCCAGCTCCAGAGTCTGTTCCCGAAACCTCTCCGACGCCGGGCGGAGCTCCCGGGGATCGCGGGTTTCCACCGAGCTGGGAGCCATTGCTGCTGCCACCCCTGTTGCTACTTGGTGCTGCAGGAACCGGGGGTCGACCGCTGCCGCGGGGGCTTCTCCCCGACATGCTTGGAGGCTACGGTGAAAAGAAGGTGGCTGAGAGCTAACGAAATGGAGGCGGCGATCGAGAGTAGTTGTGTGCTTGGTTGGCCGAGCAGGAAGGGGCCGGGTCTAGCCAGGAGGGGGTATTTATGTGCGCGAACCGTTGCTCAGTTCATTCAATGCCCTGCCTGTTCGTATTCCCCCATGCGCTAGTGTGCGCTGGGTGCACGGGAATTGCATTAAAGTCTCACCAGTCCACTCCTCCCATGCACCGGCACGTGACGGTCAAGCTGAAGATGCATTAAAGTCCTGTCGGTCCATTCCCCGCACACGCTGGCATGCGATGGTCATACTGAAGGTGCATTAAAATCCACCGGTCCAACTCTTCCCACGGGCTGGAGCGTGACAGTCACCCCGGAGCTGCTTCGTGGCCGTCGGCCAAGTCTCCCACCACGCCGACACGTATCGAGCGCACTGAAGCCGCTCCAAGGTCAACCCCGGACTTTGAAGCCTCGGAGCAGTCCCGAAGCATTCAGGGCGGACAACTGATTCACTACGAACGTCTGGGCCTCGCTGTGAGTTGATTTTCGATAGGATTAATCATCAGTACTATCTTGTGCACTTCCTTCCTCTTCCTCCGCATAGGGCCTTCTGTCAGAAAGAAGCGAGGGGCTACTGTTGGGGGAGATAATCTCGATGGAGCTTGGGAGCACGAGGGATGTGAAGTGCTGTTCGAAGTAAGGACCCCGCTAGCTGGAGGTTGGTGAAGGCATCGACCTTAGGATGGTACGGAGGCCAGACGCTCCCCTCGAAAGAAGTTCGGAAGACCTGAAGTTCTGAGGCCCGTGGTCTCCGAGCTACGAAGCCGACAGGAGGCCGGAGCCATATCCCCCAAAAGGTGCGAAGGGCCCAATGACGAGATGGATGACCGGGACCAGTTTGGTCAAGATGGTCTGGCGACATGATCGCGATCATCTACACAACATCTGGCGCTGCTGCCATGCTCTGAGCAGTTGATATGCTGTCAGGGCTACATTTCTTGTCTGTACTATAGGGCTGCAATTCTTGTCTGTACTATAGGGCTGCTTTAGGCAGTACTACTGTCAGATGGATTTTGGAAGTATTGGACTCCTTGTAGGGTTCCCCTATAAATACTCCCCCTCCCTAGGTGTAACACCCCAAGAATTAAAAGGAAATAAAATAAAGGAAAAATAATATTAAATGAATTTCTGAATATTGTTATTAAAGAAAACTCTGAAGAGAGCCCTATTAAAGCCAAACAGGGAGAAATATTCAAAATCTGGACTTGGAAAATTTATGGAATAAACTAGAGGCCAAGACATAATTTTAGAAAATTTTACAAATTTTTATCAAAAGTGATTCAACCCTTAATCAAATATATGAATTACTTCAATTATTTTAAATCAGAAAACACTTATTATTCTTAATGGGCCTCAACCTCGAATTCTCTCCAGCCCAGCCTAGCCCAAGCCGCCAGCCACCGACAGGTGGGACCAATCTGTCGGTGCTCGCGCCCCCTCTCTCCTCCCCGCACCCGTCCCCGCCTGGCCCACCTGTCAGCCACCCGTGCCCATTCCTCGCTCTCTGGTCGCCCGGCCCCGCCTGTCGGCCCTTCCTTTTCTGCTTCGCCCACTGACAGGTGGGAGCCACCTGTCAGCTTCGTCTTCTTCATGGAAGGGATCCCCCCTTCCTTTTCCCCGGCGACCCCCTTCAGATTTCTTGCCGCCGGCTGCCCGATCTCGCCAGATCGTCCCAGGATCACCTTCCTCGAGCACCACCGCCTCCTTTCCATCAAGCCGGCCCATTTTCGCGCTTAGGAAAGCTATCCGATGCTTTTGGAAACCCTCGTCGGAGAGGGAAGGAAACCCTCAGTTTCCTTCCGTTTAACCACCGCCGGTGACCCTATAAGTACCCCTCCCCTCTCCACACTCAGCCCACACCAACGCAGCCGTACTAGAGCGAAAGCAGAGCGCCGCCACCCTCTTTTTGGCCTTCGGTTCTGCTTCGACTCCGGTGAGCTCCCACCGATGATCTGCGCCGCCGTCACCCTAGCCGTCGCCAACGTTGTGACCGCCCGAGCCCACCCGTCCTCGGCCACCCCTCGGTTGGCCGTGGGACCCGTCGGATCACCGTCGCCATCAAGCTCCCAAAGACCCCCTTCCGTCTACACTTGCCACCATCGCCGTTCGTCGCCTTTCGTCGCCACCGAAGGTATGGCAAAGACCGCAACAACCTCCACTATCCATTTTAACCTAGAGCTAATCCCGTAGGCGCTCGCCGCCGCCGTCGCCACCGCGCCCGAACCCGCCGGAGCCGGAGACGAAGGGGGCTGAGTACCCCTTACGTCTGTGCCGTGCCGGACGGCACCCTGGCCGTACGATCACGATCGGAGGGCTAAGATTAAATCCTTTCAGGATTTAATCCTGGCCCTCAGATCCGGTCAAACCGGTACTCGGTGATCTCAGCCGTTGATCAACACTTAAAACCCCCGAGCGATCTCAGGCGTCCACGCGTACCCGTTCTCTATGTTTTAATCCTAGCCGTCCATTTTCATTTAAGCCACCCGCCTCACGCCTGATCGTTGGATCTGGATCCAACGGATCTGGTTGATCCGGTCCACGTGCACAGTGGCCCAGTCCACTGTGGGCTTGGCTCACCGTGGACCAGAGACTGTTTTTTAGTTTAAATAAAATTCCAGAAATTGATTTAAACTTTGAAAATTCATAACTTGCTCATTTTAACTCCAAATTTCACCATTCAATTTTTTTTAAATCTAGTATATTATTCTCTACACATTAATGCCATAAAAACAGTATGTTACTTTAGCACAAAATAAACTTATGTATTAAATGAATAAAAACCCCTTAAGGTTAAAATTATTAATTGAGAAAATAAATTAGGAAAAACCTTAAAATATAAGTTTTACTGTTTTTCACCAAACTTCAGAATATTAAAACCTTATTTCACATAATAAAACCCATAAACATGTATGTTTATTATTTGGTGGATTTTTATCTATTTATTGAATGTATTGTTTATTTTTCCGTATCGAGAAGACTATGAGTTCGTCGAGGAGCCGGAGTTCTATTCCGAGGTTCCACCATCCCCATTTGCTGATCAAGGCAAGTCATCGACCACCCCTGTGGAAACAGTTGATCATCATTGAGCCCATGTTTTAATAAATTATCGCTATAACTCATAGGATAATAATGCATTAGTCAAATATCAAGCCCTATAGTTATATATTTATTAGATCCCCGTCCTTGTGTGCAAACCCAAGCCATGCTTATCGAGCCTTAACTCCTTGTCACTCTACAAATATTATATTAGCTAGTGCCCAATGTACCGGCACAACTGCTATAGGATAAAAGAATGAGTCGTAGATAGTTGGATTCTGATATATGAATTTCCCTGTTATTCTCGTCTCTGGACTTTGTTGGACTTGGCTATGTTATAAGTATAGTGGGTTCCGGGTGCAAGCTCGGGCATTGGTTGGTCGCACCCGGGGCACTATAAGGACCAGTCTGCGGGATCTGTTGCAAAGCACTTCCGTACCAACCACAAGTCTAATGGGTAAGTCCTAACTGGAAGTATGGAACAATCCGACTCGATGCACCATAGTGGAGGGGGCAAGGGGCAAGCCTGCGGGCGACTTGTACCGACGAGGCTCAAGGAGGGGTATGGTGAGGCACCGACGCGTTGGGGCACCATATGAAACCTATAAGAGGGTGTTGTTGAGTCGAGGCGAACCATATGGAAGGTTTTGGCACGAGTTCTCGTGAAATGGGTCATCTCGTTACACTTTGGTGTAAGTGATGAGTGCGTGCCTTGTAGGTACAGTGGTACATCTCTGATCAGAGTAATTTAATCTTTTCGAAAAGCCGAGCCCACGGTCAAGGGCGGGTTGTGTGACTATTCGCAGTTAGTTTACAATTGCTTGAATGGTTGAGTTATTCATGGCATGTAAGGACTGTTGTGCGAGGAGGTAAAACGTACTCCTCGAGTTAGAAGAGGATGATGCATACACATGTTTACGTTTCAGTACTAATAAATTGTTCACATTTAATTGCTTTACAAATTACGCGCTTCCGCAAACTTAGCCACTATCTCCCTTGTTATTATCTTGCATTATATTTGCATTCGGTGGCTTGCTGAGTACATCTGTACTCACCCCGTTGACTTACACCATCAGAGCTCTACTACGAGGAGGATGAAGGTCTGGAGTAGCGACTCAGTCAAGGCGAGACTGGAAGGAGGCGTTCATCTAGGACCCTTGATTTTATTAGTTTCTCTTCACTTTTATTCACTTTTGTATTAATGCGGTCTATGAACCGTGAATGATTGCCCGTATTGTACGTGGTCGCTTGATGAACGTCTTGGTTTATTGATTTTCTTTGGAATTTCAATAAAAGTCCTGATTTGATAAATCGGGGCGCGACACTAGGTTGTAAACGACAAGGAGACTTGATCCAAGAAACACTTTGATCTGAGCTTCTCATTCCACACACATTCTCAAACCTATTGGTCTAGTCCACTGTTCCAACACCCACATTCTCCACGCCGTCGACTCCATCATCTCCCTCAGGACGTCCTCGACCCCGGCCACCCCCTCCGTCACCGTCAAAGCCCACCAGAGCACCGTCCCGCCGTTGACCCGAGACGTCTCCTCCGAACCTGCACGTCACCAGCCACCACCCGACGACCTCAGGCCCCCGCAATGGTATAATCGTGCTCCCCTCATCATCCTGTTTCCATTTCTGCACTCTGTTAGGGCCCCTGGCCATCACCGTCACCGCTAGCCCATCACCACCCCTTGGCCGTTGCCGGAGAAGATGACTGGCATGGGTAATTACTCGTGCCATTTCGGATTCCACCTCCGCCGCTCGATCTGGACTGCTCATCTGATGGAAGTGGTATCGTGTGCTCTCAGTACTTAGATCTTCATTAAATCTGCATCGTAGATCCGTACCAATTCGGTTGTTTTAATCTCAGCCGTCGGTTTTCATTTAAAATACCCGCCTCGCCCTCGTGCGTCCGATCGCCAACCAACGGCGATCCGTGATCCGGCTCACGCGCACAGTGCGCGGGTTCACGGTGGACTCGGCTCACCGTGGACCGGCAACTGTTTTAGGGTTTAATTAATTTCCACAAATTATTAAAACTTAAAAAATTCATAACTTCTTCAAATTAACTCCAAATTTAACCATTCAAATTTTAGAAAATTCACCAGTTTATTCTCTACATTCTGGACCAATTTACTTAACATATTTGTACCGTTTATTACCCAAAAATAATATCAAAAGTAATGTTTAATCTTTAAAAAATAATGTTTACCCCATTTTAACTCTAAAATCCATCAATTTAATTTTAGAAAGTTTCTCTTATGTTTTCCACAACTTTAGCCAATTTAAATGAAATGATTGTACTGTTTATCTTTGTATGCTTAAATTGATTGTTGTTTTTGTTTTGTGGGCTGTGAAGACTACAACGCCATCGAAGAGCCGGAATACTACCCGGAAGTCCCACCATCACCATTTTTCGAACAAGGCAAGTCACCCCACTAAACTTTTGAGCATATTGAACCTAGTTTTCTCAAAATATCGCTAAAACCCATAGGTTATAAATGCATTAGTCAAATTGAGAGCCTTACATTATATTTATTTAGATCCCCGACCTTGAAGTGCAAACCCAAGCCATGCTATTGAGCCTAAACCCCTTGTCACCATGATAACAATATTATTATATAGTGTCCAATGTATTGAACCAATCGCTATAGGATAAACATGAGTCATAGATACTTTGATTCTATTATATGATCCCCATGATTTCTCTCACTCCTAGAATTCTATTGAATATGGAGTTATGGCATAGTATGTTAGCATGGTGGGTTCCGGGTGCAAGCAAGGATATTGGTTAGTCGCACCCTAGGCACTATAAGGACTGGTCTGTGGGATCCATTGCAATACAATTCTGTACTAACCACAAGTCTAGTGGGTAAGTCCTAACTGAGGTATGGGGTGTTCCAACTCGAGGCACCACTTGGAGATGGGTCAAGCAGCACCTGCGGGCGGCTTGTACCGACGTGGTATAAAAGGGGGTGCGATGTTGTCCAGTACGCTAGCGCGCCGGTGAAACCTAGAGCAGGTGTTATTGGATTGGAGCATCTCATGCTAAGGTTTTGGCACGAGTTCCCATGGTATGGGTCATCTCGTTACACTTTGGTGTGGGGGATGAGTGCGTGCCTTGTGGGTACAGTAGTACACATTTGATCAGAGTTTAAATCTTTTCGAAAAGCCAAGCCTATGGTCAAGGGCGGGTTGCGTGACATCTCGCAGTTAGTTTATATTTATGAGTGTTGCATGATGACTTGGCATGTAAGGACTGTTGAGTGAGGAGGGAAAATGTACTCCTCAAGTTAGATGATGTTGCATTGTTCATGTTTATGATTCTGTACAATTAAATTTGACCACGTTAAATGCTGCAACTTGAAAATGTACTTTTCCGCACTTTAAAGCCTTATCATTCCCTTATTATTACCCTGCATTATTATTGCATTCTCGGTGGCTTGTTGAGTACTTCTGTACTCATACCCATTGGAAAACACTTCAGAGACTGCGTACTATGATGAGGATGGTCCGGAGTACCGACCCAGTCAAGGACGCGAGACTGACAAAGATGTTCATCATGTAGTTTTATTTTCTTAGTTTCTTTTAATTTTATACTTATGTAATAATGTGGTCTGCGAACCATGGATGATTGACCATCTGTACGTTGTCGCATGATGGATATCTTGTTATTATTGTTTTTCGGTGGAAATTCAATAATGTCTTGATTTTATTAAATTCGGGCTCCCCACACCTTCGGTGCCCTAATCGGTCGGACCGGCGTTAGCACTCCGGTCAGACTGAAGTGTGGATGCGAGGGGTCAGTGAATAGGGCTCTGAACGGGGGTCTTTGACACCTCGATCAATCGGACCGAAGGTATTCCTTTGGTCAGACTAGAGGGTACCCGAGGCTCTAGAGTTTGACGTGAAGGGGGTCCTTGATGCTTAGAAGTCCTGTGGTGTGAGGGGCTCAGTCAGACCACATGTAGAGCTCCTGTCAGACCAATGGGCTCTGGTGCGAAGGTGGCCTTCGGCGCGATGAAGACCTCTAGTGCGATGTAGGCCGAGTCCGGTCAGACCGAGTCAGGGCCATTGGTTGGACCGGCGCGTGCCGACAACACCTAGTTGGATTGGCTATAGATGGTCGGTCGGACCGACAAGGGTGACGACAAAGCCTCCAGCTTGGTGACGATCTCTCTGGTGACTTGGATTGTTGTAGTGGAGTTGGTTTGACGAAGACGACAACCTTGATTCCTGCAAAACACAAGAAACCGACGACAATTCGGCCTAGGGACCGAATCACTGGTAAAAACTGATAAAATGATAAAAAACCCAATTGAGGGTGAAACATAAGGTTTTCGGATCAAACCCACAAAGAACTCGCTGTAGCATGGTGAAGTACGAACAATTTACTGATCAAATTGACAAAGATCTACTGCTAGGAGTAAAGTAATGCTAGGGTAAAAGGTAGATTGAAAAGTAAAGGTACGATTCAAAACTAGGGTTTTGAAGTATTGATCTGTGGAGATACAATTTGATAGGCCTCACCCCTATATTGATAGGGGTTGGTCTTAAGTTTCCTGACACCTACTCTGTCACGCCCCGATTTAATAAATCAGGTCTTTTATTAAAATTCCAAAGAAAATCAATAAACCAAGATGTTCATCTAGCGACCACGTACAATACGGGAAATCATTCACGGTTCGTAGACCGCATTAATACAAAAGTGAATGAAAGTGAAGAGAAACTAATAAAATCAAGGGTCCTAGATGAACGCCTCCTTCCAGTCTCGCCTTGACTGGGTCGCTACTCCAGACCCTCATCCTCCTCGTAGTAGACGGGCTCTAATGGTGTAAGTCAACGGGGTGAGTACAGATGTACTCAGCAAGCCACCGAATGCAAATATAATGCAAGATAAATACAAGGGAGATAGTGGCTAATTTTGCGGAAGCGCGTAATTTGTAAAGCAATTAAATGTGAACAATTTATTAGTATGGAAACGTAAACATGTGTATGCATCATCATCTTCTAACTCGAGGAGTACGTTTCACCTCCTCGCACAACAGTCCTTATATGCCATGAATAACTCTGTCATTCAAACAGTAGTAAACTAACTGCGAGTAGTCACACAACCCGCCCTTGACCGTGGGCTCGGCTTTTCGAAAAGATTTAATTACTCTGATCAGAGATGTACCACTGTACCCACAAGGCACACACTCATCACTTACACCAAAGTGTAACGAGATGACCCATTTTATGGGAACTCGTGCCAAAACCTTCCGTATGGTTCGCCTCGACTCAACAGCACCCTCTTATAGGTTTCATATGGTGCCCCGACGCGTCGGTGCCTCACCATACCCCCCTTGATCCCCCTTCGGTACAAGGCGCCCTGAGGGCTAGCCCCTTGCCCCCTCTTCTATGGTGCAGAGAGTAGGAGTGTCCACACTTCCAGTTAGGACTTACCCACTAGACTTGTGGTTGGTACGGAAATGCTTTGCAACAGATCCCGCAGACCGGTCCTTATAGTGCCCCGGGTGCGACCAACCAGTTTCCGAGCTTGCACCCGGAACCCACCATACTTATAACTTAGCCAACTCCAACAGAGTCCAAAGACGAGAATAACGGGGAAATTCATATATCAGAATCCAGCTATCTACGACTCATTCTTTTTATCCTATAGCAGTTGTGCCGGTACATTGGGCACTAGCTAATATAATATTTGTAGAGTGACAAGGAGTTAAGGCTTAATAAGCATGGCTTGGGTTTGCACACAAGGACGGAGATCTAATAAATATAAGTGTAGGGCTTGAAATTTGACTAATGCAATATTATCCTATGAGTTATAGCGATAATTTGTTAAAACATGGGCTCAATGATGATCAACTGTTTCCACAGGGGTGGTCGATGACTTGCCTTACTCCGTGAATGATGAATGTAGAACCTCGGGGTAAAACTCGGGATCTTCAACGACGTTGTAGTCTTCTCGATACGGAAAAAGTAAACACAACATTCAATAAACAACCCAAAATCAAGCATACAAGCATACATGTTTTGTTGGGTTAAGTAAAGGAGATAGAGTCTTAAAGTTTAGGGAATTGTTACTTAAATATGTAAGATTGATTTCTAATGAGATTTCTGAATTTTATGACTTCATGTAATTATTTTTCCTAGGGGTTTTTATTTTCCCCTTTTTAAAGTTGAAGTAAAAAGTTATAAAATAGCTTTAATGTTTTTATGGCATTAATTTAGTGACATTAAGTTATTTAGGTCTTCTGAAGTTGTTATATAAGTTTTTAGAACATTTTCATGAAGTGTTGACTTTTCATTATAAGAATTAATCAAATGTTTAAAAGGGCTTTTGCAATATTATTAATTAATAGATTAAAGTGGGCAGAGTGAACATGCTATTTTTGGTTGCATTGATACAGTGGAATAAATTCATTAAGTCCTCTGAATTTACTATATAAGTTTTCATGATATTTTTGTAAAGTGTTGCATTTCTGTTATATGAGTTAATCATTTATCTTAAAGGGCCTTGGAAATGTTATTAATAAAATGAAATGGGCAAAATGAATCATTATATTTTTATTGGCTTAGAAACAGTGTAATGGAGTCAATATATCATCTGAAATTAATATATACATTTTTAAGAGTTTTTCTGAATTATTTAAATGAAATAATAATTAAATCCTAAAGGGGTCTTTTCTTGATTATTTAATAAGAATAGTTTGTGCCAACTAAACATATTATTTTTATTGCATAAAAGTGTAGAGGATAAAAATACAAATTTTGCAGAATTAAAATGGTGAAATTTGGAGTTAAATTGAGCAAGATATGAATTTTAGAAGTTTAAACTATTTTCCTGAATTTTTATTTAAACAGAAATCAGGCGTGGGTCCACGGTGAGCCAGGTCCACCATGGACCAGCGCACTGTGCGCGTGGGTTGATCGGATCTGGACCATTGGATCCAGATCCAACGATCAGTGGTGGGGCAGGGGCACTTAAGTGGCAATCGACGGCCCTCAACGCCCGATACCTCTTCGGCTAAGATCAAGGGCCAGGATTATATCCGTGGCTGATCTAATCTCAGCCGTCCATCCGCGATCGCACGGCAGAGCGCGTGTCCGGCACGTACACAGCACGGGGAAGACAGACGTCTTTGTCTCCGGCTCCGGTCGAGCGGCGGTGAGCGACGGTTGACGGCGGCGAAGGCCTACGGCCCTAGGCGACGACTGAAATGGATAGAGGATAGGGAGGGGAACATGATGGTACCGGTGGCGGCGGGGGATGATGACCGGGGGTGATCAACGTTGAGGAGAGGGCGGCAGAGCTCCTCGGGGTCCACGGTGGCGGCGTGTTTCGTGGGTCTTCACGGCCAACCTTAGCGAGGCCGGGGTGGAGGGCGTGGAGGCGGTTCTAACGGTGGCGACGGCGAGGGCAAAGTCGTTTTTAGTCACCGGCGAGGGGTGGACGGAGTGGGAGCAGGGGAAATGCCAAAAATGAAGAAGGCGGCGGCTCGGGATGGGGAGGGCTTGAGGGGTTTCGGTGTGGGAGGATTGCGGCGAGCACCGGGGTTCTTATAGCGTCGTCGGCGGTGAAGTTTGGAAGGGTAAATGGGGGAAACCCGAGGGCTTCCAAAATTGGCGCCGGTGAGGTTTCCATCCACACGGCATCCTTCCAAATGTGCCGGAACCACGTTGCTTTTAAGCGGAATGGGATCTCCGGCGAATAGGGAAGGGGGTCTCAGGCTCGATCTGGTGGTTGGGGGAGAACACCTTCCATCGGAGAAGAAAGACCTGCCAGGTGGCCCCCACCTGTCAGCGGCTGCGAGCGAAAAGGAAAAGGCTGACGAGCGGGCCATGTTTGGCAGCGACCGAGGGGGATGCGGGAGAGGCTGGCGAGTGGGACCGGCCAGGCGCGAGCGGGCGGGGAGCGGGGGAGGGCGTGCCGACAGGTGGGTCCCGCCTGTCGGTGGGCGCGGCCGGACTGGGCTGGGCCGAAAGGCCTTTGGATGGGAAAACGGGGTTGCGGCCCAATAAGATTTGAAATTGTT
Source organism: Zizania palustris (assembly GCA_019279435.1). Classification (NCBI taxonomy): domain Eukaryota; kingdom Viridiplantae; phylum Streptophyta; class Magnoliopsida; order Poales; family Poaceae; genus Zizania; species Zizania palustris. The sequence goes on along the minus strand of JAAALK010000287.1, from coordinate 60,802,055 downwards.
TTCCTGTTTAAAATAATTCCAGAAATTTAATTATTTGATTAAGGCTTGAAGCACTGTTGCTAAAATCTTGTAAAAATTCTCAAAAATATTTCTTGGCCTCTAGTTTATCCCATAAAATTTTCAACTTCAGATTCGAATTATTTCTCCCTGCTTTGCTTTATTTGGATTCTTTTAGCCTTTTTCTTTCATTTAATAAATCATTTATTCCAGAAAATTCATTTCCCTTATTTTTATTTTATTTTAATTCTGGGGCTGTTACACGCGGGGAGTAGTCGAGGCGAAGCCTGTCATGATGAAGTGTGCCGGCGAAGCCTGTTGTCGAAGCCTGTGATCCTGTCGAAGGATGTCCTAGGGACCTCCGGAACTGATCTCTCAGCTCCGAACACCTCCGGCGAAGGGGCTCCGAATGGGAGAACCTGCAACAGGGATGATGCGAAGTACCAATTCGGCCTTAGGACCGAATTTGCAAGGTGTTGCATGGGCTAGCGAAGGTAGCAATCTATTACGCAGATTAGTGGATACTTCACAGGCGAAGTAACAAGGTGATAGCAATCTGTTACGTAGATTAACGGGGACTTCACGGGCGAAGTACCAAGTCTTACCACTGTTCCGTAGTGGCGAACGGAGGGCTTTCGGGCAAACCCACGAAGAGGTACAGGAAAGTAAAGGTAAAAGTAAAGGTATGATCAAAGCATTGCTTTGGTTTGGTTTGTGTTGGGGGGCTCTCTACGCCGGCCAGGCCTCTCTATTTATAGAGGGTTAACTCTAATCTAATATACTATTAATCCGGCTGGATAGGGATAAAGATTGAGCTGGAAACACGTCAAACTCTATCTCTGCCGAGGTGGGCCTCGGCTAGGCCCGCTGAGGCCTGCTCCTTGGGCCGAAGCTTCAGTAGCGTGGGCTTCGGCCAGGCCCGTCGAGGCCTGCTCCTCGGGCCGAAGCTTTGGTAGCGTGGGCTTCGGCCAGGCCCGTCGAGGCTTGCTCCTCGGGCCGAAGCTTCGGCAGCGTGAGCTTCGGCCAGGCCCGTCGAGGCTTGCTCCTCGGGTCGAAGCTTCGGCAGCGTGGGCTTCGGCCAGGCCCGTCGAGGCTTGTTCCTTGGGCCGAAGCTTTGGCAGTGTGGGCTTCGGCCAGGCCCGTCGAGGCTTGCTCCTCGGGCTGAAGCTTCGACAGCGTGGGCTTCGGCCAGGCCCGTTGAGGCTTGCCCTTGGGCCGATGCTACGACAACGTGGGCTTCCGAAGCTTTTGGCAGTATGGGCCTCTGAAGGCCCCCTGGCCGAAGCCCATGGGCTGGCTGGAGGCTTTCAGAGCCTATAGTTGGATGGGCTTCGGCCCTGTAGGGCTTCGGACAGACCCTGGACATGTGTATTTTTGGCCCAAATCACCAAAATTTGATATTTTGACAATCTAGCCATTAATGCCATTTTCTGCTATCAACAGATTGTAACGCCCCAATTTTACCAAATCGGGACATTATTGAATTTCCATAGAAAAACAATTATAACAAGATGTCCATCATGCGACAACGTACATACGATCAATTATTCGTGGTTCGCAGACCACATTATTACATAAGTGAAAAATTTAAAAGAAATTACGAAAACAGAACTACATGACGAACATCTTCTTCAGGATCGTTGTCTTGACTGGGTCGCTACTCCAGACTATCCTCCTCGTAGTACGCACCCTCTGAAGTGTTTGTCCAACGGGTAAGAGTACAAAAGTACTCAACAAGCCACCAAGAATGCAATAATAATGCAGAGTAATAACGAAGGAATGATAGTGGCTTAAAGTGCGGAAAAGTACATGTTTCAGTTGCAGCATTTAGTGTAGTCAAATTTAATTATGCAGAATAATAAACATGAACAATGTAACATCATCTAACTCGAGGAGTATGTTTTCCCTCCTCGCTCAACAGTCCTTACATGCCAAGTCACCATGCAACATTCATAATTGTAAACTAACTGCGAGTAGTCACGCAACCCGCCCTTGACCGTGTGCTCGGCATTTCGAAAAGTTTTAAACTTTGATCAGAGGTGTACCACTATACCCACAAGGCACACACTCATCCCACACACCAAAGTGTAGCGAGATGACCCATACCACGGGAACTCGTGCCAAAACCTCAGCATGAAATGTTCCAATCCGATAACACCCGCTCTAGGTTTCGCCGTTGCGCCCGGCCACTCCGGGCTAACGTCGCACCCTCTTTTGCGCCACGTCGGTACAAGCCACCCGCAGGTGCTGCTTGACCCATCTCCAAGTGGTGCCTCAAGTTGGAACGCCCCATACCTTAGTTAGGACTTACCCAATTGACTTGTGGTTAGTACGGAAATGTATTGCAACAGATCCCACAGACCGATCCTTATAGTGCCCCGGGTGCTACCGACCAATGCCCTAGCTTGCACCCGGAATCCACCATGCTTACACACTTAACCAAAACTCCATAACCAACAGAATTCCAGGGATGAGAGAATAATGGGGATCATTAAATAGAATCCAAGTTTCAATGACACATTTTTAGCTTATAGTAGTTGTGTCAATACATTGGACACTATCTAGTAATACTAGTAGTATGGTGACAAGGAGTTTAGGCTCAATAGCATGGCATGGGTTTGCACTTCAAGGTCGTTGATCTAAATAAATATAATGTAAGGCTTTCAATTTGACTAATGCATGTATAACCTATGTGTTTTAGCGATAGTTTAAGCAAACTAGGTTCAATATGCTCAAAAATTAGTTTGGTGACTTGCCTTGCTCAGCGAATGGTGACGGGGGACCTCGGGGTAATGCTCCGGTTCCTCGACGGCGTCATAGTCTTCTCGATACGAATAATAAACATAACATTTAATTAAACAACCCAAAATCACACAACAAGCACATAGGTTTTGATTAGGTTAAATTAAGGGAAATCAAGTTATTAATCTTCTGAAATCATTATCTAAATTTTTAAGGTAAATTTGATGGAGTTAAGAATTTTCTAAAAGGAATTAAAAATGTGACATAATCTTCTTTAAACTTCCTATTAATAAAAAAGTTCTGAATAAACCTACTATTTTTATTGCGGAAACATGAAGAGAATAAAAATATAAATTTTCTGAAATTGAAATGGTCAAATTTGAAGTTAAAATGAGCAAGATATGAATTTTTGAAGTTAAAAAAAATTTCTGGAATTTAATTTAAACCAAAAACAGTGGCCGGTCCACGGTGAACCGAACCAACCGTGAACCCACGCACTGTACGCGTGAGCCGGATCGCGGATCACCGTTGGATCGCGATCGGACACGCGAGGGCGAGATGGGCGGTTTAAATGAAAATGGATGGCTAAGATTAAAAGATCGAAACTGTACGCGATGGATGGCCTAGATTCAATACGGGTTTTAAATACAAATGGACGGTCCAAATTAAAATGTACCGATTCGCTGAGATATGATGGCACTGATTAAACTGGCTGAGCGATTTAATCACCACCGTTGGATCACGATCGCATGGCCATGGTCAAATCCGACACGGCACGGGTACTTTACTCATGCCAGTCGTCTTCTCCGGCGACGACGATGGGCTAGCGGCCACGACGAGCGACAGCGGCCAGATCTAAGGGCTAAAATGGAACCAATAAAGTGTGGCGGTCAAGAGGGTACTGTCGGTGAGGCTTGGGGTCGTCAGAGCGGGGTTGGCGTCGAGCGAGGGAGGCGAAGTCTATCGGGTCCTCGTCGGCGGCGGGGTTCCGGTGGGTCTCGTCGGCGAAGGAGTGGTGGCCGAGGTCGGGGTGGCATCGGTGGTCACGATGGTGCGGTCACCGAGGGCAGAGGAAGGCTCCGGTGATGGCGAGTGGCGATTGGAGTGCGGGCGGCGGTGTGGTGTTAAAAAGCGGAGTCTGGGTGCTTCGTTCGGGTTGGGTGCAGTCGGTCGTGAGGACTGAACGCGGTGGTGGCCGGGGACTTAAATAGGGGAGCCGGCGGGGTAAATAGCCGGTGAATATATGGAAAGCCGAAGGAGGTTTTTGATTTCTCCGGTGAGGTATTGCCATGCATGCGCTGTGATCCCGGGGTTTAAAAGCGTTGCTTAATGGGGGAAACAACCGGCGGATCTTGTGGAGCATTAACGCGGTGCCAATTTCACGGAAGGGGGTCGGCGCTAGCGGATTGCGGAGTTAGGGCTTCGGGCCGACGAGGTTTGGGGCGGCGCGAGGAGGAAGACGGGTCTGACGGGTGGGGGCCATTGTCAGCGGACGGCTGCGGGTCAGGCTCGGGCGGAAATCTTGGCGCCGACAGGTGGGCTTGGTCCGGGTGCGCGCGGAGAGAGGGGGGCTTCTGACGAGCGGGTTCCGCTTGTCAGCGAGGGGCGCGGTGTGGAGTGGGCTGGGCCGGCCTATGGAGGGGGAAAAGGGAAAAGGAGCCGTTACTGTTTAAATTTATTTTTGAATAAATATAATTTCTGAAATTGATTTAAAATATTAGGCTTGCTTCCATGTGTGAGAAAAATTTGTAAAAATTCTCAAAAATAGGTCATGGCCTTGGGATCATATAAAAATTTTCTTAGACTCAAGTTTGGATGTTTCCTCTTGGTTTTAGTTTACTTGGGCATTTTCAGCTTTATAGGAAATTCAAGAATAATCTTTCTTAGAAAAATAAAATGTATTTTTACCTCTTTGGAAATTTGGGGTGTTACAATGATGACCCAAGAAAGATAGTCAATTTCGAGCCGACAATGATTTCCAAGAGCCTCATAAGAATGTAAATATTATCTTCGGAGGTCCCACATCAGTAGAAACGAAAAGGCAACAGAAGATTCTGGATTGTCGCATCAATGTCATGGTATTCGAGGAAATTCAATAGCTACAGTAGTCGAAAGTCTCGATCACCTTCTCTCGAGATGACCAGTGGACAAAAATACCCAAAAATTGGCTACTGGCCACTGGTTGTTGACCTAGTGATACTCAAAGTGCACATGAGGCAGGTTTTTATCAACAGAGGGAGTGGACTGAACATCCTCTTTCGCTTGTCCCTCATCGATCTCAGCATCTCGGTCGACAACCTCCAAAAGGAGAATAACTTCTCATTTTATGGTATCATACTTGGGACGAGATTGGTACCACTAGTTTCAATAACTCTACCAGTCACGTTCAGTTCTCGAGATAACTATCAGACTGAGCACATCATCTTTTGGGTCGCTGAATATGACATTTTGTTTTACGCCATCCTTGGAAGGCAATCCATATCCAACTTTACGACCATTTGGCACTACCCATTCTTGGTGCTCAAGATGTCGAGCCTTAGTGGATTTATCACTATTCGAGGAAACATCGACACCTCCCACACATGTGAGAAGGGCAGTCTTGCCCTAGCAGAGGTTGTCGATCTATCGGCTCGAATGTAGGAAACCCTCAAGCAAGTTCGCTCACACCCTCCCAAGTCCTCGGAAATTCCATTCAATGCACCAACCACTTTGGGGATCTCATCCACACCCTAAAACACCAAGAAAATAGCCCTCTTCGATGTAGACCCAACAAAGACTGACTATTGGGGCAGGGCTCGACCCCAAATAGAAAATCGTGCTTGTCAGCTTCCTGTGCTCCAACATGGACATCTTTGCATAGAAGCCCTCTGATATGTCTGAGGTTCCTCAGGAGCTAATCGAGCATGAACTCTATGTATACCCAACTACAGAGCTAATAAAGTAGAGACTACAAATATTTTCCCAAGATAGGAAAGAAGCAATCAAAGTCGAAATCACCCACCTCTTAGCAGCATGATTTATCCGCAAAGTTTACCATCCTGAGTGGTCACTAATCCAGTCCTAGTAAGGAAAAAAGATGGTATAATAGCGAATCTGTGTTGACTACATGGACCTAAACAAACACTTCCCAAAGGATCCCTTTAGGATGCTACTTCCTATGCTTCCTTGACTACTACTATGGCTACCACTAGATCGACCTTAAAGAAGAATACCAGGAGAAAACATCCTTTATCACACCTTTTGTAGCATACTATTACACAACCATGTCCTTCAGTCTTAAGAAGGCATGGGCAACCTATCAGCGGGCCATGCAACGATGTCTTTCAGAGAAGATATGTCGTAACATCGAGGCATATGTTGATGATGTGGTCATAAAATCAAGAGAAGGAGACAATCTCGTCAGTGACATTACCGAGACATTCACCAACTTGCAAAAATTTTGATGGAAGCTTAACCTTGAGAAGTGTGACTTTGGGGTACTATCTAGACAACTACTCGGGTTCATCATCAGCAATTGGGGCATTGAGGCTAACCTTGACAAAATAATGACGATAATGAAGATGGACAAACCCAACAACGCCAAAAAAGTCCATAAGATCACCGATTGCATGACAACCATTGGGAGATTTATCTCCCTTCAAGGGGAAAGAGGAACTCCCTTCTTCAAGTTATTAGAGAAAGATGACAATTTTCAATGGACAATTGAGGCAGATGACACATTCTCTGCGTTGAAGAAATTCTTGACCACACCCCCAATCCTTATAGCTCCAAATCTAGAAGAGGTCCTCATCCTCTACATCATTGCCACAACCAATATCATCAGTACAACCATAGTAGTTGAGCGACCCAAAGAAGAACATGTCTTATTAGTCCAAAGGCCGTTAAATTTCATACCAGAGGTCCTCAGCCTATCAAAAGCAAAGTATCCACAAGTAGAAAAGCTCTTTTACGATGTCCTTATCACCACTCAAAAGTTGAAAAATTATTTCCAAGCCCATAAGATCATGGTCATGACAAAATACCCACTAGGCGACATACTCCATAATCGAGATGTAATAGGAGAAATCATAAAACAAGTATTCAAGATGGGAGAATATACGATGGAGTTCCGCTCCCGTACCATTATAAAATCACAAGCCCTCACCGACTTCATCACCAAGTGAACCCAAATACAGCTACACCTGGGCCAAGAAGAAAAAGAATACTGAATAATTTACTTCAATGACTCCCTCAGCATAGATGACACAAGTGTAGGAATTCTCCTTATCTCCCCAAAAGGATAGGAGTTGCACTATGTACTACAATTGCTATTTAAAGCCTCAAACAATGCGGTAAAATACGAAGCCTTGCTACACGACATCCAGATATCTATATCCCTCGGGGTCAAGTGGCTTATGGTCCATGGAGACTCTAAGCTAGCTATTTGCTAGGTCAACAAGGACTGGTCTTGCACTAGTAACAATATGGATGCCTACTCCGTTGAGGTACAGAAGCTCAAAGACAAGTTCCTAGGATTGGAATTCCATCGTATTCCGTATGATGATAATTCAATAGTTTATGCCCTTACCCACCTTGGTTCCTCTTGGGTGATGGTCACCAAGGGCGTATTCATCCAAGAGCTCATCAAACCATCAATCAAGGATGACACAAACCAAAGCACTAGCTCATTGACAATCATTGCCATGCTCGATGACGCCAAAGATTGGAGGTAGCCTTTCATCAACCATATCATGAAAGGCACAGTCCCAAAATACAATACCCTAGTTGAACGGTTAATAAGATGAAGAAAGTAATATGTGATCATTTAGGATAAACTATACAAGCACACGACTTCAACAAAGGTACTTCAAAAGTGCATCTCACCAAGTGAGGGCCTCCGAATCCTTAATGAAGTTCATGTAGGGGCATGCAACAATCATGTTGGGGCAAGGACCTTGGTTGGTAAGGCGTTTCGATAAGGCAATTCTATGCCAAACAAAGTCACCTCCCGGTTCAAGCCCTTCAAATAATCGCGTCAACTTGGCCCTTCTCTTTATAGGGGCTTGATATGGTAGGACATTTTCAAAAGTCTCACTAGGGCATTGACTGACTCCTCTATCGATAAGTTTACCCAGTGGATGGAAGTCATGTCCCTGAAAAACTGCATGACCTAGAAAGTAGCACAATTCATCGAAGGAATCACATACAAGTTTGGCATCCCAAACTAAATAATAAACAACCTCGATAGTCAGTTCACAACAAACAATTTCTGGGATTTTTGTGAGAAATGACTTACCGAGGTCAAGTATGTGTTGGTCACCCATCCTTGGGGCTAATGGAAAGTGCGAGCACACTAACGAGATGATCCTACATGGTTTTAAAGCCAAAATTTATGATCCTTTGTAGAAATATGCAAGGAAGTGGCTCCAAGAACTACATATACTACTCTAGGGGCTCCGCACGCACCCAAACCAAGGCACAGGGTAGACACCTTTCTTCATGGTCTATGGCTCTGGAGCAATCCTACCGAGTGATATGCTACACAACTCCACTAAGTTAAATATTATGACAAGAGAACCACAGAATAGACAAGGGCTAAATATATTGACTCCATTGAAGAAGCTCGGATAGTGGCCACAATTCAATTGGATTGGTACCAGCAAGCCCTTCGATGATACCATGACTGCAATGTGCAAAATAAAAGCTTCAAAGTAGTTGACTTGGTACTTCATCAAGTACAATCAATCGCCAAGATTCACAAACTCTCTGCTCCCTCATATGATCCCTTTATTATCTCCAAAGTAATAAGACCAGGGGCATATAGACTACCGCAAGAAAATGGGCAAGCAGTAATGAACTCCTGATATATCAAGAACCTTCATCATTTTTATGCTTAACAATATTTTATTAATAGTCTTCTTCAATGATACATGTCCAAGCATTCGTCGACTCTAGGATGCCATTTTTTCATCGACACTACCGACTAATTACCCCTAGACATGCATCTAGGTTAGGAAGGGGTTATCCCTTGAGTTGTACACCCACAGTCGAGCATCACTTTCACCGACCTCATTGACTACTTCTCCTTAGGCATGCAACTAGGCAAAGAAGGGGTCAGCTCTCGGGTTGTACACCCATAGTTGAGAATTACGCTCACCGACTAGTTCCGATTACATCCCCCTCCACATTGGGCACAAGATGGTTTTCATGCATGCAACAAATTTAGGGAGAGGGTCAACTCCTTAGTCATACACCCACAATCGCTCACCTTGAAGAACTCACCGACCCATGCCAGTTACATCCCCCTTCATGTTGGGCCCCCAATGGCCACCATGTATGCAACCAGACCCAGAAGAGGGTCGACTCCTTAGTCATACACTCGCAACATGCATCTTTGAAGAACTCATCAACCATTGCAGACTACATCCCCCTCTGAGATGGGTGGCATACGACCACCATGCACACAACTAGAGATGGGAGAGGGTTAGCTACTTAGACGCACACTCATAGTCTTGCATCTTCATCGACTTCGTCAATAAAGCACCGTGTGGGTGGAAAAAAACAAACAAAAAACAGTACACGATGAATAAAAAAAATTTGAAGACTCCTTTATTTATTCATGACTATTTTTACTGGAGCAAGACTATTTCAAAGAAAGAGACACAACAACAAGTACACTACTTCATAGAAGGGGACACTAAAGGAATTGTGCCCAAGAAAATTCTGACTAAATTGGAAGTTCCGATTTGGATAAAAAGTTTTGATTATTTTCTGAATTAGAAACCGAGAGCTCAAATTGGAAGTTCCGATATGGTATCGGAAGTTCCGATGATTTATCGTTTGAGAAAACAAGAGCTCAAATCAGAAGTTCTGATTTGGAATCAGAAGTTCTGATTATTTCTAATTTAGAGATAGAAAGTTCAAATCAGATGTTCTAGTTTGGAATCAGAACTTCTAATGGTCTAGGACCGTCGGAAGTTCCGATGGTGGATCAAAAGTTCCAATTATTTCTAGAATTAGAAACAGAGAGTCTAGATAGGAAGTTCCAATAATTTCTAGAATTATAAACACGAGGCGAACAAAAAGATTGGATTTGTTGGGCCTTTTATCTGGATTTGGGCCCGGGGTCCAAGCCCTATATAAAGAGAGGAGGAGGAGGTATTTGTGACCTGATTTTTGGAGGCTAATTACTGATTAGATCTGAATTAGAACCCCAGACACCTCTCCTCTCCTCTCCCTTTTTGATCTCAATAGTTGAGATCGAGATTTCTCTCCGGTTCTCACGATTGTTGCTAGCATGCTGGTGTGATATCAATGTCATCCCTATACGTGTGGACTCTGTAGAGGCGCTGCTTGAATAGCGGTACTCGTGGGCTTCTTCATGTGGACATCGCCATTCTTCGCTGATTGGTTCACCGGGGAACGGGCGAAGCGAGACAAGGATAAGTGAGGATGCAGTTTACCAATATCTTCTTCTGCTGCACTAGCGTGTCTCGCGTTAGAAGGTAACGATTCATGATCCCTCACACGATTGATTCCAAGGTTTGGGGGGCTAAATTTTTGAATTTTACGGCTAGCGTTCGATCTGAATCGACCACGTATGGAGATACGTGATGGAAAATAGATTAGATATATTTTTATCCGTCAAATTTTCGGAAGTTCCGGTGGATCAAAAGTTCTAATGCTTGATCGGAAGTTACGATCCCAATTTAATTCGAGACAAAGAAGGCGGATCGGAAGTTCAGATCCACCCAAAACTGGAAATTTCGAGCCTGTTGAGCTGAAATTTTCAAATCCATATATCTGTCACTTCTAGATTCTTCGCCTAAATTTGTTTTGCAGGGAATGATGTGTCTGGTATGGCCTTACTGAGAATGTATGAGATGCATTGAATGTAATTAATATGGCCTGTGTGTTATGATTATTTACAGCCCAAAGCTATTCAATGGTTGTATGATCTACATGTCGACTTGTGATGCTTTGACTCATGTATCTAGTATAGGTGCTATTATTTGTAATAGGCTAGTACATGTTCATAGAGGTAGGATGCGTACACAAATGACGGGAGCCATAGAGACGGAGATCACCATGTGAAGGGGTCATACTATATCATAATCAATGTGTTTCTTATGGTGCTTACTTATGTTCTTGTCATACTATTCTTACATGTTTCTTGCGTGCTATGGAACGTTACCTTTCTCGAATAGTTTTTCCTCAGAAAATTAAGTATTTGTTGGACCGGAAACGACGACCAGAGGGGGGGTGAATGGGAGCTTTTAAAAATTCAGACTAAAAACTAGCCTTCTGTTTTAATTCTGTCTTCTACGGAATAGGCTTCGAACACTACCTTCGAAGTTCTGGTTCGGAGGTGTTTTGACAACTCCGAACACAGGCTTCGCAGGAGCAAAAGGTCGAAGCCAAGAAGACTTCGCTCCACTCACAACCCTCGAAAATCTACTCTGCTAAGTCAGTGCAGGCTCCGCACACAAGGTGCTTCGAGCAGGCTTCGCACTTCACCCTTCGCACGAGTGGACAATCCTCTGAGGACTTCGACCTAATACTTAGCGACAGCAACTGGTGCTGGGCTTCGTACTGCAAAGGTCTAGACGCACACTACGAGGACTTCGCTAAGGGCTTCGACACAAGAAGCAAAACGGGCTTCGATCAGGGCTTCGCTAGTAAGCAGTGAGGTCTAGCCTCCTGTTACACAGAGCGAACGCACACTGAAAAACACACTTCGCACAAAACACCCTTCGCCTAGACAGGCTTCGGTGCACTACAACTAGCGAGGTATGTAAAACGAGCTCAAGCAAAAAGCACACAGAAGCAGGGCTTCGCCACTTGAACAAGGAACACAGAAATGAACTCACTGGATGTATTCAAAGTGTGAGAGGGCTAGTACAGGAGCTCAACAGTAAATGCTCAAAGTGTTAAATGTTACCTACCGAGCCCCCATATTTATAGCCCATGGTTCATCCCAAGTGAATGGACTACTTTAACCCTAGGGTTTACATTGGTTTTGTCTCTACAGAACTGAGGGGTACAAAAGGTAGTCAACTTTATTGGAGGCTTCTCTGTCAGTCTTTTCAGAGGGGACAGCGCCAGCTTTTTGCAGAGCAGACACTGTCAAACTTGCAGCCTTTGACCTTTCTGAAGCCCCCTTCGCACGCGAGGGGTGCGATAGCTTCGGTGAGAAGCCTTAAGCCAGATGGCCTTCGCTTCACCGAAGTCAACCTTCGATACAGTGACGGTTTTGAGCCGAAGCCGTCAAAGCCCTTGGGCCTTCGCACCAACACCTCCGGAGTGGACCACCACGGCTTCGCAGCTTCCGCCCAGCTCGAACTCCGTCAGTCCGTGTACCGAAGCCATGCAGGCCGAAGTACCACAAGACAACCACACTCCGAAGCCCCACCTTCGGAGTACCACCCTTCGAAGTCCCTCCTTCGTCCAAGGCCTCCGCACGAAGCATTCCATGAGCCCTTCGTCGCAGTGTCTCTCCCCGAGCACACTCCTCGACGAGCCTCACCCGGACCATGCCTTCGATGCACGTCGACTTCTGAGACCTTCGTCGGGTAACCTTCGAATGTCTCCCTCCGGAGCACACTTCGAACTCCTTGCCTCCGCAGAGGACTTGATCCTACCAACTCCGAAGTCACTCCTTCTGGAGTACCTTCGAAGTGCCTCGCCTCCGAGGACTTTGTCTCGGAGCACCTTCAGCCGGAGCCACGCTCCGCACTCTCTGCCTTCACCTGTCACACCTCGACCCGAGGACCGACCCAGACCCCTTCGCAGCCACCGTGATGGAGCTCCCCGCTCCCCTGGCATCAAGCCTCCCGCTTGACCCAGGTTCACCTGCTACGAACCTGTCTGTCGCCTCCGAAGTCCCTGCGCACCACAGACAAGCAGACAAGTGTATCCAGTACTCCGGAGACCTCTCCGGGTTAGCAACCTCCGGTACACACTCCGGTGTACCTCCCAAAGTACCGATGCCTTCGGTATAGACCCAGTCATAGTGTACTGTCAGACCCCTCCGACAATCACACTCCGCTACAACAGCTGCAGCAACCAAACCACCAAACCCTTCGGTGAAACCACCTCCGAACACCTTCGGAGGTCCAACCTCCGAACCCCCTTCGGAGGTACCCCTTCGAAACAGAGATTAAAAGCCTGTCAATCACTCATCACAAACACTGAAACCAACCCTTGGTTTCTCAATCTCCCCCTTGATGAGTGCATTGACAACCAAATTCAAGTTCAAGAAAATTAGAAACTTTCAGCACACAAGTGACCATTAAAAACTCAAAAACGAGCCAAATCATGTCACTTGACAAAAGAATTAAAAGCCCCTTCGGCAAATCTCCCCTTTTTTCAAGATAAAAGTTCCCCCTGAGTTAATTTTCCCTTTGGCAACAAAGAACCCAACTTTCTCTTCCCTTGAAATTTCTCCCCCTTTACGTCAGAAAACGTAGCAATTTCTTGGAAATGAGCAGAATTGCAAAGACATATGAAGCAAAAATATGCCAACATCAATATCAATTATCATGTGCTCAGCTCAATCTAACATTCTTTGAAACAAGATGATGGCATGTGATTTTGTCATTTTGAAGTAAAAGCATCACCACTTAATCAAGGTAACTAGACAAGTAAAAGCAGGGGCTGCACAAAGCTAGTCAATTTCTACCTTAGACAGACAAGTCCAGTTCAAAAGGAGCGTTGAAAGAAAACTTGATGATCAATTAATTTTGTTGTTCTTTTCATAATGCAAGGGGTTATTTGTTTGTCTACCTTATACTTTCCAATCAGGCCAAGCCTAGGCATGAAAGCCATCAGAAGCTTAAGGCGGTGATTTTGGCATACACTACACTATCCCAGTTCAGACCAATGTGCAATGGTAAGCGGTCTAGAATAGAGGAGTGCGACAAACGAACCCACCTAGATCTTTTTGCTAAATCATGGATTTTTAATTTGAATTACATGAACAATTTGTGTTATGAGTATCCATGAGTAAAGAACACAATTTTTCAAGTTGCAATGATTAGCATCCAGAGAAAGGAATCTTGCTACCAAGCAGATAAAAGATAGCTAAAGCAGCCTTGCCTAAACAAGCTAGTTTCAAGACTAAGCAGTGACCATGATTTGATTTTTGAAAGAAAAGCATCATGCACAAAAATGTTCCAGGCATATTAAATAGAGCTGAGCTGATGTGATTTCATGAATTAAAAGCAAGCATATAAGTGCAAAAGATGTAAATGCAATTTTGCACATAGTGAGCATATGCAGGATAATTAAAATCAGCTCCCCCTCACAAAATGCCGTAGGGGTGACAAACACCAAGTTCCCCACGCAAGTAGGCAAATCGAGAAGCATCGAGGGGTTTCGTGAAAATATCGGCTAGCTGGTGTTGGGTATCAACATATTGAAGTTCAATATCACCCTTCTCATTGTGATCTCTGAGAAAATGATACCGCATATCAATGTGTTTGGTTCTGGAATGCTGAACCGGGTTGTTGGCAATACAAATAGCGCTAGTGTTATCACAGAAAAGTGGAACACTCTTATAATCTAACCCGAAATCCCGCAAAGTGGAAACCATACACAAAATCTGAGAGCAACAGCTAGCTGCAGCAACATATTCGGCCTCAGCCGTCGATTGTGCAACACTAGACTATTTGCGGGAAGACCAGCAAACCAGAGATGTACCTAGAAAATGACAAGTACCAGAAGTACTCTTCCTATCAATCCTACACCCAGCAAAATCCGCATCGGAATAACCTCGAAGACATAAAGATGAAGATGTTGAATACCATATGCCAAATTCGAGGGTATGCTTGAGATACCTTAGGATGCGCTTTACCGCTTGGCGGTGCGAAGCTCGTGGTGAAGCCTGAAAACGAGCGCACAGACACACTGCGAAGTGTATGTCCGGCCTCGTGGCAGTCAAGTAGAGGAGAGAGCCGATCATGCTTCAGAACTCCTTCTGATCTACGGCTTCTCCATCTTCGTCGGGATCCAATGCTACAGATGTAGCCATTCGAGTGGCGAGGGGCTTCGCATCGGACATGTCAAACTTCTTGAGCAGGTCCTTGGTGTACTTCGTCTGGTGGACGAAAGTACCTTGTTTGCTTTGTTTGATTTGCAAACCAAGGAAAAAGGTGAGTTCACCCATCATGGACATTTCAAACTCCCTGCTCATGGTATCTGCAAACTCGGCAACCAAAGCATGAGAAGAGCCACCAAAGATGATATCATCCACATAAATCTGCACTAGGAGGAAATCTTTGCCATGCTTGAGAGTAAACAGCGTTTTATCAACAGAGCCCATCAAATACCCCCGCTCAAGCAGAAAAGACTTAAGTCTGTCATACCATGCCCGAGGGGCCTGCTTGAGTCCATAAAGAGCCTTATGAAGTTTAAGGACTTTATGTGGGTACTTGGGGTTTTCAAAACCAGGGGGTTGTTTTACATAAATATCTTCACCTATGAAGCCATTAAGAAAGGCACTTTTGACATCCATTTGATAGAGTTTGAATCCCCGGGATGTCGCAAAGGCAAGCAAAATCCTAATGGCCTCAAGGCGAGCAACAGGTGCAAAAGTTTCAGTAAAATCAATCCCTTCTAGTTGAGAAAAG
This sequence comes from Zizania palustris, assembly GCA_019279435.1. Classification (NCBI taxonomy): domain Eukaryota; kingdom Viridiplantae; phylum Streptophyta; class Magnoliopsida; order Poales; family Poaceae; genus Zizania; species Zizania palustris. Next base: position 60,786,708 of record JAAALK010000287.1, on the reverse strand, counting down.
CCCTGAGCTACAAGTCTAGCCTTGTTTCTAATTATAGTCCCATCCTCCCCTTGTTTGTTTTTGAAAATCCATTTTGTTCCAATGAAATGAACATTTGGTGGAGGATCAACTAATGACCAGATTTGGTTTCTCTCAAAATTTTCAAGCTCTTCATGCATGGCATTGATCCAACTAGAATCAGAAAGTGCGTGACTAACATCTAAGGGCTTGAAAGAAGCAACAAAAGCTGAATCAATAAAATGAGCATGAGAACGTGTTACCCTTTATTCAAGCTCACCAATGATCTGCTCGGGAGGGTGCATCCTTTGAACATGGTGCGGAGCCTCGCGGCGGGATGCAGTCTCCCCCTCAACTTGTGCGTTGGAGTGGTCCAAGATGACCGATGTTGAGGTAGTTGCTTCGGGACCTCGTGCCGAAGTGGTTGAAGCGGGGTCGGTTTCGGGGGTCGATGTCGAGGGTAGCAGGGGTTCATCCTCGAATTCTCCGAGATCTTCCTCTTCGAAGATGGTCTGTTCCATGTCGTGTTCATTTGCCTGTTCAAATTCAGAACTAACATAGGGGGTTGATTCATCAAAAGTCACATCACATGACTCGATGACAGTGTTAGTTTCCAAGTTATAAACACGATAAGAATGACCATGTGTAGTGTAACCCAAAAAGTTCCCGTCAAAAGATCGTGATTCAAATTTATCCAAGTTACCACATTTTAGGATGAAGCAACGACAGCCAAAAACTCGAAGATGACTAACCTTGGGCTGTCTCCCAAAACGTAGCTCATAAGATGTCAAATTTAAAATTGAGCGCAAGAAGATTCGGTTTGAGATGTAACAAGGAGTGTTCATGGCCTCAGCCCAGAATTTTCTAGGAGTCCTATGCTCATCAAGCATCGTCCTAGCCATCTCAACCAAAGTGCGGTTCTTCCTCTCAACAACACCGTTCTGTTGAGGAACCCGCAGAGTAGAGAATTGATGTTCTATGCCATGCTCCATGCAAAAGTCAACAAAGAGATTGTTTTTGAACTCGGTGCCATTATCACTTCGAATGAATTTTAATGCACCCGGAAGTTCAGTGAAAAGTCTCAAAGCCAAGCTCCGAAAGTGTGAAAACACTTCATCCTTGCTAGCCAGAAAGAAGACCCAAGAGTAGCGAGAGAAATCGTCGACAATAACTAATACATACCACTTGCCGCCTAAAGAACTAACCCGAGAAGGACCTACAGTGTCCATGTGGAGAAGTTCTCCGGGTTGTTCAGTCATCACTGTGGTGACTGGCGAATGCGAAGCGGCGATCATTTTACCATGCCGACACGGAGCGCAAACTAAATTCTTCTCAAACTTGAGCTTGGGCAATCCTCGGATCAGACCTAGGGCGCTCAGACGAGCGAGCAACTCAAAGCTCATATGCCCTAGTCTCCTATGCCACTTCCAAAGCTCAGAAGTCGAATGTGCAACAAGACAATGAGAAGAACCAGATGACTCTGAAAAATCAGCTCCAAAAACTCTCCCAACTCTAAAGATCTTACACACCACAATGCCATCAGAATTGAGCACTTGCGAAGTATCGCGATGGAATCGCACTTCGAAGCCCTCATCAAGCAGCTGAGATACAGACAGCAAATTGTATCCCAGGTTTTCAACCAAAGCAACATCTTTGAGAGTGAAATTCGAGTTAATTCTTACCACACCTTTACCTTTCACTCTACTCCTTCGATTGTTTCCGAAGGTGATATGTTCCCTTTGCTTGGTTGTGGTGAGGCTGGAGAACCATGCTGCATCTCCGGTCATGTGGTGCGAACAACCGGAGTCCATGATCCACGTGCCCTCCAAGCCTCGATCTGCCGCCTACACATGATAAGAATATCTCGATCGCTCAGTGCTGGGGTGAGTGAAAAAATGACGAGGCATCCAGCACTGAGTGACACGAGTAGTAGGCGCAGTAAAAGTAGACGGTCTACGCACAGGAAAATCAACATGATGCAAAGTGCGAGGTCTACCTACATGCTGTGATCGAACAACATGTCAATGTCTCCTACTCTGACGAGGTACAAAGCTACTCGCCCGGGGTCTACCACCATATGGAACATGGTGAACACCTCGAGGAGCAAAACCTCTCCGAGAAGCACGAGGAGCCTCAAAAGCAGGACGATAGTAAAACTCAGACTTACACATACATAAAGATGGGTAATGCATGTCCTGGTAACTCATCGCCTGAGCGCGTCGCTCATCCTTGATGCGACGAAAATAGAACCCAACCAAATGACCCGCCCGCTGACAGTAGGAACAGTGAAAAACTCTCCTGGGGGCACTCTCATGGGTCACAGGAGCAACTCTCACAAGCTCCTTGGGCTTCTGCTGAGTGGTTTTCTTGGGAGGATTTTTCTTGGCAGGAGGTGTGGTTTTCTTTGGTGGTTGGGTAGGCTTTTTAGCTGATGGAGTGTCTAACAGAGCTCTCTCTTTCTCTAAGGTAGTGGGAGAGGTAAAAACAGTTTTGGTCTTACTGTTTGAAGGAATCCTCTCAAAACCCAAACCTAGAGCTACCCCTGCTCTGTCAGCACACATCTTGGTTTTGGCCAAGAGCAAATTCATCCTACCCTTTCCCTCAGTGCACTTGTTAACCACAGAAAGAAGGTATTCATTTTCAGACATGAGGTTTTCAGCTTGCTCTCTAACAGTGCCTAGCTGGTCCTTAAGGGTAATGCATGTGTCACAAACAGGCTGCACATCCTTAGAACTACCGGCCCTCTCCAATCTAGCCTCTAGATCATGAACATGTTTATCACGTAAATTAATGCTCTCGCGTAATAAAGAACAGTTCATGCAATCAATAATATCATGAGGTCTAGAATCCACCACCAAAAGCTGCTTCTGTGCAGTCTCAAGCTCAGATAGAGTTTGAGCATGAACAGAACGCAACTGAGCAAGCTCACCCATGACAGTGGTACAAGAATCACATTCAGCATCATTAACTTTAGACTTAAGCATGGCATAATCAGTAGAAACAGATTCTAGCCTAAGTCTAAGTTCTTTTCTATCTCTAGCGGCTTGCACAAGTAACCTATCCTGACCAAGAACTACTTCATTCAGCTCATCTAGTTTTATTGAAAGCTGGTCATAGGATAGAGATACCTCAGATGAGTCAAGCTCATCGCCGCTGTGATCGCTGTCGGCCATGAAGCAAAGGCCGGTGAAGTCTCGTCCCTTCTTGTCCTTCTTGTCCTCCTTATTTGGGGACTCCTCCTCCTCAGAGCTCGACTCCTCAGTTGAGGAAGTGTCGATATCGTTGAGAGCAACAACAAATGCTCTGGAAGCGGCCTTGGCTACTTTCTTAGCCATCTTGCCGCGCTTGCCCTTTACAAGGGGTTTCCTCTCCTTTTTGTGATATTTGGGGCGCTCACTCTCATCTCTCTTCTTGAGCTTAGGACAATTGGCCTTAATGTGAGAGGTGTCGCCACATTCAAAGCAACCACTAAAACCACTTCTCCTCTGATACCTCCGGGCAATGAGAGCAAGCTCATCATCATCTAGAGTGTCCACCTGCTCCTTTGTGACGGAGACCAGGGAGGACAAAGCAAAACCATCTGCAAAAACACAAGTGCCAGATGTGCTTGGTTCTGTAGTGGTGCCACGGCTAGTGCTAGAAACCAACGCCAATGGCTGTGGCAAAGAGCTTCTGTGCACTGCAAGAGATGCCTTGGCAATCTCTGTGGACTTCAGCTTGCTGAAGAGCTCATCACAGGTCAATGTGTCATAACCTGCAGACTCCTCAATGCTGGATATCTTCACTTCCCATATGCTACGATCAAGAGCATAGAGAAGCTTGATAGCCCTGTCATGATCATTGTAAGCAAGCGTCCCGTTGGACCGCAAGTTACTCACTATAGCATCAAAACGTGAAAACATGGCATCTATAGATTCACCAGGTGCTTGCACAAACAGCTGATACTGTTGATTGTATGTGCTTTGGCACCTGGCCTTGATCTGAGTAGAGCCCTCATGAAAAATAGTGAGAGTGGTCCAAATTTCCCTAGCAGTCCTAAGGTGCTGCACCCTATCAAACTCACTCCGGCTCAAACCAATGAACAGTATATTCCTAGCCTTGGAGTTGGCATTATACTGATCTTTTTCTGTTTGAGTAGTGCGAGTATCAGGGATGGAGTATTGTGAGTCCACAATCTCCCAAATTGCATTTCCTTGGCTTAACAAGTAAGCCTCCATGCGCACCTTCCAGTATGCAAAGTCTGTCCCATCGAACAGAGGAATTTTACTGCCTCTATCATGTCGCCAACAGATCACAAAACCGGTTAAGGTCAACTGGTGATCTTAACCTGCTCTGATACCAATTGTTGGACCGGAAACAGCGACCAGAGGGGGGTGAATGGGAGCTTTTAAAAATTCAGACTAAAAACTAGCATTCTGTTTTAATTCTGTCTTCTGCGGAACAGGCTTCGAACACTACCTTCAAAGTTCTGGTTCGGAGGTGTTTTGACAACTCCGAACACAGGCTTCGCAGGAGCAAAAGGTCGAAGCCAAGAAGACTTCGCTCCACTCACAACCCTCGAAAATCTACTCTGCTAAGTCAGTGCAGGCTGCGCACACAAGATGCTTCGAGCAGGCTTCGCACTTCACCCTTCGCACGAGTGGACAATCCTCTGAGGACTTCGACCTAATACTTAGCGACAGCAACTGGTGCTAGGCTTCGTACTGCAAAGGTCTAGACGCACACTACGAGGACTTCGCTAAGGGCTTCGACACAAGAAGCAAAACGGGCTTCGATCAGGGCTTCGCTAGTAAGCAGTGAGGTCTAGCCTCCTGTTACACAGAGCGAACGCACACTGAAAAACACACTTCGCACAAAACACCCTTCGCCTAGACAGGCTTCGGTGCACTACAACTAGCGAGGTATGTAAAACGAGCTCAAGCAAAAAGCACACAGAAGCAGGGCTTCGCCGCTTGAACAAGGAACACAGAAATGAACTCACTGGATGTATTCAAAGTGTGAGAGGGCTAGTACAGGAGCTCAACAGTAAATGCTCAAAGTGTTAAATGTTACCTACCGAGCCCCCATATTTATAGCCCACAGTTCACCCAAAGGAATTGACTACTTTACCCCTAGGGTTTACATTGGTTTTGTCTCTACAAAACTGAGGGGTACAAAAGGTAGTCAACTTTATTGGAGGCTTCTCTATCAGCCTTTGCAGAGGGGGCAGCGCCAGCTTTTTGCAGAGCAGACACTATCAGACTTGCAGCCTTTGACCTTTCTGAAGCCCCCTTCGCACGCGAGGGGTGCGATAGCTTTGGTGAGAAGCCTTGAGCCAGATGGCCTTCGCTTCACCGAAGTCAGCCTTCGATACAGTGACGGTTTTGAGCCGAAGCCGTCAAAGCCCTTGGGCCTTCGCACCAACACCTCCGGAGTGGACCACCACGGCTTCGCAGCTTCCGCCCAGCTCGAACTCCGTCAGTCCGTGTACCGAAGCCATGCAGGCCGAAGTACCACAAGACAACCACACTCCGAAGCCCCACCTTCGGAGTACCACCCTTCGAAGTACCTCCTTCGTCCAAGGCCTCCGCACGAAGCATTCCATGAGCCCTTCGTCGCAGTGTCTCTCCCCGAGCACACTCCTCGACGAGCCTCACCCGGACCATGCCTTCGATGCACCTCGACTTCTGAGACCTTCGTCGGGTAACCTTCGAATGTCTCCCTCCGAAGCACACTTCGAACTCCTTGCCTCCGCAGAGGACTTGATCCTACCAACTCCGAAGTCACTCCTTCCGGAGTACCTTCGAAGTGCCTCGCCTCCGAGGACTTTGTCTCGGAGCACCTTCAGCCAGAGCCACGCTCCGCACTCTCTGCCTTCACCTGGCACACCTCGACCCGAGGACCGACCCAGACCCCTTCGCAGCCACCGTGACGGAGCTCCCCGCTCCCCTGGCATCAAGCCTCCCGCTTGACCCAAGTTCACCTGCTACGAACCTGTCTGTCGCCTCCGAAGTCCCTGCGCACCACAGACAAGCAGACAAGTGTATCCAGTACTCCGGAGACCTCTCTGGGTTAGCAACCTCCGGTACACACTCTGGTGTACCGCCCAAAGTACCGATGCCTTCGGTACAGACCCAGTCATAGTGTACTGTCGGACCCCTCCGACAATCACACTCCGTTGCAACAGCTGCAGCAACCAAACCACCGAACCCTTCGATGAAACCACCTCCGAATACCTTCGGAGGTCCAACCTCCGAACCCCCTTCGGAGGTACCCCTTCGAAACAGAGGTTAAAAGTCTGTCAATCACTCATCACAAACACTGAAACCAACCCTTGGTTTCTCAGTATTGATGATCTTTCCAATGGCTGCACCTACCAAGGATCTCGATCATCGATAGTGGGTCTGCCAAAGCAAGGTGCTATCTTTTATCTTGACTAGTTAGGGTAGAAGTCGGACTACCACACACATAGTATTGGTTTGCTTAACAAGGCTATAAAACGGTTTGGGCCTTAGGGCATAGAGTTGGACGTTGTGCATTGTATGCTACTCCAACAAACAAGAGTCATATATGATGTGATTAGCAAAGTGTTTCTTACCTATGTCAGTTAGCTTCTAATAGTGATGCCAAAGCTTATTAGGAGTTACTTGAATATGGATCTTGTCACACTATTAGTCATTAGAGGGAAAGTGATTATTTTCAATAGTGATACATCTTTTATTGGGTAAAAGATAAACATAACATAGTATTGAACCTTGCATTTATTTTTGTAAATCATGACACCTACTGTGAAGAACATGTCAGTTTATAATTTGCGATCGATCCTTCTAGAATAATCTTTATAGACTGGTATAGAAACTTGAGAAATGTTCTCAAACAAAATGAAAAGGAAAATATTTTAGATGAACCCCATCATGATAAACTAGTTAATAGTATAACTACAGTTGATTGGAGAGATTATGAGAAGCACTCAATGAGTCACTTGATGTCAATTATTTCATGGTTGTTGTCCTTTGAGCTTTGGAAGCAAGATGAGAACATGGATGTCCATAATATGATTGTGGGACTCTGTGAAACCAAGTGAGGTCGCACTATGGTTTTTGTCTGTATGATGAGTGATTGACAAGGTTGAGTGATCTGGAGTGATGAGTGAGTGAGTTGTGGCTTGATTGCATCGATGGGATCGATGTGTGGATATGGATTATGCCGAGGGGATTGGTGTGAGTTGTGTCTCTTGTTTTGGCTTGTCTCATGTGTGCAGGGTGGAAATGTTAACCAACTGTCAATGGAGGGTGATCAAGGGTCAAGCGGGGAGCTCGATGCTAGAGGATCAAGGATGCCGGGTGAAGTTGGAGATGATCTCAGGAGTGCACGAGGAGATAGAGCAAGACAAGGACAGATGGATGGTCGAGACAACGTGACGGTCAAGTTAGTGAAAGGGAGACCAGTGCAAGTGATCAGGCGACTCGAGGGGATCGAGAGCGGGAGAGACTTGCTAGCGGTCGAGTTCATGGATTGGCGTCACATATCGGCGATTGAGGAGGCTTTGTCGGTTTTTGCAGAAAACTGTCGCATCAGAAAATGTTTTTAATTCCAGTAATTAGGAGTTTATTTTTTCTGTTTTGTCGTCTAGATTAAGTGTAATCTTTTAGTATTTTTCGGAATTCTTAAGTCTGAAAAAATATTAAAAGAATAGGGTCAATGATGCAATAAATTAGGAGTTTGCATTAATGGATTTTTCAGAATTTGTAATTCTAAAAATTCATTATGGCAATTATTAGTTAAATACATAGAACTTTTACCCTAATGGTATTTTGGAGATTTCTTTAATGGGGTTGCCTATATAAAGGATCCAATGGCCTAGGGTTTAGGTGACTTTTTTGGCTATAATTTGGGGGCTAACAACCACAAAAATTTCATTTGCTCAAGCCATTTTTGCTGCTTATTTTCATACACGCACTGTTCTGCGTCCCAGAATTGCTACAGAAAATTCTAGCGAAACCAAGAGCTTCCAGCGTAGGTACTGTTCATCCTTTTGTGATTCACTTTTAGAGCTGAGTTTTGAACTATTTTGATGTTGTTTTTGGACCCGAGTTCTTCACAACTTTTGTTGTACAAGTTTCTAGGGTTCCATTTTTAAAGTTTGCAAAAGTTTTTGACCACTGCTGTATATATTTTTATGTCCAACAAAGTGCCTAAAAAGTTTTGGAAACTTCTGATTTCTACTATGTTTTCTGTTTTCATTCTGGATTCAATCTATGAGGTGATTTTTGATTTGTTTTGGTACTGTTTTTGGACCTGAGTTCTACATAACTTTTGTTGTACAAGTTTCAAGGGTTCCATGTTTGAAATTTGCAAAAGTTTTTGATCACTTCTGCATATATTTTCTTTCCAACAAGGTGCCTAAAAAGTTATGAAAACTTCTCATTTTTGCCAAGTTTTGTGTTCTGCTTTCAGTCTGGATTCAATCTTTGAGGAAATTTTTGATTTGTTTTGGTTCTGTTTTTGGACCTTAGTTCTACATAACTCTTGTTGTCCAAGTTACAAGGGTTACATGTTTGAAGTTTGCAAAAGGTTCTGAACACAGCTATATATAGTTTTTGGCTCATTTTTATCAAACCAGATATGTATTTTTAGTATTAGTGTTGTCTTTTGTGCTGTTTTATTTTTGCTGAACATCTAGTGTCCTGCTTCCCTCTGAACTTAATTGAGTTCTTAAAGCCTCTTGAGAAAATCTTCATAACATATGGTTGTTCATGTATGAATTAAAACATTTGGCTGAACATGTTTGGACTGAAATGTTGGGGGCTGAAGTGTTTGTGAATCTGTTCATCATCCGGCATAGGGATGTTTGAAAGGAAACAGAAATCCAATTCTGTTGTGATTGGTTTATCAATGTTGTTATCTAGTTGGCTTATCTTAGAATTGCTCTGAAGTAATTCCTGGTTATAATGCATACTGTGCAGACAAGACAGTACTTCTGAATCAGAAGCACTTCTCTGCCGTGAATGAGTTTCAATACTGCAGTTAGGTTATTTTCTCTTTGCTGAGTGTTTGCATTTTGGATTGATTTTTTGGTTGTCGTGATCTATTTTATTGCCAAGCCAAGTGTTTGGTTCTACCTGTCATAGCCGGTGCAAGCAAACTGTTGCACCTATTCTTTGCCACCCGGAAAGAACATGCACTAATTATTTTTCTTGATCTTTGTGAACTTGCTTTAATCTGTTGTGTATTTTGGATTGTCGGAGACTCAAAATCCGACTTCAGTAATTCAACTTTTCATTGTCTGAATAGAAACAGAAAAAATTTCAGAGCTATTTTTAAAGTGCAGTCTTTGTGTGTGCAAATTCAGTGCTGGTGATCTCTCAATCTATCATTTGACATAATATCAGATAGGAGGGTGATAGCATCTGTTTTTATCGGAGTCTTTACTACATCTGCTTCCGCTTATTCATTTAGAGGTGCATTGGGTGATTTGAAAAGGTCATCATATTCACAAGAATTTGTCGAGGCACCTATTCACCACCCTCTAGTCGCTATTCCGATCCCACAGACTCCAATGCATGTTTAAGAACCAAGCTCAGATCAAGAGGTATGGTACCTCGATCAAGGTCCTTGTTTGTGTGCAAAACTGGTCAATGGTTCAGGAACTACAAATGGTACTTGAAAGAACTTTGGAAGGAGAAGGGAAGTGAGACTTCCGCTTCTACTTCAAGTATAAATGTTATTGAAATTAATCTTTCTACTCATCCAAATGATTCATGTGTATTTGATACTGGGTCGATGGTTCATACTTGCGAATCGTTGCAAGGAATGAGTAGCTTAAGAAAGTGTGCAAAAGGCCAACTGGATATCCATGTCAACAATGGTACAAAAGTTGTAGCATTGTTGATGTCGTTTTTGGTCACACACGTGGCCTGCGAGATCTGCTTAGCTCGAGTGCAGGTCCTAAAAACTTGGGATTCTGAGCGTGTCAATCAGTTTGACCCTATAACTAATAAGACATGGAAAATTTTAGTAGTGACGCCTATCGGTTATTGAGACGATGGCCATGATACGCATTGAATCACACATATCGGGTGAGAAAATCTTAGGCACGCAATGCATTTAAACCCTCGAATGTTGCAAAACAAGAATCGTACCATTAGGGCCGATTAAGAAATTGACCAATATGTAAAACCCACACCATCGGGTAGATGATCGAGCAAGCGATGTGCTATGCACTTAGACCGCCTGATTCCAGTAGTATCATACCTGACTCCGAATATTTATTCTTATCTTTATCTATCGACCCCTTTATCTCCGGTCATGCGAACGACATAGACAAACTTCTTTAACAATACTTTGACTGGACCTTCTTGACTTTTGTTGACCGCACCACACCTTTGTTGGACCTGGGCTTTTACCAATTTCTATCATCAACACATGCCCCCTAATTTCGGAGCATAGGCACTACTAATGCTTCAAAAGTATAACCTCATTTAAGGCTTCCTACCCTTATCGCATCAAAAGTCCCTTTAGGCTTCACATCAGTAGGAAAACCTTTCACTCTCTAGTGCCCTTAAAACTGTTCTTCTTTGATGTACTGTACTTAGGCTATATATTCCTCTGTTAACCCTTATCTTCTTCATCCCTTTCATTTTTTAGCCATAGGAGACTATGATGGACGTCGCCTGGTTTGACGCATCTACTCCTTTTTGTGACAGCGTTCGATTAGCTTCACCTCACACAATCTGACAATGGTACTATTGAACAGAATCGCTGAAAATCTGGTTTCCCTAGCCCAAGCATGTGGCTGATCTGGCGCTTCAAAATCCTTTCCTCATCATCACCCTTATTGTTCAACGATACAGGATAAGGCCCACTGGATCCACAGAGATCGTCTTGACTCAACTGCCGAGATGTCACCTTTGTCATGTAAGTATCCGTCGGCTTCCTTCTCTCTTACATCTCCATTGCTCTCAACACTTTCTCTCCCACTCGTATTTCTCCACCGGTTCTTCTGCAACCGCCTCACAGATCCTCACCACTGATGTCCTTCTTTGTCACTGACCTTGGCCATCCCACCTATTGCCGAATACTGCTGAAATGGCAACCAATGCATTCATCCCCGAGGTATGCGCACAACATTTTATTTCTCTTGCTATTCTTTTGAATCTTCGTATCTTCTTGATGCCTTATCCTTTCTCTTTTTCTTCGACTTTCTTTTTCCTTTGTAGAACTTGAGGGATCAGATCTTAGTCCTTATTCCTGACAATCCCTCATGCTTCTTTTTGGGCCCAATGGACAATCTGAATCCTACTGAATTTATCAATGATGAAACACAATGTATCCCTTTTAAAAATTCTAACATGCTTCTTTCTGATTGGGTTTTAGGGCTTTCCCTTCTCCTCTACATGGCTCGAGGGACTGGTATCTCAAGGTATCTGCCATCAATCATACTTTCTAGAATGAGATTGATATTGGGCACTACATCGGCCTTTCTTTTGTCGAACCCTATGAAAATGAACCGATGCTTGCCACCGCTTGTTACTTTTGGTTCGATTCCCTTAATGCCTTCTTGTTTGGCCACCGGCCGATGAGCCCTTCCTTGCTTGATGTATTGTCTTTGACCTCCCTTGATATTATTTATCCAAGCAACCCCCTCTATTTCTAGTCTAAACCAATCCATTGTCTTGACACCAAATCTTTCGGAGGTTAGAGTAAATACATCTCTAAGTATAATAAGAAGACTTGGCACGTAGATATCCATGAACATGTTGCCTTCCTTAATCTCTGGCTAGAAATATTTGTTTTCTATGGATCCACCCTGGGTCCAACCTCCCACCTTCAATTCATGGCCGAACAGCTCGCCATGAAAAAGAGAATTCCTATTGGTCGATACCTGCTCGGGGCCACTTACCATCTCATCCACCAAATATCGACCAAGCTATCAGCTGGTGAACCCATAGGCCACTTTGGAGGTCCTTGGTGGTTCTTGCAACTCTGGCTCAATGTTTAAACAACCGGAGTCACCGACAGTCCCTCTCTTGCCTTGATGGAATTTCCCTCTGATTACCTAGAATCGGTGTAGGACTGAAACAAGCGACTAGAGGGGGTGAATAGGCACCTCAACAAATTCTTTCAAAAAGATGGCCTTTTCTGAACACCCAACACTCCTCCAAATAAATTAGTGAAAGCAAAAGATTCACAAATCATAGATGAATTTAGTGCTATCACCCTCCTGTAAGATATGACGTAAAAGATAGTCTCAGAGATCGCACGTACTACAAAACTTCTCTAGCCTTCAAAAGCAACCAATGTCCTAATCAGACAGAGACTCACAAAGTGCTAAAAAGAAGCTTAATGAAAATGTGATATGTAGGAGAAAATCACTCTCAAATCTTCTCTCAATTTCATCGAACATTTTCACAAACATAAGGCAGACATTTCAAAATAATCACAGTTATTTCATACACAAAATAATCACAGTTATTTCATCAACCAATCCATGGATATTCAAATATGAGAGGAAAAGGGATTACCTTCACTTACCTGTGGACCGTGCAGTGTTTGCCTTTCTCTAATGTAGCACGTGGACCTAGGCGATGTGATCTTGGCTCAGGCACTATCGGCGTCGAGTGCTGCAGTTCGGGGTGGAGAGCGGGGCATGGTGTAGCATGTGCTGAGTTTTGGCAGGCTGGAGTTGCGTTCTGTCGCTAGGTAATCATGCACACAACACGTTGTTTAGAGAAGAATGAGCGCACAAGCAGCGGTTCGGCCGGCTAGATACAGAACAACGAGAAAAACCAAAGTACGCCAGCAATAAAAACAAGGTTGCAATGCAGAGAAACACAGCAGACAAAAAAATCGATGGCATCGCTAGAAACTAATTTCAAGCAGTGGAAGAACAAACAGGAAGAAAGGAAAACCTAAAAGAAGTGACACAATATCCAATCTTTTTGAATTATGAAAGTATTTTTCAAAATGGGTGGAAACCCTAGAGGGTTGTCCAAGGCTATTTATAGCCTCTACAAAATCAGGAAATGCCTTAAATACCCCTAGGGTTATTTTTATAGACCCAAGGCTCATAGGGCTCAAGAAGTAAAATATTATTTCTAGGTAATTTGTCCTGATGCAAAGCTTTCGTAGTAGTTACGACTTCTCATCACGACCTTCAGATGTTGATCCAATGGTTTTGAGTCAAAACCGACAAAACCTCTCCTGATCTTGACATGTGTCACCATCTCGTGAACTCGACCACTAGCAAGTCTCTCTCGCTCTCGATCCCTCAAGCCGCCTTATCACTTGCACTAGCATCCCTTTTGCTTGACTTGGTCAACACGCTGTCTCGATCAACATTTATCCCATGTATTGCTTCTTCTCCATGTGTACGACTGAGGATCATCCTCAGCTTCACCCGGCCTCCTTGATCGTCCGGCACCAAGCTCACCGTTTAACCCTAATCACCCACCATTGACAGTTGAGTAGCATCTAAGTCCTGCACACCATGAGACAAGCAAACATGTTTTCCCGACACACATCGAACCCTTCGGTGAGCTCATCAAACAATCATCAGTCCAAACATTGAACCCAACAAGCTTGTCAAACACTCATCACTAAGACAAAACCAAAGTATATCTCAACTTGGTTTATCAATCTCCCCTTTGATGAGTGCATTGACAACTCCCATAAGAATCAAGATCAATTTGAATTTTAGCACACAAGTAATCACAAAAACTCAGAAAATAGCCAAAAACATGTCACTTGATTTTAAATTTCTCCCTCTTGTAAAAGATTCCCCCCTTTTGGCAGAAGCATGAATAAATTGTCCCCCTTTGGCAATGCAAGCATCAAGATGACAAAAATGATGCAAAAAGATGTGTGAGTAAGGAGTGTATATGCAAGCTTCTGAGATATGATTAGCGACAATTACAGTACAAAGCAAACATTTGCTTTGAATATTGTCTAAAAGTAATGTATGATAAGCTCAAGTAAATAATATCCAATTAAAATCTTGAGAAAGAAGTTTTCAGAATTTTGATTCAAAAGCATCACCACTCAGACTGGCAGACTCAGACTAGTATACTAGCAAATATCTAGCCAGATATGCATGTCCATATAAAAGGAGCTTCAACAAACTTATTATCCAATATTATCAAGCTTTTTGTTTCCCTTTTTAATTTAGTGCTAGGGGTTATTTGCTTGTCAACCTTATACTAACCGACCAAGCTAAGTGTAGCGCCAAGATTTAATAAAACCCAGACTTTATTGAAATTCCAGGGAAAATCAATAATCACAAGATGTTCATCACATGCCAACGAATGTACGACAATCATTCGTGGTTCACAGACCACATTATTTGTGAAATCAAGGGTGGTTTATGTCTATATGACGAGTGATTGACAAGGATGAGCGGTTGAGCGATTTGTTGAGTGTTGGGTTGTGTGCATCGAAGGGTTCGATGTACGAATGAGGTTTGTGTGCCAAGGTTTTCGGTGGTGCGTCACGTTCTTGTTTTGGCTTATCTTGGATGTGCAGGGTGGATACGCCGACCAATTGTCGACCGCAAGTGATCGAGGGTCAAGCGGGGAGCTCGATGCCAAAGGATCAGGGAGGCAAGGTGAAGTTGGAGAAGATCTCAAGAGTGCACGAAGATACCAAGCAAGACTTGGACGGATGGATGGAAGCGATGGCGTGATGACCGGGTCTGCGAGAGGGTGGCCAGGGCAAGTATTCAGGCGGCTCATCGGGTGGGTCACTTGGTTGGGTTTTGCTTTAGTCGTATCAAGGATGAACGACGATCTTTTTCTATGAGCTTTCAGGACATGCATTACCCATCTTTAGGTATGCATGAGTCTACTTTACACTCTTGCTCTGATTTTGAGGCTTCCCATGGTTTCATGAGAGATTTTTCCCCTCGTGGTGTACACCATGTTTCATATGATGCTAGACCGCATATAAGAGGCTTTGATTTTCGACAGGTTGGGAGACCTCGTCGTTTTCCAGGTTAGCGCTTTGTAGGTAGACCACGCACATTTTATCATGGTTTATATCCTGTGCATGATAAGTCTACTACTTTGCCTAGTTCTCGAGTTTTGCGATGTTGGATTCCAAAACAGTTTTTAACTCAACTTCTCACTGAGCATCCGAGATCTTCTAGCATGTTTTGAGGGGGAGTTGTGTAGCATTGCATGAGCTTCTGTTATATGATTAATTGCTTTTACAAGTACATGCTTTGTTATGCCTTTGACGTATTGTCTTTAATACTGCTGATTATACTTGATTTGGATACATCTGATAATTGTCATGAGCATGGCTTTTATTTGTGAAAATTATAAAATGATCACTGCTTAGTCTAGAAACCAGCATGAATGGGTTGAGTGCTTTTGCTAATCTTTTACACACCTGATAGCTAGATCCTTTTCACTTAGATGCTAATACACAACTTGATTTCATCAAAAATATTGTGCTGAAAATTAAAATGAAAATGAAAATAAATGATATTCATGTTGTTGTATGCTAAAATTGAAAAGATCCAGGAGGGTTTGCTTTGTTGCACTACTTTGTTCTGGACGGCTTACCATAGCAATTTGGTATGAACTGGGACATTGAAGTGTATACCGAGATCAATGCTTTAAGATTCCGATGGTCTTTTGCTTGACCTAGGCTTGGCTTAGTCAGTTAGCATAAGGTTGACATGCAAATAACCCCTGACACAAAAATGAAAAGTTAAAATTCATTGCATATCATGTTTGCTGAAGCTCCTTGAAGTGGGATATGCTTATCTGGTTAGTATTTGGCTAGCTTTTGCATCTCATGCCTTGCCATGTCTAGTATGCTAGTCTGAGTGGTGATGCTTTTATTTGCTAAAATCTGAAAATGTTTGCTCATGCCTTTTGTTTAGATGGTATTCATCTGAGCTTGTCCTACAGTACTTTTAGACAATATTCAAGGCAAATGCTTGTTTGTACTGTAATTGGAGTTGCTCATGTTTCAGAAGCTCGCATCTCTGCTTTACCCTCACTCCCCTATTTGCATCTTTTATCTCCTTGATGCTTGCATTGACAAAGGGGGAGAAATGGTTTACATGATGCTTTTGGATTGCTTGGTTAAGTGGGAGTAATTGGCTTTCATGATGCTTTGATGCTTTTGTCAACAAAGATATTTTGCATAGATGCTTTGCATGAGTTTTTGCCCCAAGGGGGAGATCTTTTACCAAGTGATGTTTTGCATAGATGCTTTGCATGAGTTTTTGCCCCAAGGGGGAGATCTTTTACCAAGTGACATGTTTTGCTCTTTTCTGAGTTTTATGGTCACTTGTGCGCTTAACTTGTAACTTTCATCATGTTTCTGTTTGGGGTTGTCAATGCACTCATCAAGGGGGAGATTGTGAAATCAAGGGTGGTTTCTGTCTATATGATGAGTGATTGATAAGGATGAGCAGTTGAGCGATTGGTTGATTGTTGGGTTGTGTGCATCGAAGGGTTCGATGTACGAATGAGGTTTGTGTGCCGAGGGTTTCGGTGGTGCGTCGCGTTCTTGTTTTGGCTTGTCTTGGATGTGCAGGGTGGAGATGCTGACCAATTGTTGATGGCAAGTGCTCGAGGGTCCAGCGGGGAGCTCGATGCCGAAGGATCACGGAGGACGGGTGAAGTTGGAGAAGATCTCAAGAGTGCACGAAGAGACCGAGCAAGACTTGGACGGACGGATGGAAGCGACGGCGTGATGACTGGGTCTGCGAGAGGGTGGCCAGGGAAGTATTCAGGCAGCTCGAGGGGATCGAGAGCGGAAAAGGCTTGCTGGTGCTCGGAGTCGCAAAGCGGTGTCATAAGTCGAAGGGTTGGGGGGCTTTGTCGGTTTTTGCCAAAAACCATCGAAACATTAAATGTTTTTAATACAATAAATAGGAGTTTAGTTTTAGTTTGAATATTTCAGTTTTATAGTGTATTCTTTTGATATATTTTTAGAATGGTTCTATTCTGAAAATATATTGAAAGTTGAGTCTCGTTGTAATTTTTCCTTTAAGTCAAATTGGGTAATTTTCAGAATATTCTATTCTGAAATTGCCCAAGGGGTATATTGTAAAAATGACTTCTAGAAGCTGCCTACTCAAGGGATCTTATCCCCTAAGTATGGCTAAAACTTGGATACAGCATAATACGAAAAAACAGAAACACAGTTGGTTGTTCTTTTCTATTCTCTCAACCGAGAAGTGTTTTGTGCTTTTGGTGATTTCGGATGAGCTATAGCTCGGTTTGCTTGGTTTTGCTACAGCGCAGGGGATCCTATTGATGCGGTTGTCAGATGAACTACAACCGTAGCTGTTCTTTTGGATACGCTACAGTGCGCACATCGTTTTTGCCGGACAGCAACAGAAGAAAGATTGGGCTGCGATTTCCAGGTATTCACTGATGTTTAAAGAATTTGTGATCAGTTTTTCTTGCTAGTTTCCTGTGATTGATTCTGGTTATAGTTCTAGATCCATGGAATAGCATTGTTTTGTGGTAGAATTTTTTGTTTCAGATCTGCAACAAAGGTTTTGGTGGATGGTAATTGTGTAGTTGGCTTAGCTGCTAATCTGAAGAAAATCCTGAGGATTCTTTTTGATTGATAATCCTGTTTTTGGTTGATTGAGAAAATGGCTGCACTAATCTGGTGAAGATTCTGAATATGTTTCAATATCTGGTATGTTCTGAGTTTCTGTTTATGTGAACTGCTAATCTATAATTTGCTCTCAGAGTTGAATATAAAATGTTTTAGTTCTGGTTTGCTGCATGACATTTCTGCTTGAGTTCATTTCATAAGTTTCTACTAAAAACTCTGTTCACTTTCAGAAGCTTATTTTCAGTTTTTGTTAGTACTTTTTATTTGATGTCTTGTTCTGTTGTGATCAGACTCCTACTCAGTTTCTTTTGAATATGCAGTAAACAGAGTTGAGATTCAGATTATTGATCTCTGATATTGAATCAACATCTGTCTATTCACTGTTTTCGATCCAGTGTGTTCAGTTTCACATTTGAAGTTATTTCTGTATATGCAGCAATACAGTTTCTGTTTCAAAAATTCATTGAAATTAGATATTTGAACCTGAACATGTTTAGTCACTGATCTTTAGCAAAAAGGATTCATAAGTTCTGTAGATTCAACTAAATTCTTATCTGATTTTCATATCTGATTTCAAGTATTATAGTGCAAATCTGATTTCAAGGACTGATTTGAAACTGAACTATTTTTGAAGTGATTCTGAGGTACTGTTTATTGTCCTGAAAAGTTCAGGAACTATTGCTAAAGCTTTACAAATGTCAGGTTTGTTGAATCAGTGATCTGATTGAATGAAACTGATATTCTAATTTCTGTTATCAGGTTTAGATATTATTGTTTCTGATCAGATTCATCCTCTGAGATTAATTCTCAACTTCAGTTCTAAGTATACATGAAAACATAGCATTATTTCTGAAGTTTAAATTCTGTATTCAAATTGTTGTTGAGGTTTATCAGGATCAGTGGTTGTGTCTGATTTACTGAAGTGAGTAATCAGATCTGAAGTTTAACTGAAAAACTGAAATATGTGTTCAGGTATAAATCAAATTTTGAGAAACTAAAATCTGTCTTCAAGGTTAAATCAAATTTGTTCAAGTTCAGATCATATTCTGTTGAATCTCTGAATCTGATTGAATTAGTTGTCTTGTTGAATTGAACTGATATCAGAACTTATTTCTGAATTGAAGTAGCTTTTGGAAATACTAAACTGAATCTGTTCCAAAATTTTCACTATTCATTATCTAGTTTATATCAGTTTCTCATTTAGTGATATTCTGAATTATCAGCAGCATAGTTTTGTAATTAATTTGCTGATCCCTAGAGGTTGGTTCAAATTCTGTGTTCTTGCTGATTGATATTCAGTTTGAATCAAATCTCCACTTGAATACACTTTGAGGTTGCAGCAGCTGAGTTTTAGGTTTAAACCTTTTGAACTCTGAATTTTGAATCAGGTTGCTGTTTTTGAAATGGACTGAATATCTGAAACTTGTTTTCAGTTTTAAATGCAATTGAATGAGATCAGTTTTATTTTCTAAAGTTACTTTTTTGTTTGAGATTGAATTATAAATGAAAATACTGTGCAGGTTCTGAAATTCAATCTTTGGTTCAGATTTTTTGTTGAGCTCATACTTGATTACATTGCATGTTCATTCAGATGTTTTAGGCTATTTATTTCTAAATTCTTGGTCTGCACTAGATATCAGAAAACAAGTGTTACATATAGTTTATGGTCTAATCTCTTAGACCTAAATTGGTTGTTGCATGAGTGTCAAGTTCAAGTGTAAATAGAGTTTTGTGAATTGGGAAAGATATTATTGCCCTGATTTGTTTTGATATATTTAAATTTGAAACCTGAATTTTTGGAGGTGCGTTGGGTGATTTGAACAGGCCATCACATTCGTGAGAAAGTGTCCAGGCGCCTATTCACCCCCCTCTAGTCGCCATTCCGATCCCACATTATTACACAAGTGTTAATATAAAAGAAACTAAAAAAGATGTAGACTCTGATCACAGGTGTACCACTGGACCCACAAGGCACTTATTCCCACACACCGCTATGTGTCCAATGACCCAAATCACAGGAACTCATGCCGAAACCTATAGCATGAAGCGCTCCGACCCAATGACACACACTATAGGTTTCGTTGGCGCGCCAGTGCACTGGACCAACATCGCGCCCCCTTTTGCGCCACATGGTACAAGTCACCTGCATGTGCTACTTGCCCCTCCCCACATAGTGCCTTGAGTTCGAACGTCTCATACCTCCATTTAAGACTTACCCAATAGACTTGTGGTTGGTACGAAAGTGTATTGCAACGGATCCCACAGACCGGTCCTTATAATGCCCCGGGTGCGACTAACCAATGCCCTCGCTTGCACCCGGAACCCACCACGCTAACATACTTAGCCAAATTAAGACAATAGAATACCAGGGGTGAGAGAAATACGAGGATCATATAGTAGAATCTAAGTATCTACGACTCATTTTTAATCCTATAGCAGTTGTGTCGATACATTGGACACTTCTAATATTATTAAGTATACTGGTGACAAGGAATTCAGGCTCGATAGCATGGCTTGGGTTTGCACATCAAGGTCAGGGATCTAATAAATATAATGTATCGACAGCAGAGGGGGGCGGCGAGCCTAGCAGCGATGGTGGTGGCCTAAAGCCTTGACCAAGTACGAAAATGGAACAAGGAAAGGGAGAGGAAGCGGATGGTACCGAAAACGACGACGGAGGAGGACTGGCAGCAACCGGCGATGAGCGGAGGCGGTGAGGAGTGTTCGGGTCCTCATCGGGGGTGGGGTTCCGGTGGTGATGAGCTCGAACGAAGTAGAGGCCGAGGTACGGGAGACGACAGAGGTCACAGAGAGGTGGTCGACGATGATGGGGATGGGCTCCGACGACGGCGAGCAGCGGCTGGAGGGCGAGCAGAGGTGGTGGCGCAAAAAGCAATCCAACGTGTTCTGTTCACGAGGGCTTAGGTGATTCGAGAGGGCTAGAGTGCGGTGGGAGTAGGGTATTTATAGGGGTCATTGGCGAGGTGAAAGGGTGTGCGCAAAAGGGGGAAACCGGGGAGATAACTCTCATTAACGCCGGCGAGGTTTAACGTGGCGAATCAAGGCGATCTGAGGCTTAACGGCGAGGGAATCTGTGGCGCCCCGATTTAACGAAATCGAGACATTATTGAATTTCATGCAAAAAACAATAATACAAGAGGTTCATCATGCGACAATCGTACATACGACAATATTCATGGTACGCAGACCATATTTATTACATCAGAGTTTTAATAAAAACAATAATAAAGGAAATTAAAATGCATGACGAACGTCTTCTTCAGGATCTTTGCTTGACTGGGTCGCTACTCCAGACCGTCTTCATAATAAGCATCCTCCGTGGAGTCCAACGGGTATGAGTACGAAAAATACTCAACAAGCCACCGCAAATGCAAGCAATAATGCAGGATAATAAACAAGGAATGATAATGGCTAATAGTGCGGAAAAGTACATTTTTAGTTATTGCATTTAGTGTAGTCAAATTTAATCATGCGGAAATGTAAACATGAACATTAGTAATATCATCTAACTCGAGGAGTACGTTTTACCTCCTCGCACAACAGTCCTTACATGTCAAACCATCATGCACATACATATCAAAAGTAATCTAACTGTGGGATGTCACACAACCCGCCCTTGACCGTGGGCTCGGCTTTTCGAAAAGATTTATGACTCTGATCAGAGATGTACTACTGTACCCACAAGGCACGCACTCATCCCAAACGAGATGACCCATACCACGGGAACTCGTGCCAAAACCTCGACATAAAATGCTCCAAGCGATAACCACCCGCTCTAGGTTTCGCCGGCGCGCCGGGCCTCATCCCGGCTAACGTCGCACCCCCTTTTGCGCCACGTCGGTAGAAGCCACCCGCAGGTGCTGCTTGACCCATCTCCAAATGGTGGCCTCGGTTTGGAACACTCCATACCATAGTTAGGACTTACCCACTAGACTTGTGGTTAGTACGGAAATGTATTGCAACAGATCCCTCAGACCGGTCCTTATAGTGCCCCGGGTGCTACCAACCAATGCCCTAGCTTGCACCCGGAACCCACCATGCATACACTCACAACCATAACTTATCACCAACAGAATTCCAAGGATAAGAAACAATGGGGATCATATAGCAGAACCATATTGCTACGACTCATTTTTATGCTATAGCGATCGTGCCAATACATTGGACACTAGCTAATAACATTAATCATAGGGTGACAAGGAGGTTAAGCAAGATAGCATGGCTTGGGTTGCACATCAAGGTCGGGGGATCCTAAATAAATATATTGTAAGGGTTTTTATTGGACTAATGCATATATATAACCTATGTGTTTTAGCGATAGTTTAATCAAACATGTGTTCAATATGCTCAAAAGATTGGTTTGGTGACTTGCCTTGTTCAGCAAATGGGGAGGGAGGAACTTCAGGAAAGTACTCCGGCTCTTCGGTGGTGTCGTAGTCTTCTTGTTATAAATAAAGTAAAATAAATACAACATTCAATTTAAACAATACAAAACCACACAACAAGAACATAGGTTCAAATTGGTTAATTTAAAGGAAATCAAGTTGTAAAGTTTCTGAAATTTATTTTATAAATAATTTTAAAGGAATTATAATGAAAGGTTGTCCTTTATAAAAAGGGGTTTTAAATGTGAGTAGTCTCATTTTAAGTCTCCTAATAAAATTTAGTATGAAAGGTTCATGTACAAATTAGTGGTTTTCAGTATATGAACAGAAAGGAATAAGTATGAATTTTACTGAAATTTAAATAATTGAATTTACATTTTTACCCTAAGGGCATTTGAATACCTATGTAAATAATCATGAAAAAGTCTAAAGTAACATACTGTTTTTATTGAACTAAAGTGTAGAGAATAAAATTATAAAATTTCTGGAATTGAAATGACAATTTTTGGAGTTCAAATGTGCCAGATATGAATTTTACAAGTTTTAAACACTTTCTGGAATTTATTTTCAAATTTAAAACTCATCGGGTCCACGGTGAACCCGCGCACTGTGCGCGTGGTCCGGCCCAATCTGGACCGTTGGATCTAGATCCAACGCGCGAGAGCGAGGTGGGACGGTTAAGTGATAACGGACGGCCACAATTAAAACGCGCGAAAGGGTACTACGTGGACGCACGAGATCGAGTGCGGGTTTTAAATACCGATGGACGCGTGAGATTAAAACATACCACTTCGGTTAGATCCGACGGTGAGGATTAGATCGCGCACGTGGGGTTATAGGCGCCGTCTGATCGCGATCGCACGGCCACGATTAGATCCGACACGGCACGGGTACTCAGCCCATGCCGGTCATCTTCTTCGACGACGGCGAGCGGGCCAGAGGCCACGACGAGCGACGGTGGCCGTAGCTAAGCCTAGAAACGGAAAGAGTATGCCTAGGGAAACACGGGGATACCTTAGGCGAGGCGAGCGGTCGATGGAGCGCGGTCAGCAGTGAGGGTAGACGATGGAGAGGTTCGGGTCCTTGGCGGCGATGGCGATCCGGCGGGGTTCGTCGATGATGGAGTGGTGGCCGAGGTTGGCGAGGTTCGTGCGGTCACAGCGGTGCGGTCGGCGTGGGTGGAGGGGGACTCCGGCGACGGCGAGCGACGGTTGGAGTGTGGGCGGCGGTGGTGCGCTAAAAATTGAAATGCCAGTGCTCTATTTGTTCTCGCAGCGAGAGGGCATGGGGGATCAAACGCGGGTGGCCAGGGGGCTTAAATAGGCGTACCGGCGAGGGATAACGGGCGTCGTATACAAGGAAGGCCGAGAGGGGGTATTTACTCGCCGGCGAGGTTTTGCCATGCATGGTCTCGCGATCCGGGGGTTTAAACGCGTGCCTTAATGCTTTTAAATGGCCGGCGGGCCTCGGGGAATTCAATGCCGGCGTCGGTTTAACGGGAGGGGGAGCCGGCGAGCGGATCCCAGGCGAGGTCATCGGCCGGCGGAGTTAGGGGGGTTGGCACGAGGTGGACGACGGTCCTGACAGGCAGGGGCCACTGACCAGCGGGTGTGAGCGCACGAGCGAGGCGGCTGACGGGTGGGGTCGGGCTCGGGCGCGAGAGAGGAGTGGTGCCGACAGGTGGGGCCAGGGTGTCGGGTGCGCGCGCGAGGGGAGAAGGGCTCGCTGATGGGTGGGGTTGGGCTGTCAGTCCGAGTGCGTGGGAGGGAGTGCGCTGGGCCGGTCGGGAGAGAGAGAAAGGGAGGGGAGAGGCCCGTTACTGTTTTAAAACATTTCTGAATAAAAATAATTCCAGGAAATAGATTAAAATCTTAGGGCTACTTCCAAGCTTGGTAAAAATTTGTAAAAATTCTCAAAAATATATTTTGGTCTTAGGATCGTACACAAAAAGTTTCATCTCCTAGTTTGGCCATTTACTCTATGTTGTAGTTCAAAATGGTAAAGTAGGGTACTAAAGGTATATCCAAAATAATAATTTCCAGGAAATTGAATTAAATAATATTTTTTATTACTTTGAAAATTTGGGGTGTTACAAACCTATCCCCCTTACAAAGAATCTCGTCCTCGAGATTGGAACGTTACTCGAATAGCTCGGGTTATTGGGCTTTCAGTTCGTCTTCCTTTTCCCATGTAGCTTCTTCGGTGGGGTGGTTGTCCCACTGAACCTTGCAGAAGCGAACTACACGACTCCTGGTTAACCTCTCCTTGGTTTCCAAGATCTTGATGGGTTTCTCGATGTAGGTCAAGTCTTCTTGGATGTTGAGCCGTTGAAGATCGGCTTGCTCGGCGGGCACACAAAGACACTTCTTCAGCTGAGAGACATGGAACACATCATGAACTCCTGCCAAAGATGGAGGTAGTTCGAGTTGATATGCCACTTCTCCTTACCGTCGGAGGATCTGAAAAGGTCCGATGTAGAGGGGTGCTAGCTTGCCTTTCATGTTGAACCTTTGAGTGCCGCGGAGGGGAGTGACTCGGAGATAGACATAATCACCCTCCTCAAAAGTTAGGTCTCTTCGACGGTTATCGGTGTAGCTCTTCTGTCGGGACTGGGCTATCTTTAACCGGTCCCTTATGATCTTGACCTTCTCTTCGGCTTCTCTTAATATATCTGTTCCAAACAGTTGTGATTCTCTGGTTTGATCCCAAAGCAACGGTGTTTTGCACTTACGTCCGTAAAGTGCTTCGAACGGGGACATTTGCAGGCTGGCTTGATAGCTATTGTTGTAGGAGAACTCCGCATAGGGCAAGTTCTTATCCCACATTCTGCCAAAGTCTAGAGCGCAAGATCTAAGCATATCTTCCAATATCTGGTTGACCCTTTCGGTTTGACCATCGGTCTGTGGATGATAGGCGGTGCTAAAGTTCAGCCGGGTGCCGAGTTCCTCTTGAAGGTTCTTCCAAAACTTGGAGGTAAACTGACTCCCACGGTCAGATACAATCTTCTTAGGAACTCCATGAAGGCATACTATCTGGGTCATGTACAACTCGACCAACTTGGTGACAGTGTAAGTTGTCTTGACGGGGATGAAGTGAGCCACCTTGGTGAGTCGGTCGATGATCACCCAGATAGAATCGTGACCAGCTTGGGTCTTGGGCAGTCCCGTGATGAAGTCCATTCCTATCTCTTCCCACTTCCATTCAGGGACCTTGAGAGGTTGCAAAAGTCCGGCAGGTCTTTGATGCTCTGCCTTGACTCACCGGCATGTGACGCACTTGGCCACATACTCAGCTATTTCTCTTTTCATGCTGACCCACCAATATTTTTCCTTCAGGTCTTGATACATCTTCGTACTCCCAGGATGGATGGAGTATAGGGTATCGTGGGCTTCTTGAAGGATTAGGGTCTTCAACTCAGGCTCGTCCTCAGAAAATCTGGGGGCTTTACCCTTCCTCATGTTCTGCTGGATCTCCAAGATGTTTGGGTCTTCCTTCTGCTTTTCTCGGATCTGGTCTATCAAGATAGGCCTAGACTCCAATGCAGCGAGGTACGCTCGGGTGGTGATCCCTAGATTCAGCCTTTCCATCTCCTTGTATAACAAAGGTGCTTGGTCCTGAATCATGATGGCATTGCAGTACCCTTTTCGACTAAGGGCGTCTGCCACCACATTCGCCTTGCCCGGATGATAATGGATGCCCAAGTCATAATCCTTGATCAGTTCCAACCATCTCCTTTGCCTGAGGTTCAGGTCAGGTTGGGTGAATATATACTTGAGGCTCTTGTGGTCAGTGAAGACCTCACACCGATTCCCCACAAGGTAATGTCTCCATATCTTCAAGGCATGAACCACGGCTGCTAACTCCAGGTCGTGGGTCGGGTAGTTTATCTCATGTGGTCTCAGCTGTCGAGAGGCGTAGGATATCACCTTCCCATCTTGCATCAAGACACATCCCAAACCTTGGCGGGAAGCATCGTAGTAGACGTGGAAATCTTTCTGGATGTCCGGCAGGGTCAGGATTGGGGCGGACACGAGCTTCTTCTCGAGGGTTTGGAAGCTCTCCTCACAATCAGAGGTCCACTCAAACTTCACTTCTTTCTGCAGAAGTCTGGTCATTGGCTTGGCGATCTTCAAAAAGTTCTCGATGAACCGGCGGTAGTATCCAGCCAATCCAAGAAAACTCTGGATCACGGTCACGGTCGTGGGCTGCAACCAGTTGGTTACTACTTCCACAGTGGTCAGGTCCACTGCTATTCCTCCGGCAGATATAACATGGCCGAGGAACTTCACCTCAAACGACCAAAATTCGCACTTGCTGTATTTGGCGTACAACTACTGTTCCCTTAGCTTTCCGAGGGTCAGGCGGAGGCGAGTCTCGTGTTCTTCCTTGGTCTTGGAGTAGACGAGGATATCGTCGATGAATACCACGATGAACTTATCCAAGAACTCCATGAAAACATTGTTCATCATGTTCATGAAAAAGGTCGGGGCATTCGTGAGTCCGAACGACATCACAATATACTCGTAGAGTCCATAGCGGGAGGTGAAGGCAGTCTTGGGTATGTCTTCTTCTCTAATCCTCAACTGGTGATAACCTGACCTGAGGTCAATCTTGGAAAACACCGAGAATCCCTTCAATTGATCGAACATGTCGTCGATTCGAGGCAAGGGGTACTTGTTCCTGATGGTTACGTCGTTCAGGTCTCTATAGTCCACGCACATCCTCTTGGTCTTGTCCTTTTTCATGGCAAATATGACTGGTGCACCCCAGGGTGAGGTACTCGGTCGGATGTACCCTTTCTGCTCTAGGTCTTCGATGTTACTCTTGACCTCGGCTAACTCGTTGGCGGCCATCCGGTATGGGCGCTTGGAGATTGGAGTGGTCCCGGGGACAAGTTCAATCCTGAATTCGATGTCCCGCTTGGGAGGCATTCCTGGTAGGTTTTCAGGGAAGACGTCCATGAACTCCTTGACTATGGGTACTTCTTCAGGAGCTAGCGAGTGGAGGGACGCTTCGAGAGGTTTGCGACTGGTCATCCGAAAGGTGACGGCTTCGCCTTCAGGGTTGGTCACTGTGACAGACTTGTTGGCGCAGTCGATCACACCCTTGTGCTTCATCAACCAATCCATCCCTAGGATGAGGTCGAGTCCGGTGCACTTTATGAGAACTGGCTCGGCCCGGAATAATACTCCTTGGATCTCTATCTTAACCTTAGGACTGTATAAGTGGACTAAGGTCCTATTGCCTGGAGTGGCAATCATCATGGGGACGGATAGAGGGAGTACGTCCAATTTGTTGATTTTCACAAAATCTTCCGAGATGAAGTAGTGTGTTGCCCCAGAGTCAAATAATATTATAGCTGGTACGGAATTTGCGGTAAACGTACTGAGCACGACTTCGGGAGCCTCCTGAGCTACCTCCGCGCTGATGTGGTTGACGCGGGCACGGACCACCTGGTTGGGTGCCGTGCCTTGGGGATGCTTAGGGTGAGGACACTGGTGCGAATAGTGCCCTTCCTTGCAGCAGTTGAAGCAGACGACCGGCCTCCCTTGGTGATCCTTCAAGATCGGGGCCTTGGCGGCTGGCGTCAGCTGTGCGGCCAGAGCTGGTGGAGCGGGGCGATGATGCCCGGCGTTGGATATCGTCCTTGGTCTTGGAGTAAACGAGGATATCGTCGATGAATACCACGATGAACTTATCCAAGAACTCCATGAATACGTTGTTCATCATGTTCATGAAAAAGGCCGGGGCATTCGTGAGTCCGAACGACATCACAGTGTACTCGTAGAGTCCATAGCGGGAGGTGAAAGCAGTCTTGGGTATATCTTCCTCCCTGATCCTTAACTGGTGATAACCTGACCTGAGGTCAATCTTGGAAAACACCGAGGATCCTTTCAGCTGATCGAACAGGTCGTCGATCCGAGGCAATGGGTATTTGTTCTTGATGGTTACGTCGTTCAAGGCTCTATAGTCCACGCACATCCTCTTGGTCTTGTCCTTCTTCATGGCAAATATGACCGGTGCACCCCAGGGTGAGGTACTCGGTCGGATGTAACCTTTCTGCTCTAGGTCTTCGATGTTGCTCTTGACTTCGGCTAGTTCATTGGCGGCCATTCGGTACGGGCGCTTGGAGATTGGAGTGGTCCCCGGGACAAGCTCGATTCTGAATTCGATGTCCCGCTTGGGAGGCATTCCGGGCAGATCTTCGGGGAAAACATCTGCAAACTCCTTGACTATTGGCACCTCTTCAAGAGCTATTGAGCGAAGGGATGCTCCGAGTGGTTTGCGACTGGTCATCCGGAAGGTGACGGTTACGCCTTCAGGACTGGTCACCGTGACAGACTTGTTGGCACAGTCGATCACTCCCTTGTGCTTCATCAACCAATCCATACCTAGTATAAGGTCGAGTCCGGTGCATCGGATGAGGACAGGCTCGGCCCGAAACAGCACTCCTTGGATGTCAAGTTGAACCTTAGGGCTGTAGAAGCGAGCTGAGGTCCTATTGCCGGGGGTGGCAATCACCATGGGAATGGGTAGAGGGAGCACGTCCAGATTGTTTGTTTTTGCAAATTCTTCCGAGACGAAGGAGTGGGTTGCTCCAGAGTCAAATAATATGACGGCCGGTACGGAATTCATAGTAAACGTACCGAGTACGACTTCAGGAGCCTCCTGAGCTTCCTCCGCGCTGATGTGGTTGACGCGGGCGCGAACGGCCTGGTGAGGTGCTGCGCCTTGGTTCTGCTTGGGGTGAGGACACTGGTGCGAATAGTGCCCTTCCTTGCGGCAGTTGAAGCAGACGACCGGCCTTCCTTGGCGATCCCTCAAGATCGGGGCCTTGGCGGCTGGTGCCGGCTGAGCGGCCGGAGCTGGTGGAGCGGGGCGAGGATGTCCGGCGTTGGATCCACCGGCTGCGTGAGGTGGCCTGAAGGCGGGCCGAGGATGGTAGGCGGGCGCTGGTGGCGGAGGGACGAAGCGGGGCCTCTGAGTGTTCGCCTGTTGGTGCTTGAAGGCGATCATCTTCCTCTTCTTGAGGTCCAGCTTGTTCTGCTCAGTCTCTTGGATGAGCGCTTTATTGACCAGCCGCTGGAAGTCGACGAAGTCGGCGGCGACGAGCTGGATGGACAGCTCATCCTTAAGTCCCCTGAGGAACTTGGCTTGGCGGAGGGCGTCGGTGCGCACTTCCTCCGGTGCGTAGCATGCGAGGCGGTTAAACTCATGGAGGTACTCCATGACAGTTCGGTTGCCTTGCTGCAGGTCGCGGAACTCCTGCTGCTTCACCGCGATGACACCGGCGGGGACGTGGGCGGCACGAAAGGCGATGGTGAACTCCACCCAAGTCACCATGTGGCCCTCTGGCTGGGACGCACGGTAGTTGTCCCACCATTCAGCGGCGGGACCCTGGAGCTGGTGAGTGGCAAAGGCCACTCGCTCCCGGTCGGTGCAGGGGAGGAGGTCGAGCTTCTTCTCGATGGTGCGAAGCCAATCTCCGGCCTCCATCGGGTTGGTTGTGCTCGAGAAGATGGGCGGACGCACGCGCAAGAACTCGGAGAGTTGCGGAGCGGCCGCGGGTGCTGGTGCGCGAGGGGCGGGCTCCCCGTTCTACAGACGGTCCAACTGAGCCTGTTGGTGCTGCATTTGGGTGAGGAGGGCGGTGATCAGATGGTTCTGATTCGCCATCATTTCTGCCAAGGTGGGGTGATTGGCGGAAGGCGACCCAGACTGACGTGGGCCCGTTGCACCCCAGTTGGGTACAACACCCTCAGGCGCATCTCGGCTCCCTCCTGTTCCGTTGTTAGAGCCAGTGTTCTGGTGGTCGGCCATCTTCTGAATATCCAAAGTGATGAAGCAAAAGATGACGAAACAATAATACAACCAAAAATTAACATATAGCATTCAAGCACACAAATATATCAAGTGGTATAAATTGTTCATTACAATTAAGTTCTTATTCCATCTACAACCCAACTCGTTGCAGACGGCACCACATACAAAATTAAGATCTTTATTTAAATTTGCGTCTCCTAACGCCTACTCGCCACCGGAGGCGGTCTCCGTGCTCTCGGAACCACGAGTACGCGGCTCCAGAGAGATGGTGGGCTCGAGAAAATTCTCGATGATGGAGTCGGAGACGAGGCCGGGGCGTGGTGTAGGGGCGCTGGTGGAAGGCCTGGCGGGGGAGGGTCGTGGCGGGATCCTCTTGGGGCGAGGGAGGGGTTCACGGATGGGCTTCTTCTTCCTTGGAAGAAGAGGAACCATCTCCGCGATGTCCTTCTGCAGCTGCATGATCTTGCGCTGCAGTTCGCCGTTCTGTTGGATCAGGTTCTTCGTTTCTTCACGAAGAAATGCAACCGCCTCATGGTGCTCGTCGGCGTCGAGCACCGCCTCGGTGTGGAGATCATCCATGGCCTGCAGAAGACGCGACTGCCGGGCCATGACCGGATCACGCACGGAGTGAACTCCGAGGTAGATGCTACGGTGGGCTCCGAGAGTACGCTTCGGTACAAGCCGGAAGGATGAGTTCTGAAGACGATCGTCGTAGATCATCCTCAGCTCCATGAGGGCCTGAAGGGCGACTCGTTGGCACGCGACGTCGAAAGTCGGGCCTCCAAGTGCGGTGGTGTAGGGCGGCAGGTGTTCTCCGGAGCCATGGACGGTGAGGGAGACGTCACAAGGCCCGGCGAACTCGTCGGGGTAGACTCCTTGAAATTCGGGTTCGAAGAGGAACCCGAGGAAGGTGAGCATCATGCGGAGCTCCCGGACGAAGCCCTCGTAGTGACGGCAGTAGCTGTGGACTTGGTAGACAGGCATCTACAAAACAGTAAGTTGAATAAAAGTGAGGAGAGGAACAAAGTTTATGAAGTAGATTTTCAAGAAATAATTTCCTATGGCTAATGGCTAGGCGGGTCCGTTTGGCTTCCTACAGTCGAGTCGGCTCTGATACCATCTTGTAGCGCCCCGATTTATCAAAATCGAGACATTATTGAATTTCCATAGAAAAACAATAATACAAGAGGTTCATCATGCGACAACGTACATACGATAAAATCCATGGTGCGCAGACCATATTTATTACAACATTGTTTTAGTAAAAACAGTAAAAAGTAATTAAACAACGGCATGACGAACGTCTTCTTCAGGATCTTTCTTCTCGACTGGGTTGCTACTCCAGACCGTCTTCCAGATAAGCATCCTCTGTGGGGTCCAACGGGTATGAGTACAAAAAGTACTCAACAAGCCACCGCAAATGCAAATAATAATGCAGGATAATAAACAAGGGAGGATAAAGGCTAACAATGCGGAATAAAGCAGTTGCAGTTATGGCATTTAGTGTAATCATATTTTTAATCATGCGGAAAGTAAATATGAACATCATCAACATCAACTAACTCGAGGAATACGTTTTACCTCCTCGCACAACGGTCCTTACATGTCAATCCATCATGCACATACATATTCAAAGTAAACTAACTGGGGGATGTCACGCAACCCGCCCTTGACCGTGGGCTCGGCTTTTCGAAAAGATTTAAGACTCTGATCAGAGATGTACTACTGTACCCACAAGGCACGCACTCATCTCAACGAGATGACCCATTTCACGGGAACTCGTGCCAAAACCTCAATATGAGATGTTCCAAGCGATAACCACCCGCTCTAGGTTTCGCCGGCGCGCCGGGCCGCATCCCGGCTAACGTCGCACCCCCTTTTGCGCCACATTGGTACAAGTCACCCGCAGGTGCAACTTGACCCATCTCCAAATGGTGGCCTCGGTTTGGAACAACCCATACCTTAGTTAGGACTTACCCACTAGACTTGTGGTTAGTACGTAAGTGTATTGCAACGGATCCCTCAGACCGGTCCTTATAGTGCCCCGGGTGCGACTGACCAATGCCCTAGCTTGCACCCGGAACCCACCATGCATACACTCACAACCATGACTCATCACCAACAGAATTTCCAAGGATAAGAAATAACGGGGATCATATAATAGAACCATTTTACTACGACTCATCTTTATCCTATAGCGGCCGTGTCAATACTTTGGACACTAGCTAATATCATTGATCATATGGTGACAAGGAGGTTAGGCGAGATAGCATGGCTTGGGTTGCACATCAAGGTCGGGGGATCCTAAATAAATATAATGTAAGGGTTCATTTGACTAATGCACATACATAACCTATGTGTTTTAGCGATAGTCAATTCAGACATGGGTTCAATATGCTCAAAAGAATTGTTTGGTGACTTGCCTTGTTCAGCAAAGGGAGAGGGAGGGACTTCGGGGAAGTACTCCGGCTCCTCGGCGACGTCGTAGTCTTTTTAATATAAAGTAGAATAAAAAGAACACAACATCCAATCAAACAGTATAACATTACATTATAAACACCTAAGTTAAAGTTGGTTTGATTATAAATAAAATAAATTCAATGGTTAAAGTTCTGAAATTTATTTCTCCATTAATTTAAAATGAATCTAAATGAATTATTGTCTTTCATAAAAGGATTTTTAAGTGTGTATAATACTACCTTAAGTTTTCTAATCAATTTAATATAAATGATTCAGAGAAAACTCAGTGGTTCTAGTGTTTAAACAGAAAGGAATAATTATATAAATTTTCTGGAGTTTAAATATTTAAATTTGCATTTTAATCCTAAGGGCATTTGAATACTTATTTAAATAAACATGAAAATGTCAAAGTAAACCTACTGTTTTTATTGCATAAATATGTAGAGAATAATTTTATGAATTTTCTGAAATTGGAATGGTAATTTTTAGAGTTCAAATGCATTAGATATGAATTTTACAAGTTTAAAAGCATTTCTGGAATTTATTTTCAAATTTTAAACCCCTCGGGTCCACGGTGAGCCAGGCCCACGGTGAACCCGCGCACTGTGCGCGTGCGCCGGCTCGATCTGGACCGTCGGATCTAGATCCGACGCGCGAGGGCGAGGCGGGACGCGTAAGTCGCGACAGACGGCTAGGATTAAAACGTTCGAACTGGTACCACGTGGACGCACGGGATTAAACGCGGGTTTTAAATACAGATGGACGCACGAGATCGCACCGTACCGCTTCACTCAGATCCGACGGCCAGGATTAAACCGAACAGATGATTTAACCCAAGCGTTGGATCTGGATCGCACGGCCAGGATTGAATCCGGCACAGTGCGTGTCGGGGGGTAAAGTACCCCTTCTTCCCCGACTCCGGTGGTACGACGGCGAGCGATTCCGGCGAGGTCGAGGGCTATCTAGTCTAGCTAGAGCTAAAAACGGAAAGGGGGTACCGAGGGGAACAAAAGGGTACCGTTGCGGTGGTCCGGGGTCGACGGAGCGAGGCCGGCGACGAGCGTAGGCGGTGGAGGCGTTCGGGTCCTTGGCGGCGACGGCGATCCGGCGGGGTTCGACGTCGGCGGAGTGGTGGCCGAGGTCGGGGTCGTTCTCGCGGTCACGTTGGTGGCGGAGGCACGGGCGCAGGTGGTTCGGTGCGACGGCGAGCGGTGGCCGGAGGTGAATCAGAGGGTGTGCGCTAAAAAGCGAAATGCGAGTGCTCTGTTCGTTCTCGAGGCGATTAAGCGTGGGGGTCGGACGCGGCTCAGGCTGGGGGCTTAAATAGGACGCCGGGGAGGGATCGCATGCAAGGAAACCGGCCGAGGGCCTTTACTCGCCAGCGATGGCTCGGCCATGCACGCGTAGCGGTGATCCCGTGGCGTAAAGGCGTGTTTTAACGGGGGGAAAACGGTCGGCGCGACGCGGGGGACCGAGTAATGGCGACGAATTAATGCGGGACGGGCCGGCGAGGCGGATCCGAGGGCGAGGTCGTCGGCCGGCGCGATTTGGGGCGACGGCGGGAGGTTGAAGGCCAAGCTGACAGGCGGGGGCCACTGGCCAGTGAGCGCGAATGGGCGAGGGTGGCGACTGACGTGTGGGGCCGAAGTGTCGGGTTCGCGCGCGAGGGGAAGGATTCGGCGCCGACAGGTGGGACCGGGCTGTCAGCCAGAGGCGAGCGCGGTAACGGGCTGGGCCGGCCGGCAGAGAGAGAAGGGAGGGAGAGGAGCCCATTACTGTTCTAATACTTTTCTGAATAAAAATAATTCCAGAAAATAGATTAAAATATTAGGGCTACTTCCAAGGCTGGTAAAAATTTATAAAAATTCTCAAAATTACATTTTGGTCTTAGGATCATATACAAAAAGTTTCACCTCCTGATTTGGTCATCTACTCTATGTTGTAGTTCAAAAGGGTATAAAAGGAAATTAAAAGTATTTTCTGAAATAATAATTCCAACAAATTGAATTTAATAATATTTTTATTGTTTTGAAAAATTGGGGTGTTACAGCTCACACGCGTCGTCCGATCGCGATCGCACGGTCGGGATCAGATCCGACACGGCACGAGTACTCGACCCGTGCCGGTCGTCTTCTCCAGCGACGGTGAGCGGGCCAGCGGCCACGGCGAGTGACGGCGGCCCTAGCTAAGCCTAGAAATGGAAAGAGGACACTACGGCGGTCACGACGGTACCTTAGGCGAGGCGAGGGGTCGACGGGAAGCGGTCGGCGGCGAGGGTAGACGACGGAGTGGTTCGGGCTCCTCGTCGGTGATGGTGTTCTGGCGGGGTTCGACGTCGGTGGAGGGGTGGCCGAGGTCGGGGTCGTCCTTGCGGTCACGATGGTGGTGAGGGCGTGGACGGAGGTGGTCCGAGGCGACGGCGAGCGGTGGCCGGAGGCGAAGCAGGAGGGGAGCACTAAAATGTGAATC
The DNA here is from genome assembly GCA_019279435.1 of Zizania palustris. NCBI lineage: Eukaryota > Viridiplantae > Streptophyta > Magnoliopsida > Poales > Poaceae > Zizania > Zizania palustris. The sequence goes on along the minus strand of JAAALK010000287.1, from coordinate 60,751,987 downwards.
ACGGGTGTTCTGTTCGTTCTCGCAATGTGTAGGAGTGGGGTGAAATGCGGGTGGCCACGGGGTTTAAATAGGGTCACCGGCGGGGGCAGAGGGGGCACAATTGACAGTGGCTGAGGGTTAACGCGTTTAAACGCCGGCGAGGTTCAGGTGGCATGCAGATTCATCGAACCGGGACACAATCGGTCTGGGTTTAATGGGGGAAACGATCACCGGAGCGCGGGGGTTTGAATGCCGGGCTCAATTTGAGGAGAGGGGGTCGGGGGCAACGGATCCGAGGCACATTATTGCGTCGGCCGGCGAGGGGGGGATTTGGGGGAAGATCTCGCGGAGACGAAGGATCTGACAGGCGGGGGCCACCTGCCAGTGAGCGCGAACGGGTGAGGGAGGCGGCTGACGGGTGGGGCCGTGGTGTCGGGCACGCGCGCGAGGGGAGGCAATCGGCGCCGACAGGTGGGGTCGGGCTGTCAGCCTAAGACGGGTGGGGGTGACGGGCTGGGCCGGCTGGGAGAGAGAGAAGGGAGGGGGAAGGCCCAATACTGTTTGAAAATATTTTCTGATTAAAAATAATTGCAGAAATTGATTTAAAATATTAGGGCTACTTCCAAGGTTGATAAAAATTTATTAAAATTCTCAAAAATATTTCTTGGCCTTGGGAGTTTATACAAAATTTTCAGCTCCTGGTTTGGTCATTAACTCTATGATATAGTTCAAAATGGTAAGGGAAAGTATTTAAAGGGATTTTCAGAATAAATAAATCCAGGAAATTGATTTAAATATTATTTTTAATGTTTTGGAAATTTGGGGTGTTACATGCTGGCGGTATACGGTCCAGCGGTGGAGGGGTGTGGCGGGATCCGCTTAGGGCGAGGGACGGGCTCACGGATGGGCTTCCTCTTCCTAGGAAGGAGAGGAACCATCTCCGCGATATCCTTCTGCAGCTGCATGATCTTGCGCTGCAGCTCGCCATTCTACTGGATCAAGTTCTTCGTCTCCTCACAAAGAAACTCGACCGCCTCATGGTGCTCATCGGCGTCGAGCACCGCCTCAGTATGGAGGTCATCCATAGCCTGTAGAAGACACGACTGCCGGGCCATGACCGGATCACGCACGGAGTGAACTCCAAGGTAGATGCTACGGTAGGCGCCGGGAGTGCGTTTCGGCACAAGCCGGAAAGACGAGTTCTGAATACGATCATCATAGATCATCCTCAGCTCCATAAGGGCCTGGAGAGTGACGCGTTGGCACGCGACGTCGAAAGTCGGGCCTCCAAGCGTGGTGGTGTAGGGTGGCAGATGCTCTCCGGAGCCGTGGACGGTGAGTGAGACGTCGTAGGGCCCGGCAAACTCCTCGAGGTTCACGCCCTGGAATTCGGGCTCGAAGAGGAACCCGAGGAAAGTGAGCATCATGCGGAGCTCCCGGACGAAGCCCTCATAGTGGCGGCAGTAGCTGTGCACTAGGTAGACTGGCATCTACAAAAACAACAAGTTGAAGAAAAGTGAGGAGAGGAACAAAGTTTATAAAGTAGGTTTTCGAGAAATAATTTTCTGCAGCTAATGGCTAGGCAGGTCTGTTTGGCTTCCTACAGTCAAGTCGGCTCTGATACCATCTCGTGGTGCCCCGATTTAACGAAATCGAGACATTATTGAATTTCATGCAAAAAACAATAATACAAGAGGTTCATCAAGCGACAATCATACATACGACAATATTCATGGTACGCAGACCATATTTATTACATCAGAGTTTTAATAAAAATAATAATAAAGGAAATTAAAATGCATGACGAACGCCTTCTTCAGGATCTTTGCTTGACTGGGTCGCTACTCCAGACCGTCTTCATAGTAAGCATCCTCTGTGGGGTCCAACGGGTATGAGTACGAAAAGTACTCAACAAGCCACCGCAAATGCAAGCAATAATGCAGGATAATAAATAAGGAATGGTAATGGCTAACAGTGCGGAAAAGTACATTTTCAGTTATTGCATTTAGTGTAGTCAAATTTAATCATGCGGAAATGTAAACATGAACATTAGTAATATCATCTAACTCGAGGAGTACATTTTACCTCCTCGCACAACAGTCCTTACATGTCAAACCATAATGCACATACATATCAAAAGTAATCTAACTGTGGGATGTCACGCAACCCACCCTTGACTGTGGGCTCGACTTTTCGAAAAGATTTATGACTCTGATCAGAGATGTACTACTGTACCCACAAGGCACGCACTCATCCCAAACGAGATGACCCATAACACAGGAACTCGTGCCAAAACCTCGACATGAAATGCTCCAAGCGATAACCACCCGCTCTAGGTTTCGCCGGCGCGCCGGGCCTCATCCCGGCTAACGTCGCACCCCCTTTTGCGCCACGTCGGTAGAAGCCACCCGCAGGTGCTGCTTGACCCATCTCCAAATGGTGGCCTCGGTTTGGAACACTCCATACCATAGTTAGGACTTACCCACTAGACTTGTGGTTAGTACGGAAATGTATTGCAACAGATCCCTCAGACCGGTCCTTATAGTGCCCCGGGTGCTACCAACCAATGCCCTAGCTTGCACCCGGAACCCACCATGCATACACTCACAACCATAACTTATCACCGACAGAATTCCAAGGATAAGAAACAATGGGGATCATATAGCAGAACCATATTGCTACGACTCATTTTTATGCTATAGCGATCGTGCCAATACATTGGACACTAGCTAATAACATTAATCATAGGGTGACAAGGAGGTTAAGCAAGATAGCATGGCTTGGGTTGCACATCAAGGTCGGGGGATCCTAAATAAATATATTGTAAGGGTTTTTATTGGACTAATGCATATATATAACCTATGTGTTTTAGCGATAGTTTAATCAAACATGTGTTCAATATGCTCAAAAGATTGGTTTGGTGACTTGCCTTGTTCAGCGAATGGGGAGGGAGGAACTTCAGGAAAGTACTCCGGCTCTTCGGTGGTGTCGTAGTCTTCTTGTTATAAATAATGTAAAATAAATACAACATTAAATTTAAACAATACAAAACCACACAACAAGAACATAGGTTCAAATTGGTTTAATTTAAAGGAAATCAAGTTGGAAAGTTTCTGAAATTTATTTTATAAATAATTTTAAAGGAATTATAATGAAAGGTTGTCCTTTATAAAAAGGGGTTTTAAATGTGAGTAGTCTCATTTTAAGTCTCCTAATAAAATTTAGTATGAAAGGTTCATGTACAAATTAGTGGTTTTCAGTATATGAACAAAAAGGAATAAGTATGAATTTTACTGAAATTTAAATAATTGAATTTACATTTTTACCCTAAGGGCATTTGAATACCTATGTAAATAATCATGAAAAAGTCTAAAGTAACATACTGTTTTTATTGAACTAAAGTGTAGAGAATAAAATTATAAAATTTTTGGAATTGAAATGACAATTTTTGGAGTTCAAATGCGCTAGATATGAATTTTACAAGTTTTAAACACTTTCTGGAATTTATTTTCAAATTTAAAATGCCCCGGGTCCACGGTGAGCCAGGCCCACGGTGAACCCGCACACTGTGCGCGTGGTCCGGCCCAATCTAGACCGTTGGATCCAGATCCAACGTGCGAGAGCGAGGCGGGATGGTTAAGTGATAACGGACGGCCACAATTAAAACGCGCGAAAGGGTACTACGTGGACGCACGAGATCGAGTGCGGGTTTTAAATACCGATGGACGCGCGAGATTAAAACATACCACTTCGGTTAGATCCGACGGTGCGGATTAGATCGCGCACGTGGGGTTATAGGCGCCATTTGATCGCGATCGCACGGCCGCAGTTTGATCCGACACGGCACGGGTACTCAGCCCGTGCTGGTCATCTTCTCCGACGATGGCGAGCGGGCCAGAGGCCACGGTGAGCGATGGCGGCCCTAGCTAAGCCTAGAAACGGAAAGAGTATGCCTAGGGGAACATGGGGATACCTTAGGCGAGGCGAGCGGTCGACGGAGCACGGTCGGCGACGAGGGTAGACGATGGAGAGGTTCGGGTCCTTGGCGGCGACGGCGATCCGATGGGGTTCGTCGATGATGGAGTGGTGGCCGAGGTTGGCGAGGTTCGTGCGGTCATAGCAGTGCGGTCGGCGAGGGTGGAGGGGGACTCCGGCGACGGCGAGTGACGGCTGGAGTGTGGGCGGCGGTGGTGCGCTAAAAATTGAAATGCCAGTGCTCTGTTTGTTCTCGCAACGAGAGGGCGTGGGGGATCAAACGCGGGTGGCCAGGGGGCTTAAATAGGCATATCGGCGAGGGATAACAGGCGTCGTATACAAGAAAGGCTGAGAGGGGGTATTTACTCGCCGGTGAGGTTTTGCCATGCACGGTCTCGCGATCCGGGGGTTTAAACGCGTGCCTTAATGCTTTTAAATGGCCGGCGGGCCTCAGGGAATTCAATGCCGGCGTCGGTTTAACGGGAGGGGGAGCCGGCGAGTGGATCCGAGGTGAGGTCATCGGCCGGCGGAGTTAGGGGGGTTGGCGCGAGGTGGACGATGGTCCTGACAGGCGGGGGCCACTAACCAGCGGGTGTGAGCGCACGAGTGAGGTGGCTTACGGGTGGGGTCGGGCTCGGGCGCAAGAGAGGAGTGGTGCCGACAGGTGGGGCCAGGGTGTCGGGTGCGCGCGCGAGGGGAGAAGGGCTCGCTGATGGGTGGGGTCGGGCTGTCAGTCCGAGCGCGTGGGAGGGAGTGGGCTGGGCCGGTCGGGAGAGAGAGAAAGGGAGGGGAGAGGTCCGTTACTGTTTTAAAACATTTTTGAATAAAAATAATTCCAGGAAATTAATTAAAATCTTAGGGCTACTTCCAAGCTTGGTAAAAATTTGTAAAAATTCTCAAAATATATTTTGGTCTTAGGATCATACACAAAAAGTTTCATCTCCTAGTTTGGCCATTTACTCTATATTGTAGTTCAAAATTGTAAAGGAGGGTATTAAAGGTATATCCAAAATAATAATTTCCAGGAAATTGAATTAAATAATATTTTTTTATTACTTTGAAAATTTGTGGTGTTACAGAATCTGAGGGGGAAACATGCACGGGAATGAGGGGAGTTAATTGGTGGGGGCAATTAAGCCAAAGGAGGTCGGCTAAGGCAGATTCGGGAGTTAGGGCGACGGCCGGGGATCTCGGGGGCACGAGCTCACGAGGAAGACGAATACTGACAGGGCAGGGCCACTATTAGTGACGTCCGAGAGGGCGAGGGCACAACGGTCAGCGCCGACAGGTGGGCTGGGCGCACGTGGAGAGAGGGGAGGAGACTAACAGGTGGGCTAGGGCTCGGGCGTGAGGCTGAGTGCGCCGATAGGCGGGGTCCGCATGTTAGTGAGAGGACCGTGGGGTGAATTGGTTGGGCCGACTAGGGAGAGAGGGATGGAGGGGAGCTGCCCAAAACTATTTAAATTCATTTTTGAATAAAAATAAATGCTAAAATAGTTTAAAAATTATTAGCTAGCAGCAAAGGTCGGAAAATTTTGTAAAAATTCTCAAAATTGTATCTTGGTCTTAGGAACATAATATAATTTTCTTAGACCTTGGTTTGGACCATTTCTCTAGATATTTATTTATTTGGACATTTTTAGATTTAAAGGAAATCCAAAATAAACCTTTTTCTAGAAAAGTATATTTATTAATTTTATTTTTACCTTTGGGGTATTGGGTTTTCAGGTCTTCCTCCTTTTCCCAAGTCGCCTCTTCGACGGGGTGGTTATTCCACTGAACCTTGCAGAAACAGACTACTCGATTCCTGGTTACTCTTTCCTTGACATCTAGAATCTGGACGGGCTTTTCGATATAGGTCAGGTCTCCATGGATGTCGAGTTGCTGAAGATCTACTCATTCTATTGGTACTCATAGGCATTGTTGGCGCAAAAGTTTACACCAACAGGTTCTCTGAGATCAAGAACGAACAAACAGAGAGTTTGTGTTTAGGACTGCCTCAAGCCTCCGAGTTGGATAATAGCTCGAGCAGTTCGAATATGTGTATTGAATAACTTGTCCTAGATCCTTGTTACAGGGTATAGAGGAGGGTATTTATAAGTAAAAATGTATAAGGAAAAGACCTAATTACCCCTAGATTACAATCGACATAGTGAAAACTATTCGGTGCTAGGAACAAGGTTATAAAAGGTAAATCACTATAAGGTAGATGGATACGTCAAACATCTCATCAATCTTGTCGCTCAGCTTCGGAGCCTTTATCTTCCGTTCGGAGGGTTCATCAGGGCTTCACATCGATGCACCCTTCGGCTTGACGCCTCTGCCTTCGAACAAGTGCTCACCAGCTTCGGATCTCTTCATAGCCTTTGAAGTATTAATCATTAAGTCCTGAAAATGAAGTAATTTCCCCCAACAGTAGCCCCTCGAATACGCCTCTCTATGGTTAACCTGTTTAGAAAGAAGGCAGTATACGGAAGGAACATTTCCATATTTTGAGACTTAAAGGGGATTCGGACATGTTACAGTTCAGCAGAGGACTTCAGATCCAAAGCGTTCGAACCCTTCCTTCGGGCCCCTTATGCGATGGGAACACGTGCTGGGAAGAAAACCGCTTCGGAGCGCAAACGTCGTGAAGAGCCGTTTGATTATAGCCGTTACGGCGCAAGTAACCGTTACACTCTGTAAAAGGTAACGGTCGATTTTTACGGCGGTTGCTCGCCGCTCCATTTACTGGACCCACTCGTCAGTGATAGAAGCCGAACCTGCAGTGTGAAAGCAATCGAAGAGTAGCACCCGGCGAGCGGTTATAAAAGGAAAGACAAGGATTAACCGAGACTTTTTACCGCTTCCAGCACTCGCGATTCACTTTCCTCAATCCTTCAATCTCTTGAGCATCCGAGCGAATGGCGAGAACTAGCCACACTGCTCCAGCGGCAGCAAGCACTCTTGCGCAGAGGCAAGCGTGGGCCGCTTCGGCAGTAGCGGCAATGGTGGGGACTTCGAGCGGCGCTTGGCCCAAGAATCCTCGGGAGCTCCGTCTGCCTTCCAAGAAGAAAATCCCCCAAAGCTTCCTCATCGGCCAATCTGTGAGCACCGCAGAGTCCATTGAAGAGGCTGTGGAAGGGAAATTGGGCGCCGGATTGAGGACTCGGGTCCCTGGACCAGAATCAACTCCAAGGCCGCGAAGCGGAGAGGTGGTAGTCTTCGAAGCATTCTTCGAAGCAGGCTTGGGGCTTCCAGCCATAGACTTCTTGGCGGAGGTACTAGACCTGTTCCACATAACCTTACCTCAGCTGTCTCCCAATGCCGTCGCTCGCCTAGCCGTCTTCGAATGGGCACTCAGGGTAGAGGGGTGCGAAGGGCGCTCAGAGATCTTCGCCGCGACCCATGAAGCCATCTGTCAGCCGAAGCCACAGGATGGGCCTGGGGATTCTAAGGTGACCATTGCCTTCGGCAGCGTCAACTTCCAGCTACGAAGGGAGCACGCCCTTCACTTCCTTGCGAAGGCCATTAATGACAGGTGGTACACCAATTGGATACTTCGGTGGTTTTACGCCGAAGTCGGAGAGGACTCTCCCCTCGCAGGTCCTCTCCAGGAGATTTGGTTTCGGAAGGAGGCGGAGATCTCCCCGAACCCTAGCCTGCTCTCCACGAGGCTAGGGCTACTAACTTCAGTGGCTCACCGCATGAGCATGCGCGACCTGGCCAAAGAGTTTATCGCCCTTCGGATCCCTCCCCTCGGAGCTAACTGGCCGATCGTGTTTCAACAGGCCTCGGAGGGAGATCTCCAAAACCTAGGTAAGATTTCATTTCCTGCAGTATTATATTATATGAAGGAAACAATTATACTTATAATATCGTACCCTTTTCTTTCAGCGGCTCCTTTGGCGTTGGCTCCGGAGGACATAGCTCGAGCCACCGAACGAGTTCTCGGAGCCCCTTCGGTGGCTGAAAAGCAAAAGAGACTGGAACTAGTGGGAAGCTGGGAGCGCTCCAACAGAGTGTGGGGAGCTCTCGGGATGGAGCCCCCTCCTCTTCCCGACTTCACCTCGACCGGAGCAGCCGCTCGAAAATGGAAGGTCGTTGCTGAACCGCCCAAGAAAGCCAGCAAGCAGCCGTCCAAGAAGAAGAAAGTAGCGAAGCCCCCTCCGCGGCTGGCCCCTGCTTCGTCGGCTTCGTCGGAGGGCGCTCGAAGCTCAGCCTCCGAGGATTCAGAGGACTCCGACGCTCAGATAGCGTCGGCCTTCGAGAACTACCTCCTGGATGACGACGAAGACCTAGGGGAGGCCCCCCTAGAACTTCTGTTAGGGAGGTAGTAGAAGTAGCTCCGACGGTTCCTCCTGCGCCCGTCGTTGTACAGTTGGAGTCGGGCTCCGCCAGTCCCAACTCGCCCACACCCAAGGTGGTTACGGCGGAAGTCATGGCTCCAGCAGGAAATGCAGAGGAGAGGGCCTCGGGAGATGACTTCGCTGACATCCTCGAGATGTACGAAGTCCTGGAGGATCCTACGATCCTACCCCACGAGGCCTCCGAAGGTATTCCTCGAAGCTCCTGCTTTGACTAATACCTGCAAATTGTTCCTTGTAATATGCTTATTAATTTTGTTGACAAAATAGGTACCTCTAAGAGCATCGATGCTCCGGCGGCGCCCAAAGTCCCAACGTCTTCGGGGGTTGCCGCCCGGGTGGACCCTCCTGCGCCTTCGGACGCTCCCTGCTTGGTAGCGGAGGATGCGCCCGTCGAAGCGGAAGATGCGCCCGTCGAAGCGGATTTGGCGACGGAGGTTGCTCCTGTGGTGGCGGCTCTGTCGGTCGAGGCTGCCTCTGCTGCCGCGACTTTGGTCGAAGGGGTAGCCACCGACGACCGGGGTACTCCTGCTTCGCCCGCTACGCCTTCCTTCGTGCCGAGGAGAGGCAACAGCATATCTAGCCTCGGCCTTCTTCCTGGCCTTGCAACGGCCTCCGTCGGCAATTCGGAGGATGAGGCCGCAGCAGATGATCACCAAGCCTTATCTTGGCTTCCTCTGCTGGCTCCGTTCTTGGAGCAGCGGGAAGGCCTTCGAAGATCATGAAGCCCCTGGCAGAGAAGAGACAAGATATCGCCAATTCGGACTTGGTCTCCGTCTTGAGCGAGGCTAGGGCTTCAACGCTCAACACAGCCCTCGAAAGGGATGCCCTTCAGGTATGAAAAAACACCATAGCTACTACGCATTAGTGATCATAAACACTTCGGTACTTACTTGTTCTTTTTGCAGCAATTTGTCCTTGCTAGAGCGGCAGCGACTTCCAATGAGGCCGAAATTAACCGACTCAAAAGGAAGGTCACTACCCTCCAGACCGCTCTTAATGACTCTAATGAGAGATCCATCAGGCTGGAGGAAGAAACCGTAGTGGAACGGAGGGCTAGGGTAGCGGCCGACGAAGCTCTTCGAACGGCAAGGCAAGACAGTGACGTGCTCCGCTCCTCGGCCCAAGAGGTCGAAGCTGAGCGTGTCGTCCTTCGGGCGGAGGTCGAAAGGCTCTGTCAAGCGGCGGCCGCTTTGAGTGCTCAGCTGGTGGAGCTCCAAGGAGCTCTTAACCAGGCGATGGCCCAGAAGAGCTCCTTGATGCTCTAGGTGGCCGAGGTATCTGCAACTGCTGCGGGGCTGGAAGCAGCGGAGAAGAAGAACACTAGCATGGCGGAACGTACCTTGGAAGCCCTTCAGGGTACCTTGGAGTACTTCGGCACTATGTGCCCTTCGTCTTCTGCTGTGACCCACGAACCTCTCGACCGGAAGCTGAAAAGGATCCAAGTGGCCTCGTCATTGATGATGAACTCCAGCGTCTGGTACGGAGAAATCTCCGAGCAGTGCGCTGGCATCGGGGTTCTTCGTCACCTCGAGGCTCTTCAGATCCCCCTCGGCTCAGTCGGAGGTTCAACCCCTGAGAGCTTCGCCTCCGACGACTTGTTGCGCCCATCTTCGGGTGTAGCCACGGCCTGGGAAGCCTTCCGATCAACTTGGAAGACGGACCATAAGGTCGCGGCCAAGTCTTGGATCGACGAGGCCCGCCGGCAGAAGCAGGCGCAAACAAGGCCACCACTTCCTACCTCGCCAGCTCCGGTCATTCCTGCTCCACCAACTGACCTGCAGGTCTAGCTTTTTAGGGTTATTATGTACACGAAGTCTTGTAAAGCCTCTTTTATTAATGGAAAAGCTATAAACAAGAAACTTGTTTTGGGTGTTCTGTTCTTTTTAGGTTTTGTCGTGCCCTTCAAGCCCTGACCTCGAAATACTGGAAATTACCGACGAGCTCCGAAAGGAGTGGGCAAGCCTCGAGAGTTTAAGGCCTTACCGCCGCTCTCGCTTCTCTGTTCCTCGCGGCGATAGGGGGAGATAACCCTTGAAATTTCTCAAGAGGTCTTAGCTTATATTAAAGAAGAGGAGGAGGCGAAGGCATCCTTGTCTTCTAAACATATGGACTGGTCCGACTCGGAGTACCGAGCTGAAGACCCTGCGGAGGCTAACTCTGAAAGGCTCCTGACGTGGGCCGAGCTTCAAGAGGAGCGAAATAAACTACGAGCCTCCAAGAAGAAGAGAAGCGTTCGAACGAAGAGGGCCAAGCCGACAGCTTCGAGCTCCGACGTGCAGAGTAGCCGGAGGGGTAGCTCTAGAAGCCGACAGGGTCTTCGATTTTTCCTAGGCTTGGATCAAAACTTTTCTTGATGTAAAAGTATGATGACTTAATGTGAAATGCTTCGAAAGTATCTTGTGTGGTTCCTATCCTTCGACCCCTCCTTGTGGGTGGTGGATCCTTTACTGTGGAAAAGGGTTTGCCAAGCACAATGATGTACCGAACAACCCGATGCTTCACATTACACTTATCATTTGTACTTTGGTATCACTACCTCGCGAGTCCCTTTTTTTTGAAGTGCTTAGTTCTTGCACGGATCTTGACGAAGCCGAAGCATGAAATCAATAGGTTGGCCACCTTCGGCTCTTTTACAGATACTTCGTACCCATAGGCCGAAAATCTGTTTATTTTTAAAGTCCTTAGACTCTTCCACGGATCCTAACAAGCCGGAGCCTAGAATCCGTAGGATGGCCACCTTCGACTCTTTTACAGATACTTCGTACCCGGAGGCTGGAAATCTGTTTATTTTTAAAGTCCTTAGACTCTTCCACGGATCCTAACAAGCCGGAGCCTAGAATCCGTAGGATGGCCACCTTCGGCTCTTTTACAAATACTTCGTACCCGGAGGCCAGAAATCTGTTTATTTTTAAAGTCCTTAGACTCTTCCACGAATCCTAACAAGCCGAAGCCTGGAATCCGTAGGATGGCCACCTTCGGCTCTTTTATAGATACTTCATACCCGGAGGCCGAAAATCTGTTTATTTTTAAAGTCCTTAGACTCTTCCACGGATCCTAACAAGCCGGAGCCTAGAATCCGTAGGATGGCAGCGGAGCCCCTGAACCGATGGTTCGCAGGCAACTGCCTGGGTCTTGAGAAAAATGCTTGACTCTGCAAGCATCTCCGTCCTCCCGATGCATCCATCAGGAGTAAGGGATATTCGAAGAGCAAACAAAATTCAACCCTTCTCTTTATTTCGTAGAAAGGAAATTTTTACAAGCGATTACAAGGAGCCCCTAAGCATAATAACGCTTAAGGTGCTCCGCATGCCACGCGTGTTTTAACTCTCCCCCTCTAAATTAGCTAATTTAAATCATCCGGGGCGCCCTGAGCATAAGATAACATATGGCCCTTCCCATTTGTTTCCTAGCTTCCCCGGAGCTATTACACTTCGCAACACTAGATGACCAGGTTTAAGCTTAGTTAGCTTTATCTTTGGGTCATACCATGTCTTTGTGTGGCCTTGGTACTTGGTTAGGTTGGCGATAGCTCGAAGCCTTGTCTCCTCTGATAAATCTAGCGAAGCGTTCATTTCGTCTTCATCTCCGGGCTGAACGACGCGAAGGGATCCTCCTCTGAGCTCCGTAGGAGTCATTGCCTCATCTCCGAATAGTAGTCTAAATGGGGTAAAACCTGTTGACCTGGTTTGAGTGGTTCGAATGGACCACAAGATCTTAGGGAGCTCTTCGACCCACAGCCCCTTGGCTAGGCCAACGATTCGTCGATTTAGCCCGGAGAGGATGTTCCCGTTGGCTCGCTCAACAGCTTCGTTGGACTGCGGATGGCGTACCGCAGCGAAGCATAACTTAATGCCTAGATCTTCGCAGAATGCTTGGAAAGTGTTAGCTTCGAACTGTATTCCATTATCCACCGTCAACTCCCTTGGCACTCCGAACCTGCATATAATGGTCTGCCAGAAAAAATTTTGGACATTCTTCGAGGTGATAGCGGTTAATGGCTCTGCTTCAACGCACTTTGAAAAATATTCGATTGCTACTACCGCAAACTTCAAGCCACCTTTTGCCATTGGAAAAGGGCCTATTAGGTCCATGCCCCATCGGGCCATTAGCCAGACTGGGGCGATGACTTGAAGCTGGACTGGTAGACGGTGGCTTCGTCTTCCCATCCACTGGCAGCCTTGGCATGTTCGAACCAGCTCCTCCGCATCTCTTACTATTGTTGGCCAGTACAGTCCTTGCCGGAGTGTTTTGCCAGCTAGTGCACGAGGGGCTAGGTGACTTCCACATAATCCTTCGTGAATTTCTCGAAGTATGTCTTGACCCTCGGGTTGGGAGATGCATCAAAGCAGAGGGGCACACACGCCAGCTTTGTATAATACTCCGTTGACAAGCTTGTAATTTTGGGCTCTTGCTTGCAACCTTCGGGTTTCCGGACCTTCTAAAGGGTCTATGCCACTTTGCAACATGTTCATAATCGGGGCCCGCTAGTCTGTAATTGGAATGCACATTACTTTCGAGGGGGTAACTGAACAGCTGTGGACTGTGCTAGTTCTTCATAGAAAGCACCCTCCGAGAGGTCCACTACCCCTGCTGCAGCTTTTGCAAGAATATCTACGAGTTGATTCTCTGCTCGAGGGATACTCCGAACTGTAAATCCTCTGAATGCTGCTTCGGCCTTGCGGATTTCTTCAAGGTATTGTGCTAGATGTGGATTCTTTGCTTGAAAGCTTTTATCAACATGCCCTGCGATGACTTGGGAATCTGTCTTAATCACTATCCTTGCGGCTCCAAGTGCTTTAGCCTTTCGGAGGCCTCGTAGGATTCCTTCGTATTCGGCGATGTTATTGGTGGTTCTGAAGTTGAGCCTCGCAGAATACATGGCCTTCTGTCCTGATGGTGATATGATGACGGCCCATGCTCCGACACCAGATGCTTGATAAGCTCCATCAGAAAATATTGTCCATAAACCTTCAGAGGGTTCTTCTAGGGCCCAAATAGCAGATGGAGTCCACTCTGCTACGAAATCTGCTATGATTTGGGATTTAATAGCTGTTCTCGCCATGAAGAAGATTCCGAAGGGTGCTAGCTCGACCGCCCATTTTCCAATCCTACCCGTGGAATCTTTGTTTCGGAGCATATCTCCAAGAGGATACGATGTAGGGACGATCAGGTTATGCGCCAAGAAATAATGCCTTAGCTTTCGCGAGGCCATTACTAGGGCATAAGCAAACTTTTCGAGCTCGGAGTATCTGATTTTAGCTCCGGACAGAGCCTCTGACACAAAATAAACCGGGTTCTGTACCAGCTTTACTTTAAGCTCAACTTCCTGGACCAATACTGCACTTACTGCAGAGCCTGTTGCCGCAAGATATAGTAGCAGTGTCTCTTCTGGAAGGGGAACAGTAAGTGTTATAATCTTCCGAGGTATGCTTTTATATCATCGAAGCTCTTCTGGCACTCCGGTGTCCAACTGAAGCTTTCGAACCCCTTTAGTGCTTTGAAAATTGGGAGGCTTCGTTCTGCTGACCTGGCCAGGAACCTGCTAAGGGCTGCGAGCCTTCCTGCTAGCTTCTGCACCTGCTTCAAATTCTCTAGTGGAGCCATCCTTTGTAATGCACTTATCTGTGTTGGGCTAGCTTCGATTCCCCTGCTCGAAACTAAGTACCCTAGCAGCTTCCCTGCTTGTGCCCCGAATATACATTTTTCTGAGTTGAGGCGTACTCCACATGCTCGGAGGCTCTCAAATGTTTTAGCTAGGTCTAGGCTATGCTGGTGCTTTTGAGCACTTTTTATTACAATATCATCCATATAGGCCTCGACATTCCGGCCTATTTGATGACCTAGAGCCTTAGCTATTGAACGTGAAAAGGTGGCTCTGGCATTCCGCAAACCAAAAGGCATTCGTACATAACAAAATACTCCGGAAGGAGTTATAAAGCTTGTCTTGGCTTCGTCTTCGCGTTTCAGCCATACTTGATGGTACCCGGAATAAGCGTCGAGGAAACTTAGCAATTCGAAGCCGGTTGTGGAATCCACCAGCTGATCTATTCGGGGCATCGGGTAGGGGTCTCACGAGCATGCTTTATTTAATGAAGTAAAGTAAATACAAATGCGCCATTTGTTCGAGTCCTTCTTCCTTACAAAAATAGGGTTAGCCAACCACTCGGTATGGGCTACTTCCTTGATGATGCCAGCTTTTAATAATTTTTCCACTTCGGCTTTGGCGAGTCTTGCTCTTTCTGCTGACAGCTTGCGGAGCCCCTGGCGTACTGGCCTGGCTTTCGGGTTGACGAGCAGACTATGCTCGATGATGCTTCGATCGACCCCGGTGATGTCTTCGTCGGTCCAAGCAAAGACGTCCAGATTTTGCTTGACGACTTCTTCCAATGAGGCAACTATCTCCGGGGATAGCCCTTTGCCGAACCGTATTGGATACTCTTTGCCATCTTTTGAAATTATTCTTGTCTCAACATCATCTTCCGGGCTTGGCTTGAGAGATGGCCCCTTCGAAGGGTTCGAGGCCTCTGGCACCTCTTCGATGCTTTTCGCCACGTTGTGTACTTGCCGTGGATCCAACGGCTGCCCATGGCCATACTCCGTCCTCCGGGCTACAGCTTGATCTCCTGAAATAGTAAGCACTCCACCTTGCGTGGGCATTTTGAGACAAAGGTAATTATGGTGTGCTATAGCCCCAAACTGGTTCAGCATCCCTCGGCCGAAGATTGCATTGTAAGCATATGGGGCGTCGACAACGTCGAAGATCACCTCTTCTATCCTGGCCAAAGGCCCCTCTCCGAAGGCAACCTCGAGGCCTATTTGGCCGAGGGCATCGAGAGGCGGTCCTGAGAACCCTTAAAGTGGCCGGGCCGCTGGAAGTAGATGCTTCCGGGGTATGCACATCTGATCGAAGGCCTGGACGAAGAGTATGTCTGTGGAGCTCCCGCCATCTACCAGGATCCTTCGGACCTCCACCCCTGCTATGTCGGCAGAAATGACCAAAGGGTCAGCATGGGGGAACTTCACCCCCGTGGCATCGCTGGCAGTAAATGAGATGGGCACATGGGACCATTCTGGCATCCCTTCGGCGGAACTCGAGGTCCCAATGTGCCCGACCTCGCGGATGTACTCCCGCCGCTGCCTTTTCGACATGTTCCCGAGGGTCCCCCCTCCGGAGATGGGCAGGACCACCCGCTTGCCGCGGTCTTGTGGGTCTTCCTGCTTCGGTGGTGGCATAATGTTGGCCACCGGAAGTCGCATGAGTGCCTCAGGGACACCAGTTCGGGCCACGACCTGCACAGGCTCCGACCGTGTCACTGGTGGGGCTCGATCCGAAGCACCCCGCCCGGTACTTCGCCCAAGGTAGTCGCCCCGAAGGGCCAACACTGCCTTGCAATCCTTCGTGTCATGGCTCCTATTGTCGCCATGCACACAACAGAAAAAACTCTGGCGCCTGCCAGGCACCCTTTCTTGAGGCTTCGGCGGCCCAGCCTTGAAATTCTGCGCCTGCTGAAAATTGGCAGGTGCCTTCGGAACAGAAGGTGCAATGTTTAGCACCTCCGAACGAAAATGCTTCTTTCCCCGCTTGTGATCATTGAAGCGGTTGTCTTGAGGAGGTTGCAGGGGAGCTAAGGCTTCAGGCTCCCTCTTGACTTCTCGGAGGGTGGGCGATGACGCTTCAGCTCGCCGAAGACAGCCTTCCTCCGCCTTGGCATACTGTTCGAAGTACGCCATCAGCTGCGCCACGGACGTCACCGGCTTCCGATGGAGCTTGCTGAGGAGGTCGGGGTTTAGCACCCCTTCGCGGGTGGCGTCGACTACCGAAGAGGTAGACAGGCCCTTAATCTGTGATTTGGTGTGGGCGAAGTGCGTGAAGTACTCCCGGAGTGTTTCTCCCGCCCGCTGTTTCACCTGGAACAAACTTCTGTTGGACATCGGGGCCACGAAGGTACCCTGGAAGTTGCTTACAAATTTCTTCTTCAGCTGCTCCCAGGAGCTGATCGACCCTTGCTTCAGGGACCAGAACCATCGGAGCGCCACGCCTTCGAGAGCGAGGGGGAAGCATTTTGCCATAGTGCTTCGCACCCCTCTGCTTGCTTCTATTGCCAGGGCATATGAGCGGGCGAACTCTCCAGGGTCCGACCCACCGGAGTACTTGTGCAACTTCGAGGCCTTGAATCTGGGATCGAAGGGCACCCTTTGCAAGTCCGAATGTAGCGGAGACTCATCATCGAAAGATGCATTCTCAGCCTCCTCCGGGACTTGGGTAGCTTCTGGGAGATTGCGAGCACCACCGTCTTGAGGCCCTTCTGGAGTCTCGGTGGAGGCTTGAGTGCGGAGGCGATCGGCGGCCTCTTGCCTCCACCTGGCCACTTCCTCTTGAAGCCTTGCTAGTTGAGTAGCCTCGGTTCCAGGAAGGTCTTCGTCTTCGTCGGAGGGCACCTCCGGGTCTCGGGAGCTGACGTAATCAGTCTGAAGCACCGTAGGAGGAGCTCGAGGACCCCTGGGTACTCGACGCCCAGCGGCCTCTGTGGGAATCGCCGGAGCAGTTGAGGGTCCGGCTCCTGCGGTCCGAGGGGACCTTCGGAGAGGACCCGAAGTTTGACTTCGCTTCGGAGGCATAGCTAGCCCCGAAGAGGTCTGGAAATGGGGGACTTCGAATGACTCGGGAAGTCGAGTGAAGGCCTTCAGACTGCACTAAGAAGCCCTTAACCGAAGGGTGCACGGAATCTTGAGACTCTTAGGCTCCCTCCGTAAGTGCTCTTCGAAGTGCAGTCAGCAGCAGAGAACAAGCTTCTAGAACTTGGTTCCCCACGGACGGCGCCAACTGTTGGCGCAAAAGTTTACACCAACAGGTTCTCTGAGATCAAGAACGAACAAACAGAGAGTTTGTGTTTAGGACTGCCTCAAGCCTCCGAGTTGGATAATAGCTCGAGCAGTTCGAATATGTGTATTGAATAACTTGTCCTGGATCCTTGTTAAAGGGTATAGAGGGGGGTATTTATAGGTAAAAATGTATAAGGAAAAGACCTAATTACCCCTAGATTACAACCGACATAGTGAAAACTATTCGGTGCCAGGAACAAGGTTATAAAAGGTAAAGCACTATAAGGTAGATGGATAAGCCAAACATCTCATCAATCTTGTCGCTCAGCTTCGGAGCCTTTATCTTCCGTTCGGAGGGTTCATCAGGGCTTCACATTGATGCACCCTTTAGCTTGATGCCTCTGCCTTCGAACAAGTGCTCACCAGCTTCGGAGCTCTTCATAGCCTTCGAAGTATTAATCTTTAAGTCCTGAAAATGAAGTAATTTCCCCCAACAGGCACTTTTTCAACTGGAAGACATGAAATACATCATGTACTCCGGCTAAGGAGGGTGGTAGCTCCAGCTGATACGCAACTTCTCCTTGCCGACGAAGGATCGGAAAAGGACCAACATAATGGGGAGCTAAATTTCCCTTCATGTTGAACCTCTGAGTGCATCGAAGGGGAGTGACTCGAAGATAGACATAATTGCCTTCCTCAAATGCTAAATCTCTGTGTCGATTGTCGGCATAACTCTTTTGGTGGGACTGTGCTATCCTTAACCGTTCTCTAATGATCTTGACTTTCGCTTCGGCCTCTCGTAGAATGTCTATTCCGAACAACTAAGATTCACCAGTCTGATCCCATAGTAGCGGTGTTCGGCACTTTCGTCCATACAATGCCTCAAAAGGGGACATCTGCAAACTGACTTGATAGCTGTTGTTATATGAAAACTATGCATAAGGCAAGCTCTTATCCCACATTCCACAAAAATCAATGGCGCTGGCTCTAAGCATGTCTTCTAGTATCTGGTTTACTCTTTTAGTCTGACCATCCGTCTAGGGGTGGTATTTCATACTAAAGTTTAGCCGGGTACCGAGCTCTTCCTGAAGATTATTCCAAAACTTGGAGGTGAACTGGCTACCTCGATCAGATACTATCTTCTTTGAAACTCCGTGTAAACACACGATCCGGGCCATGTATAATTCTGCTAACTTTCGGCCACTATAAGTTGTCTTGACTGGGATGAAGTGAGCTACCTTGGTGAGTCGATCAATGATCACCCAAATGGAGTCATATCCGGCTCGGGTTCTGGGTAGTCCAATGATGA
Source organism: Zizania palustris (assembly GCA_019279435.1). Taxonomy (NCBI): domain Eukaryota; kingdom Viridiplantae; phylum Streptophyta; class Magnoliopsida; order Poales; family Poaceae; genus Zizania; species Zizania palustris. The sequence goes on along the minus strand of JAAALK010000287.1, from coordinate 60,733,552 downwards.
AGTCCATTCCTACCTCTTCCCACTTCCATTCGGGGACCTTGAGGGGTTGCAATAGACTGGCAGGTCTCTCGTGCTCTGCCTTGACTCGCTGACAAATATCACATCTAGCTACATATTCAGCGATTTCCATCTTCATACTAACCCACCGGTACTTCTCCTTCAAGTCCTGTGTGGAATTAGAATGGCGACTAGAAGAGGGGTGAATAAGCGCCTTAACAAATTTTCGTGAATAAGATGGCCTTTTCAAAACACCCAACGCACCTCTAAAAAACAAATACAAATAGTTAAATATTTGAAATGCACACAAAAATATCTCAGCAAATTTACTTTCCTAGTCGGAGTATGATGCACCGAACTCACTAGTTCAGTTGGACTTTGAACTGCCGACTTACTCAAGTCGGACTATGAAACTCCAACTGTTCAACAAAAAACTTCACAAACTGAACCAAACTAACTGATTGAATTAAGATTTCAGATCAAGCAGAAGCAAACTACAATGGAAATACTTGGAACAGTAGTCACACAATTTAAAAGACTAATTCTGATTTCAACACTTTATGCTGCTTGTTCAAAACAGACCAAACATTGAATCAAGCCAAATTGACTTAAACCAGGCTCAAGAATCACATCAAGAAATTTTTCTTGGGAGCAAGACTATATCGTATATGCTCTTGTTTTTGCTCCTGTAGCAAATCTGATTTAATTGCTTTGGCTGAAAACTTTCATGAAACACACTTGATTGAAAACTGAGAAGACCACAAAACAACCAGCCACACAACACCTTTAGTGAACAACCAAAGAGTGACACTTTGGTTCACTTTGCAGATCTAGGCAGTGACAAGTTGTGGTGTTCCAAGATTGAACTGGTTATTAAGTACTGATCATATATTCATAGCAATCAACCAGAAAAGAACTTCAAACTGGTCAAAAATGATTTCTGGAGTACAATCAGAACTGAGTTTGCTCTGAAAAGAATTGTTCAGCTTCACAAAAGAAAATGCTCTTTTAATGTTGTCTTGGTAGCACAGAAAAATAAAATCAGTAGAACAGGTGCCTGCAGCTCTGGTAATTTTGCTCCAACAACTTCACTGTGTAGATGAGCAGAATTCAAAGGTGTTCAGCCTGATACTAAGTTCCTCACAAAGAAAAATAGAAATGACTGCTAGTTCTTTTCAAAAGCTCACAGAACTGAATTAACTTTCTCACAGTAATTTCAGATGAAAGTATTCCAAAGAATCATAGCCAAAATGATCTGATCAGAAAATAGCAAGCCAAATAGACTGTGTCAAAGATTTGTCAATCAACTAAAGACAACCGTGAACAAACTCAGCACTGTAAAGGTACTCAGAAAATTACTCACAGCAGAGGCAATTTAGAGATAAAGTCTGAAAAGAAATTCAATAATCATCACATAGATTTCTTTGAAAAATACAGAGGCAGTATGTACCTGGTAGTTGAAAAGTATCCCTAGTGATGATCCTGTTGCTGATGTGAGCAGCTGTTTGGAGATTTCAGATGGCTAAAGTTTTGGCTTTACTCACAGGAAGTAGTTAGTAAACTGTGTCAGACTGTGCAGTTCTGGTAGTGGTCCATGATAAGATTCCAGGTGCCTTTTGGATGCAGTGAAAATAAGAATAAAAGTATCACACAGGAATTCTGCTACTAAAATGCTTAAAATAGAACCAAAAACAATTACTGCTCAGATTTGTAGATCTGTCTTCAGCACTTGCATAAAAAGAATCTGTGAAATGAAACTGCATTTTGATGATGAACATCATTTGGCAAATCTGTAACTCACAATCATAATCTTTTGAAGTGAAAGCGAAAAATTCAAATGATGCGAATCAGGGAACAATACTGATCACATGGTAGTGTATAATTAATATGGCAGTGCACTTGTTATATGGATGATCCATGAAGATATACTGTGTTGTGCTCTTCTGAACTGCACAAGCTAATTGATCAAGATAGAAGAGATTCAAGAGTAATAGATAAATAAAAACAAACAAGGCTCATCAGGATAACTCAGTTCAGGTAGAATCCAAAAAGTACTAAAAATCTCAGACAAAACTCTTTCTATTCAACCAAAAGTAAGACTTCTGATCTGATTTCATTTTCATCCTTTGGCCTGATGCAGTACACAGCAGTGTCAAAATAAAATCAGTGAGTCATCCGAGCAATACAACATATGATTAACATCAATAAGCTTCAGTACAATCTTCAACCAGAGCAAACTACTTTCCGAAGAACACAACCTGAAAACATCCAGTTCTAGACTTTAGAGAATGTGTTCCTTCAGGAATAGAGTATCACTTTTGAACAGCAAAATAATGAAGAATAAATTGCAGAGACCAGTTGCAAACTTCAAAAATGGAACATTGAAACCATCCACAACAAAAGTTATATGAAGATCAAACCCAAGTTCTGTAGAAAAATCACCACAAAAATCACTTGAAAACTGAATCAACAGAGTTATTCAGTGGCGCTGGAAAACTCACTGTATTCATCGCTGCATATACAGATTTTGGAAGATGAACAGCAAACTGAAATACAGAGAAAGGTAATGCCGAAATTTCTGAGTAGCTACAATATTCAGCCAAAAAGAGAGCCATAAACCCATGGCTATGGACCTCTCTTTATAGGCTAGCCATGGGGAAAAGTTCTAGTAAACTACCAAAATGCCATGGGATATTTTCATAATTTGCAAATTCTGAAAAACACCCACAAGAGTCTCTAAATTACATCAAGACCCTATTCCTTTAATATAATTCTAGAATTTAAAAATCCTGAAAAATATTAAAAGAGTACAATTACTCTAGACTATTAAACAAGAATTAACTCTAATTTATTGAAATTAGAAACATTTAAATTGCGACGATTTTCAGCAAAAATCGACAAAACCTCTCAACTCTTCGACTCATGACACCGCTTTGCGAATCCGAGCGCCAGCAAGCCTCTCCCGCTCTCGATACCCTCGAGCCACCTGATTACTTGCACTGGCCTCCCTTTCGCAGACTCGGTCGTCACGCCGTCTTGACCATCCATCTGTCCATGTCTTGCTCGGTCTCTTCATTCACTCTTGAGATCTTCTCCAACTTCACCTGGCCTTCCTGATCCTCTGGCTTCGAGCTCCCCGCTTGACCCTTGATCACCCGCCGTTGACAATTGGTCAGCATCTCCACCCTGCACATACGAGACAAGCCAAAACAAGAACATGACGCACACCGAACACCTCGGCACACAATCCTAATTCGTACATCGAATCCTTCGATGTAATCAAACCACCGAACACCTTGGCACACAATCCTCGTTCGTATATCGAACCCTTCGATGGAATCAAACCATCACTCACTCGATCGCTCATGTTGGTCAATCACTCATCATATAGAAAGAAACAACAGTGTGACCACACTTGGTTTCACATCCTGGTATAGTTTAGTACATCCTGGTACACATAGTCGGTTTCCGAACCATATAGTGTTGTCTTAATCTTCGGAGAAGCCTAGGGATTTCCCCTTTCTCATATTCTACTGGATATCTGCTATGTTGGGGTCTTCTTTCTGCGCCTCGTGCATTTGGTCCATTAAGATAGGTCTTGCCTTGTAACACCCCAAATTTTTAAAACAATAAAAATATTATTTAAATCAATTTCTTGGAATTTCTTATTTTGGAAATACCTTTAATATTCTCCTTTACCATTTTGAACTACAACATAGGTGTAATGGCCAAACCAGGAGCTGAAAATTTTTGTGTAGGATCCTAAGGCCAAGATATATTTTTGAGAATCTTTACAAATTTTTATCAACCTTGGAAGTAGCCCTATTATTTTGAACCAATTTCTGCAATTATTTTTAATCAGAAATGTTTTAAAACAGTAACGGGTCTCTCGCCTCCCTTTCTCTCTCTCCCGACCGGCCCAGCCCACTCCCTCCTGCGCGCTCGGACTGACAGCCCGACCCCACCCGGCAGTGACCCCCTCTCCTCTCGCGCGCGCACCCGACAGCCTGGCCCCACCTGCCGACGCCAACCGACCCCCTCTCGCGCCCGAGCCCGACCACACTCGTCAGTCACCTCGCTCATGCGCTCGCGCCCGCTGGCCAGTGGCCCCCACCTGTCGGATCCGTCTTCCCCACGAGATCCACCCCCAAATCCCCCCTCGCCGGCCGAAACCCTAACCCCACCTAGGATTCACTCTCGCTGGCCCCCTCTCCCTAATTACTCGTCGGCATTGATTTCCCCGCGCTCTCCAGACCGTTTCCCCCATTATTTCACCGCATCATCGCCCCCGGATCGAGCGCGCGCATGCATGGCAGGAGCTCGCCGACGTTGAAGAGAGGCTTTACTCTCGGCCTCCCCCGATTACGCCCCCTCTGCCCCCGCCGATGACCCTATATAAACCCCCTGGGCGTCCGCAATGCACCCCTACGCCCTAACACTGCGAGATCAAACCAGAGTGCCCCAATTCGCCTTTTTACTCTCCATCGCCGCCCGCACTCCAGTCGCCGCTCACCATCGCCGGAGCCCCTCTCCATCCACGCCGACCGCACCGCCTTGACCGCAAGGACCTCACCGACCCCGGCCACCACTCCGTCGTCGACGAAACCCGCCGGATCGCCGTCGCCGCCGAGGACCCGAACTCCTTCACCGCCTCCGCTCGTTGCCGGCCTCGCTCCGTCGACCATTCGTCACCGCAAGGGTACCCTCGTGATCCCCGTAGTGCCCTCTTTCCATTTTAGGCCTTAGACAAGACCGTCGTCGCTCGCCGTGGCCTCTGGCCCGCTCGCCGTCGTCGGAGAAGATGACCGGCACGGGTCGAGTACTCGTGCCGTGTCGGATTTGATCCCGACCGTGCGATCGTGATCGGACGATGCCAGTTTCACCACGTGTGCGATCTAATCCGCACCGTCGGATCTGGGCGAAACACTACCTTTTAATCTCGCGCGTTCATTTCTATTTAAAACCCGCACTCGATCTGAGCCGTTCATCGCGTACCGGTTCGACCTTTTAATCTCGCGTGTCCATTTTCACTTAACGCCCCCGCCTCGCCCTCACGCATGGGATCTGGATCCAACGGTCCAGATTGTGCTGGACCACGCGCACAGTGCACGGGTTCACCGTAGGCCTGGCTCACCGTGGACCCGAGGGGAATTAAATTTGAAAATGAATTATAGAAACTGTTTAAAACTTGTAAAATTCATATCTGGCGCATTTGAACTCTAAAAATTGCCATTTCAATTTCAGAAAATTTATAATATTATTGTCTACACATTCATTCAATAAAAAACCATATGTTTACTTTGAAATTTTCCTGTTTATTTAAATAGGTATTCAAATACCCTTAGGATAAAAATGTAAATTTGATTATTTAAATTTCAGTAAGGCTTATTTTTAATTATTTCCTGTTAATAGGATGAAACCACTAAATTGCCCATGAACCTTTCATTTTAAATTGATTAGAAAGTTTAAAATGAGGTTAATCACATTTAAAACCCTTTTTCAAAGGACAACACTTCATTTTAATTCCTTTTAAAATTATTTATAAAATGAATTTAAGAACCTTAACAACTTGATTTTTCTTTAAATCAAACCAACTTAAACATATATGCTTGTTGTGTGATTTTATATTGTTTAGATTGGATATTGTATTTATTTTGTTTTAATTTATTTATATTGGGAAGACTACGACGCCGTCGAGGAGCCGGAATATTTCCCGGAAATTCCTCCCTCCCCATTCGCTGAACAAGGCAAGTCACCAAACATCATTTTTGAGCATATTGAACCTATGTTTTATTAAACTATCGCTAAAACACATAGGTTATACATGCATTAGTCAAATGAAAAACCTTACGATATATTTATTTAGGATCCCCAACCTTGATGTGCAACCCAAGTCATGCTATCTCGCCTAACCTCCTTGTCACCGTATGATTAATGTTATTAGCTAGTGTCCAATGTATTGACATGATTGCTATAGGATAAAAACGAGTCGTAGTGAAATGGTTCTACTATATGATCCCCATTGTTTATTATCCTTGGATTTCTGTCGGTGATGAGTTATGGTTGTGAGTGTATGCATGGTGGGTTTCGGGTGCAAGCTAGGGCATTGGTCGGTAGCACCCGGGGCACTATAAGGACCGGTCTAAGGGATCCGTTGCAATACACTTCCGTACTAACCACAAGTCTAGTGGGTAAGTCCTAACTAAGGTATGGAGTGTTCCAAACCGAGGCCACCATTTGGAGATGGGTCAAGCTGCACCTGCGGGTGGCTTGTACCGACGTGGCACAAAAGGGGGTGCGACGTTAGCCGGGATGCAGCCCGGCGCGCCGGCAAAACCTAGAGCGGGTGGTTATCGCTTGGAGCATTTCATGCTGAGTTTTTGGCACGAGTTCCCGTGGTATGGGTCATCTCGTTTGGGATGAGTGCGTGCCTTGTGGGTACAGTAGTACATCTCTGATCAGAGTCTTAAATCTTTTCGAAAAGCTGAGCCCACGGTCAAGGGCGGGTTGCGTGACATCCCACAGTTAGATTACTTGAATATGGATGTGCATGTTGGTTGACATGTAAGGACTGTTGTGCGAGGAGGTAAAACGTACTCCTCGAGTTAGGTGATGATGTTGATGTTCACGTTTACTTTTCTGCATGATTAAATTTGACTACACTAAATGCAATAACTGAAAATGTACTTTTCCGCACTGTTAGCCATTACCCTTCCTTGTTTATTATCCTGCATTATTACTTGCATTTGCGGTGGCTTGTTGAGTACTTTTTGTACTCATACCCGTTGGACCCCACAGAGGATGCCTACTATGAAGACGGTCTGGAGTAGCGACCCAGTCAAGCAAAGATCCTGAAGAAGACGTTCGTCATGCTTTTATTTATTTATTTAATTTTTACTCTGATGTAATAAATATGGTCTGCGCACCATGAATATTGTCGTATGTACGATTGTCGCATGATGAACCTCTTGTATTATTGTTTTTCGTATGAAATTCAATAATGTTCCGATTTCGGTAAATCGGGGCGCCACAAGATGGTATCAGAGCCGACTTGACTGTAGGAAGCCAAACAGACCAGCCTAGCCATTAGCTACAGGAAATTATTTCTCGAAAACCTACTTTATAAACTTTATTCCTCCCCTCACTTTTCTTCAACTTGTTGTTTTTATAGATGCTAGTCTACCAAGTGCACAGCTACTGCCGCCACTACGAGGGCTTCGTCCGGGAGCTCCGCATGATGCTCACCTTCCTCGGGTTCCTCTTCGAGCCCGGATTCCAAGGAGTGTACCCGGATGAGTTCGCCGGACCTTGCGATGTCTCCCTCACCATCCACGGCTCCGGAGAGCACCTGCCGCCCTACACCACCGCGCTTGGGGGCCTGACCTTCGACGTCGCGTGCCAACGCGTCACTCTCCAGGCTCTTATGGAGCTGAGGATGATCTATGACGATCGTCTTCAGAACTCGTCCTTCCGGCTTGTGCCGAAGCGCACTCCCGGCGCCCACCGTAGCATCTACCTCGGAGTTCACTCCGTGCGTGATCTGGTCATGGCCCGGCAGTCACATCTTCTGTAGGCTATGGACGACCTCCATACTGAGGTGGTGCTCGACGCCGATGAGCACCACGAGGCGGTCGAGTTTCTTCGTGAGGAGACGAAGAACTTGATCCAGCAGAATGGCGAGCTGCAGCGCAAGATTATGCAGCTGCAGAAGGACATCGTAGAGACGGTCCCCCTCCTCCCGAGGAAGAGGAAGCCCATCCGTGAGCCTGTCCCTCGCCCCAAGCAGATCCCGCCACACCCCTCCCCCGCCAGACCCTCCACCAGTGCCCCTGCACCGTGCCCCAGCCTCGTCTCTGGCCCCATCATCGAGAATTTTATCAAGCCCACCATCCCTCTAGAGCCGCGTACTCGTGGTTCCGAGAGCACGGAGACTGCCTCCGGTGGCCAGTAGGCGTTAGAGGCTGCTATTTTCAATAAAGCAAATTTTTGTATGTGGTGCTATCTACAATGGGTGTGTTGTGGATAGAATAAAAACTTGATTGTAATGAACAATTTCTACCACTTGATTTATATGCATGAGATTTATTAGCCACCTTCGTTAATTGTATTGTCATCTTTTTGCCTTATAACATCGTGTATTCAGACGATGGCCGACCACCAGCACACCGACTCCAACTGGGGTGCGACTGGCCCACGTCAGTCTGGGTCGCCATCCGCCAACATCCTACCTTGGTGGAGATGATGGCGAATCAGAACCAGCTGATCACCGCACTCCTCACGCAGATGCAGCACCAACAAGCTCAGTTGGACCGTCTGCAGAATGGAGAACCCGCCCCTCGCACACTAGCACCTGCACCCGCTCCACAACTCTCGGAGTTCCTGCGTGTGCGACCCCCTATCTTTTCAAGCACCACCAACCCCATGGAGGCCGGAGATTGGCTCCGCACCATTGGGAAGAAGCTTGATCTCCTCCCCTGCACCGACCGGGAGCGAGTGCCCTTCGCCACTCACCAGCTCCAGGGTCCCGCCGCTAAATGGTGGGACAACTACCATGAGTCCCAGCCAGAGGACCACGTGATGACATGGGCGGAGTTCACCATCGCCTTTCGTGCCGCCCACGTCCCCGCCGGTGTCATCGCGGTGAAGCAGTAGGAGTTCCGCGACCTGCACCAGGGTAGTCGGACTGTCATGGAGTACCTCCATGAGTTCAACCGCCTCGCCCGCTACGCGCCGGAGGAGGTGCGAACCGACGCCCTCCGCCAGGCCAAGTTTCTCCGGGGACTTAAGGATGAGCTGTCCATCCAGCTCGTCGCCACCAACTACGCCGACTTCCAATGGCTAGTAAATAAAGCGCTCATCCAAGAGACTGAGCAGAACAAGTTAGACCTCAAGAAGAGGAAGATGATCGCCTTCAAGCATCAACAGGCGAATTCCCAGAGGCCCCGCTTCATTCCTCCGCCACCAGCGCCCGCCTACCATCCCCTGCCCGCCTACAGGCCACCTCACGCCGCCGGTGGATCCAACGCCGGGCATCCTTGTCCCGCTCCACCAGCTCCGGCCGCTCAGCCGACGCCAGCCGTCAAGGCCCTGATCTTGAAGGATCGCCAAGGGAGGCCGATCGTCTGCTTCAACTGTTGCAAGGAAAGGCACTACTCACACCAGTGTCCTCACCCCAAGCAGCCCCAAGGCGCGACACCCAACCAGGCGATTCATGCTCGCGTCAACCATATCAGCGCAGAGGAAGCTTAGGAGGCTCCCGAAGTCATGCTCGGTACGTTTACCGCAAATTCCATACCGTCTATAATATTATTCGACTCCGGGGCAATGCACTCTTTTATCTCGGAAGATTTTGTGAAAATCAATGAATTGGACGTACTCCCTCTATCCATCCCCATGATGATTGCCACTCTAGGCAATAAGACCTTACCCCACTTATACATCCCTAAGGTTAAGATAGAGATCCAAGGAGTACTGTTCCGGGCCGAGCCAGTTCTCATGAAGTGCACTGGACTCGACCTCATCCTAGGGATGGATTGGTTGATGAAGCACAAGGGTGTGATCGACTGTGCCAACAAGTCTGTCACAGTGACCAACCCTGAAGGCGAAGCTATCACCTTTCGGATGACCAGCCGCAAACCACTCGAAGCATCCCTCCACTCACTAGCTCTTGAAGAAGTACCCATAGTCAAGGAGTTCATGGACGTCTTCCCAGAGGACCTACCAGGAATGATTCCCAAGCGGGACATCGAATTCAGGATCGAACTTGTCCCTGGGACCACTCCAATCTCCAAGCGCCCTTACCGGATGGCCGCCAACGAACTAGCCGAGGTCAAGAGCAACATCGAAGACCTAGAGCAGAAAGGGTACATCCGACCGAGTACCTCACCCTGGGGTGCACCGGTTATCTTTTCCATGATGAAGGACAAAACTAAAAGGATGTGCGTGGACTATAGAGCCTTGAACGACGTAACCATCAAGAACAAGTACCCATTGCCGCGGATCGACGACCTGTTCGATCAACTGAAGGGATCCTCGGTGTTTTCCAAGATTGACCTCAGGTAAGGTTATCACCAGTTGAGGATTAGAGAAGAAGACATACCCAAGACTGCCTTCACCTCCCGCTATGGACTCTACGAGTATACAGTGATGTCGTTCGGACTCACGAATGCCCCGACCTTTTTCATGAACACGATGAACAATGTTTTCATGGAGTTCTTGGATAAGTTCATCGTGGTATTCATCGACGATATCCTCGTCTACTCCAAGACCAAGGAAGAACACGAGACTCACCTCCACCTGACCCTCGGAAAGCTAAGGGAATAGCAGTTGTACGCCAAATACAGCAAGTGCGAATTTTGGTCGTCTGAGGTGAAGTTCCTCGACCATGTCATATCTGTCGGAGGAATAGCAGTGGACCCGACCACTGTGGAAGCAGTAACCAACTGGTTGCAGCCCACGACCGTGACCAACATCCAGAGTTTTCTCGGATTGGCCGGATACTACCGCCAGTTCATCGAGAATTTTTCAAAGATCGCCAAACCAATGACCAGACTTCTGTAGAAAGAAGTGAAGTTTGAATAGACCTCTGATTGTGAGGAGAGCTTCCAAACCCTCAAGAAAAAGCTCGTATCTGCCCCAATCCTGACCCTGCCGGACATCCAGAAAGACTTCCACGTCTACTGCGATACTTCTCGCCAAGGTTTGGGATGTGTCTTGATGCAAGATGGTAAGGTGATATCCTACGCCTCCCGACAGCTGAGACCACATGAGCTGAACTACCCGACCCACAACCTAGAGTTAGCAGTCGTGGTTCATGCCTTGAAGATATGGAGACATTGCCTTGTGGGGACTCGTTGTGAGGTATTCACCGACCACAAGAGCCTGAAGTACATATTCACCCAACCTGACCTGAACCTCAGGCAAAGGAGATGGTTGGAACTCATCAAAGATTACGACATGGGAATCCATTATCATCCAGGCAAGGCAAATGTGGTGGCAGATGCCCTTAGTCGAAAAGGGTACTGCAACGCCATCATGATTTAGGACCAGGTTCCTTTACTTTACAAGGAGATGGAAAGGCTGAATTTAGGGATCACCAACCGAGCGTACCTCGCTGCCTTGGAGTCTAGGCCTATCTTGATAGACCAGATCCGAGAAAAGCAGAAGGAAGACCCAGACATCTTGGAGATCCAGCAGAATATGAGGAAGGGTAAAGCCCCCAGATTCTCCGAGGACGAACATGGTACCATCTGGTTCGGAAACCGGATATGCGTGCCCGACAAGCCTGAGTTGAAGACCCTCATCCTTCAAGAAGCTCACGATACTCTATACTCCATCCATCCCGGGAGTACAAAGATGTATAAAGACCTGAAGGAAAAATATTGGTGGGTCAGCATGAAGAGAGAAATAGCTGAGTATGTGGCCAAGTGCGACACATGCTAGAGAGTCAAGGCAGAGCATCAAAGACCTGTCAGATTTTTGCAACCCCTCAAGGTCCCTGAATGGAAGTAGGAAGAGATAGGAATGGACTTCATCACGGGACTGCCCAGGACCCAAGCTGGTCACGATTCTATCTGGGTGATCGTCGACCGACTCACCAAGGTGGCTCACTTCATCCCCGTCAAGACAACTTACACTGTCGCCAAGTTGGCCGAGTTGTACATGACCCGGATAGTATGCCTTCACGGAGTTCCTAAGAAGATTGTATCTGACCGTGGGAGTCAGTTTACCTCCAAGTTTTGGAAGAACCTTCAAGAGGAACTCGGCACCCGGCTGAACTTTAGCACCGCCTATCATCCACAGACTGATGGTCAAACCGAAAGGGTCAACCAGATATTGGAAGATATGCTTAGAGCTTGCGCTCTAGACTTTGGCGGAATGTGGGATAAGAACTTACCTTATGCAGAGTTCTCCTACAACAACAGCTATCAAGCCAGCTTGCAAATGTCCCCGTTCGAAGCACTCTACGGACGTAAGTGCAGAACGCCGTTGCTCTGGGATCAAACCGGAGAATCACAACTGTTTGGGACTGATATATTAAGAGAAGCCGAAGAGAAGGTCAAGATCATAAGGGATCGATTAAAGATAGCCCAGTCCCGGCAGAAGAGCTATGCCGACAACCGTCGAAGAGACCTAACCTTTGAGGAGGGCGATTATGTCTATCTCCGAGTCACTCTCCTCCGCGGCACTCAAAGGTTCAACATGAAAGGCAAGCTAGCACCCCGCTACGTCGGACCTTTTCAGATCCTCCGACGGCAGGGAGAAGTGGCATATCAACTTGAACTGCCTCCGTCTCTAGCAGGAGTTCACGATGTGTTCCATGTCTCTCAGTTGAAGAAGTGTCTTCGCGTGCCCGCCGAACAAGCCGATCTTCAACAGCTTAACGTCCAAGAAGACTTGACCTACATCGAGAAACCCATCAAGATCTTGGAAACCAAGGAAAGGGTAACCAGGAGTCGTGTAGTTCGCTTCTACAAGGTTCAGTGGGACAACCACCCCGCCGAAGAAGCTACATGGGAAAAGGAAGACGAACTAAAAGCCCAATACCCCGAGTTATTCGAGTAGCGTTCCAATCTCGAGGACAAGATTCTTTGTAAGGGGGATAGGTTTGTAACACCCCAAATTTTCAAAACAATAAAAATATTATTTAAATCAATTTCCTGGAATTTCTTATTTTGGAAATACCTTTAATACTCTCCTTTACCATTTTGAACTACAACATAGGTGTAATGGCCAAACCAGGAGCTGAAAATTTTTGTGTAGGATCCTAAGGCCAAGATATATTTTTGAGAATTTTTACAAATTTTTATCAACCTTGGAAGTAGCCCTATTATTTTGAACCAATTTCTGCAATTATTTTTAATCAAAAATGTTTTAAAACAGTAACGGGCCTCTCCCCTCCCTTTCTCTCTCTCCCGACCGGCCCAGCCCAGTCCCTCCCGCGCACTCGGACCGACAGCCCGACCCCACCCGGCAATGACCCTCTCTCCTCTCGCGCGCACGCCCGACAGCCCGGCCCCACCTATCGGCGCCAACCGACCCCCTCTCGCGCCCGAGCCCGACCCCACTCGTCAGTCACCTCGCTCATTCGCTCGCGCCTACTGGCCAGTGGCCCCCACCTGTCGGATCTGTCTTCCCCGCGAGATCCGCCCCCAAATCCCCCCTCCCTCGCCGGTCGAAACCCTAACCCCACCTAGGATTCGCTCTCACCGGCCCCCTCTCCCTAATTACTCGTCGGCATTGATTTCCCCGCGCTCTCCCGACTGTTTCCCCCATTATTTCACCACGTCATCGCCCCCGGATCGAGCGCGCGCATGCATGGCAGGAGCTCGCCGGCGTTGAAGAGAGGCTTTACTCTCGGCCTCCCCCGATTACGCCCCCTCTGCCCCCGCCGATGACCCTATATAAACCCCCTGGCCGTCCGCAATGCAGCCCTACGCCCTAACACTGTGAGATCAAACCAGAGCGCCACAATTCACCTTTTTACTCTCCACCGCCGCCCGCACTCCATTCGCCGCTCGCCGTCGCCGGAGCCCCTCTCCGTCCACACCGACCGCACCGCCGTGACCGCAAGGACCTCACCGACCCCGGCCACCACTCCGTCGTCGACGAAACCCATCGGATCGCCATCGCCGCCGAGGACCCAAACACCTTCACCTCCTCCGCTCGTCGCCGGCCTCGCTCCATCGACCGTTCGTCACCGCAAGGGTACCCTCGTGATCCCCGTAGTGCCCTCTTTCCGTTTTAGGCCTTAGACACGACCGTCGCCGCTCGCCGTGGCCTCTGGCCCGCTCGCCGTCATCAGAGAAGATGACCGGCACGGGTCGAGTACCCGTGCCGTGTCGGATTTGATCCCGACCGTGCGATCGTGATCAGACGACGCCAGTTTCACCACGTGCGCGATCTAATCCGCACCGTCGGATCTGGGCAAAACGCTACCTTTTAATCTCACACGTTCATTTCTATTTAAAACCCGCACTCGATCTGAGCCGTTCATCGCGTACCGGTTCGACCTTTTAATCTCGCGCATCTATTTTCACTTAACCCCCCTCCGCCTCGCCCTCGCGCGTTGGATCTGGATCCAACGGTCCAGATTGGGCCAGACCACGCACACAGTGCACGGGTTCACCGTAGTCCTAGCTCACCATGGACCCGAGGGGAATTAAATTTGAAAATGAATTACAGAAACTGTTTAAAACTTGTAAAATTCATATCTGGCGCATTTGAACTCTAAAAATTGCCATTTCAATTTCAGAAAATTTATAATATTATTGTCTACACATTCATTCAATAAAAAACCATATGTTTACTTTGAAATTTTCCTGTTTATTTAAATAGGTATTCAAATACCCTTAGGATAAAAATGTAAATTTGATTATTTAAATTTCAGTAAGGCTTATTTTTAATTATTTCCTGTTAATAGGATGAAACCACTAAATTGCCCATGAACCTTTCATTTTAAATTGATTAGAAAGTTTAAAATGAGGTTAATCACATTTAAAACCCTTTTTCAAAGGACAACACTTCATTTTAATTCCTTTTAAAATTATTTATAAAATGAATTTAAGAACCTTAACAACTTGATTTTTCTTTAAATCAAACCAACTTAAACATATATGCTTGTTGTGTGATTTTATATTGTTTAGATTGGATATTGTATTTATTTTGTTTTACTTTATTTATATTGGGAAGACTACGACGCCGTCGAGGAGCCGGAATATTTCCCGGAAATTCCTCCCTCCCCATTCGCTGAACAAGGCAAGTCACCAAACATCATTTTTGAGCATATTGAACCTATGTTTTATTAAACTATCGCTAAAACACATAGGTTATACATGCATTAGTCAAATGAAAACCCTTACGATATATTTATTTAGGATCCCCAACCTTGATGTGCAACCCAAGTCATGCTATCTCGCCTAACCTCCTTGTCACCGTATGATTAATGTTATTAGCTAGTGTCCAATGTATTGACACGATTGCTATAGGATAAAAACGAGTCGTAGTGAAATGGTTCTACTATATGATCCCCATTGTTTATTATCCTTGGATTTCTGTCGGTGATGAGTTATGGTTGTGAGTGTATGCATGGTGGGTTTCGGGTGCAAGCTAGGGCATTGGTCGGTAGCACCCGGGGCACTATAAGGACCGATCTGAGGGATCCATTGCAATACACTTTCGTACTAACCACAAGTCTAGTGGGTAAGTCCTAACTAAGGTATGGAGTGTTCCAAACCGAGGCCACCATTTGGAGATGGGTCAAGATGCACCTGCGGGTGGCTTGTACCAACGTGGTGCAAAAGGGGGTGCGACGTTAGCCGGGATGCGGCCCGGCGCGCCGGCGAAACCTAGAGCGGGTGGTTATCGCTTGGAGCATTTCATGCTAAGGTTTTGGCACGAGTTCCCGTGGTATGGGTCATCTCGTTTGGGATGAGTACGTGCCTTGTGGGTACAGTAGTACATCTCTGATCAGAGTCTTAAATATTTTCGAAAAGCCGAGCCCACGGTAAAGGGCGGGTTGCGTGACATCCCACAGTTAGATTACTTGAATATGGATGTGCATGTTGGTTGACATGTAAGGACTGTTGTGCGAGGAGGTAAAACATACTCCTCGAGTTAGGTGATGATGTTGATGTTCACGTTTACTTTTCTGCATGATTAAATTTGACTACACTAAATGCAATAACTGAAAATGTACTTTTCCGCACTGTTAGCCATTACCCTTCCTTGTTTATTATCCTGCATTATTACTTGAATTTGCGGTGGCTTGTTGTGTACTTTTTGTACTCATACCCGTTGGACCCCACAGAGGATGCCTACTATGAAGACGGTCTGGAGTAGCGACCCAGTCAAGCAAAGATCCTGAAGAAGACGTCCGTCATGCTTTTATTTATTTACTTAATTTTTACTCTGATGTAATAAATATGGTCTGCGCACCATGAATACTGTCGTATGTACGATTGTCGCATGATGAACCTCTTGTATTATTGTTTTTCGTATGAAATTCAATAATGTTCCGATTTCGGTAAATCGGGGCGCCACATGCCTCTAGGACGATGAGGTATTCTCTAGTAGTGATTCCTAAGTTCAACCTTTCCATTTCTTGATATAGTAGAGGGGCTTGATCTCGTACTGTGAGGGCATTACAGTATCCCTTCTGACTTAGAGCATCACCCACCACATTTGCCTTGCCTGGGTGGTAGTGGATGCCTAAGTCATAATCCTTGATTAATTCCAACCATCTTCTTTGTCTAAGGTTTAGGTCGGGCTGAGTAAATATGTACTTGAGGCTCTTGTGGTCGGTGAAAACTTCACATCTGTTGCCGACAAGATAATGCCTCCATATCTTCAGCACATGGACTACTGCTGCCAATTCTAAGTCATGCGTGGGGTTGTTCATCTCGTGCGATCTCAATTGTCGAGAGGCGTATGATAACACTTTCCCGTGTTGCATGAGAACACACCCTAGTCCAAGGCGAGAGGCATCGTAGTAGACATGAAAGTCTTTCTGGATGTACAGTAGTGTCAACACTAGGGCTGATACAAGTTTCTTCTTGAGGGTCTAGAAGCTTTCCTCGTAGGTTGGAGTCCATTCGAACTCTACTTCCTTCTATAGAAATCTAGTCATGAGCTTGGCGATCTTGGAAAATTTTTTGATGAATCGTCCGTAATATCTGGCTAGTACTAGAAAACTATGGATCTCAGATACATTCTTGGGTTGTAACTAGTTTGTTACTGCTTCCATAGTGGTCAGGTCCATGGCTATCCCTTTGGAAGATATGATATGTCCTAGGAATTTCACTTCGGAGGACCAGAATTTGCACTTGCTATACTTGGCATATAACTGATGCTCCCATAACTTTGTCAAGGTCAGACAGAGATGGGTTTCATGTTCTTCCTTATTCTTGGAGTAGATGAGGATGTCGTCGATGAATACTATGATGAATTTGTCCAAGAATTCTATGAAGACGTTGTTCATCATATTCATGAAGAATGTGGGGGCATTCGTGAGTCCGAACGACATCACTGTACACTCATATAAGCCATATCAAGATGTGAATGCAGTCTTGGGATGTCCTCCTCTCTGATCCTGAGCTGATGGTAGCCTGATCGGAGGTCGATCCTGGAGAAGACTGAGGATCCCTTGAGCTGATCGATTAGGTCATTGATCCATGTAAAGGGTACTTCTCTTGATGGTTACATCATTCAAAGCCCTGTAGTCCACACACATCCTCTTCGTCTTATCCTTCTTCATGGCGAATATGACCGGTTGTGGTGCCCCGATTTACCGAAATCAGAACATTATTGAATTTCATAAGAAAAAAAATAATACAAGAGGTTCATCATGCGACAATCGTACATACGACAGTATTCATGGTGTGCAGACCATATTTATTACATCAGAGTAAAAATTAAGTAAATAAATAAAAGCATGACGAACGTCTTCTTCAGGATCTTTGCTTGACTGGGTCGCTACTCCAGACCGTCTTCATAGTAGGCATTGTCTGTGGGGTCCAATGGGTATGAGTACAAAAAGTACTCAACAAGCCACCGCAAATGCAAGTAACAATGCAGGATAATAAACAAGGAAGGGTAATGGCTAACAGTGCGGAAAAGTACATTTTCAGTTATTGCATTTAGTGTAGTCAAATTTAATCATGCGGAAAAGTAAACGTGAACATCAACATCATCACCTAACTCGAGGAGTACGTGACGGACTTGTTGGCACAGTCGATCACACCCTTGTGCTTCATCAACCAATCCATCCCTAGGATGAGGTCGAGTCCGGTGCACTTCATGAGAACTGGCTCGGCCCAGAACAATACTCCTTGGATCTCTATCTTAACCTTAGGGCTGTATAAGTGGGCTAAGGTCTTATTGCCTGGAGTGGCAATCATCATGGGGACGGATAGAGGGAGTACGTCCAATTCGTTGATTTTCACAAAATCTTCCGAGATAAAAGAGTGTGTTGCCCCGAAGTCGAATAATATTATAGCCGGTACGGAATTTGTGGTAAACGTACCGAGCACGACTTCGGGAGACTCCTGAGCTTCCTCTGCACTGATATGGTTGACGCGGGCACGAACCACCTAGTTGGGTGCCGTGCCTTGGGGCTGCTTGGGGTGAGGACACTGGTGCGAGTAGTGCCCTTCCTTGCGACAGTTGAAGCAGACGATCGGCCTCCCTTGGCGATCCTTCAAGATCGGGGCCTTGGCGGCTGGCGTCGGCTGAGCGGCCAGAGCTGGTGGAGCGGGTCGAGGATGCCCGGCGTTGGATCCACCGGCAGCGTGAGGTGGCCTGTAGGCGGGTTGGGGATGGTAGGTGGGCACTGGTGGCGGAGGAACGAAGCGGGGCCTCTGGGAATTCGCCTGTTGATGCTTGAAGGCGATCATCTTCCTCTTCTTGAGGTCCAACTTGTTCTGCTCAGTCTCTTGGATGAGCGCTTTATTTACTAGCCGTTGGAAGTCGGCGTAGTCGGTGGCGACGAGCTGGATGGACAACTCATCCTTAAGTCCCCGGAGGAACTTGGCCTGGCGGAGGGCGTCGATTCGCACCTCCTCCGGCGTGTAGCAGGCGAGGCGGTTGAACTCATGGAGGTACTCCGTGACAATCCGACTGCCCTGTGCAGGTCGCGGAACTCCTGCTGCTTCACCGCGATGACACCGACGGGGACGTGGGCGGCGCGAAAGGCGATGGTGAACTCCGCCCATGTCACCACGTGGTCCTCTGGCTGGGACTCACGGTAGTTGTCCCACCATTCAGCGGTGGGACCCTGGAGCTGGTGAGTGGCGAAGGGCACTCGCTCCCGGTCGGTGCAGGGGAGGAGATCAAGCTTCTTCCCAATGGTGCGGAGCCAATCTCCGGCCTCCATGGGGTTGGTGGTGCTTGAAAAGATAGGGGGTCGCACACGCAGGAACTCCGAGAGTTGTGGGGCGGGTGCGGGTGCTGGTGCGCGAGGGGCGGGTTCTCTGTTCTACAAACGGTCCAACTGAGCTTGTTGGTGCTGCATCTGCGTGAGGAGTGCGGTGATCAGCTGGTTCTGATTCGCCATCATCTCCGCCAAGGTAGGATGGTTGGCGGATGGCGACCCAGACTGACATGGGCCAGTCACACCCCAGTTGGGTACGACACCCTCGGGCGCGTCACGACTCCCTCCTTCTCCGTTGTTGGAGTCGGTGTGCTGGTGGTCGGCTATCTTCTGAATACACGATGTTATAAGGCAAAAAGATGACAATACAATTAACGAAGGTGGCTCATAAAGCTCATGCATATAAATCAAGTGGTAGAAATTGTTCATTACAATCAAGTTTTTATTCTATCCACAACACACCCATTGTAGATAGCACCACATACAAAAATTTGCTTTATTGAAAATAGCGGCCTCTAACGCCTACTCGCCACCGGAGGCGGTCTCCGTACTCTCGGAACCACGAGTACACGGCTCCAGAGGGATGGTGGGCTCGAGAAAATTCTCGATGATGGGGTTGGAGACGAGGCCGAGGCGCGATGCAGGGGCGCTGGTGGAGGGTCTGGCGGGGGAGGGGTGTGGCGGGATCCGCTTGGGGCGAGGGACAGGCTCACGGATGGGCTTCCTCTTCCTCGGGAGGAGGGGGACCATCTCTGTGATGTCCTTCTGCAGCTGCATAATCTTGCGCTGCAGCTCGCCATTCTGCTGGATCAAGTTCTTCGTCTCCTCACGAAGAAACTTGACCGCCTCGTGGTGCTCATCGGCATCGAGCACCGCCTCAGTATGGAGGTCGTCCATAGCCTGCAGAAGACGTGACTGCCGGGCCATGACCGGATCACGCACGGAGTGAACTCTGAGGTAGATGCTACGGTGGGCGCCGGGAGTGCGCTTCGGCACAAGCCGGAAGGACGAGTTCTGAAGACGATCGTCATAGATAATCCTCAGCTCCATAAGAGCCTGGAGAGCGATGCGTTGGCACGCGACGTCGAAGGTCGGGCCCCCAAGCGCGGTGGTGTAGGGCGGCAGGTGCTCTCCGGAGCCGTGGACGGTGAGGGAGACGTCGCAAGGTCCGGTGAACTCATCCGGGTACACTCCTTGGAATTCGGGCTTGAAGAGGAACCCGAGGAAGGTGAGCATCATGTGGATCTCTCGGACGAAGCCCTCGTAGTGGCGGCAGTAGCTGTGCACTTGGTAGACTGGCATCTACAAAAAAAACAAGTTGAAGAAAAGTGAGGGGAGGAACAAAGTTTATAAAGTAGGTTTTCGAGAAATAATTTCCTGCAGCTAATGGCTAGGCGGGTCTGTTTGGCTTCCTACAGTCAAGTCAGCTCTGATACCATCTTGTGGCGCCCCGATTTACTGAAATCGGAACATTATTGAATTTCATACGAAAAACAATAATACAAGAGGTTCATCATGCGACAATCGTACATACGACAGTATTCATGGTGCGCAGACCATATTTATTACATCAGAGTAAAAATTAAGTAAATAAATAAAAGCATGACGAACATCTTCTTCAGGATCTTTGCTTGACTGGGTCGCTACTCCAGACCATCTTCATAGTAGGCATCCTCTGTGGGGTCCAATGGGTATGAGTACAAAAAGTACTCAACAAGCCACCGCAAATGCAAGTAATAATGCAGGATAATAAACAAGGAAGGGTAATGGCTAACATTGCGGAAAAGTACATTTTCAGTTATTGCATTTAGTGTAGTCAAATTTAATCATGCGGAAAAGAAAACGTGAACGTCAACATCATCACCTAACTCGAGGAGTATGTTTTACCTCCTCGCACAATGGTCCTTACATGTCAACCAACATGCACATCCATATTCAAGTAATCTAACTGTGGGATGTCACGCAACCCGCCCTTGACTGTGGGCTCGGCTTTTCGAAAAGATTTAAGACTCTTATCGGAGATGTACTACTGTAGCCACAAGGCACGCACTCATCCCAAACGAGATGACCCATACCACGGGAACTCGTGCCAAAACCTCAGTATGAAATGCTCCAAGCGATAACCACCCGCTCTAGGTTTCGCCGGCGCGCCGGGCCGCATCCTGGCTAACGTCGCACCCCCTTTTGCGCCACGTCGGTACAAGCCACCCGCAGGTGCTGCTTGACCCATCTCCAAATGGTGGCCTCGGTTTGGAACACTCCATACCTTACTTAGGACTTACCCACTAGACTTGTGGTTAGTACGGAAGTGTATTGCAACGGATCCCTCAGACCGGTCCTTATAGTGCCCCGGGTGCTACCTACCAATGCCCTAGCTTGCACCCGGAACCCACCATGCATACACTCACAACCATAACTCATCACCGACAGAAATCCAAGGACAAGAAACAATGGGGATCATATAGTAGAACCATTTCACTACGACTCATTTTATCCTATAGCAATGGTGTCAATACATTGGACACTAGTTAATAACATTAACCATATGGTGACAAGGAGGTTAGGTGATATAGCATGGCTTGGGTTGCACATCAAGGTCGGGGGATCCTAAATAAATATATTGTAAGGGTTTTCATTGGACTAATGCATATATATAACCTATGTGTTTTAGCGATAGTTTAATCAAACATGGGTCCAATATGCTCAAAAGTATTGTTTGGTGACTTGCCTTGTTCAGCGAAGGGGGAGGGAGGAACTTCGGGAAAGTACTCCGGCTCCTCGGTGGTGTTGTAGTCTTCTCGTTATAAATAAAGTAAATCAAAATAAATACAACATTCAATTTAAACAATACAAAACTACACAACAAGGACATAGGTTTAAATTGGTTTAATTTAAGGAAAACCAAGTTATTAAGTTTCTGAAATCTATTTTAAAAATAATTTAAAATGAACTATAAAGAAATGTGGTCCTTTATAAAAGGGATTTTTAATTGTGAATAATCTTATTTTAAGTCTTCTAATCGATTTAAAATGAAAGGTTGATGGCAATTTAGTGGTTTCCATTATATGAACAGAAAGAAAATAAATATAAACTTTAATGGAATTCAAATAATTGAGTTTACATTTTTACCCTAAGGGTATTTAAATACCTATTTAAATAAACATGAAAAAGTCTAAAGTAACATATTGTTTTTATTGAACTAATGTGTAGAGAATAAAATTATAATATTTATGGAATTGAAATGACAATTTATAGAGTTCAAACGCGCCAGATATGAATTTTTGAAGTTTAAAAGTATTTATGGAATTTAAATTAAACCAAAACAAGCGTCGGTCCATGGTGAGCCGAGACCACCGTGCACCTGCGCACTGTGCGCGTGAGCCGGATCAAGATCCACCATTGGATCGCGATCGGGCGGTCGCGGGTGAGGTGGGGGAGTTAAAATGACGTGGACGACTGCGATTAAAACGTTGAACCGGTACACGATGGACGACGGAGATTAAACGAGGGTTTTAAATATCAACGAACGCACGAGATCGCACCGTACCGCTTCACTCAGATCCGACGGCGTGGATTAAACCGTACAAATGATTTAATCGCCGGCGTTGGATCTGGATCGCACGGCCGGGATTGAATCCGGCACGGCACGTGTCGGGGAGGGCAAAGTACCCTTCTTTCCCGACTCCGGCAATGCGACGGTGAGCGATTCCGGTGGCGGCGAGGGCTATCCGGCCTAGCTAGGGCTAAAAACGTAAAGAGGGTACCGAGGGGAACAAGAGGGTACCCTTGCGGTGGTCCGGGGTCAACGGAGTGAGGCCGGCGACGAGAAGGGGCGGCAAATGCTTTCGGTTCCTTGGTGGCGACGGCGATCCGGCGGGGTCCAGCGTCGATGGAGGGGTGGCCGAGGTCGGGATCGTCCTTGCGGTCACGATGGTGGCGGGGGCGCGGACGGAGGCGGTCTGAGGTACTGCGAGCGGTGGCCGGAGGCGAAACAGAAGGAGTGCGCTAAAAGGCAAATTGCGGGTGCTCTGTTTGCTCTCACCGCGAATGGTCATGGGGGTCGGACGCGGTGGAGGCCAGCGGTTTAAATAGGGGTACCAGCGGGGCAGGGGGCGCAATCGGGGGAGACCGTGAGTGAACGCCGGCGAGGCGGTTTCACCGCATGCAGGCGATAACGGGACGATCACGTGTGGAATTAAGAGGGGAAACGGTCATCGTGATACGGGGAATTCAATGCCGGCGATAAATGGAGGGGAGGGGACCGGCGATGAGCAAATCTGAGGGATTAAAGTTGGCCGGCGAAATTTGGGGGCGGCGGCGCGAGGTTGACGACGGGTCCGACAGGTGGGGGCCACTGGCCAGCGAGCGCAAGTGAGTGAGGGTGGTGACTGACGGGTGGGGTCGGGCGAGAGAGGGGGTCGGTTGGCGCCGACAGGTGGGGCCGTGCTGTCAGGCGCGCGCGTGAAGAGAGGAGGGCTCGCTGACAAGCGGGGCCCGGGTGTTAGTCCGAGCGCGCGGGAGGGAGTGGACCGGGCCGGTCGGGAGAGAGAGAATGCGAGGGAAGAGGCCCATTACTGTTTAAAACATTTCTGAATAAAAATAATTCCAGGAATTAGATTAAAATCTCAGGGCTACTTCCAAGCTTGGTAAAAATTTGTAAAAATTCTCAAAAATATATTTTGGTCTTAGGATCCTACAAAAAAATTTTCAGCTCCTGGTTTGGCCTCTACACTTATGTTGTAGTTCAAAAGGGCAAAGGGAGGTATTAAAGGTATTTCCAAAATAAGAAGTTCCAGGAAATTGATTTAAATAATATTTTTATTGTTTTGAAAATTTGGGGTGTTACACCGGTGCACCCCAAGGTGAGGTACTCGGTCGAATATATCCCTTCTGTTCAAGCTCTTCAATGTTACTTTTCACTTTGGCTAGTTCGTTGGCGGCCATCCGATATGGTCACTTGGAGATGGGCGTGGTTCTGGGGATGAGCTCGATCCTGAATTCAATGTCCCTCTTGGGTGGCATTCCTGACAGTTCTTTTGGAAAAACGTATGCATACTCTCGGACAACAGGTACTTCTTCTACTGCCACCTAGTGGAGAGAAGTCCTTATTAAACCCTGGTTGGCCATATTAAAGGTGACGGTGATAGCATCCTCGATGGTGATGGTGATAGACTTGTTGGCGTAGTCTATCATTCCCTTTTGCTTCATCAACCAATCCATACCGAGGATGAGTTCTAGGCCCTTGCAATATATAAGGATTGGGTCGGCCCAAAATAATACCCCTTGGATCTCTATCCTTGTCTTTGGGCTAAATAGGGTGGCTAGATTTTGGTTGCCGGGGGTGGTAAATACCAAGGGTTTGGGTAGTTGGAGTACTTATAGTCCATTATTTATCACAAAGTTTTTGGATATGATAGAGTGGGTTGCTCTCGAGTCGAATAAGATTACTATGGGTATGGAGTTTGCAATAAACATAACGAGGACGAACTTTCGAGCGTTTTGGGCTTCTTCGGTGGAGACGTGGTTGACACGGGCACAGATCACCGGGTTGGGAGCAGCTCCTTGGGGTTGCTTTGGGTGAGGACACTGATGGAAGTAGTGCCCTTCCTTACGGTAGTTGAAGTATACAACCGGCTTGCCATTCTGGTCCCTCAGAGTGTTGGCCTTGGTGGCCAGTGCTAGTGGCGCTGATGGAGATGGTGTAGAAGGTGGAGCTGGGCAAGGGTTTATGGTGCTCGAACCACCAGAGTTGTACCGCGTCCTGAAGGCGGGACGAGGGTGATGGTTCGGTGCATGGGCCGGAGGAGTGAAGTGGGGCCTCTGAAGGATCCCCTGGTTGTGTCTGAAGGCTATCATCTTCCTCTTCCTAAGGTCCAGTCGGTTTTTCTCGGTTTCCTAGATGATAGCCTTGTTCACCAACTGTTGAAAGTTGGCATAGTCCACTGCGACTAGCTGGACGGACAACTCGTCCTTTAGTCCCCGAAGGAACTTGGCCTGACGGTTAGCGTCGATGCGGACTTCCTGTGGCGCATAACGGGCCAGACAGTTGAACTCGTGGAGATACTCCATGACTGACTTGCCTCCTTGCTGCAAGTCACGGAATTCCTGTTGCTTCTGGGCCATGACTCCAGCAGGAACGTGGGCGGCTCAGAAGGAGGTGGAGAATTCCGCCCAAGTGACTATGTGACCCTCAAGCTGGGACTCATGGTAATTGTCCCACCACTCGGAAGCCGTACCCTGGAGTTGGTGGGTTGCGAATGCCACTCTCTCCGTGTCAGAGCAAGGGAGGATATCCAACTTCTTTCCCATGGTCCTCAACCAATCCCCTGCCTCCATCGGGTTGGTCATGCTTGAGAACGTGGGAGGTCGCACATGCAGGAACTCTGAAAGTTGGGTGCCGGGGACTGGTGCGGGGGCTTGAGGGCATGGAGGTAGCTGCAAGTGGTGTTGCTGCTGTAGATGATTTATCTGAGCCTGTTGCTCATGCATATGGGCCTGCTGCTGCTGCAACTGATCCAACAGAGCGGTGATGGGTTGATTTTGGTTGGCCATCATCTCGACCAGTGTAGGGATGTTGGCGATGGGTGCCTCGGTCTGACGTTGCCCTAGAGCTTCTCCATTTGGTACTGTGTGGCTTGGCAGGTTGGGGGTGGTGGATGGGTTCTAGTCGTTAGCCATTTTGAAGGTGATAATACCCCAAGATCACAAGAGAATACTTAGAAAAATGTACCCCAAAATAATTCATGGAATCTTTATCTCACCCATAGCACATGTTGCTATGGATGGTACCACAAACAAGTAAAACAATCATCCGGAATCTAGCGTTTAGCACAACTACTCGCCATTAGAGGCAGTCTTGGAGTTCTCTGATCCATGGGTGTCTCGGGGAACACTGGGCTCAATGAAGTTCTCTATCATGGGGTCTGAAGCGATGACTGGTCCCGGAGCGGCTATGCTGGAGGAGGGAGGTCTGAAGGGTGTCGGAGGTGCGGTGATCCACTTAGGTCGAGGGGTGGGCTTCCTAATGACCTTCTTCCTGCGAGGAGGCAATGGCGCCAATTCTTCGACATCCTTCTTGAGCTCCTAGATCTGGCACTAGAGCTCGGCGTTCTCGGCGACACTCTATTGTAGCTCGATGACCTTACGTTGCAGCTCCCCATTCTCTCAAATCAGGCCGGTTGCCGTGTGGCGATAGAAGTCGATAGTATTGCGCTGATTGTCGGCTTCAAGCACGGCCTCAGGGTGAAGATAATACATGGCCTGAAGAAGACGAGTGCTCCTGCTATGATGGTGTCATGGTCTAAAATAATACTAACATAGATGATGCGGTGGGCTCCCAGAGTACGCATTGGTATGAAGCGGAAGGAGGTGTCTCGGAGCTAAATGTCGTAAATCAGTATTAACTCTATGAGGGCCTGGAAAGCGGCGCACTGACACGCCACCTCGAAGATCGGGCCTCCGACAGTTGATATGAAGAAGGGGGTGCTCTTGTGAGGAATGAATGGTGATGGTAACATTGCAAATGCCTGCGAACTCCTCCGGGTAGAGTCCATGGAACTAGGGCTCGTGGATGAATCCAAGGAAGGTCACAAGCATCCAAAGCTCACGAACGAATCCATCGCAGTCTCGAAGGTATCCATGCATGTGGTGACCTGGCATCTACAAAGAAGACAAAGTTTAAAGAGTAAGGGAGAGAAGAAAAATATGAAGTAGATTTTTACAAAATAGATTTTTGTAAAGCTAAGTATGAGGCGGGTCCGTTTGGCTTCCTACAGTCAAGTCGGCTCTAATACCATCTTGTAGCACCTAGATTTAATAAAACCCAAACTTTATTGAAATTCTAGGGAAAATCAATAATCACAAGATGTTCATCACACGACAACGAACATACGACAATCATTCGTGGTTCGCATACCACATTATTACACAAGTGTTAATATAAAAGAAACTAAGAAAATAATTATCTAGATGAACACCTCCTCCAGGTTCGCTTCCTTGACTAGGTCGCTAATCCAGACCGTCCTCATCATAATACACCGTCTCTAAAGTGGGTTTTCCAACTGGTATGATTACAAAAGTACTCAACAATCCACTGAGAAATGCAATAATAATGCAAGGTAATAACAAGGCAAGGTACTGGTTTAATGTGCAGAGAAGTACATTTTTATCTAGCAGGCTTTAATGCGAGTTAGATTTAATCATACAGAATAATTAAATCATGGATGATGCAACATCTTCTAATTCAAGGAGTACAGTCAGCCTTCCTCGCTCAACGGTCCTTACATGATCAATCAATATGCAACACTTCTCAAACATATAATAACTGTGGGAGGTCACGCAACCCGCCCTTGACCGTGGGCTCGACTTTTCGAAAAGATTTAGACTCTGATCAGAGGTGTACCATTGTACCCACAAGGCACTTATTCCCCCACACCGCAGTGTGTCCAATGACCCAAGTCATAGGAACTCATGCCGAAACCTTTAACATGAAGCGCTCCAACCCAATGACACACAATATAGGTTTCGTCGGCGTGACATCGCATTGGACCATCGTTGCACCCCCTTTTGTGCTGCATGGTACAAGTCACCCATAGATGCTACTTGCCCCTCTCCACATAGTGTCTCGAGTTGGAATGTCCCATACCTCCAGTTAAGACTTACCCACTAGACTTGTGGTTGATATGGAAGTGTATTGCAACGGATCCCACAGACCGGTCCTTATTATGCCCCAGGTGTGACTAAAAATGCCCTCGCTTGCACCCGGAATCCACCATGCTAACATACTTAGCCAATTCGAAGACCAACATAATACCAGGGGTGAGAGAAATACGGGGATCATATAGCAAAATCCAAGTATCTATGACTCGTTTTTAATCCTATAGCAATTGTGTTGATACATTGGACACTTCTAATATTATTAATTATATAGGTGACAAGGAATTCAGGCTCAATAGCATGGCTTGGATTTGCACATCAAGGTCGGGGATCTGATAAATATAATGTAAGGCTCTTTATTTGACTAATGCAAATATAACCTATGAGTTTTAGCGATATTAAATTAAAAACTAGGTTCAATATGCTCAAAAATAGGGTTGGTGACTTTCCTTGCTCTTCAAATGATGAAGGTGGAACCTCGGGAAAATACTCGGGCTCCTCGACGAGGTCATATTTTTCTAGGTACGTAAAACGAGAAATAACAAGCAATTAAAACAATATAAAATCATGGTACAAGTATACAAATTTTATTGGGTAAAGTTGAAGAGAAATAAAGGATGATTCTTCGAAATTAAAATGATAATTTTTGGAGTTAATTTAAAGGAGTTATGAATTTTTAGAGTTGCAAAATGATTTCTCCAATTTAATTTTAATCCCAATTAAAACAATATAAAATATTCGGTGTAAACATATAAATTTTATTGGATGAATATGAAGAGAATAAAAAGAGAAATTTTCTAAATTTTGAATGGTCAAATTTGGAGTTAATTTGAGAAAGTTATGAATTTTTAAAGCTCAAATCAATTTCTGGAATTTATTTTAAATCCTAATTCTACCTCCGGTCCACGGTGGACTGAGTTCACCATAAACCCACGTACTATGCTATAAACCGGGTGAACCAGAGCCGTTCGATCGAGATCTGGTAGCCACAACACGCGCGGGGGTTTAAATGGAAATCAACGGCTGAGATTAAACCGCAACGAAGGGTTACGCGTGGATGACTGAGATTGAAGTGAGGCTTTAAGTGAAAACGAGCAGCTCACATCATCCGATACTGGTCAATGGCGTTCAACACTGATTTGGGTGCTCGGTTTAAGTTCTAAGTGTAGCCGTCCGATCGGTATCTGACGACAAAGAACAAAACTGTCACGCGCGGGAGGGATTCTACAAGGGACATTCGTCTCCGCCGACAGCAGAGGGGGGTGGTGAGCGTAGCGGCGATGGTGGTGGCCTAAAGCCTTAACCAACTACGAAAACAGAACAAGGATAGAGAGAGGAAGCAGAAGGTACCGAAAATGGCGATGGAGGAGGAATGGCGGCGACCAGCGATGAGCGGAGGCAACGAGGAGTGTTCAGGTCCTCGTCGATGGTGGGGTTCCAGCGGCGATGAGCTCGAACGGAGTAGAGGACGAGGTCTAGGAGACGATGGAGGTCACGAAGAGGTGGTCAATGATGATGGGGATAGGATCCAGCGATGGTGAGCGGTGGCTGGAGGGCGAGCATAGGTGGTGGCGCAAAAAGCAATGCGGGGTGTTCTGTTCACGAGGGCTCAGGTGATTCGGGAGGGCTGGAGTGCGGTGGGAGTAGGTTATTTATAGGGGTCATCGGCGAGGTGAACGGTGGGTGCAAAAGGGGGAAACCAGGGAGATAACTCTCATTAATGCCGATGAGGTTTAACGCAGCGAATCAAGGCAATCCAAGGCTTAACAGCGAGGGAATCCAAGGGGGAAATGTGCATATGAGTAAGGGGAGTTAATTGGCGGGGGCAATTAAGCCGAAGGAGGCCGTCGAAGGCGGATTCAAGAGTTAGGGCGGCGGTCGGGTGACTTGGGGGCGTGAGGTCGCGAGGAAGATGAAGACTGATAGGGCGGGGCCACTGTCAGCGACGTCTGAGAGGGCGAGGGTGCAATGGTCGGCGCCGACAGGTGGGCCGGGCGCACGTAGAGAGAGGGGAGGGGGCTGACAGGTGGGCTAGAGCTCGGGCGTGAGGCTAAGCGCGCCGATAGGTGGGGTCCGCATGTCAGTGAGAGGGCCACGGGGTGAATGGGTTGGGCCGGCTGGGGAGAGAGGGATGGAGGGGAGTAGCCCAATACTGTTTAAATTCATTTCTGAATAAAAATAATTGCTGAAAATAGTTTAAAAATTATGAGCTAGCAGCTAAGGTTGGAAAAATTTGTAAAAATTTTCAAAATTGTATCTTGGTCTTAGGAACATAATATAATTTTCTCAGACCTTGGTTTAGACTATTTCTCTAGATATTTATTTATTTGGACATTTTCAACTTTAAAGGAAATTCAAAATAATCCTTTTTCTAGAAAAGTATATTTATTAATTTTATTTTCACCTTAGGAAATTTGGGCTGTTACACTAAGTCTAGGTCAATCAAATACCATTAGAAGATTAAAGCATTGGTCTTGGCATACATTGCATTGTCTCAGTTCATACCAAAGTCCTATGGTAAGCAGTCTAGAATAAAGCAGTGTGATAAAGCAAATCCATCTAGATCTTTTCAATTTTAGCACAAAAGGCATGGATATCAATTTTATGATTTTTTATCTTTTATTTTTTATCAATTTTCAGAACAGGATTTCCATGTAAAGCATTTGAATGTTCAAGTTGCATGTTTGCATCCAAGTGAAAAGGACTTAGCTATTATGTATTTAAAAGATAACAAAAGAAATTAGTCTACACATGCTAGTTACTAGACTAAGCGGTGATCATATTTTAAATTTTAAGAATTAAAAGACATGCTCATGACAAATATCAAATATATTCAATAGAGCAAAATCAACATGATTAAAGACAATAATTCAAAGGCATATATAAGCATGTGCCTATAAAAGCAGTTAATCATATGACACAAGTTTGTGAATGCAATAACGCATAACTCCCTCTCACAAAATGCCATAAGTATGACAAACACCAAGTTCCCCTCTCAAAAATACAAAACGTGAAGAATCAAGAGACTTGATAAAAATATCAGCAAGCTGGTTGTGGGTATCTATGTATCTAAACTCAATATCACCCTTCTTATTGTGGTCTCTCAAAAAGTGATATCACACATCAATGTGTTTGGTTCTAGAATGTTGTACTGGGTTACTAGCTAAGCTAATGGCACTAGTTTTATCACAAAGAAGCGGAACACCCTTAAAATCCAACCTAAAATCCTGCAAAATAGAAACCATCCATAAAATCTGAGAACAACAGCTAGCAGCAGCTACATATTTAGCCTCAGTTGTGGATTGCGCAATGCTAGACTGTTTGCGAGAAGACCAACATGCAAGAGAGGATCCCATAAAATGACAAGTACTAATGAGCACTC
Organism: Zizania palustris; assembly: GCA_019279435.1. Classification (NCBI taxonomy): domain Eukaryota; kingdom Viridiplantae; phylum Streptophyta; class Magnoliopsida; order Poales; family Poaceae; genus Zizania; species Zizania palustris. Next base: position 60,702,650 of record JAAALK010000287.1, on the reverse strand, counting down.
AGCACCCATTGGACCACGATGCTTAGGTATCGACCGGTGTTGGCAGTGCCGATATGCTCCATTGCTTCCTCATCAAACAATTCATACGCGTTGTGCTCTACATGGTTAGTGGCATGTACATTATCATCTTCATTTTCACTATCGCTAGTATACTCACCACTTTCCGTAACAATCAGCACTCGCTTGTTGGGGCAATCTCGTTGCATGTGGTTGATGCCCTTGCATTTGAAGCACCATATGTCTATTGTCTTGCCCGTGGAAGCAACCGATGATGCACTCGGTGCAGGAGTAGGTGCTTGAGCTGATTTTTCCTTATCAACCACTGACTTAGTTGGGGCCAATACGGTGGGTTGGGCCCGATCAGTGGATGAAGTGTAGGGCTGATAGGAGGTGGCCGATGGAGTCTTGGCGTATACTGGGGAAGACTTCGTGATTGGCGCACCCTAGAAATGACTCTTGGACGTTAGCTGTCTCTCCTACAATTCTTTCTCAGCCAACATAGCAAGGTGAAATACTCGAATAATGGAATTATACTCCTTATAATCAACTATTTCTTGAATTTCACGCCGTAGCCCTCCATAAAAATGGGACATCTTGTCCTCGTCTTATTCCACTTCATAACACAACATACCGATTTGCAATTCTTGGTAATATTCTTCAACAGATCTATTACCATGTTCTAAGCGTTGCAATTTGTTTCTTAAATCACACTTGTAAGATGGAGGAACAAATCTACCACGCATGGCTCTTTTCAGCCATTCCCAAGAGTCAGGTTCTAACCAAGCCTTTACTAATTCATTCCACCAAATGATGTCAAAGTCCTTAAATTCACTAGTGGCCTATCTAACTCGACGCTGTTCTGGAATGAGATCGATGGGAATTAAATTTTTGTCGACAATCATTTCCCAATCTAAATACAGTTCAGGGTCATATTTGCCAGAAAATGAAGGAATAATAAATTTGAATTTGGAAAAGGGGTCAGGGTTACCTCGATCATGTGGCTGATTTTCATGGCGGTCGTTACCTCGTCGATTGCGGTGCACTCGGGGACGTCAATGTCCCTGGTCAGCAACGTGTGCACTATTGTGATCGGTATCTTCTTCATCGGCCTCAACCTCATGCACTGGATTTGGAGGTTGTTTCTCTAGGGCTATTCTCTATACGTTAGCCATGAGAGTAGCGATTTTCCTGGCTAAATTCTTGGATGCTTATATGCATGGCATTCATGCTAGCATCAAACTATCCTTTGATTCGTTGAAGTTCATCCTTAGACGCGCAGTCCATGAAATCAGCGATTTCACTTGCCATCGTTAGTAGGGAATAGAAGATAAAACAATAGTATTATCCCTATCGGCTATTTTTGATGAGACAGTTGGTCACTCTCTCTCTCTTACTTTCCACGCCTTACCGAGTCCTTACGAAGTTCTTACCAATTGAAGTAGTCAGTTCGACCATAAAGATGGGGATGTTCGATGACTTGAGAGGTGTGATTGCAAGGATCCAATCTATTCTGAAGGGAAGTATGTGGATCTTGGAAGGAAAATTTAGTAGAAAGGTTTAGCACAAATTAATAACATAATTAATAATGCTGAATAAAAGTCCCAAACTTGTCAAAGTTGTTGGCCGAGACTGGTCCTAACAGTCTAGTCTAAGCAAGCGAGAGTGAAAGTGGGACAAGGACTATGGGATGTACACTCAGCGCGCACAAAAGGTCAAAGTGGTCAGACGTACAACATGGATTAGGACACTTTTGCTACCCTGCTACACGCTCTTAAAAAGAGGAGAATGCCAAAATTTGACCTCAGGGATCATGTCAATGGTGTCCATCATTGGTGTTGTCGGCCTGCGGGTCGGCAGAGAAGAAGAAGGTGACAAACGGTGGCTATCGCAAGAACACGACGACGAGCTCGAGGGGCAAGAATGAATAGTGAGCAGAAAGCGTAAAGAATAAAGGTTGAGTGACCGGGGTACTTATAAAGCAAGAAGTAACTCCTCAGCGGCCGAGTCAAGATGATTCCGCTGGATTTGGTGGGGAACATACAACGTTTGGTGAAAGGTAATCATGGGAGCGGTTTCCGATTTTCGAAAGGACGAAATCTTTGCAAGTCTGGGAGTACTTCCTCTTCTTTAGCTCGTCAACACGTGGTATCACATGGTTGGGTGGCAGCTGAATTTGTTTCCTCTTGAGCAGTAAGTCAAATATCTTGTCGACTTTATTGATGTCAAAATGGTACTTTTCCTCCTTACCGGATGCCTTTACCCAGGGACATGTGATTGACTTCTTGTTTCTATACCATTCGGCTAACCCGACTTCTGCATCGGACTCACCGTCCTCATCAGAACCCAGAGAGTATACTTGGGTGAATGCGATACTCTTTTGATACTTCTCCCTTTTAGATTCATGGAACCAACTATCATATGCTGACACCCTCTGTACCAGGTGTGAGAGGCTATCGAACTCCTATGATGAGAATTTCTCTTTTATTGGGTTCAAGAGTCTCTGGAAAGCTAGCTCTGCCAGTTGGGTGTCGCTGAGGCTCAAACTATAGCATCTGCAACGCACATCCCGGAATCTCTAAACATAATCATGTACTGACTCATCCATCTTTTGTCATACTATCGTTAAGTCGGTAAGCTTCATCTCATGTATGATGGCTAATAAATATTTATGAAACTTCTTTTCCAAATCTGCCCACCCTCTAACAAAGTTCATTGGTAGTGATAAAAACCATGTGAGGTCGATCTCGATAATGAAAGTAGGAAGAATCGGACCTTTAGTTCCTCATCGGCTGATGCCTCTCCACACTAGGTGAGGAAACAACTGATGTGTTCGATCGTGGAGATCTCAAGTCTTGCCCCCAAAATTTGGTGAATTCGGGTACTTTGTATCGGTTTAGTAGTGGCACCCGATCAAACCACTCTAGGTAGGGCCATCGATACATGTACGTCTGGTCTTTGGGTTTGAGCCCAAATTGGTCCCAAATAACTTTAGTGACCCGATTCACACAATCCTCTTACTAGCTCGACACGGGGTACCAGTCGGACGCCGAAGCCTATGGGTACTGGTCCAAGTAAGGAGTGTTGTACTTGTATTGCTCTTCATTGGCATAAGGTTGTGCTCCATAGTATGTGATCTGGTGGTATCCTTGAGGAATGCCATCGGGTGCCCCCTTGGCAGCACAAGATTAGGCAGTACATTCCTTGCGACGCCATATGTAGTTTGGGGTACTTCTTGCCTCGTCGGCCCTTATGGAGCAGTTGTAGGCTGAGGTGTCGGCATGCCCCTCTTGAGGCCATACATATTTTGTAACGGGTCCTGCCTACCAATCCTTTGGGGTGCAGGAGTTGGTGGCTATGCCGTCATACTTTTTTCGGGACCGAACGAGGCACTCGGTGATTCCGGCCTAATCGTCCCTTGTGGTGGTGGCGTCGGCTAAATGTGTTGTAGGTTCTAGAGAAGACGTGGTTGTTTGACAGGGAAATACATCGGACCTTATGTCGGTTCATGAGTCACGGTGCAATCAAAGGTCTTCTTAATCAACCCATGCAAAGTGTTGACCAACACCTCGAACAGATTGATGAGGGTGTGGTGGAGCGTGTTGTCGACGACGTCTTGAAAACTGACCTGGGGTTTTTCAGCCTCTTGGCTTGAGTCATTTGAAGATTGTCCCACTAGGCGTGCCAAAAAGCATGTTGGTGTCATTTTTGGTCACACGCGTGGCCTAGGATATCTTCTTATCTCTAGTGCAGGTCCTAAACTTGGGATTCTGAGTATTCCAATCAGTTTGACCCTACAACTGATAAGACATGGAAAAACTTTAGTAGCAACACCTATCGGCTATTGAGTCGATGGCCATGGTACATATCAAATCACACATATTAGTTGAGAAAATCTCAGGCATGCAATGCATTTAACCCCCCGAATGACGCAAAACAAGAGTTGAACCATCGAGGCCGATTAAGAAATCGGCCGATATGTAAAACCCACACCATCGGGTAGATGATCGAGCAAGCAATGCACTATGCACTCAGGACGATTGATAATCCCCAATGCCGATGAGATGTAACATAGAATTAAAGATAACCTATCGACTTATACTTTATAGAACCTAAATCTAGCACACCAGAAGATGCACCAATACTATTAAATCATCATAACAACAAGATCGGACCTAACCAAGACAATTGCTAAATCATGAATGACTCATAGTATTTCAACATATCGAGCATACTTTATTCAGATGAACGTTGTACAACATAAATCAGATACAATATATCAAGATGTCAGACTTAACCGATGAAGCCTCAAAATATGATATCTAATCTAAACCACAGACCTAATACATCATGGTTGATAACAGAGCAAGATGTCAGACTTAACCGATAAAGCCCTAACACTATTACCAATGCATGTTTGGCAAGAACTTACCTCTCATCGGAGATTGGAGTGATGCAGCCCTATGAGAGAGCAAGAACCCACCTAGAAAGCAAGTTTGGCGATGTGCCGAGAGTATTTTTTGGATTTGTTGTGTTCTCTTTAATCTACATAATGTATATATATTTATAGTCCGGAGACTTGCCGCCTGATTCCGGTAGTATCATACCTAACTCCGAATCTTTATTCTTATCTTTATCTACTGGTCCCTTTATCTTCAGTCATGCGAACGACATAGGCATACTTCTTTAACCATACTTTGACAGGACCTTCTTTACTTTTGTTGACAGCACAACACCCTTGTTAGGCATAAGCTTTTACCAATTTCTGTCATCAACAAGCATTGGCCGTTGACGTTTATTCTTTGTCGCTACCCTCATGATTAGTTTTGGAATTTAATAATTGTTATTATGTTCCCGCATTAGGCATAAACATTATCTCTTCTTCATGTTTAGAAGAAGATGATTTTGAATTTGTAATAAAGAACAAGTGTTGTTCAATATTTTTGAATGGTATGCTCTTTGGTGTTTGTCAATCGATGAATGGACTATACATTATAAATATTGAATATGTACACGTTTATAACGTTAATACAACGAAACAATGACACAATAATTTGAATCCTACCTATTTCTAGCATTGTCATTTGGGTCATATAAATAAGAAGCGCATGCAGAAGCTTCATAGAGACATATTTTTGGAGTCATTTGATTTTTAATCATATGACACATGTGAGTCTTGTTTACTTGGAAAATGGCAAAGATACCTTTCACTGGTCAAAGTGAGAGGGCGAATGAGCTATTTTCCATAATACATACTAATGTATGTGGACCGATGAGTCATACCGCTAGAGGTGGATTTCAGTACTTTATCACTTTGACCGACGACTTGAGTAGATATGGCTATGTTTACTTAAAGAGGTATAAGTGGGAATCCTTTGAAAAGTTCAAAGAGTTCCAGAATGAGGTACAAAATCATATGGGAAAGATAATTAAATTTCTACGATCTAATCGTGAGGTTGAATATTTGAGCAATGAGTTTAGTGATCATTTGAAGTGGTGTGGAATTTTTCCACAACTGACTCCACCTAGCATGCCTCAATGGAATGGGGTGTCCGAGCGGAGGAACCATACTTTGTTGGACATGGTTTGGTCAATGATGAGTCATGTTGATATTCCATTATCCTTTTGGGGACTCGCTCTAGAAACTGCTGCTTTCACGTTAAATAGAGTTCTAACTAAGTCAGTAGAGAAGACGCCATATGAGATGTGGTCTGGGATAGGGATGACAGTCGGGTCTGATGGGTATAAACATGTGCCTATACCCGTCACCCGCGGGTACCGTATACCCATGGGTATACCCATTTACCCATGAAACGGGGTGGAGAGAAGGTGCAAGAACCGAGGTGGCTAGATCAATGCGGAGGCTAGACAGGGGCTTGTCTCGATTGTGGCCTGGCGATGAAACGCAGTACGAAGTAGGCGCCCGTAGCGGCGGGAGATAGAGATGGCGAGGGTGGCACACTGGATGACCAAAGAGTGTGTCCTTTCCACGACGGCGAGAGCGGGCGGCGTGCAGGATGACCAGAGGGTTCGGCCTCGCCGCAGTGACACGATATGTCGACGATGCGAGTGGCTCGCGGGATGGCCAAATGGTGTAGCGAAGGTGATGTGGGAGCAATGTGAGACAGCTAAATGGTGCAGCAAAGGCGGCACAGAGTAGGGGTGTACTGAAGACGTTGGCAACGGGTCATAGGGGCACCACTGGGTGCCAGCAAGGGGTGGTTCTAGACACCCAGATCTGGAAGTGGGTGACGGTTGAGCTTGGGAGAGGAAGGACAAAAGGGAGAAGTGGAAGTCTAGGGTTTGGTTTTAATTTTTATACCTAGGTAAGTGGGTAATCAGGTATCGGTAGTCAATACCCATACCCGTACTCGTTTATACATCCAGTATGATTTGAGGAACATACACAACCCTAATAGGGTTTTTACCCGCTAGTAAACGGGTACAATTGCCATCCCTAGTATAAGAGGCGTCCCAGTTTTTCTTTTCTAAATATTTGGGGATGTGATGCATATGTCAAACGATTGACCTCTGATAAGCTCACTCCTAAGACTAACAAATGCTTCTTTGTGGGATATCCTAGTGAAACCAAATGATACTATTTCTATAATAGGGAAGAGGGTAAAGTGTTTGTTGCTCAGAATGATGTATTTCTTTATAAAGAGTTTCTCTCGAAAGGGGTTAGTGGGAGAATGGTGTATCTCGAAAAAGTTTGAGAGCCAATGGAAAGTGTTATAAATCCAACTAAACCACAACAGGACATGCAAGGGGTTGCGGAGCGTGTTGTAGAAACACCAGCCCCATAGAGGTCTGGAGGCTAAGTCATGCGCATGAGCAGTTTATGTTTCTAACTACTAGGAAGTGTGACATATTTTTATTAGAAAATGATGAGCCTAAGACCTACACAGAAGAAGTGATGGGACCAGACTCTAAGAAACGGCTTGGAGCCATTAGATCTGAGTTAGAGTCCATGCAAGAAAACCAAGTTTATAACTTGGTCGACCCACCCGATAGTGTAAAAACTATTGAGTGTAAATGGATCTTTAAGAAAAAGATAGACATTGATGGAAATATTCACATCTATAAAGCATGATCGATGGTGAAAGGTTTCAGACAAATTCAAGGTGTTGATTATGATGAAACATCTTTGCCTGTCGCCATACTTAAGTCTATTCAGATCATCCTAGTAATTGCCACATTTTATGATTATGAGATATGGTAAATAGATGTCAAGACAACTTTCCTAAATGGAAACCTAAGTGAGGATGTGTACATGACACAGCCTAAAGGTCTTGATGATCCAGAAAATGTTGGGAAAGTTTGTAAGATACAAAACTCCATTTATGGGCTAAAGCAAGCTTCTCAGAGTTGGAATCTTTGTTTTGATGAGGTAGTCAAAGGGTTTAGCTTCATCAAGAACAAAGAAGAGCCTTGTGTTGATCGTAAATGACATTCCTTTATTGGATGTTGTCAAGACTTCATTGAGAAACCGTTTTTCTAAGAAATATCTTGGAGAGGCAGCATACATTTGCAGCATAAAGATCTATAGAGATAGGTCAAAACGGCTAATTGGATTAAGCCAAAGAATGTACATTGACAAGGTTTTGAAGCGGTTCAAAATGGAGAATTCCAAGAAAAGTTTTCTGCCAATGTCACATGGTATTTCTCTCAGTAAGACTCAGTGTGCTTGAACACCTGATGAGCTAGAGAAAATGAGTGTGATCCCATATGCCTCTGCGATCGGGTCCATCATGTATGCCATGCTATGTACATGCCCAGATGTTTCCTATGCTCTAAGTGTTATGAGAAATTCTAGTCAAACCCGGGTGAAAGTCACTAGACTGTAGTAAAAACTATCCTCAAGTACATATAAGAACGGAGGATATGTTCCTAGTTTACGGTGGTGAAAAGGAGCCCGTTGTAAGTGGTTACACTGAAGATAGCTTTCAGACCGATAAGGATGATTCTCGATCACAGTCTAGATTTGTGTTCTACCTTCATGGAGGAGCAGTGAGTTAGAAAAGTTCCATGCAAGAGACGGTAGCCAATTCTATGATAGAAGATGAGTATATCACAACTTTAGAAGCTGAGAAGGAGGTCGTTTGGATCAGAAAGTTTGTTTCTAAGCTGGGATTTATCCCTAGTGTGTCCAATCTAGTGGATCTCTATTGTGATAATAGTGGTGCTATTATGCAAGCCAAGGAGCCTAGGTCATACTAGAAGTCAAAACATATACTTCGGCGATATCATCTAATCCACGAGATCATAGAGAGTGGTGATGTGAAGATTTGCAAGGTGCACACAGATTTGAACATAGCAGATCCACTGATAAAACCTCTTTAATAGCCCAAGCATGAGGCACACTTGAGCTCCATGGGTATTAGATACTTGTGTGAGTCATGTGTATGTGGAAGATGTTTGTGGTGTCTATGATCATGTATGAGGACAATTGTTATCTTGTTCCTTGAATAAATGTCATTTACATTAAATGATGAGTTGATGACTTATTTGTGAGACTTTTTGTTTTATAATGATGTTATTCAAAAGGATCCCTAATCTTATCTTCATGTGGGACATTGATGATACATAGATTAGCACATCTGACTGATTGATGATCATGTTTCATGGATCATAGACATGGGGATGTCAAATCAGAGATGTGGACACATGTTGGAGAACATGGTGTTGGATAGACCCATTTGAGATACTGTTGGGATTGTTATTGTAATATGCCATCAGTTGTCATCTCAAATTGTGTACTTGTAAAGTACTCAGACCTAAGATCGTCATTTGATTACAGAATGCATAGCAGCACACTTAGATTCTTCCTAATGCTATTCCGTAACTGGGTAGCCATAATGGTTATTTTCACATGTGTTGGTGCGTTTATTGTCATACTTTAACACACGTGTGGACTGTTAGATCTGTTTCACTCTAGTGCAGGTCCTACGTTCCTAGAAAAGAGTTCAAGGTGTGCCAATCAGTTTGACCCTGTAACTGATAAGGGAACAGAAAATATGACATTAGTAGATTGGCCTATCAGCTATCGAGCCGATGACCGCGATGGGGATGGGATATTCGTGTGTGGGATCGGAATGACGACTAGAGGGGGGTGAATAGGTGCCTTGACAGATTCTCGTGAATATGATGGTCTTTTCAAAACACCCCAACGCTCCTGTAAAAATTATAGAAACTAAATTGAGATACAATTCAAAACCAGGACAGAAATAAACTCAAATTGAGAATTCTTCCTAAATCGGAGTTTGAATAGTCGAAATGGTCTGTCAGAATATTATTCTCCGAATTAGAACTTCTATTTCGGCATATGAATTGTCGATAAAAGGCTATCGACCGATGAATCTCCAACAAGGTTTAGAGAATCAGAAAAACAGACAGAAGATTAACAGAAGCAATTTGACTTTGTTCAGATCAAGGTTAATCACTTGAATCAATAGTCTAGATGATGAATAGTACACAGGTAAAGTTCATATACCAAACTAAATACTTCTTGATGATAGTTTCTGATGGTGCTTTTGGCTGAAGATTAAAAATGATGGCAGAATTTTTAAACTCAAACCACTCTTTGTATATGATCAAACACATAGGCAAATACTTGGTTCAATCAACATGCAACAGATCCTGAACTATGGCACTCAGCAACAACTTTATAGTTCAAACTAAAAAATTGCTTATCAAATGATTATGAATAGGAATACATTAGTGAATAAAAATGGACTCAGGCTAGTGCATATATACTAGGTAGGACATCCATACACATGGTTATCAAAGATGAACAACAACTCACAAGAAATAAAACCAGCCTAGGATGGCAGAGCTGTTCGCAAATTCTGAGAGGAAAGAACAGACTGCAGAAATAGTGATAGAGCACCGGTTAAACCATAAATAGGAATGGCCTGGAGGATCAGAAAACAGAGACCAGCAATAAAAATTGTCTGTCCACCAAGAAGACCATGTGCAGCGATTGAGCACCTTACACAAGTGCACATTGATCTCTTATAAGCAGCAGCAACACAGAACCAGGCTAAGCACTGCTTTAGGCATGATATCCTACCATCGACTATGTGCATACAAAGATACAGAAAAATGGCTGCCGCAAACAACAGTGCAAATCACTCGCCTTGGGCAGCATGCCTAATACAGAAACTTGGCAGGGCAGTGGAAACAGGTTGTGGACATGAGCAGAATAAGAATTTCAGAAAGCATGCAGATCGCTGAGAGTAGCATCGGTAGAATAGTAAACAAAGGATTTCACACGCACACGAATAGGCAGCTGATTAAATATCTCAAAAACCAGAGAAGAACGGCGTCGGCTCACCAGGAGGAAGAAGAGATAAAATCACAATTAGCAACTCCACAAAATTGGAAACAGTACCTAGTTCTTGTGTTGGTTCTGTGTTCTGGCCAGCCTCACTCTGATGACAGCAAAGGTGCTCAGCCACCGGCAAATCAAACAAGACACTCAAACATGAACAGTAATAGCAAAGATCAAAGCACAAAAATAAAAACTAAGAGAAATAAACTATACAACTGATTGCTCCTTCCTGTGCTACACACACTGTACCAGATTTGGCAAAAACAACAAAAGCTGCAGAATTAAACCAGTGCATGACCAAATCAAGAGATAAAAGTCAGGATGTAATAGACATCAAAAATTAACTGAAATGTTTGTGGTTGGTAGCCCCAAAAATGACAGCCAAAAAGTCCCCTAACCCTTAGGCATGGAGTACTTTATATAGGTAAGCCCATTAAAGAAATCTCCAAAATGCCATTAGGGTTAAATTTCTAGGTATTTACCTAATTGCCATAATGTATTTTCAGAATTACAAATTCTGAAAAATACATTAATGTATACTCCTAATTTATTACATTATTGACCCTATTATTTTAATATTTTTTCAGAATTAAGAATTCCAAAAAATATTAAAAGATTACACTTAATCTAGAAGACTAAATAGAAAAATAAACTCCTAATTACTGGAATTAAAAAACATTTTCTAATGCAACAGTTTTCAGTCAAAACCGACAAAGCCTTCTCGATCGCCGATATGTGACGCCAATACGCGAACTCAGTAGCCAACAAGTCTCTCCCTCTCTCGATCTCCTCGAGCCGCTTGATCATTTGCACTGGTCTCCCTTTCGCTGACTTGATCGTCATGCTGTCTCGACCATCCGTTCGTCCATGTATTGCTCTATCTCATCATGCACTCTTGAGAGCATCTCCAACTTCACCCGGCATCCTTGATCCTCTAGCATCGAGCTCCCCGCTTGACCCTTGATCACCCGTCGTTGATAGTTGGTTAGAATCTCCACCCTGCACACATGAGACAAGCCAAAACACGAAACGTGACACACACCGATCCCCTCGGCACAAACCATATCCACACATCGATCGCATCGATGCAAGCAAACCACCACTCACTCATCACTCCAGATCGCTCAACCTTGTCAATCACTCATCACAAAGACAAAAACCACAGTGCGACCTCATTTGGTTTCACAATCTCCCCCTAGATGAGTGCATTGACTACTCCAAAAAGAAACATTATGAAAGTTTCAAGTTAAGCGGACAAGTGACCATAAAAACTCAGAAAAGAGAAGAAACATGTCACTTGATAAAAGATCTCCCCCTTTTGAAAAAAACTCATGCAAAACATTCTCCTTATCTTTGGCAAAAGCATCAATGCATCATGAAAGCCATTACTCTCCCTTAACCAAGCAAAAACATCATGTAAATCATTTCTCCCCCTTTGGCAATGGAAGCATCAAGGTGATAAAAATGATGCAACGAGGGGAGTGAGGGTAGAGTATAGATGCAAGTTTCTGAAACATGAGTAACTCTAATTACAGTACAAAACAAGCATTTGCCTTGAATATTGTCTAAAAGTAATGTATGAAACACTCAGATGAATACTATCTAAACAAAAGCATGAGCAAGCATTTTCAAGTTTTAGCAAATAAAAGCATCACCACTTAGACTAGCATACTAGACATGGCAAGGCATGAGATGCAAAAGCTAATCAAATACTAACTAGATAAGCATATCCCACTACAAGGAGCTTCAACAAACTTGATATGCAATCGATTCAAGCTTTTTATTTTTCATTTTAGTGCCAGGGGTTATTTGCATGTCAACCTTATGCTAACCGACCAAGCTAAGCCTAGGTTGAAACCATCAGAAGCTTAAAGCAATGGTCATGGTATACACTCCAATGTACCAGTTCATACCAAAGTGCTATGGTAAGCAGTCCAGAACAAAGTTGTGCGACAAAAAAAACCCACTTGGATCTTTTCAATTTCAGCACAAAATAGCATGAATATCAATCATTTTCATTTCATTTTCATTTTTCATTCATTCATTTTTAAATTTTCAGTACAATATTTTTGACATGATCAAGTTGCGTATTAGCATCCAAGTGAAAAGGACCTAGCTACCATATATGTAAAAGATAGCAAATGCACTCAACCTATTCATGCTAGTTCTAGACTAAGCAGTGATCATTTTCAAATTTTCACAAATAAAATCCATGCTCATAACAGATATCAGATGTATTCAAGCCAAGTGTAATCAATAGTATTAAAGACAATACTTCAAAGGCATAATAAAGCATGTACTTGTAAAAGCAATCAATCATATGACATAAGCTTATGCAGTAAAACACAACTCCCCCTCAAAATATGCTAGAAGATCTCGAATGCTCAGTGTTAGGATGAGTGAAAACTGTTTAGGAATCCAACATTGTAAAACTCGAGAACCAGGTAAAGTAGTAGACTGATTATGCACAGGGTATGAACCATGATAAAAAGTACGTGGTCTACCTACAAAGCGCGAGCCTGGAAAATGACGAGGTCTCCTAAACTGTCGAGAATCAAAATCTCTTACGCGCGGTCTAGAACCATATGAAGCATGGTGTACACCACGATGGGCAAAATCTCTCATGGGACCATGGGGAGCCTCAAAATTAGAATAAGAGTGAAAATCAGACTCATGCATACCTAAAGATGGGTAATGCATGTCTTGAAAGCTCATCGCAAAAGAACGTCATTCATCTTTGATACGACGAAAGCAAAACCCAACCAAATGACCCACCCGATGACAATAGGAGCAGTGATACACTCTCTTGGGTGTGTGAGTATAGGTCTCAGGCACAAATCTCACAATTTTCTTGGGTTTTTGCTGAGGAGTTTCCTTTGGTGGATGAAGGGCTTTCTTTGTAGGTTGGGTAGGATTCTCAGCTTTTTGTGTGGTGTCTAATTGGGCTCTTTCTTTCTCAAGGGTAGTGGGTAGAGTGAACACAGTTTTGCTCGGAGTGTTTGGAGTGGTTCTCTCATAGCCCAACCCTAGAGCTAACCCTGCCCTGTCAGCACACATTTTTGTTTTAGCCAAAAGAAAATCGATCCTACCCTTCCCTTTAGTGCATTTTTCAACCACGGAGAGAAGATAATCATTTTCACATTTTAATTTTTTGACTTGCCCTCTAGCAAAACTGAGTTGGTCCTTAAGGGTAATGCAGTGGGACACGCCAGCTACACATCCTTAGAACACTCAACACTCTCCAATCTAGCCTTAAATTCATCAACATGCCTATCTCTCAAATTATTTCTTTCAATAAGTAAAGGACAAGTCATGCATTCGTTGATGACAACAGGACTAGATTCCACCTCCAAAAGCTGCTTTTGAGTAATTTCAAGTTTTTCAACAATTTGAGCATGTGTAAAACGCAGTTGAGCAAGTTCACTCATAACAACAAGACATGACTCACATTCAACATCATTAGACTTAGATTTTAAAATTGCAAGTTCAGTGGAAATAGATTCAAGTCTGAATTTTAGTTCTTTTCGTTCTTTAGTAGCAAGTTTAAGTAATCTATCCTGAGAACAGACAACATCATGTAATTCATCATTCTGAACAAGAAGCTGGTCATGGGATAGATATACCTCAGATGTGTCGAGCTCGTCGCTTCTATGGATGTTGTTGGACATGAAGCAAAGGCCTGTGAAGTCCATTTTCTTCTTGTCCTTCTTCTCCTGTTTCTTGGTTGGCTCCTCTTCATCTGAGCTTGGATCCTCACTTGATGTACTGTCGATGTTGTTGAGGGTGGCCATAAATGCTCTAGCTACCTTCTTAGCCACTTTACCACGCTTCGCCTTAAAGAAGGGTTTCTTCTTTCACTTCTGGTGATTGTGCTAATTTTCATTTTTCATTTTTAGTTTAGGGAAATTTGCTTTTATGTGAGACAGATCTCCACACTCAAAACATCCCTAAGACTCTCCTTTCCTCTGATGTCGTCTATCATTGTAGAAGCGGATGAACTTCTTGACAATGAGAGCTAGTTCCTCATCATCTAGAGTGTCCACCTATTCTTTTGTGACAAAGATCAAGGAGGACAAGTCAAAACCACAAGAAAAAGCACAAACTCTAGAACCACCAGAAAGGTTACCTCCAGATGAGGTGCCACTGCTAGAACTGGAAACCAATGCCATGGATTGTGGCAAAGAGTTCCCAATTCCAGAACAAGACGTCTTGGCAATCTTGGTGGACTTAAGCTTACTGAAAAGTTCACACAAGTCAAAGTGTCAAAGATCGCTGACTCTTCAATACTAGAGATCTTCACCTCCCATACGCTACGATCAAGAGCATATAGAAGTTTGATTGCTCTATCATAGTATGAATAAGCTAAAGTCCTAGTGGAGCGCAAGTTGCTCACAATCCCATCAAATCAAGCAAACATGGCATCTACAGATTCATCGGGGCCTTGCACAAACATTTGATATTCTTGATTATATGTGATTTGCCTCCTAGCCTTAATCTGAGTACTGCCCTCATGAAAGGTTTTCAAAGTATTCCAAATCTCACGTGTAGTTCGAAGGTGCTAGACCCTGTCAAACTCATTGTGACTCAGACTGACGAACAGTATGTTTCTTGCTTTGCTATTACAATCGTACTGTTCCTTCTCAGTCTGTGAGGTGCGAGTTTCAGGAATCACATATTGGGAATAAACAATGCCCCATATAGCACTTCCTTGGCTTAGTAGATAAGCCTCCATGTGCACCTTCCAATAAGAAAAGTCTCGACCAGCAAACATCGGAATCTTAGAATTCTTGTCCATGTCGCCACAAGGATCACAAACCAGTTAAGGTCAACTTGTGATCTAACCATCTCTGATACCAATTGTGGGATTGGAATGATGACTAGAGTGGGGGTGAATAGGCGTGTCGACAAATTCTTGTGAACAAGATGGCCTTTTCAAAACACCCAATGCTCCTCTAAAAGTTATAGAAACTAAATTGAGACTCACAACTCAAATTGTGTACCTGTAGAGTCCTTAGACCTAAGATCGTCATTTGATTCCAGAATGCGTAGCGGCACACTTAGATTCTTCCTAATGCTATTCCGTAATTGGGTAGCCATAATGGTTTTTTTCACGTGTGTTGGTGTGTTTTTTTGTCACACTTTGACACAAGTGTGGACTGGTAGATTTGTTTCACTCCAGTGCAGGTCCTACATTCTTAGAAAAGGGTTCAAGGCGTGCCAATCAGTTTGACCCTGCAACTGATAACGGAAAAGAAAATATGACATTAGTAGATTGGCCTATTAGCTATCGAGCCGATGACCACGACAAGGATGAGACATTCGTGTGTGGGATAGGAATGGCGACTAAAGGGGGGGTGAATAGGTGCCTCGACAAATTCTCGTGAATAAGATAACTTTTTCAAAACACCCCAACGCTCCTCTAAAAATTACAGAAACTAAATTGAGACTCACAATTCAATACCAGGATAGAAATCAAGTCAAATTGAAAATTCTTCTTAAATCGGAGTTTGAATAGTCGAACTGGTGTGTTGGAATTTGATTCTCCGAATTAGAACTTCTATTTTGGCATATGAATTGCCGACAGAAGGCTGTCGACCGATGAATCTCCGACAGGGTTTAGAGAATCAGAAAAACAGACATATTAACTGAAGCAATTTGACTTTGTTCAGATCAAGGTTAATCGCTTGAATCAATAGTCTGGATGATGAACAGTATACATGTAAAGTTCATATACCAAACTAAATACTTCTTGATGATCGTTTCTGATGGGGCTTTGGGCTTAAGATCAAAAATGATGGCATACTTTAAAACTCAAACCACACTCTTTGTATATGATCGAATACTTAGGCAAATACTTGGTTCAATCAACATGCAACAGATCCTGAACTATGGCACTCAGCAGCAATTTTATAGTTCAAACTGAAAAACTGCTTATCAAATGATTATGAACAGGTCAGTGAATAAAAATGGACTCAGGCTAGTGCACATATACTGGGCAGGACATCCATGCGCATGGTTATCAAAGATGAACAACAACTCACAAGAAATAAAAATCAGCCTAGGATGGCAGAACTATTCGCAAGTTCTTAGAACAAAGAACAGACTGTAGAAATAGTGATAGAGCACCGGTTAAACCATAAACAGGAATGGCCTGGAGGATCAGAAAACAGAGACCAGCAATAAAAATTGACTGTCCAGCAAGAAGACCATTGCAGCGATTGAGCACCTTATACAAGTGCACATTGATCTCTTATAAGCAGCAGCAACACAGAACCAGGCTAAGCACTTTAGGCATGATATCCTACCATGGACTATGTGCATACAAAGATACAGAAAAATGGCTGCCGCAAACAACAGTGCAAATCACTCGCCTTGGGCAGCATGCCTAATACAAAAACTTGGCAGGGCAGTGGAAACAGGTTCCGGACATGAGCAGTATAAGAATTTCAGAAAGCATGCAGATCGCTGAGAGTAGCATTGGTAGAATAGTAAGCAGAGGATTTCACACGCACACGAATAGGCAGCCAATTAAATATGTAAAAAACTAGAGAAGGACGGCGGCGGCTCACCAGGAGGAAGAAGAGATAAAATCACAATTAGCAACTCCACAAAACTGGAAATAGTACCTAGTTCTTGTGCTGGTTCTGTGTTCTGGCTGGCCTCACTCTAATGATAGCAAAGGTGCTCAGCTAGTAGTGACAAAAACGTTGGCACCACACTGTACCAAAACCAGCAACGCAGTGTGCAATTAAACCATGACCAGCCACCGGCAAATCAAACAAGACACTCAAACATGAATAGTAATAGCAAAGATCAAAGCACAAAAATAAAAACTGAGAGAAATAAACTATACAGCTGATTGCCCCTTCCTATGCTACACACACTGTACCAATTTGGCAAAAACAACAGAAGCTGCAGAATTAAACCAGTGCATAACCAAATCGAGAGATAGAAGTCAGGATGTAATATACATCAAAAATGAACTGAAATGTTTGTGGTTGGTAGCCCCCAAAATGACAGCCAAAAAGTCCCCTAACCCTTAGACATGGAGTACTTTATATAGGCAAGCCCATTAAGGAAATCTCCTAAATGCCATTAGGGTTAAAGTTCTAGGTATTTACCTAATTTCCATAATATATTTTCAGAATGACAAATTCTGAAAAATACATTAATGTATACTCCTAATTTATTTCATCATTGACCATATTCTTTTAATATTTTTTCGGAATTAAGAATTCCGAAAAATACTAATAGATTACACTTAATCTAGACGACTAAATAGAAAAATAAACTCCTAATTACTAGAATTAAAAACATTTTCTGATGCGACGGTTTTTAGCCAAAACCGACAAAGGCTTCTCGATCACCGACATGTGATGCCAATCCGCGAACTCGACCGCCAGCAAGTCTCTCCCGCTCTCGATGCCCTCGAGCCGCCTAATCACATGCACTGGCCTCCCTTTCGCTGACTTGATCGTCACGCTGTCTCGACCATCCATCCTCGTGCACTCCTGAGATCATCTCCAACTTCATCGGGCACCCTTGAACCTATAGCATCGAGCTCCCCGCTTGACCCTTGATCATCCGCCGTTGACAATTGGTTAGCATCTCCACCCTACACACATGAGACAAGCGAAAACACGATACACGATACACACTGATCCCCTTGGCACAAACCATATCCACACATCGATCCCATCGATACAAGAAAACCACCACTCACTCATCACTCTAGATCGCTCAACCTTGTCAATCACTCATCACAAAGACAAAACCACAGTGCGACATCACTTGGTTTCACATCGTGGAATATCTTGCCGATCGGCCATAGGGCCAATGACCAAGGGCAAAGCAATCGGCGAGCGCACCATTGACTGATGAGATAAGCATCTTTACGCATACAGGTCGACGAACACTCTCCGATGGCTTATAATATGTGGCATTGAATTGAAGATAACCCGTCGGCTTGTACTCCGACAGAAATAAATAAAATGTGTTAGATAACACGTCTATATCATGAAAATCACCACAATAACTAGATCAGACCTAACCAAGACAATAGCTAGTCACGGTGATCTTAATAATATGTCAAAGTACTGGGCATGCTTTATTTAGACGAATGGTATACAACATGAAAGAGATACAATAAAAAGAGATGTCGGACCTAACCGATGAAGCCTCAAACTATCACACCTAGATCACATCAATCTAAGAGGTCAAACTGAACTGATGCAGCCTTATACCTAGCTAATACACCGAGAACAACCGGTGACTGTACTATTTCAATGTTCACCTCAAGAGATCAATCTGATGCAGCCGTGAGGATACTGATCTAATCAGTACATACGTCGGGGGTGACAGGACTCACCTCTTCGCTGGAGATCGAAACGATGTAGTCGAGCTCCGAGTGCTGAACCCCGTTGGATAAACCTTGGAAGCCAAGGGTGGCGATGCGCCGAGTAGTTGATTGACAGAGATGTGTTTTCTAAGCTAACTAGTGGTACATATTTATAGTCCGAAGACTTACCATCCAAGAACTCTATCTTAATTGATTCTAGATAATCTTCATCTTCTTTTTCACTATTATTTCCATCGTCTCTTCTGCGTCCGATCATCTTGTAACAACATGGACGAACTTCCTTAACTTTCCTTGATCAGATTCTCTTTGACTTCTATTGACTGTGTGACATCTTAAGTGGGCATGGGCTTTTACCAAATCTCAACGTCAACACATGTCCCCCAATTTCGGAGCATTAAGTGGCTGCTGATGCTTCGAAATTAACAACGGTTGTTATCCCCGCTGCCACATCTTCTCAAACGTCTATCTGCATGATCTTTTCACTTTAATTGCCAGCCAAAACCCTTCATCTTCTAATATCTTTATAACTTCACTTAGCATTCTGGCTTCATGATTTAATTGCCGAAACCCTTCACCTTCCAATGCTTTCACATTTTCCTATAAGCGCTCACGAACACGTTGCTTTCCTCAGCCTCTGGTTGGAGGAATTTGTCTTCTGTGTGTCGGCTCTAGTCCCAAACCTTTAGTTTTAGTTTTTATCCGAACGACTTGCCGCCCATGTGCGAGTTCCCCTCGGTCGTTATCTCCTTGGAGCCACTGTGTGAAACCAAGGGTGGTTTCTGTCTGTATGATGAGTGATTGGCAAGGATGAGCAGTTAAGTGATTGGTTGAGTGTTGGGTTGTGTGCATCGAAGGGTTCAATGTAAAATTGAGGATTGGTTGCCGAGGTTTCGGTGGTGCGTCGCGTTCTTGTTTTGGCTTGTCTTGAATGTGCAGGGTGGAGATGCTAGCCAATTGTCAACGGCGAGTGATCGAGGGTCAAGCGGGGAGCTAGATGCCGAAGGATCAGGGAGACTAGATGAAGTTGGAGAAGATCTCAAGAGTGCACGAAGAGACTGAGCAATACTTGGACGGACGGATGAAAGCGACTGCATGACGACCGGGTCTGCGAGAGGGAGGCCAGGGCAAGTATTCAGGCTGCTTGAGAGTATCGAGAGAGGAAAAGGCTTGGTGGCGCTCAGAGTCGCAAAGCGGTGTAATGAGTCGAAAAGTTGAGAGGTTGTCAGTGTTTGTTGAAAACCGTCGAATCACTAAATGTTTTTAAATACAATAAATAAGAGTTTAGTTTTAGTTTGAGTATTTCAATTTAAATAGTGTAATCTTTTGGTATATTTTTAGAATGGTTTTGTTCTGAAAATATATTGAAAGTTGAGTCTCTTTGTAATTTTTCTTTTAAGTCAAATGGGGTAATTTTCAGAATATTCAATTCTGAAATTACCCAAGGGGTCTTTTGTAAAACAGTCTTCTAGAAGTGTCTACTTAAGGGGTCTTATCCCCTAAGTTGTGGCTGAGACTTTTACAACATTTTTTATCAAATCACTTGAAAGAAACACTGTTCGGATGGATTTTTCTAGATGTGCTATAGGATTTTCGGATGAAATTCTCTGATCTACAACAAGATTTCCAGCACCATTGTAGCACGTAAGAATTGTTCTGTTTCAGCTCTGGTTCTGTCAATTTGATCTCTGTTCTTGCTGGAACTTTTTGGAATATATATTCATGTGATTTTTAGGATATTTTCCAATCAAAAGACAAGAGTTTACTGTTTTTTAGAGATGATCTTATGCTGAACAGTTCATGCCAGTACTGTAGCGCGTAAGTTGTTTTTCTGCTGCTTTGCTTTGTATATCTCTGTTCTTCAGTTTGTTAGGCTGGAGCTTTTGAGAGGAAACATCCAGAACTTTTGAGAGGAGATTGAAGGAGATTCGGCCAATCAAATGAAAGAGGTTTTTCTGTTCTGGAGTGACTTCCTTACGATGAACAGTTTGTGTCAACACTGTAGCGCATAAGCAGATCTTCTGCTGTTTTTGCTCTGGTTTGGTCTCGGTTCTTTGGTTCTTCGGCTGGGAGTTTCTGGAAATTTTGATCAGCTGCCTCAGATATTGACACAGGGATTGATGGCCATTTTTAGGTGAGTTTTTGTGCATCTAATTCACTCAGTTCATTTGATTAGTTGATTTCTATTCCTCCTGTTTTGATCTGAGAAGGGCTCATATTGATCTGTATGGTTCTTTTATAAGTGTTGATAAGCATGATTAAGTCCTATAGGTTCTAATCTCTTGGACTATTCTTGATTTACATCTCAGGCTTGTGACAGTATATATGAGTTCTTGAATATTTACTGAAATCAGACTTTCTGGATCATTTCTAGTATGGGCTGCTGAGTTCTTGTTTTGAGAAGTGTTAATTCTGTTCTAGAGATTGCTGAAGTTGAAGAAAAGGTGTTTAATCACTGAGAAATGTTTTTGTTGATCTAGAACCTCTATTCGTTTTCTCAATTAAATTTTTGTGTGCGGTTCATTAGATTTTCAGAAAACACAATTTCAGTGAGTTTGAACATACTGATTTTGGTGAGTCCAAATCTTATGCTCTGAAATTTTTGGTTTACCTTCAGTTGTGATTCTTGTCTGAACGCTTCATGTGGTTTGCTGAATATGATCATTCAGTTATCATTGTCAAAGAGCTAATGTAATCAATTTCTGAAAGTGTTGTTCATTGTCTGATTAAAATGTTGTTTCAACTATAGCTTTGTTTTCCTGCTTTGGTTTGCTACTGAAAATATGTTTGAAGAAATTTGAATTGAAGTAAATAGAAATGCAGTAATTTTTGTTCTGAAATTGAGTTGAAACTCCTTCACAAAAAAACTTTTCAGAGTTTAGTATTAATTCAGCTTTTGTCTACTGTTCAGTTTTCAAAAGTGAAATAGTATATTGCAATTTGTTTTCAGAATTTATTTAAATGGACTGTAATCATTCTGATTCCTGATGTATTTGAAACTGATTAGGTTCTGTGTTTAAGTTTAAAATAGTATTGTAGTTATCTGAATTGAAGTAGTTTTGTAAATCTTCAAACTAAATCTGTTTTGAGAAAAGTCTTATCTACTCAGCATCCTGTTTTCCTGTTTTGTTCTCACTCTTATCATTTTGAAAATGCAGTGAGTAGTTCTGTGTTTGGTTGTATTGATCTCTAAAATTTGAATTCGTCTGTTCTGAATGAAATGTTTGACTAGTTCTCTAAAACACTAATTTGAAATCAGTTCAATCAAACTTTCATTTGCTGAATTAGTCTGAATGTGTAGTTTCTGTTTCAGACCAAACATTGTTACATTTTTAGATCTGTGGTCATACATTGTTCAGAGTCTGTAGTATTGCTGAAGTAGTCTGTTTTGAATATTCTAGGAAGTTTGCAATATATAGTCTGAAATTGAGTTGAAATTCATTTACTCAAAAAGCAGTTCAGAACTCAGTTTGAATTCAGATTTGTCTCCATTCTGTTTTTCAAACGTGCAACAGTAATCGGCAATACCTTTTCTGAATTGAAATTAATATGAGTGTGTTCAATTCTATAATCAGTTTGAAGCTAGTGTTATTATTCATGTTCTGATGTATCAAATGAAATCTGAACTGAAATATATTGTGAAATCCCAATCTGTGATCTGTTTTGATAAATATTGACACTGTTCATCCTCAAGTTGTTTTCAGAAGTGTTTTGTTCTATCAACTAAATTCAGAATTGAAATTTGTTATGAAATTGAAACCCGAATTCTAAACTAATTTGAAATTTGTGGTACTATTCATCGTCCAGAATTTTTCAGAAGTGTTGTGATTTTAATTGGAATTCAATTGTGATAAGCTGATTCATTATTTCAAATCTGATTTGAACTTTTGTGTGAGTGTTTTGATCTTTGTCGACAAATTAATCTCTGATATATTTCTGTCAACAATCCAATTGTCGATATAGGTAGTGAACTTTGGAGCTTCAGTGTCCGATAGGATAGTTCGTCCGATCAAACTCCAATCAAGTCTGAATATTGATTTTGTTGCTCTAATTTGTATTGATTGGTTTAAAATTTGAATCTGAATTTTTGGAGGAGCATTGGGTGTTTTGAAAATGCCATCTATTCATGAGAAATTGTCGAGGCGCCTATTCACCCCCGCTCTAGTCACCATTCCGATCCCACACACTGACAGTTCCCTTTACGTTGTGTCAGCCAACCTATCGGCCTGTAACTTCATCGGCCGACCCAAGAGTCCCTGGTGGTTCCTCTAGTTTTGGCTCAATGTTTATACTACTAATCTCATTGGGGAACACATCTTACTCATTCACGCTTTCCTACCGATTTTCCAGAATCGACCGTTCCCACCTATCGCTGCTGCTCTTCTCTAGGGGAAGTGACAACATTCTTTCCTCCCTTTCCTTTGTCTTCCGTGGCCTTGATAGTTTTCTTTAAGAGTTATTACCTTGGATTCTCTGATCGGACCGTTTGGTTTCCTTTTGAATACCATTCAGAGTATGAACGCCCCCATCAGCTTGTTCTGCCCGATGTGTCCCAGGACGTAGAATCCTTTCATATCTTTTCAGCGGTCAGCTTTCCCTATTTGCTTCTAGTTGATTTTACCGATGAGTATCCTCGATGGTGCTCCTATGAGTTATATCATCCATTGGTCTCTTCGAGGCAGTTGGGCTTTGGTCAGCTCCCACCCCATCTCTTTTTCGTTAGCCAGATCCAAACTCGCAGGAGGGTCACGAGTGCTTTAGAGTGGGACCACCTTTCCCATATGACTGATGGGATCCCCTCCGGATGCCTTGCCACCTAGGAAACGCGTCGGGTGACCTCCCACAACTTCTGTCGATGGTGGGATGAGTTTAAGCAACACGTCTTCAACTGTTCCTCCTTGGTATACCGGGAACGGCTTCACTCGGATGATGCCGATACAGGGCCCGAGGCAAACACCCTGACTCCCCTTTTCATTCACCTTCCGCCATGTTCTGTTCCATCTAATTAACTTGCTTTATGTAGGATGTTGATCATGATGCCTCCTTGGTGAGCTTTAGTGGCCGGCCGATACAATACAGGTTGGTATCGACCACCACAAACTTAGGTGCTGATGCCCCTACTCCCTCTACATGGGTGAATGGGATACGAGCCTAGATCGTCAATCGAGCGGATGAACTTTGACCAGCTGCTCGGGGAAGAAGCTGACTCAAGAGTGAAACTGACGGGAGCCCTTTGGGTAGTTTTTTCCTTTTTTGTAAATTTGTGTAACACTTTCTCCTTGTAGTACAGGAGTTTGAATGTATCTTGTTAATTCCATATCTCGACTTCGAACTATGTTATGTGGTGTACGATGCTTCTGCTTCGGCTGTCTAAAGACAATATTGTTGGTGTTGGCTGACTCGTGCTGGTTTTTCATGTCTTGACCAACGACTTTCCTTAAGTACCTTTTGTTTATCCCCTTCTCTCTCTCCTCTAAGGGTGATACCTTTGCATCTGCCATCTCGAGGAGATGCCATTGACGTCGGCTTCTATGCGTATAGACTTTTAAGATTTGTCCAAATGATCGAGAAATATTCCATCATCGTCCCTCGTTAGGATTATTCCTATGCCTCTGAAGTAATCATCTTTGATTCGCCTCGATTCCATCGAAGCAGCTCGGTGTTCTCATGTTGTTCTTTGGTCTAAGGGCAATGTATTTGCATCGATAGTCTCAAGGCGATGCCATTGGCATCAGTTGTTTGGGCTTTGTTCGAACGATCAATAAACTTCCCTCAATCTATCCATTCGGCCTTTTCCTAGGTCCTCCGAAGTAATCTTCAATCCGCTCTTCTTCCGTCGGGAGCCTTTTGCTCATTTGGTGTCATCTTCAATAGGACGAGCTTAGGCAGTTCTTCGGTGATCGACTTGATGCCATCATCTGATACTTCGAGAAAATTGTCATCCCAAGCCTTTCCCAATAGACAGACGACTCCTTCTACTTACCATACCGATAAATCGACTGTAGCTATGTTAACCGATTTGTTAGCAATAACTATTTCCACCTGATCGCCAACCCACTATATGAGGTTCTGATGCATTATCGAGGGGACGCATCAGTTTGCGTGTATCCAATAATGTCCCAACAACAAGTTGTAGGATCCTTTCCCCTTATCACGAGGAATGTAGTCGGCATCGTCTTGCTTCCAATTATCAACTCCGCGTTTAGTACCTCCATTGTGTCTGATGAGTTGTCGTTGAAATCCCTCAATACAATGTTAGTCCTGATGAGGTCTTCCCGCATCTTTCCAAGCTTGTGGAAGGTGGCATAAGGCATAAAGTTGATAGTCGCCCCTCTATCTATCATCATATTTAACATCAGCTTCCGTTAACCAACCCCTTGACATAGAGAGGTCTTAGGTGCCAAGCTCAAGGTCTTCTGGCTTATCAAAGATTGTTGGATGAGGAGCCAACACCAACTGATCCATCGTATCAATGTGATATGTGTCATCTTCATGGGCTGCTCGATACTCTACAGGGAGGAAGAAAACCATGTTTACCTCCACACCCTTCTTTTTGTCGTCCTGATCGGTCTTTTCCTTCAATCGCCATTCACTCTTGATTCTACATGGCCGATCAATTTCTTCTTCGCACATATGTGCCTTCCCCTTTCTTTGCCGCAAACGCTGCACCCTTCTCTTCTGGCTCCTCGCGAAGATCCCAGGATGGCACCACTGTGGCTTCTTTGCTCCACCATCGCCATCGTCAGTCGTCTGGCCGGTTCCTTCGGGATTGATGGGACTGAGTCTTTTCAGCGCTGATACCCTTGGAGGCGACAACCTTTGGTGCGAAGTCTCCCGATCACGTGGCTCGAGCTTGATGTTGCATGGCCGATGACCATCTTACGTCTTGCCTTTAGCACCGCATTCCGGGCAGTCATCTATGGATGGTAGATGTAGCCCCTCATTACAGTAAAGCCTGGAGAACTCACAGTTCCAATGGGGGTTGAAATGCGAGTAACCACAGCTATCTTCGTTGTTTTCCCTTTCCTCTAATCTCCTCTGGTACTTTCTGATGAGGCCCATCGAGTTGATGTTTCTATCGATCTGTCCTCCTCCCCTCATGCACCGATCACCAACGTAATGCACATGCACCATGTTGACTGGGAATGGGTGACTGTCGATGTTCATTGGCTTCTTCCTGTCATCGAACTTGATTCGAGCTTGCTTCACGACCAATTGGATCTGCTTCCTGAATACTTTGCACTCATTAGTATGGTGCGATGGGGAGTTGTACCACTTGTAGTACTTTTTTCTTCAGCTCATCGGCAGGTGGTATAATGTGGCCAGGTGACAGGTGAATCAGCTTCTCTTTAAGTAACAGGTCAAATATTTTGTCGGCCTTATTGACGTTGAAGTCATACTTCTCTTCCTTCTCGATCGACTTCACCCACGGGCACGCAACCTGTTTCTTGTTCTTGGACCACTCGGCCATACCAACTGTTGACACGAAAATATGCCAAACACACGGACGTCGATCCGACGATCCAAAAGTGTGTGTATATTTAGGAGTAAACCTGTAACAGCCCAAATTTCCAAAGGTAAAAATAAAATTAATAAATATACTTTTTGGAAAAAGGATTATTTTGGATTTCCTTTAAAGCTGAAAATGTACAAATAAATAAATATCTAGAGAAATAATCCAAACCAAGGTCTGAGAAAATTATATTATGTTCCTAAGACCAAGATACAATTTTGAGAATTTTTACAAACTTTTCCAACCTTTGCTGCTAGCTCATAATTTTTAAACTATTTTCAGCAATTATTTTTATTCAGAAATGAATTTAAACAATATTGGGCCGCTCTCCTCCATCCTTCTCTCCCCATCTTCCCCAACCAATTCACCCCGTGGCCCTCTCACTGACATGCAGACTGAGGAGCCATGCTAAATAGCGTGGGCCTCATGGCTCCAGAAGTGATGAGTCATTGTCAACGATAGTCAAAGAGGACAGAAGAAGAAGAGATCTGCTGTTTCATGGGCCGCGTGTGACTCAGGTACACGGGCAGCAAGCGACTGTCGGGCAGAGGAGGCTGCGAAGTCGGGCTGGCCCAATCCGGGTACATGGGCCAGAAGCAGTAGAAGACCCACTGGGCTGTTGACCAGGGTTGACTCAGGTACACGGGCGGTGAGTGATCGCCGGGCTGAGAGAGCTGCGGAGTCGGGCCGGCCCAATCCGGGTACCTGGTGCAAAGTCGGTGGAGGCTTTGTCAGTTTCGGCGCAAAACTGACGACCGTTGATCTTGTATCCGACTGTTCAAAAGAGAAGTCGTAGTCGCTACGAAAGCTTAGCATCCGGATAAGTCATCTGTAACTCTAGGCCCACAGTCAGTCAATCGCGTCTGTAAAAATACCTAAGGGCAGTAGAGTCTTTTCCTTTATTCTTGCGTCTGTAAAAACCCTAAGGGGTTGGTAGAATATTCCTAGTGTTGGGCAGCCTATAAATAGGGCCCCAATCCCTAGGGTTTGGACTACCCTTCTAGAAATCACTTTTTCAATCATCCCTTGGGTCATTTTGTTCCTGTGTGCTTTTTCTCTCTCCCTGTGTGCGCCGCCAGGCAACCTCCTGTTCTTCCTGAGATTCATTTGGCTCTTTACTGTTTGGAAGCTTTTATTCCTATTGATTCTCATGCGCAGCACTTCATTTAAGGTTCTGTTGGTTCGGTTTGCACACAACTAATTTATTCCTAAGCAGAAGCTTCTCTGTGGCTTCTGTTTGTTCTTCACAAGAGTACTAGTTCTTGTGGCTGGTAGCAAGTAGTACTACTCTCCTGTAGCTACAGTATGCTAGTACTTTAGCCTTGCTTTTCTTGTGTTGCTTTTTGATCGAGTTGGCAGGGTCAAAGTCCCTTTTCTTTTGTGAAGTCCAACTTTGTGTAGCAGACTTCGAATCTGCAAGCTTTGAATCTGCAGGCTTCGAATCAGCAGACTTCAAATCAGCAGACTTCGAATCTGCAAGCTTCGAATCTGCAGGCTTCGAATCAGCAGACTTCGAATCAGCAGACTTCGAATCTGCAAGCTTCGAATCTGCAGACTTCGAATCTACAAGCTTCGAATCTGCAGACTTCGAATCAGCAAACTTCGAATCTGCAAGCTTCGAATCTGCAGACTTCGAATCAGCAGACTTCGAATCAGCAGACTTCGAATCTGCATACTTCGAATCTGCATACTTCGAATCTGCAGGCTTCGAATCTGCATACTTCGAATCTGCATACTTCGAATCTGCAACCTTCGAATCTGCAACCTCTGAATCTGCAACCTTCGAATCTGCAACCTTCTGAGGAGCCATGCTGAATAGCGTGGGCCTCATGGCTCCAGATGTGATGAGTCATTGTCAACGATAGTCAAAGAGGACTAAAAAGAGAGAGAAGATCTGCTGTGTCTGGGCCGCGTGTGACTCAGGTACACGGGCAGCGAGCGACTGTCGGGCAGAGGGGCCGCGAAGTCGGGCTGGCCCAATCCGGGTACATGGGCTAGGAGCAGCAGAGGATCCACTGGACTGTTGACCGGGTTTGACTCTGGTACATGGGCGGCGAGCGATTGCAGGGCTGAGGGAGCTACAGAATCGGGCCGGTCCAATCCGGGTACCCGGTGCGAAGACGGTGGACGCTTTGTTAGTTTCGGCGCAAAACTGACGACCGTTGATTTCGGATCTGACCGTCCTGAGGCGAAGCCGTAGCTGCTACGAAAGCTCCGCATCAGGACAAGTTACCTTTATTTAGTTTTTTACTATTTTGCCTTTAGGCCCACAGTATGTCAGTCGAGTCTGTAAAAAATCCTAAGGGCATTTCGGTCTTTTCCATTTTTATTTAGCGTCTGTAAAAAACTCCAGGGGTATTTCTGCTTTTTACCCTTTTATTGGGCTGCCTATAAATAGGCCCCAATCCCTAGGGTTAGGGTTAACTCACTTAATGACAAAACTTGAGTTCACTTTCCCCATACTGAGTTCCTGTTCATCCTCCTGTTCTGCGCACGCCGTCTCTGCTGCTGTCTCGCACGGCTACAGAAAAATCGTTTAATCAGGTTCTTTCTAGTCATGCCTGTTGAGACATTATTTGCCTCGCCGTCGTTTTAATATCTCAGTTGCTTTGTTTTGTGTGGCTGTTTTGATCTCTATCTGCGATGGCTTAGTTCCTACTTTCCGTGTTCTATAGCTGGATCCTGGATGTTATTTGAGTTTAACACAGGTTTTATTCTTCCTGTCCCATCCACCGAGTTATGCAGTGATTTAATCTATCGTTTGTCTCGGTATGCGCGCACTGTCTGTTCATTCGTACACGGTCTGTGAGAGTTGTTTCTCTGGCGTATGTCTTCCGCGGTTCAGAAATCTACTCGAGTGTTCTGGCTGAAAAAATTTGTTTAAGCAGTAGTGTATCTGTCCGAAGCTTGAGTGTGTGGGCCCCACCTTGATTAGCTTTTCAGGTGTTGGCTTCGAAGCTGTGGATAGGACTGCGAAGTCTAGCGTTTGGAGTCTAGGCTCCGCAGGATTAATCTGTGAATCTGCGAAGTCTGTTGGGTGAAGGTACTTCGCACGTTTTTCACCGAAGTCTGTTCGTTGCTTAAGTAAGGTTTTATTCGAAGTACTGGCCGTAGGGCCCTCATCAGAGTACTGCTAGCTTCGATTGCTGTTCAGCGGAATCGAAGCCTGTACAGGGATTTCACACGAAGCTCGTTTTGTCCAGCGAAGTAGGGTTCGGACTGTTTTCGAAGTTGTGCTAAGTGCAGGCTTCGCTGCTAACTTCGATGCAGACTTCGAGCGATATTTTTCAGGCTCCGACTTGTGTAGGCTCCGGATCTGTATTTTTCCTGAGCTAGGCTTTGTAGCTCCGAAGTGTGACGAACCCAAGGCATACTTCGGACAGGCTTCGACACAGCAGGCTTTGACACTGCAGGCTTCGTCAATGCAGGCTTCGTCAAGTACTGATCAGGAGACAAATTTCGAACAGTAACATCTCATCTCGTTTTATGTGCACTTTGATCAATTGATGTGATGATTTGTTTCTGAGATGCTTGATCTGCCCATGTTTTAAATGTTTTGTTGTTCTGCCTATTAGCACTGTATTGGTGTTTCTTTGTTTAGAACACTGGTCGTTTCTAGGCTAAATCCTTTTAGGCTCCGGCGATCTGATTACGTTTTGCTGCTAAGTCTTTTGAGGTGCGTTGGGTGTTGGGAGCAGGCCATTGATTCGAAAGAATTTTTTAGGCGCCCATTCACACCCCCTCTGGTCGCTACTTTCGGTCCTACACCTTCGAATCTGCATACTTCGAATCTGTAACCTTCTAATCTGCAACCTCCGAATCTGCAACCTTCGAATCTGCAACCTCTGAATCTGCAACCTCAGAATCTGCAACCACAGAATCTGCAACCTCAAAATCTGCAACCTTCGAATCTGCAACCTCTGAATCAGCAGACTTCGAATCTGCAGACTTAGTCAATCTGTTCTCGCTTTGCTGTTTAGTTTTCTTTTTAAATGTGTTGGGTTTTGGGAGCAGGCCATTGATTCGAAAGAATTTTTTAGGCGCCCATTCACCCCCCTCTGGTCACTACTTTCGGTCCTACAAGTGGTATCAGAGCCTGGTTAGGGTTTTTCCATACCTTAACTGGTTCTAAACCCCGGTAGTGACCATGACGTCTCCTGGCAATGTCCCGTCCTTGGAAGCCTATGGCTATAACTATTGGAAGACTCGCATGCGAGCCTATCTCATGAGCCAGGGTTCGGACATTTGGGACATTTGCATTCACACCACGTTTGTCATATTGCCAGTCACTGAGCAGGGTACTGCTGGTATCATTGCTCAGCATCTGAGCAACAGTAAGGCTGTGAACATTCTGTTTTCTGGTTTAGGTCCCACTTAGTTTGAGCGTGTGAGTCATCTCTCCACTGCGAGAGAGATCTGGGCTACCCTCAAGGCACACCATGAGGGAACAACACAGGTCAAGGCTCGGCTCTATCAGACCTACCGGTGAATATGAGAATTTCACACAGAAGCCGGGTGAATCTGTTGAGGCTCTGTTTGGTCGTTTTCAGTCGATCATAAACAAGCTTCAAGAAAACAAGGCTGAGGGAGCTCAGTTAGTCTCAAATCACGAGCAGGCGCTCAAGGTTCTCCATACCTTGGACCCAAAGATCTGGGAGATCAAGGTATCCTCTATTGTTGAGAGCACTTCTTACGATACCTTGACCATTTCTGAGTTGTTTAGCAAGCTGAAGGCCACTGAGGTAGATATCCAGCTGAGATCAAATCTCACTAGTTTTGGATCAAAATCTCTGGCCCTTGCTACACCTTCTATTGATCCCTCTTCTGTGAGTTATGTTGGGTTCTCTTTGATGTCTATCACTGAGGACCAGTTAGAGTTATTGGGAGATGATGATTTGTGTCTTTTTAACAACCGGGTGCGTTGTGTCTATGATAAGAGAATGTTCAAAAGACACGACACAAAATCCGGATGCTTTGAGTGTGGTGATCCAGGACACTTCAATGCCGACTGCCCCAAGCGCAATGGACACAAGAAGGGCAACGGTGGCAGCTTCCATGACTCCGGCAAGCACGAAAGCTCATCCTTCAACAAGGGCAAGCCGAAGACCCGATTCTTCAAGAAGGCCCTGAAGGACTACCGACGAGAGAACAAGAAGCGCGACGAGGCCTTCTTCGGCGAGATGGAGAAGAGCTACTCCAAGCGGTCCACGTCTTCTTCCTCTTCATCGAGCTCAAGCGATGAGGAGATCGCCATCAGGAAGGGGAAGGACAAGGACGATCTGGCGGGCCTCTGCTTCATGGCCTTCGGAGACAAGCCGAAGAGCCGCTCACACCAGCGCCGAAGATCCCGCAAGAGCTTCTGTTCAATGGCTCTTGGGGATAGGGAAGAAAAAAGCTCCTCCGATGACTCCGACGACGACAACAACAAGGTATCATCCTATGAACGAGAAATTGTTGATTTACTTGAAAGCAATCGTCAGGAGTTGAAATATCAGGAAAAACTGCTTAGGGGAGCTAAGAAGAGGATAGATGAGTTAGAGAGTGAGCTTGCCGTAGCCAATGGAAGAATTGAGAGTCTATCTTCTTCCCCTTGCTTGGGTGATAGCAGTGAGTGCCCGAAGTGTGAGGTGCTTCTGTGTGACCTGTCGACTCTAAAGTCCAGGTACACAGAAAGGGTTGATGAGAGGGACGCTTTGGCCACTGAGCTTGAAAGCGCTCAGCTGGAGCTGAAAGATGCTCAAGCCACTGTCGTCGCACCCTGTGTTGATTGTCCATCTCATCTAGCTATCTTAGCTGAGCTGAAATCCAAGGGCGATGAACAGTTGGGTGATTTGGAGAGGTTGAGAGCTGAGCTTGCGCAGACTAGGCTAGAGCTTGAGACATTGTCAGTTCCACCCACTGTCTATGAGAACTGCCTGTCTCTTAGAATGGAATTGATTAAGCTGAAAGCCGAGAAGTCTGTTCAAGTAGAGAGTGAGTGTGAGACCTGCTTGTCTCATGTGGAGGTTCTAGCTTCCTTGAGAGAGGAGCTAGCAGATTCTCAGAATGAGAACTTTTACCTCCGTTCTATCCTGAGTTGGATCAGTGCCAGAGAGCCACAGCTCGGCATGATGATCCAGCAGTTCAAAAGGCAGGATGGGTTTGGAGTAGGTTACACCTACACCAAGGCTGACTTTGAGAGTGCCATCAGCCGGGCAGTGGAGTGGAGTAAAATGACTCCAGAGCAGAGGTATCCCAAGACTCACTCCACTGAGTCTTCCCAGGCTTGTCAGCCCAAGGATGGAGTGATCCATGAACCACCTAAAGCTCCACCCAAGAAACCTATCTGGGTTCCAAAGCCCAAACACCTCCACACTTCTCTTGACTCTCTTCCTGGACCCTCTCAGCCCAAGAAGACCACACCAAACACTACCAAGCCCAAGAATCCTAAACCTCAACCACATCCCAAGAAGCCCACCTATCATTGTGAGTATTGTCAGAGAGACGGGCATCTTGCGGAGTTTTGCTTCAGGAGGAAGCGGGTTGAGAGAGCAGAGAAAGCTCGTGGTGGTCAGGAGCAGTTCTACCAGCAGGGTGGTAGACTGCGTGTTCCTCGACGCGGGGAGAGGCTGGAGGCCAGGCCGCTTCGTGTAGGTGGCGGTAGAGGAGACGACTTTCTTGCTCGTGCTCCAATTGGTGGTGTTCGTTCCGGCAGGGCTCCAGGCCATTTTGGCTACGGTCCTGGACCTCGTAGCCGAGGCTTTAGGCAGAACCGAGGACCGCGCCTTGAGCCGCATTGTGGTCCGAACTTTCTTGATGGTTTTCGCTTTCCATCTTTTGAGCAGATGGCTCGACACTGGTTTAGCTCTTTTGCTAAACCTGGTGCCGGACCATTTGCTCCCACTTATAGCCACTGATTGTGCAGGATCGGGGGCTGGAGGACGTTTGGATCATGGACTCAGGATGTTCTCGCCACATGACGGGACATCGTAGATGGTTCTCCAGTCTCACTCCCCCGAGCTCCAAAGAGTACATCACATTCGGGAACAGTGGTCAAGGGAAAGTAAGTGGCATTGGCTCAATTCGCATTTCAGATCATTTTCTTTGAAGAATGTTGCCTTGGTTAAGAATTTGAACTTCAATTTGATTTCTGTTTCGCAACTTCTTGAGGATGGTTTGGAAGTGCGTTTTAAGAAGGGTAACTCTTCTGTGATTGATTCTAGAGAGTCTTTGGTTTGCCAGATTTTACCTTTTGGTAAAGTTTTTCGAATTGACTTCTCTATTTCTTTTGGCCCTTCTCGCTGTTTGATAGCTGGATCTTCTTCTGAGCTCTGGAAGTGGCATAGGAGGTTAGGTCATTTGAGTTTTGATCTGCTAGTCAGATTGAGCTCTATGGAC
Source organism: Zizania palustris (assembly GCA_019279435.1). Classification (NCBI taxonomy): domain Eukaryota; kingdom Viridiplantae; phylum Streptophyta; class Magnoliopsida; order Poales; family Poaceae; genus Zizania; species Zizania palustris. The sequence continues at coordinate 60,669,074 of JAAALK010000287.1, read as the reverse complement.
CTTATCCGAGGATTGCCCAAGCTTAAGATGGAGAAGGATCTAGTCTGCCATCCCTGTCATCATGGGAAAATGGTTGCCGCTTCTCACTCACCTGTGACTCAGGTGATGACTTCGTATCCGGGCGAGCTTTTACACTTGGACACTGTTGGTCCAGCTCGGGTACGTTCAGTCGGTGGGAGGTGGTATGCACTTGTGATTGTTGACGACTTTTCTCGATTCTCGTGGGTTTTCTTTTTGGAGTCTAAGGATGAAACTTTTCAGTTTGTTCATGACCTGATTTTGAAGCTGAAGAATGAGAACAATGGTCGGATGCGAGCAATTCGCTCCGACAATGGCTCTGAGTTCAAGAACTCTCAGTTCATCAGCTTTTGTAGTGATCAGGGTCTGGACCATCAGTTTTCTTCTCCTTACACTCCCCCACAGAACGGCGTTGTGGAACGAAAGAACCACACGCTAGTCGAGATGGCCAGGATGATGCTCGATGAGCACATGACTCCTAGGCGTTTTTGGGCTGAAGCCATGAACACGGCTTGCTATCTGGCCAACCGCATCTTTCTTAGAGCTTAACTTGGTAAGACATCATATGAACTACGGTTTGGCAGACAGCCCAAGGTGAGCCACTTGCGAGCGTTTGGCTGCAAGTGCTTTGTGCTCAAGAAGGGAGGGCATTTGGACAAGTTTGAGTCTCGTTGCTGGGATGATGTTTTTCTTGGTTATGCATTGCATTCTCGAGGCTTCCGTGTTTGGAACCTCGAATCCCAGTTGCTTGTCGAGACCTGTGAGGTTTCATTTGATGAGTCCTTGCCTTCTTTGACTCCTTCTTTTGAGCCTTCTGATGGTGAGCTCGGAGAGTCCATCTTCGAGGAAGATGATGACACTCCAGCCACTAATGAGGGTGGGCCTTCTGCACCCCCCGCAGAGCCCACACCTTCTGAGACTTCGACTGAGGATGAGGGCGGACCTCTGATCACTTCTTCCACTACGATCGAGCCCCCTCAGTCGAGTCCAGAGGTGCCTGCTGCTGACTCCAGTGAGGTGACTTCAGATCACCAGGGAACCCGAGCAGTTCAGCGTGACCATCCCTCAGAGCTCATCATAGGTGATTTGACTGAGAGAACTTTGCGTTCTTCTGCCTCTCTTGCTGTGTTTGCTGAATCTGCTTTTGTTGCATCTTTTGAGCCCAGAGATGTTTCTCATGCTCTTTCTGATTCAAATTGGATTAATGCTATGCAAGAAGAGCTTGAGAATTTTGTCCGTAATCGGGTTTGGACACTAGTTGAGCCGCCACCAGGATGCAACCCCATAGGCACCAAATGGGTGTTCAAGAACAAACAAGGTGAAGATGGGGTTGTGGTGCGCAACAAAGCTCGACTAGTTGCCCAGGGTTTTTGCCAAAAAGAGGGTATTGATTTTGAAGAAACTTTCGCCCCCTGTTGCCCGTCTTGAGTCCATTCGTATTCTCTTAGCTTTTGCCGCTTCGAAGGGTTTTAAGCTTTTTCAAATGGATGTTAAGAGTGCTTTTCTGAACGGGTTCATAGAGGAGGAAGTTTATGTTAGGCAGCCCCCCGGTTTTGAGAACTCCAAGTTTCCTCGACATGTTTTTAAGTTGCAAAAAGCTTTATACGGGTTGAAGCAAGCCCCCGGGGCTTGGTATGACCGATTGAAGCAGTTTTTGTTGGGGAAGGGCTTTGTGATGGGTTCTGTGGATAAAACTCTTTTCCTGCTCAGAGATGCTTCAGATTTCTTAGTCGCTCAGATTTACGTGGACGATATTATCTTTGGCGGTACTACTAATGATCTTGTGTCCAAGTTTTCTGAGCAGATGCACAGTGAGTTTGAGATGAGCCTCATGGGTGAGCTCAAGTACTTCTTAGGGCTCCAGATCAAGCAGACCAAGGACGACACCTTCATCTACCAAGGTAAGTACACTCGTGATATGTTAAAGAAATTTGACTTTGGTGGTGAATTGAAGCCGCAGATGACCCCGATGGGCACTTCTGGGGGTCTGGACAAGGATGAGAGCGGCGTCAAGGTCAATGAAAGGGAGTTTCGAGGGATGATCGGTTCGCTGTTGTACTTGACGGCAACAAGACCGGACATACAGTTCGCCGTGGGACTTTGCGTGCGTTTCCAGTCTTCACCACACGCGTCTCATCGACAGGCTGTCAAGCGCATCTTCAGGTATCTCACTTATGCGCCTGATCTTGGTCTTTTCTATTCAGCATCATCTTCTCTCGATTTATCTAGATTTTCGGATGTCGATTTTGGTGGGTGCCGGTTGGATCGCAAGTCGACTTCCGGTACTTGCCAGTTTCTTGGTTCTTCTCTTGTCTCTTGGTCTTCTCAAAAGCAATCTGGAGTTGCTCTTTCGACCACAGAGGCTGAGTACGTAGCTGCTGCTAGCTGTTGCTCACAGTTGGTTTGGATGATTTCCACTCTACGAGATTTTGGGTTGTTCTTTTCTACCAGAGTTCCTTTGTTTTGCGACAGCACCAGTGCAATTAGTGTAGGGAAAAACCCATGTCTCCATTCAAAAACCAAACACATTGATGTGTGTTTTCACTTCTTGCGGGATCAATATGAGAAAGGTGTCATTGACCTTGTTCATGTTGATACCCATCATCAGTTGGCTGATATTTTCACCAAACCCCTAGATCAGTCTACATTCGAGCGTTTACGAGGGGATTTGGGTGTTGTGTATCCTTTTTAGGATATTTTTCGTCAGTTTTCTTTCTTCTTTACTCTTTTCTTGAGTATTTTGTTTGTGTGTGTTCATATCTTGCATATTCACATATCACACTTTTGAGCTTGCTTCTGTTATATGATTGAACTGCTTTACTTATTCTAGCTGGTACATGCTTTTGATTACTTGTCAATGATCATGTCTTGTCTCAGTTTGCTTGATAAGTCTGATATCTGTCATATGCATGGCTTTTTATGCTTTAAAATTGAAAAATGATCACCATTGCTTCTGATAACTAGCATGCGTAGGCTGGATATTCTTGCTATCTGTTACATGCCTCGTAGCAAGTTCCTGACTTGGATGCACATATGCAACTTGGACATCTGTATGCTTTAATCATGGAAATGTGCTATAAAATAATGAAAAACCAGAAAAATGAAAATTCCATGCCTTTTTATGCTTAAAATTGAAAAGATCCAGGTGGGTTTGTCTTGTCGCATTGCATTGTTCTCGACTGCGTACCATAGCACTTTGGTATGAACTAGGACATTGTAGTGTATGCCAAGACCAATGTCTTAAGCTTCTGATGGTCCAGTTCTGCCCTAGGCTTGACTTGGTCGGTCAGCATAAGGTTTGACATGCAAATAACCCCTGGCAAAAATGAAAAAGGGAAAAGAAAAAGCTTGAAAATTGAAATAATAACAAGTTTGCTGAAGCACTTTGTTTTGGACAATGCTTATCTTGGTAGATATCAGTTAGCTTTTGCATCTCATGCTTTACCTTGCTTGTTTATTGGAACATGTGGTGATGTTTTTGTTTGCAAAAACTGAAAAATGCGTGCAAATGACTTTCTTTAGATATCATCTGTTGCACTGATCATGCCATGTATCGTTACAGTATGTCTTTTGTTGTATCTGTTAGATGTTGTAATTGTAGTCAATCATATCTGAGAAGCATGCTTTCTACACTCCTTATGCACTCCAGTTGAATTCACTGCATATTTTGAGGGGGAGTTGCATTTCAGGGGGAGTCTGTGTCTCTATTGAGTGCTTGATGAGTTCACTTGTCAACAAGGGGGAGAAAAATTTGGGATCAGAGTTTAAGGGGGAGTTCTTACTCTGTTGATATCCTTTTTGTTCTGAAATAGCACTCATTTTGAGCTTTTACGTTTTGGTTAACCATAATGACCGCTTCTTGCTTTTGTTCGGCTTTTGGTCATTAGGGTTAAACTTTTTACCTTATTTTTCTTCTTCTTTGTTTTCTTGTGTTTTGTTTTCGTGTTTCCACATTTGCTCGCAGGTGCTGAAGAGCTGAAGAAGAGGAGTGTTGACAATGCACTCATCAAGGGGGAGATTGAGGAGCCATGCTGAATAGCGTGGGCCTCATGGCTCCAGAAGTGATGAGTCATTGTCAACGATAGTCAAAGAGGACAGAAGAAGAAGAGATCTGCTGTTTCATGGGCCGCGTGTGACTCAGGTACACGGGCAGCAAGCGACTATCGGGCAGAGGAGGCTGCGAAGTCGGGCTGGCCCAATCCGGGTACATGGGCCAGAAGCAGTAGAAGACCCACTGGGCTGTTGACCAGGGTTGACTCAGGTACACGGGCGGTGAGTGATCGCCGGGCTGAGAGAGCTGCGGAGTCGGGCCGGCCCAATCCGGGTACCTGGTGCAAAGTCGGTGGAGGCTTTGTCAGTTTCGGCGCAAAACTGACGACCGTCGATCTTGTATCTGACTGTTCAGAAGAGAAGCCGTAGTCGCTACGAAAGCTTAGCTTCTGGATAAGTCATCTGTAACTCTAGGCCCACAGTCAGTCAGTCGTGTCTGTAAAAATACCTAAGGGCAGTAGAGTCTTTTCCTTTATTCTTGTGTCTGTAAAAACCCTAAGGGGCTAGTAGAATATTCCTAGTGTTGGGCAGCCTATAAATAGGGCCCCAATCCGTAGGGTTTGGACTACCCTTCTAGAAATCACTTTTTCAATCATCCCTTGGGTCATTTTGTTCCTGTGTGCTTTTTCTCTCTCCCTGTGTGCGCCGCCAGGCAACCTCCTGTTCTTCCTGAGATTCATTTGGCTCTTTACTGTTTGGAAGCTTTTATTCCTATTGATTCTCATGCGCAACACTTCATTTAAGGTTCTGTTGGTTCGGTTTGCACACAACTAATTTATTCCTAAGCAGAAGCTTCTCTGTGGCTTCTGTTTGTTCTTCACAAGAGTACTAGTTCTTGTGGCTGGTAGCAAGTAGTACTACTTTCCTGTAGCTACAGTATGCTAGTACTTTAGCCTTGCTTTTCCTGTGTTGCTTTTTGATCGAGTTGGCAGGGTCAAAGTCCCTTTTCTTGTGTGAAGTACAACTCTGTGTAGCAGACTTCGAATCTGCAAGCTTCGAATCTGCAGGCTTCGAATCAGCAGACTTCGAATCAGCAGACTTCGAATCTGCAAGCTTCGAATCTGCAGGCTTCGAATCAACAGACTTCGAATCAGCAGACTTCGAATCTGCAAGCTTCGAATCTGCAGACTTCGAATCAGCAGACTTCAAATCTGCAAGCTTCGAATCTGCAGACTTCGAATCAGCAGACTTCGAATCAGCAGACTTCGAATCTGCAAGCTTCGAATCTGCATACTTCGAATCTGCATACTTCGAATCTGCATACTTCGAATCTGCAACCTTCGAATTTGCAACCTCCGAATCTGCAACCTTTGAATCTGCAACCTTCGAATCTGCATACTTCGAATCTGCATACTTCGAATCTGCAACCTTCGAATCTGCAAACCTCCGAATCTGCAACCTTCGAATCTGCAACCTCCGAATCTGCAACCTCAGAATCTGCAACCTCAGAATCTGCAACCTCAGAATCTGCAACCTTCGAATCTGCAACCTCTGAATCAGCAGACTTCAAATCTGCAGACTTAGTCACTCTGTTCTCGCTTTGCTGTTTAGTTTTCTTTTTAAATGCGTTGGGTTTTGGGAGCAGGCCATTGATTCAAAAGAATTTTTTAGGCGCCCATTCACCCTCCCTCTGGTCGCTACTTTCGGTCCTACACAGACCCCGCCTGTCGGCGTGCTCAACCCCACGCTCGAGCCCTGGCCCACTTGTTAGTCCCCTCCCCTCTCTCCATGTGCGCCTGGCCCACCTGTCGACGTCGACCATTGCACCCTCACCCTCTCAGACATCACTGACAATGGCCCCGCCCTTTCAGTCTTCATCTTCCTCATGACATCATGCCTCCAAGATCCTCGGTTGCCGCCATAACTCTCGAATCCGCCTTCGCCGGCCTCCTTCGGCTTAATTTCCACCACCAATTAACTCTCCATACTCCCGTGCACGTTTACCCCTCAGATTCCCTCACCGTTAAGCCTCGGATCACCTTGATTCGCCGCATTAAACCTTGTCGGCGTTAATGAGAGTTATCTCCCCGGTTTCCCCCTTTTGCACCCACAGTTCACCTCATCGATGACCCCTATAAATACCCTACTCCCACCGCACTCCAGCCCTCCTGAATCACTTAAGCCCTCGCGAACAGAACACCCTGCATAGCTTTTTGCACCACCACCTCTGCTCGCCATCGCCGTAGCCCGTCCCCATCATCGTCGACCACCTCTCAATGACCTCCATCGTCTCCTAGACCACAACCTCTACTCCGTTTGATCTCATCGCTTGTAGCTGGTCACTGCCAGTCCTCCTCCATCACTGATTCTGGTACCATCCGCTTCCTCTCCCTATCCTTGTTCTATTTTCATACTTGGTTAAGGCTTTAGGCCACCACTGGTGCCGCTAGGATCACCGCCACACTCTGCTATCGCCAGAGATGAAGGTCACGTGCAGAATCCCTCCCGCGCGTGCAGGTTTTGTTCTCCGTCGTCAGATCCCGATCAGACGGCTACGATTAGAACTTAAACTGAGCGCCAAGATCAGTGTTGAATGTCGTTGACCGATATCGGATGATGTGAGCCGCTTGTTTTCAATTAAAGCCTCACTTCAATCTCAGCCATCCACGCGTACCCCTTCGTTGTGTTTTAATCTTAGCCGTTGATTTCCATTTAAAACCCCCGTGCGTGTTGTGGCCGCTAGATCTCGATCCAACGGCTGGTTCACCCGGTTCACAGCATAGTACGCAGGTTTATGGTGAACTCAGTCCATCGTGGACCAGAGGTTGAATTAGGATTTAAAATAAATTCCAGAAATTGATTTGAGCTTTAAAAATTCATAACTTCCTCAAATTAACTCCAAATTTGACCATTCAAATTTTAGAAAATTTCTATTTTTATTCTCTTCATATTCATACAATAAAATTTATATGTTTACACTGAATATATTATATTGTTTTAATTGGGATTAAAATGAAATTGGAGAAATTATTTTGCAACTCCAAAAATTCATAACTCCTTTAAATTAACTCCAAAAATTATCATTTTAATTTCAGAATAATTATCCTTTATTTATCTTCAACTTTACCCAATAAAATTTGTATACTTGTACTATGATTTTATATTGTTTTAATTGCTTGTTATTTCTCGTTTTACGTACCTAGAAGAATACGACCTCGTCGAGGAGCCCGAGTATTTTCCCGAGGTTCCACCTACATCATTTGCTGAGCAAGGCAAGTCACCAACCCTATTTTTGAGCATATTGAACCCAATTTTCAATTTAATATCGCTAAAACTCATAGGTTATATTTGCATTAGTCAAATAAAGAGCCTTACATTATATTTATCAGATCCCCGACCTTTATGTGCAAACCCAAGCCATTCTATTGAGCCTGATTTCCTTGTCCCCAATATACTTAATAATATTAGATGTGTCCAATGTATCGACACAACTGCTATAGGATTAAAAATGAGTCGTAGATACTTGGATTCTACAATATGATCCCCGTATTTCTCTCACCCCTAGTATTATATTGGTCTTGGAATTGGATAAGTATGTTAGCATGGTGGGTTCCGGGTGAATGCGAGGGCATTGGTTAGTCGAACCTGGGGCACTATAACGATCGGTCTGCGAGATCCATTGCAATACACTTTCATACCAACCACAAGTCTAGTGGGTAAGTCTTAACTGGAGGTATGAGACATTCCAACTCAAGACACTATGTGGAGAGGGGCAAGTAGCACATGCGGGGGACTTGTACCATGTGGCACAAAAGGGGGCGCGATGTTGGTCTAGTGCGCTAGCGCGCCGACGAAACCTATAGTGTGTGTCATTGGGATGGAGTGCTTCATGCTAAAGGTTTCGACATGAGTTCCTGTGACTTGGGTCATTGGACACAGTGCGGTGTGCGGGAATAAGTGCTTTGTGGGTACAGTGGTACACCTCTGATCAGAGTCTAAATCTTTTTGAAAAGTCGAGCCCACGGTCAAGGGCGAGTTGCATGACATTCCATAGTTAGTATATGTTTGAGAAGTGTTGCATGTTGATTTGTCATGTAAGGACCATTGAGCGAGGAGGCCTGACTATATTCCTCGATTTAGAAGATGTTGCATCATACATGATTTAATTATTTTGTATGATTATACCTGACTCACAATAAAGGCTGCAAGATAAAAATGTACTTTTCCGCACTTTAAACTAGTACATTGCCTTGTTATTACCTTGCATTATTATTGCATTTCTCGGTGGCTTGTTGAGTACTTTTGTACTCATACCCATTGGGAACCCACTTCAGAGACGACGTATTATGATGAGGATGGTATGGAGTAGCGACCTAGTCAAGGAAGCTATCTTGGAGGATATGTTCATATATATCATTATTTTTTTAGTTTCTTTTATATTAACACTTGTGTAATAATGTGGTCTACGAACCACGAATGATTGTCTATCGTATGTTCATTGTCATGTGATGAACATCTTGTGATTATTGATTTTCCTGGAATTTCAATAAAGTTTATATTTTATTAAATCCGGGTGCTACAAGATGGTATCAGAGCCGACTTGACTGTAGGAAGACAAACGGACCTGCCTCATACTTAGCTTTACAAAAATCTATTTCGTAAAAATCTACTTCATATTTTTCTTCTCTCCCTTACTCTTTAAACTTTGTCTTCTTTGTAGATGCTAGGTCACCATGCGCACGGATACCTTCGAGACCGCGATGGATTCGTCCGTGAGCTTCAGATGCTTGTGACATTCCTCAGATTCATCCACGAGCCCTAGTTCCATGGACTCTACCCCGAGGAGTTCGCACGCGCTTGCGATGTCACCATCACCATTCATTCCTCAGGAGAGCACCTCCCTTCTTCATATCAGTTGTCGGAGGCCCGACCTTCGGGGTGGCGTGTAAACGTGCCACTATCCAGGCCCTCATAGAGTTGAGACTGATTTACGATGTTCAGCTCTGAGACACCTCCTTCCGCTTCATACCGATGCGTACACCGGGAGCCCACTACAGCATCTACGTCAGTATTATTTCAGACCGTGACACCATCATAGCCAGGAGCACTCGTCTTCTTCGGGCCAAGGATTATCTTCACATTAAGGCCATGCTTGAAGCCGACGATCAGCGTGATACTATCAACTTCTATCACCACATGGCAACCATCCTGATTCGAGAGAATGGGGAGCTGCAACGTAAGGTCATCGAGCTACAATAGAGTGTCAGCGAGAACACCGAGCTTCGGCGCCGGATCCAGGATCTCAAGAAGGATGTCGAAGAATTGGCGCCACTGCCTCCTCACAGGAAGAAGGCCATCAGGAAGCCCACCCCTTGACCTAAGCGGATCAACCCACCTCCGACACCCTTCGGACATCCCTTCTCCAGCACAGCCGCTCTGAGACCAGTCATCGCTTCGGACCCCATGATATAGAACTTCATCGAGCCCAGTGTTCCCTGAGGCGCCCATGGATAAGAGAGCATCGAGACTACCTCTGATGGCGAGTAGTTGTGCTAGACGCTAGATTCCAGATGCTTGTTTTTCTTGTTTGTGGTACCATCCATAGCGACTTGTGCTATGGGTGAGATAAAAATAAGAGCTGAATTGTAATGAATTATTTTGTATCACATTTAATAAAGAATCCGTGAATTATTTTTGGGTACATTTTTCTAAGTCTTCTCTTGTGATATTGGGGTATTATCACCTTCAGAATGGCCAACGGCAAGAACCCATCCGCCACCCCCAACCTGCCAAATGGAGAAGCTCTAGGGCAACGTCAGACCGGGGCACCCATCGCCAACATCCCTACACTAGCCGAGATGATGGCCAACCAAAATCAACTCATCACCGCTCTGTTGGCTTAGATGCAACAGCAGCAGGCCCATATGCATGAGCAGCAGGCTCAGATAAATCATCTGCAGCAGCAACACCACATGGAGCTACCTCCACGCCCTCAAGCCCCCACACCAACCCCCACCACCCAACTTTCAGAGTTCTTGCATGTGCAACCTCCCACGTTCTCAAGCACGACCAACCCGATGGAGGCAGTGGATTGGTTGAGGACCATGGGAAAGAAGTTGGATATCCTCCCTCGTTCTGACGCGGAGCGAGTGGTATTCATAGCCCACCAACTCCAGGGTCTGGCTGCCGAGTGGTGGGACAACAACCGTGAGTCCCAGCCCGAGGGTCATGTAGTCACTTGGGTAGAATTCTCCACCTCCTTCTGAGCTGCCAATGTTCCTGCTGGAGTCGTGGCCTAGAAGCAACATGAATTCCGTGACTTGCAGCAAGGAGGCACGTCAGTCATGGAGTATCTCCACGAGTTCAACCGCTTGGCCCGTTATGCGCACTGACGCTAACCTGTCGGCATGCTCAGCCTCATGCCCGAGCCCTAGCCCACCTGTCAATCCCCTCCGCTCTCTCAACGTGCGCACGGCCCACCTATCAGCGCTGACCGTTATACCCTCACCCTCTCAGACATCGCTGACATTGGCCCCGCCCTGTTAGTCTTTGTCTTCCTTGTGACCTCGCGTTCTCAAGATCCTCGGTCGCCGCACTAACTCCCGAATCCGCCTTCGCCGGCCTCCATCGGCTTAATTGCCCCCGCAAATTAACTCCCCTTACTCCCGTGCATGTTTCCCCCTCGGATTCCCTCGCCGTTAAGCCTCGGATCGCCATGATTCACCGCGTTAAACCTCATCAGCGTTAATGAGAGTTATCTCCCCGGTTTCCCCCTTTTGCGCCCACCGTTCACCTCACCAACGACCCCTATAAATACCCTACTACCACTGCACTCCAACCCTCCCGAATCAGCTAAGCCCTCATGAACAGAACACCCTGCATTGCTTTTTGCGCAACCACCTCTGCTCGCCCTCCAGCCGCCACTCGCCGTCACCGGAGCTGAGGAGCCATGATGAAGATCATGGGCCTCATGGCTCTAGATGTGATGAGTGATTGTCAACGGAAGTCAAAGAGAAGACGAAGAGAAGATGAGACCTTCCGTGTCTGGGCCGCGTGTGACTCAAGTACATGGGCGGCGAGCGACTACCGGGCAGAGGGGTTGCGGAGTCGGGCCAGCCCAATCCGAGTACATGGGCTAGGAGCGGCAAAGGATCCATTGGTCTGTTGACCGGGATTGACTCAGGTACACAGGTGGCGAGCGATTGCTGGGCTGAGGGATCCGTGGAATCGGGCCGGCCCAATCCGGGTACCTGGTGCGAAGATGGTGGACGCTTTGTCGGTTTCGGCGCAAAACAGACGACCACTGATCTTGGATCCTACCGTTCTGAAGCGAAGCCGTAGCTGCTACAAAAACTCCGTATCAGAACAAATTATCTTTATTTAGGAGTTTACTATTTTACCTTTTAGGCCCACAGTCTGTGTTAGTCGAGTCTGTAAAAATCCTAAGGGCATGTTTGTTTTTTCAGTTTATTTTTGTGTCTGTGTAATTTAACCTAAGGGTAACTCTATCTTTTCCCTTCTTATTGGGCTGCCTATAAATAGGCCCCAATCCCCTAGGGTTAGGTTAACTCATTTAAAATGCAATATCAGGGTTCTCTTTTAGAAATGGTAGCCTCCTGTTCTTACCACTGCGCTGCCAGAACATATCCTCGCACATTCTAGCGCCGGCGTACGGTCCCTGAAATTTTTCCGTCCTGCCCTGGTTGTGCCCGCCTCGTCCTCTCATTTTGCCGTTATTCTTTCTCGCCGGTTCTTGTGAGAGGATTCCGGTTTTTCTTCTGGTCCTTGCTGGACTGAGGCGGCAGATTGGTGCTCAGCCCTGCACGCTAGATCTCGGCATGGAGTAGCTGGCGGCGTGAAAGCGATAGCAGCTCAGCTCTGCATCACGCGGGAAGATGGCAACGCGCAGCTCTGTAGCAGAGACAAGACGCAGAGTAATAATGTTTTGGTGCTGTTCACTGAAGAGACAAGACGCACAGTAATTTTATTTGGTGCTGTCCACTGAAGTGATTTCCGTAGTTTCAGCTTCCAAGAGGGACGCACAACATAAAAAACATCTCTGTAATTCCTTTTCTCGATTCACGTGCATACACAATTTGTTTATTCTGAATTTTCATAGATATACTAGTGAACACATTTTATCTATTGCATTTATTTTCTCTGGATTAAATACGTTAAAAATTGTGTTTGCTCATACTTGATGAACTACCGGTAAACTGTAGATATTCTGCTTATGCGTGATGGATTGTCAGTAATTTGGTGAGATTGTTGTGGGGATGTCATTTGATCTGTGAAATATCTTAACATGCCTTTAATCACAATTGCGGTGTCTTTTTTTTAGGACACCAGTCATTTTAGGCTAGATTATTTTAGTACATGTGATCTGTTTTCCTTCTGCTGATTGTTTGTTGAGGTGCATTAGATATTCGGAGAAGGCCATTGATTCGAAAGAATTTTTAGGCGCCTATTCACCCCCCTCTAGTCGCTACCCTCGGTCCTACAGGAGCTCATCCCCATCGTCGCCGACCACCTCTCTGTGACCTCTGTCATCTCCTAGACCTCGGCCTCTACTCCGTTCGAGCTCATCACCGCTAGAACCCCACCGCCGACGAGGACCCGAACACTCCTCGCTGCCTCCGCTCGTCGTCGGTCGCCGCCAGTCCTCCTCCGTCGCGGTTTCCGGTACCATCCGCTTCCTCTCCCTATCCTCATTATGTTTTCGTACTTGGTTAAGGCTTTAGACCACCACCGTCACCGCTAGGCTCGCCGCCCCCCTCTGCCATTGCCGAAGATGAAGGTCTAGTGCTGGATACTTCCCACGTGTGCTGGTTTTGTTCTCCACCGTCAAATCTCTATCGGACGACTACGATTAGAACTTAAACTGAGTGCCCAGATCAGTGATGAACGCCGTTGACCGGTATCAGATGATCTGAGCCACTCATTTTCACTTAAATCCTCACTTCGATCTCAGCCATCCACACGTACCCCTTCGTTGTATTTTAATCTCAGCCGTTGATTTCCATTTAAAACCCCGCACGTGATGTGGCCGCCAAATCTCGATCCAACGACTCTTGTTCACCCAGTTCACAGCATAGTACGTAGGTTTATGGTGAACTCCGTCCACCATGGACCAGAGGTTGAATTAGGATTTAAAATAAATTCTAGAAATTGATTTGAGCTTTAAAAATTCATAACTTCCTCAAATTAACTTCATATTTGACCATTCAAATTTTAGAATATTTCTCTTTTTATTCTCTTCATATTCATCCAATAAAATTTATATGTTTACACTGAACATTTTATATTGTTTTAATTGGGATTAAAATGAAATTGGAGAAATCATTTTGCAACTCCAAAAATTCATATCTCCTTTAAATTAACTTCAAAAATTATCATTTTAATTTCAAAAGAATTATCCTTTATTTCTCTTCAACTTTACCCAATAAAATTTGTATACTTGTACCGTGATTGTATATTGTTTTAATTGCTTGTATACTTGTACTCCTCGAGTTAGAAGATGTTACATCATCCATGATTTAATTATTCTGTATGATTAAACCTGACTCACATTAAAGGCTGTAAGATAAAAATGTACTTTTCCGCACTTTAAACCAGTACCTTGTATTGTTATTACCTTGCATTGTAATTGTATTTCTCGATGGCTTTTTGAGTACTTTTGTACTCATACCCGTTGGAAAACCCACTATAGAAACAATGTATTATGATGAGGACGGTCTAGAGTAGCGACCTAGTCAAGGAAGCGATCCTAGAGGAGATTTTCATCTAGATCATTATTTTCTTAGTTTCTTTTATATTAACACTTGTGTAATAATGTGGTCTACGAACCACGAATGATTGTTGTACGTTCGTTGTTGTGTGATGAACATCTTGTGATTATTGATTTTCCCTAAAATTTCAATAAAGTCTGGGTTTTATTAAATTTGGGCGCTACAAAACCCCTAAACGTGACACAACGCTGACACCGTGTTCTGACGATCCTTAAACAGTTGTAAGGAAATAACTGAGGTCCTGGCAATCAGATCGGCCAAGGCAAGCTGGTCGGATCAATGCTATGCCGCCGGTCAGACCGGCGATGCGAAGTATCTAGCCGAAGGGGGGCTTCGGCGTATAGTGCGAATGGTTGCCGAAGGGGTCCCTTTAGCCTTCGGTCGATCGGACCGAGGGTATAACCTCGGTCAGACCGAAGGGTCTTCGAGAGTCTGGAACCCGACGCAAAGACGGGCTCTGGCGTGAAAGTATCCCTAGCGCGAAGCGATCTTTGACGTGAAAACACCTTCGGTGCGAAGAGTGCCGGTCGAATCGCGGGTTCAACGCCGGTCAGACTGAGGGCTCCGATGCGGGCACTCCGACGTGAAGTACTCTAGCAAGGGGATCCAGTGAAAGTGCTCTGGTCGGACCGGCCTCATACTGCCGGTCAAATCGAGGTGTGCCGACGTGTCAGATGACCGCGCGGCACGGTCCGGTCAGACTAGAGGGGTGCCACCGATCAGACCGACAACCTCCTAAGGTTACCCTGTGGACTTTGGCGATCGTATTTCTGGTGACAGATGGATCTAAAACTATTGGGGGATGAATATAGGATGAAAATACTGCAAAAAAACCAAGAGATCAAATTAATTCGGCTAGGAGACCTAATTACCAATAGAAACTGATAAAACAATAGAAATATGTTATGTGGATGAAATGGATGATTCACAAGCAAACCGACAAGGACTTACCGTGATTACGACGCGGAGGACGGAGGGCTTACAGTGCAAACCCACGAAGATGGACATGCTGAATTGAATCTAGGTCAAGAAAGTAAATTGAAAAGTAAATGTGATTCAAGGTAGATAATAGATTGGATCTATTAGGGTTTTCGGGGGCCTCCTTGAATCGGCCTTGCCTCTATTTATATAGGTTGGTCATGAGTACCTAGGCTCTTTCTTGAGTTGGACATGGGTTCCAAGTCGTCAAGATTAAATTAGGGATAAAAATACCCTAGAACACTTAATCTGTCTCGGACTAGGTTTTGGGCCAGTCTCACGGACCCATATGGCTGGTACGACCAGCCTTACATGGCCGGTTGGACCGGCCTTTTCTAGGTCTTGGCATATTTTCAGTAAAACTGCCAAAAAGTGATATTATGATAATTTTGACAATTGATTCCATTTTTTGTTGTCAACACATGCCCCCCTGCGTTTTGGCAAACTTCAGTGAGCCAAAAGCACAACGAACTAAGGGCAATATGCTTCATATCGGCCTTTCGACACTTCAAGCGTTTTGCCACACACTTAGGAAGTACTTTTTCAAATACCTACCATTCAAATCTCTATGGAATCACTCTCCTTGAAGATACTCAAGCAAATATGCATTACCTGGAGCGATTTCAACAACTCTAAAAGGACCTTCCCAACTAGGCAACCATTTACCAAATTTTGGGCTCTTAGTGCCTAAAGGAAAAATCATCATCCAAACTAAGTCACGAACTTGAAACGATTTTGCTCTCACCTTCTTGTTATAAGCTCTAGCCACTCTTCTTTTGTCTCTTTCTATTTCCTATAGAGCTATCAACCTCATATCGGTCATCTCTTCCAAATTATCCTTCAAAAGAGTTTCATAATCATCGACTGATAAGCCATCTTGCTTAAGTAACCTTAATGAGCTAAGATTCACCTCTACGAGAAAAACGACTTCTTGTCCATACACCAGCTCATATGGACTTACTTTGGTGGTACCATGCTTAGCAACTTCACATGCCCATAATGCTTTAGAAAGCACTTCATGCCACATTTTAGGAAACTATTCAATCTTTTTCTTAATGAGCTTAATCATAGTTTTATTACTAGACTCAGCCTGACCATTGTCCTGAGCATAGTATGCTGAAGAATTTACTAACTTTATACCATAAGATTCGCCAAAATCACATACTTCTTTAGAAACAAATGAAGCACCCTGATCTGTAGTGAGAGTTTGAGGGATACCGAATATATGTATAATGTGCTTCAAGATGAAATCAATTACCTCGTTCTGTGTCATGTTCTTGAGAGGCACGACCTCGGTCCACTTGGTGAAGTAATCTGTAGCCATCAACACAAACTAATGCCCTTTTGAAGAGGAAGGATAAATTTGGCCAATGAAGTCCAAGGCCCATCCTCAGAATGGTAATGGTTTTATAATAGGATTGAGTAAAAATGTAGGAGCAAGCTGAATATTACCAAACCTTTGACAAGCTTCACATCATCTATAGTACTTGAAACAATCCTCAGTCATAGTCAGCCAATAAAAACCCACTCTTTTGAGCATCCAACTCATTTTCTGGTCCAACTGATGAGCACTACAAAGACCTTCATGCATTTCTCCTACAACAATTCTAGATTGATCAATATTCAAACATCTCAAAAGTACTCCATCAACAGTTCGGCGATACAACTCATCGTCGAGTAATAAAAAATTAAATGCTTGCCGCCGAACTTTCCAATCAACCCGCTTGCTAGGATCTTTCAAATATTGAATAATTGGAGTCCTCCAATCATCCTCATGATTTTCTGAAGTACTCGAAAAATCCTCGCTTGAATTAGCGTTCAAATCATAAACTTCAACCCGCCGAGGAGCCATGTTGAAGATCATGGGCCTCATGGCTCCAGAAGTGATGAATGATTGTCAATGGAAATCAACAGAGAGACGTGAAGAGAAGACAAGACCTGTCGTGTCTTGGGCCACGTGTGACTCAAGTACACGGGTGACGAGTGACTATCGGGCAGAGGGGCTATAGAGTCGGGCCAGCCCAATCTGGGTACATGGGCCAAGAACGATAGGGGATCTGCTGGTCTATTGACCGAGTTTGACCCAGGTAAATGGGCGGCGAGCGATTCTCGGGCTAAGGGAGCCGCAGAATCGGGCCGGCCCAATCCGGGTAGCTGGTACGAAGACAACAGACGCTTTGTCGGTTTCGGCGTAAAACCGATGCAACCATCCAAGACCGCCCATGAGAGATCCGACGGTCCTGAAGCAAAGCCGTAGCTGCTATGAAAGCTCGGCATCAGGACAAGTTACTTTTAGATAGGATTTTACTATTTTGCCTTTTAGGCCCACAGTCTGTGTTAGTCGAGTCTGTAAAAATCCTAAGGGCATTTTGGTATTTTCTAGTTTATTTCGGTGTCTGTAAAAAATCCTAAGGGTAAATTATATTTTTTTTATTTTATTGGGTTGCCTATAAATAGGGCCCCAATCCCCCTAGGGTTGATTAACTCACTTGAAATTAAAAAAAATCAGAGTTCAAAATTGGTCTTTCCTCTTACACCAAACACAGCCGTTGTTTCCACTGTTTACCTACGCCACCATCCTTCCTCGGGCGATCTCCACCGATTCACTTTCCTGTTCAGCATGGTTTTCTAGGAACCACCGTTGCGCAACATCGCACGAGAGGGAATCCAGGCCGGGCGCTAGGCTTCATGTAGCGACGATAGGGACGCCGAGCGCTGGGCGTTGGGTGGCGCGAGCCCGCACAGGCCAGCGTGAAGGCCTCACAGCGCAAATCAGTGTGTAGCTGTTGCCTCATCATGTGAGGAGACGCACGAAGTCCAGTGAGTGAAAGATCGCTAGCAGCACTGTAGCAGGTTGTACGACATCAAAGCTACCACAAAGAACAGGAACCAAACACATTAATCTCATTTCTCGATTTCTATGCATTGCAATGTTTTTAATTAATATTCTATGAGAGATTAATTTGCTGCAAGCACTATGAATTTGTATTGATATATCTCTGTATCTTTAATGCATTTTGATTCATCTGTATGTACAATTTGTCATCTACATTTATTTTGTCTGGTTAAATGGCTGTGATGATTGTCCTTATGATGCTTGAAATGCATGTGAGTTGAATGCATTGTTGATCTGCCTTTAAACACTGTTGTGGTGTCTTTTTGATCAGGACACCGGTTGTTTTTAGGCTAGACTTTTTTTAGAGCTTGTGTTTTGTTTTTGGTTCGGTTGTTTGTCTGTCGAGGTGCGTTGGGTGTTGGGAGAATGCCATTTGATTCGAAAGAATTTTTTAGGCACCCATTCACCCCCCTCTGGTCGCTACTCTCGGTCCTACAAGTGGTATCAGAGCCTGGTTAGGGTTTTTCCATACCTTAACAGGTTCTAACCTAAGGTAGCGATCATGACTTCTTCTGGCAAGGTTTCGTCCCTTTAGGTTTTTGGCTACAACTATTGGAATACTCGCATGCGAGCCTATCTATTGAGCCAGAGGTCAGGGATATGGGACATGTGTGTTCACGCCACATTCACTGTGCTTCCGGCTATAGAGAATACTACTCGTGAGATAGTCGCTCTATACGACCTGAACAACAAGGCAGTGAACATACTGTTTTCTGGTTTAGGTCCTAGTGAGTTTGAGCGCGTTAGCAATCTCGACACTGTTCGAGAGATCTAGGCTACCATCTAGGCACACCATGAGGGGACATCTCAGGTCAAGGCTAGTCTCTATCAGACGTACCAGCGTGAGTATGAAAATTTCTCACAGAAGCCGGGTGAAACTGTTGAAGCTTTGTTTGGTCATTTTCAGTCGATCATTAACAAGCTTCGGGCCAACAATACGAATCGTGATCAGCTGGTCTCAGATCATGAATAGGCGCTCAAGGTTATTCATACCTTGGACCCTAATATCTGGGAGATCAAGATATCCTCTATTGTTGAGAGCGCTTCCTATGATACCTTGACTGTCGCAAAGCTTTTCAGTAAGATCAAGGCCTCAGAGGTTGATATCCAGTTGAGATAATATCTCACTGGTTATGTCTCAAAAACCCTGGCCCTTGCGACACCTTCTGTTGATCCTGCTGCTTTGAGTTGTGCGTTCTCCTCTTTGATGTCTATCACTGAGGACCAATTGGATTTGCTAGGAGATGATGACCTTTGTCTGTTCAATAGCCGTGTTCATCGTGTGTATGATAAAAGAATGTTCAAACGACATGGCATAAAACATGGTTGCTTTGAGTGTGGTGATCCAGGTCATTTCATCGCCAACTGCCCCAAGCGGAACACACACAAGAAGGGCACCAGCGGTGGTTCCTACGACTACAACAAGCACGACAGCTCCACCTTCACAAAGGGCAAGCCCAAGACGAGGTTCTTTCGAAAGGCCCTGAAGGACTACTGACGTGAGAACAAGAAGCGAGCCAAGGACTTCTTCGCCGAGATGGATAGAAGCTACTCCAAGATATCATCATCTTCTTCCTCCTCATCAAGCTCAAGCGATGAGGAGATCATGATCAAGAAGGGGAAGGACAAGGAAGATCCGCTCACACCATAGCCGAAGATCCCGCAAGAGCATCTGCTCAATGGCTCTTGTGGATAAGGAAGACAAGGGCTCCCCCGACAACTCCGACGATGATGACGATGAGAAGGTATCTTCCTATGAACAAGAATTCATTGAATTACTTGAAGAGAACCTTTAGGAGTTAAAATATCGGGAGAAACTGCTTAGAGGGGCTAAGAAGAGGATAGATGAGCTTGAGAGGGAGTTTGCCATGGCCAATGGCAAGATTGAGAGTCTATCTTTTTTCCCTTGCTTGAGAGATAGCAGTGAGTGCCCTAACTGCAAGGTGCTGTTATGTGACCTAATGATTATGAAGTCCAAGTACACAGAGAGGGTATATGAGAGAGACGCTTTGGCCACTGAGCTTGAGAGCGCTCAGCTGGAGCTGAAAGATGCTCATGCCACTATCATCGTGCCCTGTAGAGACTGCCCATCCCACTTATATGATCTAGCTGAGGTGAGAGCAAAGGGGGATGAGCAGTTGGGCGAGTTAGAGAGAGTCAGAGCTGAGCTAGAGCAGACTAAACTTGAGCTTGAGACATTGTTAGTTCCACCCACTGTTTGTGAGAACTGATTGTCCCTAAGATTGGAACTAATCAAGCTAAAAGTTGAGAAGTCTGTCCAAGTTGATGGACAATGTGAGATGTGCTTGTCTCAGGTGGAGGTGCTAGCTTCCTTGAGAGAGGGGGCTAGCTGATGCTTAGAACGAGAACTCTTACCTCCGTTAGATCATGAGTTGGGTGAGTACCAGAGAGCCACAGCTCAACATGATGATCCAGCAGTTCAAGAGGCAGGATGGGTTTGGAGTATGTTACACCTACACCAAGGCTGACTTTGAGAGTGCCCTGAGTCGTTTAGTGGAGTGGAGTAAGATGACTCCAGAGCAGAGATATCCCAAGACTCACTCCACTGAGTCTTTTCAGGCTTGTCAGCCCAAGGATGGAGTGTTCCAAGAACAACCTAAAGCTCCACCCAACAACCCTATTTGGATCCCAAAGCCCAAGCATCTCCACACTTCTCTTGACTCTCTACCTAGACCCTCTCACACCAAAGTGTCTACACCCAATACCACCAAGCCCAAGAAACCCAAGCCTCAACTACATCCCAAGAAGCCTACCTATCACTGTGAGTTCTGTAAGAGAGATGAGTATCTCGAGGAGTTTTGCTTCAGGAGGAAGCGGGTTGAGAGAGCAGAGAGAGCTCTAGGTAGGCAGGAGCAGTTCTACCTGTAGGGTGGTAGACAAAGAGTCCCTCGATGTGGAGAAAGTCTAGAGACTAGGGCGTGTCGTGTAGGTTGTGGTAGAGGAGACGGCTTTCGTGCCCGTGCACCGGAGGGTGGTTTTCGCTCCGGTAGAGCTCCATGTCATTTTGGATACGGCTTTGGACCTCATGGCCGAGACTTTAGGAAGAACAGAGGACCGCGCTTTGAGCCATGTTTTGGTCCAGACACTTATGATTCTTTCTTCTTTCATTCTTTTGAGTAGATGGCCTGACACTGGTTTAGCTCCTTTGCTAAACCTGGTGTCGAACTATTTGCTCCCCTTATGACCATTAATATTGCAGGATCGAGGCTTGGAGGACGTATGGATCATGGATTCAGGATGCTCTCGTCACATGACGGGCCATCGCAGATGGTTCTCCAGCCTCACTTCCCCAAGCTCTAAGGAGTACATCACATTCGGGAACAATGGTCAAGGGAAGGTACATGGCATTGGTTCAATTCGAATCTATGAGCATTTATCTTTGAAGAATGTTGCTTTGGTTGGAAACTTGAGTTTTAATTTGGTCTCTATTTCGCAACATCTTGAGGATGGTTTAGAGGTTCGTTTTAAGAAGGGCATGTCTTCTGTTGTTGATTCTAGAGGATCTTTGGTTTGTCATATCTTACCCTTCGGGAAGGTTTTTCAAATTGATTTCTCTAGTTCTTTTGGCCCTTCTCGTTGTTTGATCGCTGGATCCTCTTCTAAGCTCTAGAGGTGGCACAGGAAGTTAGGTAATTTGAGTTTTGATCCGCTAGTCAGATTGAGCTCTATGGACCTCATCCGAGGATTGCCCAAGCTTAATATGGAGGAGGATCTAGTTTGCCATCCCTGTCATCATGGGAAGATGGTTGCCTCTTCTCACGCACATGTGACTTAGGTGATGACTTCATACCCGGGAGAGCTTTTACACATGGATATTGTTGGTCCACCTCGGGTACGTTCAGTCGGTGGTAAGTGGTACGTCCTTGTGATAGTTGACGATTTTTCTCGATTCTCGTGGGTTTTCTTTTGGAGTCTAAGGATGAGGCTTTTCAGTTTGTTCATGATCTGATCCTAAAGCTAAAGAATAAGAACAATGGTCAGATGCAAGAAATTCGCTCTAACAATGGCTCTAAGTTCAAGAATTCTCAGTTCGTCAGCTTCTATAGTGATCAGGGTCTTGAGCACTAGTTTTCTACTCCTTACACTCCCCCATAGAACGGCGTTGTGGAACGAAAGAACCGCACACTGGTCGAGATGGCTAGGACGATGCTCGATGAGCATAGGATTCCTAGGTGCTTTTGGGCTGAAGCCATGAACACGGCTTGCTATCTGGCTAACCGCATTTTTCTTAGAGCATACTTAGGTAAGACTTCATATGAGTTGCGGATTGGAAGACAGCCCAAGGTGAGTCACTTGCGAGTGTTTGGATGCAAGTGCTTTGTGCTCAAGAAGGGAGGTCATTTGGACAAGTTTGAGTCTCGTTGCTAGGATGGAGTCTTTCTTGGTTACGCTTTGCATTCTTGAGGCTTCCGTGTTTGTAACCTCAACTCCCAGCAGCTTGTCGAGACGTGCGAGGTGTCTTTTGATGAGTCCATGCCTTCGCTTACTCCTTCTTTTAAGCTTTCTGGTGATGATGAGCTTGGAGAGTCCATCTTCGAGGAAGATGATGAGACTCCTGTTGTTGATGAGGGTGGGCCTTCTGCATAACCTACAGACCCCACACCTTCTGAGACTTCTACTAAGGACGAGGGCGGACCTCTGATCACTACTTTCACTTCGATCAAGCCCCCTCAGTTGAGTCCAGAGGTGCTAGCTGCTGACTCCGGTGAGGTGACATCTGATCACCTAGGATCTCGAGCAGTTCAGCATGATTACCCCTCAAAGCTCATCATCGGTGATCTCACTACGAGATCCTTGCGTTCTCAGGTTAGTTCACTCGCCGTGTTTGCTGAGTCTACGTTTGTTGCCACCTTTGAGCCTAGAGATGTTGCTCACGCTCTATCTGATGCAAATTGGATAAACGCCATGCAAGAAGAGCTTGAGAATTTTGTTCGCAATCAGGTTTGGACACTAGTTGAGCTGCCACCTAGATGCAACCCCATAGGAACCAAGTGGGTGTTTAAGAACAAGCAAGGTGAAGATGGGGTTGTGGTGCGCAATAAAGCTCGATTAGTTACCTAGGGTTTTTGCCAGAAAGAGGGTATTGATTTTGAGGAGACTTTCTGCCCTGTTGCCAGTCTTGAGTCTATTCGCATACTTTTGGCATTCGCTGCTTCTAAAGGTTTTAAGCTTTATCAAATGGATGTCAACAGTGCTTTTCTGAACGAGTACATAGAGGAGGAGGTCTATGTTAGGCAGCCCCTCGATTTTGAAAACCCTAAGTTTCCTCGACATGTTTTCAAGTTGCAGAAAGCTTTATATGGTCTGAAGCAAGCCCCCAAGGCTTGGTATGATCGTTTAAAGCAGTTTTTTGGGGGGGGGGAATAACTTTGTGATGGGTTCTCTGGACAAAACTCTTTTCTTGCTCAGAGTTGGCTCAGATTTACGTGGACGACATTATTTTTTGTGGTTCTACTAATGTGCTTGTGTCCAAGTTTTCTGAGCAGATGCATAGCGAGTTTGAGATGAGCCTCATGGGTGAGCTCAAGTACTTCCTAGGGCTCCAGATCAAGAAGACCAAGGATGACATCTTCATCCACCAGAGCAAGTACACATGGGACATGCTGAAGAAGTTCAACTTCGGTGGAGAGCTGAAGCCTCAGATGACCCCCATGGGTACATCTGGGGGCCTGGACAAGATAAAGACATCAAGGTCAATGAGAGAGAGAGAGTATCGAGGGATGATTGGGTCGCTCCTGTACTTGACTGCGATGAG
Organism: Zizania palustris; assembly: GCA_019279435.1. Classification (NCBI taxonomy): domain Eukaryota; kingdom Viridiplantae; phylum Streptophyta; class Magnoliopsida; order Poales; family Poaceae; genus Zizania; species Zizania palustris. The sequence goes on along the minus strand of JAAALK010000287.1, from coordinate 60,645,628 downwards.
ACCGGACAATCAGTTCGCCGTGGGATTGTGCACGCGCTTCTAGTCTTCACCACACGCATCTCATCGACAAGCTGTCAAGCGCATTTTAAGGTACCTTACCAATGCGCCTGATCTTGGTCTTTACTATTCAACATCATCATCTCTTGAGTTGTCTGGCTTTTCCGACACTGATTTTGGTGGGTGCCGGCTGCATCGCAAGTCGACTTCCGATACTTGCTAGTTTCTTGGTTCCTCGCTTGTTTCTTGGTCTTCTCGAAAATAATCTGGAGTTGCGCTTTGTACCATAGAGGCTTAGTATGTAGGTGCTGTTAGCTGCTGCTCACAGTTGGTTTGGATGATTTCCACTTTGAAAGATTTTGGGTTGTCTTTCCCTACCAGAGTGCCTTTGTTTTTGTGATAGCACCAGCGTGATTAGTGTAGGGAAAACTCATATCTTCATTCAAAAACCAAACATATTTATGTGCGCTTTCACTTTCTGAGGGATCAATATGAGAAATGTGTCATTGACCTTGTTCATGTTGATACCCATCATCAGTTGGCTGACATTCTCACCAAACCCCTAGATCAGTCTACATTTGAGCGTTTGCGAGGGGATTTGGGAGTTGTGTATCCTTTCTAGGATATTTTTGAGTCTTTTCTTTCTTCTTTACTCTTTTATTGAGTCTTTTCGTGTGAGTTCACATCATGCACATTCATATATCACACTTTGAGCCTGCTTCTTTTATATGATTGACATGCTTTACTCATTCTTGCTAGTGTATGCTTTTGAATACCTATCGATGATCATGCTTGTTACAGTTCACATGATGTATCTGATAGCTGTCATATGCATGGCTTTTATGCTTTAAAATTGAAAAATGATCACCATTGCTTCTGGTAACTAGCATGTGTAGACTGGATGCTTTTGCTATCTCTTACATGCCTAGTAGCTAGTTCCTTACATTGATGCAGATATGCAAATTGGACATCTATATGCTTTAACATAGAAAATATGCTATAAAATGATAAAAATTAGAAAAAATAAAAATCAATGCATTTTATGCTTGATTGAAAAGATCTAGGTGGGTTTGTTGTGTCGCATTGCATTGTTCTAGACTGCTTACCATAGCACTTTGGTATGAACTAGAACATTGTAATGTATGTCAAGACCAATGTATTAAGCTTCTGATGGTCCTATTCTGGCCTAGGCTTGACTTGCTCGGTTAGCATAAGGTTTACATGCAAATAACCCCTGGCAAAAATGAAAAAGGAAAAGAAAAGCCTAAAAATTAAGAAGATAACAGGTTTGTTGAAGCTCTTTGTTCTGGACAATGCCTATCTTGGTAGATATCAGCTAGCCCTTGCATTTCATGTTTTACCTTGCTTGTCTACTAGAATGTGGTGATGTTTTTATTTGCACAAATCTAAAAATGTGTGTTAATGATTTTCTTTGGATATCATCTATTGCACTAATCATGCCATGTGTCTTAGATAGTATTTTGTGTTATACTTGCTAGATGTTGTAATTGTAGTCAATCATATTTGAGAAGCATGCTTTTTACACTCCACTTTCACCCCAGTTGCATTCATTGCATATTTTGAGGGGGAGCTGCCTTCCAGGGGAGTTTGAGTTTCTGTTTCTTTTGAGTGCATTTAGTCTCACTTGATGAGTCCAATTGTCAACAAGGGGGAGAAATTTTGGGTTACTTGATCTTTTAGAAGAGTTTAGGGGGAGTTTTGGCTTTTCTCTGGGATTTATTTCAGGGGGAGTTTTAGTCTCTTTTGCTTTTACTCTTTGGATATCCTTGTTGATAATTCAGAGATTGCACTCATTTGAGTTTTTATTTTTGTTTAACCATAATGACTGTTTTTTGGCTTTTGTTTGGCTTGTGGTCATTAGGTTAAACCTTTTATTTTATTTTCTTCTTTATGTCTTCTTGTGTTTTTGTTTTCGTGTTTCCACATGTTTTGCAGGTTCTGAAGTGTTGATGAAGAAGGTGTTGACAATGCACTCATCAAGGAGGAGATTGAGGAGCCATGTTGAAGATCATGAGCCTCATGGCTCCAGAAGTGATGAGTGATTGTCAACGGAAGTAAACAGAGAGACGTGAAAAGAAGACGAGACCTGTCGTGTCTTGGGCTGCGTGTGACTCAGGTACATGGGCGGCAAGCGACTGTCAGGCAGAGGGGCTACGGAGTTGGGTCGACCTAATCTGGGTACATGGGCCAGAAACGACAGGGGATCTGCTGGTCTGTTGACCGGGTTTGACCCAGGTAAATGGGTGACGAGCGATTGCCGGGCTGAGGGAGCCGGGGAATTGGGCCAGCCCAATCCAGGTACCTGGTGCGAAGACAGCAGACGCTTTATCGGTTTCGGTGTAAAACCGACGCAACCATCCAAGACTACACATCAGAGATCCAACTGTCTTGAAGCGAAGCCGTAGCTACTACGAAAGCTCCGCATCAGGACAAGTTACTTTTAGATAGGATTTTACTATTTTGCATTTTAGGCCCACAGTCTGTGTTAGTCGAATCTATAAAAATCCTAAGGGCATTTTGGTCTTTTCTAGTTTATTTCGATGTCTATAAAAAACCCTAAGGGTAAATTAGGTTTTTTCTGTTTTATTGGGTTGCTTATAAATAGGGCCCCAATCCCCCTAGAGTTGATTAACTCACTTGAAATTAAAAAAATCAGAGTTCAAAATTGGTCTTTCCTCTTCCACCAAACACAACCGTTGTTTCCACTGTTTACCTGTGCCACCATCCTTCCTCGGGAGATCTCCGCCGATTCACTTTCTTGTTCAGCGTGGTTTTCTGGGAACCGCAGTTGCGCAGCATCGCACGAGAGGGAATCTAGGCCGGGCGCTAGGCTCCACGTAGCGCCGCCTGGGACGCCGAGCACTGGGTGGCACGAGCCCGCACAGGCCGGTGTGAAGGCATCACGACGCAAAGCAGTGTGGAGCTAGTGCCTCATTGTGTGGGGCGACGCACGAAGTCTAGTGAGTGAAAATCGCCAGCAGAACTGTAGCAGGACATACGACATCGAAGCTACCACAAAGAACAGGAACCAAACACAGTAATCTTTTTTCTCGATTTCCGTGCATTGCAATGTTTTTAATTAATATTCTGTGATAGATTAATCTGCTGCAGGCACTATGAATTTGTATTGGTATATCTCTGTATCTTTAGTGCATTTTGATTCATCTGTATGTACAATATGTCATCTGCATTTATTTGGTCTAGTTAAATGCCTAGGATGATTGTCCTTATGATGCTTGAAATGCGTGTGAGTTGAATGCATTGTTGATATGCCTTTAAACACTGCTGTGGTGTCTTTTTGATCAGGACATCGGTCGTTTTTAGGCTATACCTTTTTTAGAGCTTGTGATTTGTTTTTGGTTCGGTTGTTTGTCTGTTGAGGTGCGTTGGGTGTTGGGAGAAGGCCATTTGATTCGAAAGAATTTTTTAGGCGCCCATTCACCCCTCTCTGGTCGCTACTATCGGTCCTACACCTGCCCCCCGTGTACTACAACCTCCTAACACGGGGAAGTCAGACCGACCATAGAGAGATGGTCAGACCAGCCATTACCGGATGGCTGGTACAGGGCAGTCAGATTGGCCTAGCATGGCTGGTTAGACCGTCCAGACACCTGCGGTCGGACCGGCTAAGTTAAGTCGGTCAGACCGGTGTGTTCTGACTCGGGTACTAAAATAAAGTCAAGCATCAGTTTTTCTTTTGTGAAAAATTTACCTCTTTTAACTTGGTAACCAGATGCTTGCTGAGCCAAGTCATTTGCTACAAAATTGGCTTCTCTAGAAACATGTGAAATCTCAAAATCATCATGAGTAGCAATTATGTCTAGACATTTATCCAAGTAGTTATTTAGCAAACCATTAAAACATTGAGTGTCTTTAGCTACTTGTTGAACTACTAATAGTGAATCACCATATGCATGAACATATTTAATACCCATAGATCTTAGCAATTCAACTCCTAACAACAAAGCTTCATATTCGGCTTGATTATTAGTACAAGGAAATTCTAATCGGGAGGAGGTCTCGAAACTCATACCACTAGGTGATATGAGTACAACTCCGACACCTTGGCCATTCTTGCAAGCTGAACCATCAAAGTAAAGTTTCCATGGTATTACCTCAATCAAAGTAGTATCACAACTCCAATTGACATCTACATGATGATCAACTATAAAATTTGCAATGACTTGGCTTGTCATAGCTTTCAGAGGTTCATAAGCCAAATTGTACTCCTATTGACATGTACTTTATGACATCAGTTTGACAAGTAACGATACATGTGCTAGATAGAAGATAGTGTTGGAGTTTGGTACATGCATAGTAAAGTGACAAACACAAATGTTCTAAAAACACATACCTTGTCTCGGCATCCAATAGGCAGTGACTCAAGAATGTGATGATGTACTCTTTTCCCTCCACTTCTTGAGTTAACACGACTCCTACCATGCTATCTTCTGTAGCAACGTATTGCCAAAATGGAATCACATCTTTCGGTGCTCTTACCACAGGCGGTGATGACAAGCACTGTTTAATCTTCTCAAAAGCGCGTTGCTGACTTTCCCCCCAAGTGAATTTGGCTTCGTTCTTTAGCCGAAGTATGGGGACAAAAGCATAAACTTGCCAGACAAGTTAGATATAAAGCGGCGCAAATAATTAACCTTACCTAGTAACTTTTGTACATCTCTCTTGCATGTTGGTGCTTCAAAGTTCTTAATCTTCTCAAGCCTCTTAGGATAAATCTCAATACCTCTTTCATGGATCATGAATCCTAAGAACTTGCCCGCCGATACACCAAAAGCACACTTGAGCGGGTTCATTTTTAAGCAATACTGACGCATTGTTTCAAAAGCAACTCTCAAATCGGCTAAATGGTTTCCCATAGCATCCGATTTGATTATAACATCATCTATGTATACCTCTAGCATAACTCCTAGCAAGTCATGGAAGATCAAGTTCATAACATGTTGATATGTAGCGTCGGCATTCTTTAAACCGAAAGTAATAACAACCCACTCAAACAAGCCGACAAAACCAGGGCATCGAAAGGTTGTCGTGTAGACGTCCTCTTCGGCCATATAGATTTGATTATAACTGGCGTTGCCATCAAGAAAACTTAGTACCTTGTGTCCTGAAGCATCGTTGATCAACATGTCCGCTATTGGCATGGGATACTCATCCTTCGGAGTGTCCTTGTTCAAGTCCCTAAAATCAATACCAACATGAATCTTGCCACTTCTTCTTTACGGGCACAATGTTAGCAACCCATTCAGCATACTTGCATGGCCTAATAAACTCAGCCTTGAGTAACTGTTCTATTTCTTCTTTAACTCGGTCATACACGACCGAATTAAAGTGACGAGGGGGCTATTTATAAGGCCTAAACTCGGCTTTAATAGGTAGCTGATGCTCCACGAGCTCACGGCTTAGTCTGGGCATCTCACTGTACTTCCATGTGAAACAATCAACATACGACCGAAGCAACTTTATTACTTCGGCCTTTACATCAGCCTGCAAATTCTTGTTTACAAAAGTCGGCCTCGGAATACTTCTATCACCTATATCGACCTCTTCTAGAGAATCGGTCGACGCGAAACCTTGACCTAACTTTTCTACTTCGCTAAAATCTTCAATGGCTTTGGCAATACCGTATTTAGAAGACAGATATTGTTTCACATGAGAATTTAGCCAATCAAGATTACTCTTACTAGACATGACTACTAGTTTAGAGATAACCGTGCTACATCAGCTGGCTTTATAGACACAGGAACAAAACATCCCTCAGACACGCTAACAAAGTCGTAGTCTGAGAGATCTCTACCTGATAAGCATTCTACCCTATCATGGACGGCGTCAATAGACACATTGGCTAAAGCAACCTGGGCTAAAGTGCCAGCTGGTACAGTCTCCACATCGTCGCCATCCCACTGAATCATGCACTGGTGCAAAGTAGACAGAATGCAGCAATTTGTGTGAATCCAATCACGACCAAGTATCACACTATAATTACCTTGCACATCGACGACGAAGAATGTCATCGACAACGTCTTATTGCTCACCATCAGCTCTAGAGAAAGTATGCCCTTGGCCTCGGAGCTCTCGCCATTGAGCATCAGGTTGGTCCTCATTAGGTCATCTTCATTCTTGCCGAGCCTCTTCAACAGAGAGTACAGCATCAGGTTGACAGTGGCGCCTCCATCTACAAGCATCCTCGAGATCGACTTCCCGTCGATGTGCCCCTTGACATAAAGAGGGTTCAAATGATGAGTAGTATGCTCGGGCTTCTCGAAAATAGTGTCTTGTGGGCCGAGGTTCACCTGGGCGACCTTGGCCTTGTCTTGTGGAAGAGAAAACTCAGTGGGCAACATGACAATGTTTATGTCCATCGCCTGAGGAGTGGGGCCCTTAGAGACCGGTGTGTAGTCATCGTCCATCATGTCATCATCGTCGTCACTTGGAGTAGGAGCCGGGTTGTTTACAATAATCGGCTTCGTCTTCCATACATGTCTCGCTGCTGGTCGGGGATGGATCTCCTCGAAAACGGTGTCCCGCTCATCCTTGGCCTTCTTCTCCCACATCTCCTGAGCTCGAAGATGTTTTAGCCACCTTTTCTAGGACTTGGTCATACCAGGGGGTGCCCATGAAGGTTGTGTCTTGGTGCCGGATGCCACAAATTTGCTCCTGGAATTTTTGGCCGAATGGGAGTTGCCCGGATCGGCCTTGACGATTTTGCACTTGGCTGAATTTTGCTCCTATCTCCTATCGGTCGAACCGGCCTTACTAGGCCGGTCTGACCGGGCTGTGTCGGTCGGACCAGCCATAGGGAGTCGGTCGGACCGACTGGTGTCGGATACCTAAAAATATCCGGTCGGACCGGCCATAGTAGGATGGTATGACCATAGTGGTGAGGTCGGTCTAACCGGCCTTGAGGTTGTGGTCTGACCGACGGTCTCCTCGGGCGATGTCTGTGGTTTGCCTTCGCCTTGCTCCACGGAGGCCCCTTTAGGGATTGGGACGTCCTGGGACCTACCTTGACTACGATAGCCTCAGACACCGTAACCGTACATCCTCATGGCATGTTGGATAGTCTGTCGAAGACATCGCCTCTTGGAGCATTCATCTGACCCTACATGTTATAAAAACCGGATGGCACAAATAGAGCAATATAGTATGGGGTAGGGTACCTAGGAGGCAGAAAGTAGCAAGGGGGCCACTAAATCATCGGTAGATAATATGATGGTGGAGGGAAAGGTGGCTCCAATGGCCTCAGCCATCATGGGCCGAACCCACTCCTTCAAGGAGGGTCCGGCCTCACTAGAGCTCCTGGTAGAGCACTCGCCTTCTCGGCCCTCTTCTTGTGCTTCTGGAGCAACATGTCATATGTCAACTTTGGCTTCTTGCAATTCGCAGCCGAAGACAATGCATTTGTGTTCACTTTCCACACCCATACCTCAGGGTTCTTCGGCACGAGCATGTATGGGCGTGGTTCTCCGATCACGACCTCCTTCCCCTTAGCAGACCCGGCCTGCTCAGGCCGAATCAGCACCTTCTTCCCATCGAGATCGATAGTGTTCATGGGGAAAGGGTCCTAGTCGAGCTTCATCTTGGGATTTGTATCCAATTTCAATCGTCCTTCCTCTATGTCCTATTGAACCTACCGAAAAAAACATTGCAAGCATTAGTAGAATGTGAATGAGAATCATGCCACTTACAATAATCCCGCTTCTTCAAGTCATCAGCAGTCGGGATGACGTGACCCTTCGGCAACCTGATAATTTTGTTTTTCAACAAAAAATCAAATATTTTATCACACTTAGTCATGTCAAAAGAATACTTCACCTTGCTGGGCCGACTCTTGGTAGGAGGCGACCGTAACTTAGTGCAAATGATGGGATTGGCCTTACTAGACCAAGTCCACTCTATGGTGTACATGTCGGCCAACTCATCCTCACTCTCTGATGATTCCTCATCGAAGTCCTCCATGACGTGCACCTCGGCCTTAGTCTTGTTAAATGTCTTAGTGAATTTTCTACTTTTGGCTCGGCTTTCCTGAACCAGAGCCTTCTACAACACTTGACTAACATCAAAGAAATCCTAGTCATCTAGTTTCTCCTTAAGTTCAGAGTGGAGACCATTAAAAGCTAGGTCGGCCAAGTCTCTATCAAAAATGTTCAAAGTAAAACATCGATTTCTAGTGTCCCTAAAATGCTTAACGTACTCAGAGACACTCTCACTAGCCTTATGTCTAACCGATGTCAAGTGTGAAAGTCTAAGCTCAGTCTCCCCAATATAAAAATAGTCATGGAACTTATGCTCCAACTGGGCCCAAGTCTGAATGGAGTTCGGTGGTAATGCCAAAAATGAAGTGAAAGCGGTGTCGGAAAGCGATATAGAAAGTAGTCTAAGCTTCAATGCATCCGACCCACTAGCTTCGCCACACTGCGCTAGGAATTGGCCTATGTGCTCTAGGGTGGTCTTACTACCTTTGCCATCAAATTTTGTAAACTCGGGCACCCTAAAGTCGTGTGGGTACGGGGTGGTGTCGAAGTGATCAGGGTATGGCTTGTGATAAACCCTAACCCAACCACTAGGTGACTGGAGCTCCTGGTCGAGCACTCGCCTTCTCGGCCCTTGTTGGCGTAAAAGATTACGCTAACAGGTTTCTGTAGAAAAGAAACTAACAAACGAAGTGTTTGCGAAGAGAACTGTTCTAAGCCTCCGAAAGGATAACAACTTAGAATAGTTCGAATGTGTGTATTGAATAACTTGTATTCCGTCCCTATTACAGGGTGAAATGGGGGGTATTTATAGGCCCAAATATTAAGGAAAAGACCTATTTACCCCTCTATTACAACCGACATAGTGGAAACTATTCGGTACCCTTGATAGGGCTAAAATGGTAAAAGACTAATCTAATGATATAAAAGACAAATCTTCCATCTTAGCTGGCAATAAATATCCTGAATTGCCTTAGTTCGAAGAAGTACTTCGAACCAATGCCTATCTTCGTACTTCTAGCTTGACTCAGGGTATCTTCGAAGATGGATGTCCGGAAACCTTCGAATCCACTATCTGCTTTCATATTGTTGCGGCAATAACCCCGAAGATGAGATATTTTCCCCCAACAGTAGCCCCTCGAATACGCTTCTCCGTTTAACCTGTAATGTTAGGAGAGCAGTATACGGAAGGAAAAAATAACCAGACATAGGGGTTATTAAACTTCAATTCATCTCCGAAATGTACGAAGATATAAACTCCGAATCAGCCTCAAGATAATTACTTTCGAACTATCTTAGAACCGACTCAGGAAGTTCGAAAGTCTTTTAGACTTAGAAAAAATAGCCGTTAGTTTTCTGTTTCTAACGGAAACTGTAGCAAGCGCTAATCTCGGAGAAAAGTAATGGGAAGTATGCGAAACGACATGGGCTAACGGTAAGAATGTAAAGTTTAGGCTATAAATAGATGGCCTAGAACTTACCCGGTTACCTTTTCACTGCTTTCTCGCAATCAAAAACTTTTTAGCCCCTTCAGTTCTTTGAACCCTAGCCCCCATTTCCCCAAAGCAATCCAGCGACCGCAATGGTGAAGACTAAGGGATCTGGAGCTCCATCGGCCTTGGCCCGGCAGCAGGCGGCTGCAGCAGCAGCGGCTGCAGCGTTGGTGGCGGCACCTCCGGCACCTGCAACGACATCCATGGCGGCGGGAGGGAGAAATCCCCAAAACATCGATGATCAAAGTCTCTGCCTGCCATCAACGAAGTATCTGGACCAATCTTTTCAGTTGGGATCTTCTACCTGCAAGAGGGAATCGCTGGCAATGGCGGTAGAAGGAAAAATCAGTACCGGAGTGATGATTCGCAAGCCTGGGAAAGAGCTCATTCCGTCACCAAGGCCCGGAGAAGTGGTTGTATTCGAAGCTTTCTTCGAAGCCGGCTTGGGCCTTCCTGCAGTGGACTTCCTGGTGGAGGTACTCGATCTGTTCCACGTAACCCTCCCCCAATTATCTCCGAATGTAGTAGCTAGACTGGCTATCTTCGAATGGGCATTAAGAGCCGAAGGCTGTGAGGGGAGGGCAGAGATCTTCGTTGCACTGCATAGGGCTTCATGACAGCCTAAAACCTTCGTAGGTCCCAGAGGTGAAAAGGTAGTGGTTTCCTTCGGAAGCATTAATTTTAGGCTCCGTGACGAATATGCCCTGCAATTCCCTGCTAAGGCCATCAACGCAAGATGGTACACTGACTGGGTTATGAGGTGGTTCTATGCCGAAGTTGGGGCAGGTAACCCTCTGGCCGGACCTTTGAAAGAGATCCAATTCCGGAAGGAAGCCTTAGTGCATCTTGGCCAAGGTCAGCTCGAAGCTCGTCTTAACCTGCTCCAAAGGATTAGTCGAAGGTTAAGCATGCGGGACTTAGCCGAAGAATACCTCGGGCTGCAAATCTCTCCACTGATGGCCAACTGGCCTATCGTCTTCGAGGATGATTCGGAAGGTGGTCTCCGCAAGATTACCTTGACTTCGAGCCCTGCAGGTAACTTCGAAGACAATATGTATTATGCATATTCATTCGAAGAAAAATTAACTTGATTTATTTTTCTTTTTTAGCTTCTTCAGCCCCTGTTACTTCGGAACAAATCATAAGGGCTTCGGAGAAGATTTTGGGCGCTCCAACTCCGACCGAGAAAGAATGGAGAGTCAAGTTAGTCGGGAGTTGGGAGAGATTTAACAGAGTATGGGGAATGTTGGGAATCACTCCGCCCCCTCTGATGGACTGGGTGCCTTCGAAGAAAGGACCCAAAAAAAGGAAAGCCGAAGCTGGAGCTTCGAGCTCCGCAAAGACTCCGGTGAAGAAGGTGGCTCGGAAGCCCAGAAAACCTGCATCTCCGAGCCCAAGAACCTCAACCTCCGGTTCTAAAGAAGATGAAGGTAAACTATTAGTGAGGTTGATTGATGAAGATGTAGCTCAAAAAGGTATTCACATTGAGGATATTGCAGGTATGCCGGAGTCTCAGGCTAACATTGAAAAAGTGAGAACTCCAGATGCTCAAGAGGAAGAGCAAATCGAAGCCCCTGTGGGTGAAGGTGAAGTTGAAGTTGCTACAACTTCAGTTTTGGATGAAGGGAGGACTGCTCAAGGAGATACTCCGGCAGTTGAAGTTTTAACTTTGGATTCAGACGAAGACCTTACCTTCGATCCTCCGAGCAGTCCGATGCTCGCTCACCCCCAAAATGTCGAAGGTAAACTTCGCATAATTCTCTTGTTCTTGTCTGCAAAATTATACAATGTATAATACCTTTGCTTTTGCAGAGCCCTCTTCTGTAGAAGTACGTCGCGAAGATCCAATTCAAGGGCCTTCGACAACTTCGGAGCCTCACCCGGAAGTCGCTCAACAAGGGCCTGGAAGGGGTAAAAGGCAAATAGAACCTCTCCCTGCTCAAGGATCAACTTCGTCTGAATCAACAGACGAGAGTCAATCTACTGAGGGGGGGCCATCTACTGAAGCTCCAAGGACCTCAGCAGAACGCTCCGGAGCTTCGCCAAGCAGGGATGACCAAGAAGCTTCGGCAATGCTCCCTCTTTTAACTCCTTTTTTGGGGCAAAGAACCGGGCTTTGGACTCTGCTCAAACCTTTAGGTCGAGTCAGTCGTGAAGTCGGGGAGACAGAGCTGGTAGCTATTTTAAGCAGGGCGAAGAGTTCAGAGCTAAACGTTGCCATGGAACGAGCAGCCTACCAGGTACGGAACACCTTCGAACCAATAACAATTTATACATGAATAATTTCTTACTTCAGTTTTTTCTTTTCTTAGCAAGCGGTCTTGGCCCGCGCTGCAACTTTATCAAGCGAACATGAAATTGCTCAGTTTCGGGAAGAAAACGAAGCTCTTCAGCTCAACTTGTCTTTCTCCGAAGCTAGAGTGGTTCAAATGAATAATATGATTTCGACAGAGCGCAGGGCCAGACAAGGTTTGGAGGCTGCAAATAAGGAGCTCGAAGCAGAAAGGATCGTGCTTCGAGCGGAAATCGAAAGGGTGCGGTTGGAGCATGCTAATGCTGGGTCCGAGCTTGTGAGGCTCCAAGAGGAAGCTAGCCAACTCCTAAATCATAAGAATACTTTAACTACGGAGAATGCTAGGATTTCCGGAGTTCTAGAAGAAAGGACTTCGAGCAAGGATGCATTAATTGAAGAAAAGCTTAAGTCCGAGAAGGTAGCTACGGAGGTCATAGAACAGATGCTAGGTGTTCTGGAGTACTTCGGTACTACTGGATCACTTCCTTCAGATGACAACGTCACTCTGCTGCGCCGGTTAAAAAGGATCCAAGGAGCAGCGAAGCAAATGAAGACGGCGGGCATTCGTTACGGAGAACTCTTCGGACAAGTGTCTGCCATCGGACTACTTCGTTACTACGAGGACTTGGGCCGAACAATCACTCCGAGGGCAGAGGGTCCTATTACCTTCGACGACGAGCGGCTTCTAACTCCTTCCGAAGGCGTGACTTCTGCCTGGCAGGCCTTCCAAGCTTCATGGAGAGCCGAAGGTCGCACTGCGATCAAGGCTTGGATCGACGAAGGTCAACGCCAGAAGCAAGTTCGGAACCAAGCATCAAGCAGTCAGCCTCCTCCGAACCCGCAGGTTTAGGAATAATTTAGGATTTCTGACTATGTAAAGCTTCGTGTTTATGAACCTTTATCAATGAAAATTTGTTTATCATATTTTTAGGCTTTGTCTCATACGGAAGATATCGAAGTGTTAGAAATTAACGATGAACTTCGCTCATTATGGAACACCTTCGAACTTCTAAAGACTTACAAGTGTCCTCGATTTCTAATTCCTCGAGATGACTCCGGCGTAATTGCGCCCGAAGTAATCAAAGATGTATTGTCTTATATTAAAGAGGAAGAAAAAGAGGTTAACGTAAACACTTCGTCTTCTGAAGACACTATTTGGTCTAAAGACGAAGATGAAGTTCAAAATAAAAGATCTGAAGATCTTAGAAGCTGGGAAAGAAGCCCCGAACGGCTTCGAACTTGGGCCAAGCTTCAACAAGAACAGAAGGATTTTAGAGCTTCGAAGGGGAGCAAGAGAGTTAAAGCAAAGTTATTAGAACTCCCGGTGCTGGAACTAGTCATTCCACCCCTAGCTCTAGGGACCGAAGAGGTCTCCGATTCCTTCTTGGTATAGATACCAATTTTTCATAATGTAATCTGTAAACACATTTGTTTGAATAATGAATACCGATTTAAAATTGTCTCCATATTTACTAGCCCCTCTTTGGGTATAAGCAACTTCGAAATGTATTCAAAGATGGTTATGCGCAAAGAAAAAACTTCGGAGTACAATTTTTTGGGGGTTCGGAGCCCCTCTGCAATTTAAAGATCTTTTAAAATCTTATGAAATGTCTTCGACTATTTGCAGTCGGAAGAATGGCAACTTAGTACCTTTGTTTTATGAAAGAAATCACTTGAGATATCTTTCAAGATACTTTAGTATCTTAGATAATTTGTCACTTTGGACTGTGTTAACAGACATTCGAAGCTCATGGCTCAAATTCTGTTTTGCTTTAGCCACCTTCGGCTCATATTTGCGATCTCTGTCGAACCAATGGTTCGGAGTTTGCAATGGTCTCTTTGGACTCTTTTTACGGATGTCTACCAGCCAATAGCTTGGACTCCGATATTTTGGCCACCTTCGGCTCTTTTTGCGGAAGTCTACCAGCCAATGGCTTGGACTTCGCAGGTTTTGGCCACCTTCGGCTCTTTTTACGGAAGTCTACTAGCCAATGGCTTGGACTCCGCAGGTTATGGCCACCTTCGGCTCTTTTTACGGAAGTCTACCAGCCAATGGCTTGGACTCCGTATGGTGTGGTTTTGGGCTCTTTTATGGATGCCTACAAGCCGGTGGCTTGGGCTCCGGATTATGTCAGCCCCCACGTCAGAAGCTTCGAACTTGCAGGTTCGAAGTCCGAAAATACAACCCAGCTTCATGACACTTCCCTCTCGGTCGACCCCGCGGTTCCAGTGTGTCCACTCGGAAGCTGGAAGTCTATGAGGGGAAGGCACTATCAGGATCATATGCTTTATTAATTTAGAAGATGATTACAAGCGAATTACAAGGAGCCCTTATGCGAAGTATCGCTTTAGGTGCTCCGCATGCCAAGTATGTGCTAACTCTTCACCTTCTAAATTAGCTAACTTAAAGGAGCCAGGGCGCCCTGAATGGACAATTAGGTATGGACCTTCCCATTTATTCCCTAACTTCCCTGGTGCTATAATGCTTCGTAGAACAAGATGACCCGGTCTTAGTTCATTGAGCTTAACCTTTGGGTCGAACCAAGCCTTCGTCGGCTGATGATACTTTGATAAATTTGCTACAGCTCGAAGTCTTGTTTCTTCTGATAAATCTAACGAAGCTTGTCTTTCTTCTTCAATGTACGGTTCGGTGCTGCGAAATGATCCTCCTTTGAGCTCCGTTGGAGTCATAGCTTCATCTCCGAATAGTAGTCTGAACGGAGTAAAACCTGTGGACCTTGTTTGTGTAGTCCGAATGGACCACAAAATCTTCGGAAGCTCTTCGGTCCACAGTCCCTTGGCTAATTCTACTATCCTTCGATTTAGGCCTGACAAAATATTTCCATTGGCTCGTTCTACGGCTCCATTAGACTGAGGATGCCTCACTGCAGCAAAACATAGCTGAATGCCTAGATCTTCGCAAAACTTCCTGAAGGGTTCTGCGTCGAACTGTGTTCCATTATCAACTGTGAGGTATCTAGGCACTCCGAACCAGCAAATGATGTTCTTCCAGAAGAATTTCTGTACATTGTTCGAAGTGATCGCTGTTAAGGGTTCTGCTTCCACCCACTTAGAAAAATATTCAATAGCTACCACTGCGAACTTCAGATTTCCCTTGGCTACTGGAAAGGGGCCAATTAAATCCATACCCCATCTGGCCATAGGCCATACCGGAGCAATGACTTGAAGAGCTGTCGGTGGGCGATGACTCCGTCGACCCATCCACTGGCATCCTTGACAAGTGCGGACTAAGCTCTCCGCATCAGCTGTTATCGTAGGCCAATAAAGCCCCTGGCGAAGTGTTTTTCCTGCCAAAGCTCTAGGGGCTAAATGGCTTCCACAAAGGCCTTCATGAATTTCTCGAAGAATTTCTTGGCCTTCGGCTTGAGATATACATCGGAGTAGAGGGGAACATACTCCGGCCTTGTATAAAATACCGTTGATTATTTGATAATTTCTGGCTCTAAGCTTTAATCTCGATAGATGTGGCTCTTCGGGCATTTTTGTTCCTCCCTGTAAAAGCTCCATGATTGATTTTTTCCAATCTGCACTAGGAATGCAAAGAATCTCTGCAGAGGGAATTTGTGGCACCGAAGGTATATTGAGCTCCTCATAGAAAGCATCTTCGGGCACATCCACAGCTCCGGCTGCAGCTTTTGCTAAGATGTCCGCTTGCACATTTTCTGCTCTTGGTATACTCCGAATGGAAATAGCTTTGAAGTGTGCTTCGATTTTACGAATTTCTTCTAAGTACTTTGCAAGCTGTGGATGCCGAACTTGGAAACTTTTGTCTACGTGCCCTGCTACTATCTGAGAATCTGTCTTTATAATTATTCTTGTAGCCCCTAGAGCACGTGCTTTTCGGAGTCCCAATAAAATCCCTTCATACTCCGCTATATTATTGGTAGACTTAAAGTTGAGTCTTGCGGAGTACATTGCTCTTTGCCCTGAAGGTGAAATCAACACTGCTCCAATACCTGCTCCGGATGCTTGGAAAGCCCCATCGGAGTAAACAATCCAAACTCCATCACTTGACTTCTCCGAAACCAAATTTGCAGGTGGAGTCCATTCTGCTACAAAGTCTGCTAGGACTTGCGATTTGATTGCTGTCCTTGCCAAGAAAGATATGCCGAAGGGTGCTAGCTCAACTGCCCACTTTCCAATCCTTCCAGTGGAATCCTTACTTCGGAGCATATCTCCTAAAGGATACGAAGTTGGTACAATTACATTGTGTGCCAAAAAATAATGTCTTAATTTCCTCGAAGCCATTATCAGAGCATAAACGAACTTTTCAAGTTCGGAGTATCTTGTCTTCGCTCCTGATAATGCTTCGGATACAAAATAAACAGGATTTTGGACCAACTTCCCATTGAAATCCACTTCTCTGACAAGGACTGCGCTGACAGCAGAACCTGTAGCTGCAAGGTAAAGGAGTAGGGTTTCGTCCGTAGTAGGCACCGTGAGTGTAGCAAGATTACTGAGATACTCTTTAATATCTTCGAAGCTTTTCTGACACTCTGGTGTCCATGCAAAATCTTCGGACCCTTTCAATGCTTTAAATATAGGCAAGCTTCTCTCCACAGACCTTGATAAAAACCTGCTAAGTGCTGCCAGACGCCCAGTCAGCTTTTGCACTTGCTTTAAATTTTCCGGAGGAGCCATCTTTTGTAGCGCAGTTATTTGAGTAGGGCTAGCTTCAATTCCCCTGCTTGAAACTAAATACCCTAACAACTTTCCAGCCTTAGCTCCGAAGATACATTTTTCGGGGTTAAGACGGATCCCACATGCCCGAAGGCTACTGAATGTTTCTGCTAAGTCTAGGCTATGCTGGTGCTTTAAAGCACTCTTTATTACAATATCATCCATATAGGCCTCCACATTGCGACCTAATTGATGACCTAGAGCCTTAGCAACTAACCTCGAAAAAGTAGCCCCGGCATTTCTTAAGCCGAAGGGCATTCTTACATAACAGAAGACTCCCGAAGGAGTTACAAAGCTTGTCTTGATTTCATCTTCGCGCTTCAACCATATTTGATGATAACCAGAATACGCGTCAAGGAAGCTTAATAACTCCGAACCTGCGGTGGAGTCAACCAATTGATCAATTCGGGGCATGGGGTAGGGGTCACGTGGGCATGCTTTATTCAAGGATGTGAAATCAATGCACATGCGCCACTTCCCGGAAGACTTCTTTCTGACGAAGACTGGGCTGGCTAACCATTCTGTGTGAGCCACTTCTCTGATAATCCCAGCCTTCAACAATTTCTCGACTTCGTCCTTCGCTAGAGCAGCTCTTTCTGCAGACATTTTTCGGAGTCCTTGCCGAATAGGCCGGGCCTTCGAGTTTACAAGTAAACTATGTTCAATGATATCCCGATCGACTCTGGTGATATCTTCGTCAGACCAAGCGAAGACATCCAAATTTTCTTCCACCACCTTTTCCATGGAGGTTGCAACTTCAGGAGGTAAATCTTTACCAAATTGAAATGTATACTCTTTACCATCTTTAACAATGACCTTTGTTGCAATCTCTCCTTCAGGACTTGGTCTCGGAAAGGACTTCTTTGAGGCTTCGGAGGAGGCTGAAAAAATTTCTTCATTATCTTGTACAGTGTTTACTTGTCTTGGATCAAGAGGGGGACCATGACCATATTCCGCCCTCCGAGCAATGGCTTGATCTCCGAAGACTGTAAGGACTCCTGCTTGGGTGGGCATCTTCATGCACAAATAATTGTGATGCGCCACAGCTCCGAACTGGTTTAGCATGCCTCTTCCGAAGATGACGTTGTAAGCATACGGGGCATCTACAACATCGAAGATTACTTCCTCAGTCCGGGCCAATAAACCTTCTCCGAAGGTAACTTCCAGGCCTATTTGGCCAAGTGCATCAAGCGGAGGTCCTGCGAAGCCTTGCAGAGGACGAGCCGCTGGAAGGAGATGCTTCCTGGAAATGCACAATTGATCGAAGGCTTGAACAAAAATGATATCTGCCGAACTACCTCCGTCAATCAACACCCTTCGAACTTCAGTGCCCGCAATATCAGCAGTGATAACCAGTGGGTCTACATGCGGGAACTTAATACCAGCTGCATCCTCCGTAGAAAAAGATATCGGTACGTGAGACCACTCTGGCATTGCAGCTGCAGATGACGAAGTCCCAATATGGCCTACTTCTCTGACGTAGCCCCTTCGCTGTCTCTTGGACATGCTTCCGAGGGTACCTCCTCCGGAGATAGGGAGGACTACTCTTTTTCCTCGATCTTGCCCTTCCTCTTGCTTCGGAGGTGGCATAACATTGGCCACTGGAGGGTGTCTTGTAGCATCAAAGTTTTCTATCCACGCCACAGCCTGGACCGGCTCGGGGCGCGTTGCAGCTGGAACTCGGTCGGTAGTACCTCGACCCGAAGTTCTCTCTAGGTACTCTCCCCTTAGGGTAAGTATAGCCTTGCAAGTATCAGTTGCATGGCTTCGATTTTCTCCATGGATGCAGTAGAAAAGGGTCTGGCCCTTGCCAGCCGTTTTCCCTGGCGGCCTCCAGCCGCTGGCCTTGCTCCCCGAAGACTGTGGAGCTCTCTGTGTAAACTTCTGTGGGGGTGCAATATTCATGACTTCAGAACGAGGGTGCTTCTTCCCTCTTCTCCGATCATGTTGCACTTCGAAGACTGGTTCTTGCGGCTGTGCCGAAGTTTTCACTTCTACTTTAACTTCTTGCAATATGGACGAAGTAGCAGCAGTCCTCCGAAGCCAACCCTCTTCTAACCTCGCATACTCCTCGAAGTATGACATCAACTGAGAGACCGAGGAGATGCTTTTCCGATGAAGCTTATCCATGAGCCTTAATGAGCGACGCCTTCCCGAGCTGCGTCAACTACCGAAGATGCAGACAACCCCCGAATTTGCGACTTCGTATGAGCGAAGCGCTTAAAATATTGCCTCAATGTCTCTCCGGGGAGCTGTTTCACCTGGAAAAGGCTTCCTGTTGACATGGGAGGCACGAAGGTACCTTGAAAATTGCTTATAAACTTCTTCTTCAGCTGCGACCATGAATTAATTGATCCTGGCTTCAAGGACCAGAACCACCTTAATGCCACCCCTTGAAGAGCTAAGGGGAAGCACTTCGCCATGGTGTCTCGAACTCCTCCGCTAGCTTCGATTGCTAGGGCATAAGAACGAACGAACTCTCCGGGATCTTCATCTCTGGCATACTTACAGAGCTTCGAAGTTTTAAACTTTGGATCAAAGCGAACTTTCTGCAGCTCAGGATGCAGCGGAGATTCATTATCGAAGGAGGCGTTCTCCGGGGCTTCAGGATAATCGAGATCGTCATCTTCGGGCACTTCTGAGATGGTTGGGGTGGCTTGAGAGCGAAGCCTGTTCGCAGCTTCCTGTCGCCACCTTGCCACTTTAGCTTGAAGGTTGGCCATTTGAGTGGCCATATCTCCAAGATTGTCTTCATCTCCTCCGGAAGGATCTTCCGGGTCTTGAGAACTAGTAGGATCAGTTCGAATTGGGATAGAAGGTGGAGGAGGGACTCCGGGCGGTCGGAGTATGGAAGGGGTTGGCGGAGAAGCTTCGTATGTTCGAGGGATGGAAGCCCCATCCGGAGTTTGCGGAGGGAATATCGAAGGCCCTCCGGCTTCAACCGTGTCGAATGGTATCTCTCCGGAGATCCGAGAAGACCTCCGAGTGGGATTGCGGGGTGCGCTCCGCTTAGGAGGCATGATGTAAGAAGTTGGTAGAGAACGAAGTTTTTCGGACTAGGTTCCCCACGGACGGCGCCAACTGTTGGCGTAAAAGATTACGCTAACAGGTTTCTGTAGAAAAGAAACTAACAAACGAAGTGTTTGCGAAGAGAACTGTTCTAAGCCTACGAAAGGATAACAACTTAGAATAGTTCGAATGTGTGTATTGAATAACTTGTATTCCGTCCCTATTACAGGGTGAAATGGGGGGTATTTATAGGCCCAAATATTAAGGAAAAGACCTATTTACCCCTCTATCACAACCGACATAGTGGAAACTATTCGGTACCCTTGATAGGGCTAAAATGGTAAAAGACTAATCTAATGATATAAAAGACAAATCTTCCATCTTAGCTGGCAATAAATATCCTGAATTGCCTTAGTTCGAAGAAGTACTTCGAACCAATGCCTATCTTCGTACTTATAGCTTGACTCAGGGTATCTTCGAAGATGGATGTCTGGAAACCTTCGAATCCACTATCTGCTTTCATGCTGTTGCGGCAATAACCCCGAAGATGAGATATTTTCCCCCAACAGCCCTCTTCTTGTGCTTCTGGAGCAACATGTCGTATGTCAACTTCGGCTTCTTGCAATTCGCAGCCGAAGACGATGCATTTGTGTTCACTTTCCACACCCCTACCTTAGGGTTCTTTGGCACGAGCATGTGTGGCCGTGGTTCTCCGATCACGACCTCCTTCCCCTTAGCAGACCCGGCCTGCTCAGGCCGAATCAGCTCCTTCTTCCCATCGAGATCGATAGTGTTCACGGGGAAAGGGTCCTGGTCGAGCTTCATCTTGGGATTTGTATCCAATTTCAATCGTCCTTCCTCTATGTCTGATTGAACCTGCCGAAAAAACATTGCAAGCATTAGTAGAATGTGAATGAGAATCATGCCACTTACGATAAGCCCGCTTCTTCAAGTCATCAGCAGTCGGGATGACGTGACCCTTCGGCAACCTGATAATTTTGTTTTTCAACAAAAAATCAAATATTTTATCACACTTAGTCACGTCAAAAGAATACTTCACCTCGATGGGCTGACTCTTGGTAGGAGACGGTCATAACTTAGTGCAGATGATGGGATTGGCCTTACTAGACCAAGTCCACTCTGCGGTGTACATGTTGGCTGACTCATCCTCACTCTCCGATGATTCCTCATCGAAGTGCTCCATGACGTGCACCTCGGCCTTAGTCTTGTTAAATGTCTTTGTGAATTTTCTAATTTTGGCCCGACTTTCCTGAACCAGAGCCTTCTACAACACTTGACTAACATCAAAGAAATCTTGGTCATCTAGTTTCTCCTTAAGTTCAGAGTGGAGACCATTAAAACCTAGGTCGGCCAAGTCTTTGTCAAAAATGTTCAATGTAAAACATCGATTTCTAGTGTCCCTAAAATGCTTAACGTACTCAGAGACACTCTCATTAGCCTTATGTCTAACCGATGTCAAGTGTGAAAGTCTAAGCTCAGTCTCCCCAATATAAAAATAGTCATGGAATTTCTACCCCAACTGGGCCCAAGTCTGAACAGAGTTCGGTGGTAATGCCAAAAACCAAGTGAAAGCGGTGTCGAAAAGCGATAGAAAAAATAGTCTAAGCTTCAACGCATCCGACCCACTAGCTTCGCCACACTGCGCTAGGAATTGGCCTATGTGCTCTCGGGTGGTCTTACTACCTTCGCCGTCAAATTTTGTAAACTCAGGCACCCTAAAGTCGCACGGATACGGGGTGGGGTCGAACTGATCAAGGTATGGCTTGTGATAAACCCTAACCCAACCACTAGGTGTCCAACCCGCACTCTCTAAACAAAGCGCAAATTTGCTTATCAAAGTCATCTACACCTCCCTCCTACGCACGTCTCTCATGCGGGGGCACGACATGTGGTGGTATATCATGGTGTCGTCCTTGCGGCTCCTCCTCTCGTGGCAGCTCGTGATACAGGACGTAATCGGGCCTATGTGGGTGTGCGGGACTAGGAGGTCCAGGCAGTGCGGGGTGAGTTAGCGAAGGCACGGGCGGCGGTGCATAGTGTGTGATAGGGGCGGTCTGACCGGCCATGGGTCCAGTCTGACCGACAAGGCCATATGTCGTCTCGACCATTTATGGTGTGGCCGTAGACGCTATGGTCTTGCTGGTAATCCCATCGGTCCTACTGTGTATGTGGTGGACAAGGGGTACACTAGCTATCGGAGTCGGAGAAGCGGCCTTGGAAAAGCCGAATCTCCTAAACATTGCCTCCAACTTAGAGTCGATCATGGCCTCTACGCGGTTTGCAATGGTGGCACTAACGGTCTGGTCTACTGATGTGGCTATCTTTTGCTCGATGTCCTAGGAGGACAGTCGAGGGGACGATGGTGTTACCTTAGCTCCGGAGAGATCGGGGACGTTTGTGTCATGCTTGATGAAGCCCCCGTGGTTCTTGGTGAAGCGGCCAAGAAAAAGAGTGTGCATATCCCTCGTCCTGGCCTCAAGCTATGCCCTAACCTCCTTAGAGAGGTCGTCGAGGGTGGGGAAGATGATGTTACTGTCGTCGATCTCTAAGCTCCCCACTGGATTCATCGGCGTCGAGGGTCTCATTGATGTAGAGGTAGTAGGTGTACCTGTCACCGATGTAGAAGTGCTTAGCATGTCTTTCCCCAGTGGAGTCACCAAAAAGTATGTTGACACTAAAATGCGCCAAACACACGGACGTCGATCCGGTGATCCAAAAGCGTGTGGATATTTAGGAGTAAACCCCTAAATGTAACACAATGCCTACGCCACATTCCAACGATCCTTAAATAGTGGTAAGGAAATAACAGAGTCGCTAGGGAATCAAATAATATTAATCTAAAATTATTTAATTAACCGATGTGTGAGAAAAAGTAATAAAAATAACTAAACCTAATTAAACCGGCCAGAACAGGGCCGGTTCAACCGAGGTCCTGGCAGTCGGACCGACCAAGGAAAGCTGGTCAGACCGAAGCTATGTCATCGGTTAGACCGGTGATGCGAAGTATTCGACCGAAGGGGGGCTTCGGTGTATAGTGCGAAGGGTGGCCGAAGGGTGTCTAGGTCAAGAAAGTAAATTGAAAAGTAAATGCGAGTCAAGGTAGATAATAGATTAGATCTATTAGGGTTTGGGGGGCTCCTTGAATCGGCCTTGCCTCTATTTATAGAGGTTGGTCATGAGTTTCTGGGCTCTTTCCTGAGTTGGACACGGGTTCCAAGTCATCAAGATTAAATTAGGGATAAAAATACCCCGGAACACTTAATCTGTCTCGGACTAGGTTTTTGGCCGGTCTGACCAGACCCATATGGCCGGTCCGACTAGGCCTACATGGCCGGTCAGACCGGGCCTACATGGTCGGCTGGACCGGCCTTTGCCAGGTCTTGGCATATTTTTGGTAAAACTACCAAAAATTGATATTTTGATAATTTTGACCATTAATGCCATTTTTTGCTATCAACACCGACCTTTGCATCTGAGTCACTGGTCTCGTAGGAGTCCGAGTGGTACACCTGGGCATATGACACTTTCTTCTGATACTTGTCCCTCTTGGCCTCTTGCAATCGGTTTTCATGTGTCGATACCCTTTTTAGCAGTTGCAAGAGGCTCTCAAACTCGTGCGATGAAAATATCTCCGTAATTGGGTTCAGGCATCCTTGAAATGCTAGCTCTGCCAACTGACTGTCACTGAGGCTCAGACTGTAGCTTCTGCTCCATACATCTTGGAACCTCTGGACATAATCTTGTACCGACTCATCCATTCTTTGCTTGATGGTCATCAAGTCGGTAAGCTTCATCTGCTAGATGCCGATAAAGAATTATTTGTGAAACTTCTTTTCTATATCTGCCCATCATCTGATGGAGTCTGCTAGCAGTGAAGAGAACCACACGAAAGCCAATCTTGATAGAAACAGCAGGAAGAACTGGACCCTCAGTGCCTCGTCGGCTGATGCCTCTCCACACTGGGTGAGAAAATGGCTGATATGCTCGATCATGGAGATCGAGTCTTGTCCCAAAAACTTGGTGAAGTCGGGTACCTTATATTAGTCTTGTCCCGAACTACACCTCGCCGCCAAAGTACCCTTTGCAATATAACGTTGCCCCCTATTTTCCTGCAGAGTATTATGATTGGCAATGGCGGACAGACATGGCGAAGGGGACGCCTTCCATAGGCTATCTGTTGTACCTCTGAATCGACTCACACAGGACGAAGACAAGGAAGATGGGCGCGAAGATGTGAAGGATAGGGAGTCCGAAGCCATCACAGGCAGGGTAGGTTCTCAGGAAGTCCAAATCCCAAAGGCTCCCTCATCGAAGCCCGACGGAGGTAAGTCCCCTAGTCTAGCCAAGGCCATTACCGGAGCCCGGTCCGATCGGCCTGATGAGGCCGGTCCGACCGACAGGGTCCACAGAGAGGTCCCTACCAAGCATAAAAAATACAAGGCCAACCTGGGTGACACCCATTTGGCCAGAAATCACAAAAACAAGTTAGTGGCGCCTGATACTAAGCCACAACCATCTTGGGCACCACTAGGCATGACCAAATCACAGAAGAGGCGTCTACAATGCCTGCGGTCATAGGAGATGCACGAGAATAAGAACGAGGATGAGAGAGACGCCATATTTGAGGAAATCCACCCTCGGCCAGCCGTGAAACAAGTATGGAAGCCCAAGCCGATTGAGACGAACAACCCAGCTCCCATTCCGAGCGATGATGACGACAACATGCT
This sequence comes from Zizania palustris, assembly GCA_019279435.1. NCBI lineage: Eukaryota > Viridiplantae > Streptophyta > Magnoliopsida > Poales > Poaceae > Zizania > Zizania palustris. Next base: position 60,621,375 of record JAAALK010000287.1, on the reverse strand, counting down.
CGACGACGACTACACGCCCATCTCTGAGGAGCCCGCACCCCAGGCGATGGACATCAACATCATCATGCTTCCCACCGAGTTTGCACTACCACGAGAAGAGGACGAGATCGCTCAGTTGAACCTCGGCCCACAAGATGCCATTTTCGAAAAACCCAAGGATACGGCTCGTCACCTAAGACCCCTCTACGTCAAGGGGCACATTGATGGGAAGCCGGTCTCCAGGATGCTTGTTGATGGTGGCACCACTGTAAATTTAATGCCGTACTCTCTTTTGAAGAAGCTTGGCAGGGACGAGGAGGACTTGAAGAAAACCAACCTAATGCCCGACGGCTTCAACGGTAAAAGCTCTGAAGCAAAGGGCGTACTCTCCCTAGAGTTGACAGTGGGTAACAAGACGTTGGCAACAGTGTTTTTCGTCATTGACGTGCAAGGTAACTATAGTGTGCTACATGGGCGTGATTGGATTCACGCAAATTGTTGTATTCCTTCTACTTTACACAAATGCCTAATGCAATGGGATAGCGATGATGTGGAGGTTGTACCTGCAGATACTTCGGCCCAAGTAGCATTGGCTGATGTGTCCATCGGCGCCGTCCATGACAAAGTAGAGTGTCTATCAAGTAGAGACCTCTCGGATTACGACTTCATTAGCGTATCCGGGGGAGGTTTTGTACTCGTGTTTGTAAAGCCGGTTAGTGTAGCATGGCTATTTCTAAATTAGTAGTCATGTCTAGTAAAAGTAATCTTGATTGGCTGAAGTCTCGCGTAGAGCAATATTGGTCTTCCAAAGACGGTATTGTCGAAGCCATTGAAGACTTTAGTGAAGTAGAAAAGTTAGGACAAGGTTTTGCGTCAGCCGATCCTTTAGAAAAGGTCTATATAGGCGATGGTATCATTCCAAGGCCGACCTTTGTAAACCAAACTTTATAGGTTGATGAAAAGGCCGGAGTAATAAAATTGCTTCAGTCGTACGTTCATTGTTTTGCATGGGAGTATAGTGAGATGCCCGAACTAAGACGTGAGCTCATGGAGCATCGGCTACCTATTAAACCCGGGTTTAGGCCTTATAAACAACCCCCTCATTGCTTTAATTCAACCGTGTATGACTGAGTTAAAGAGGAGGTAGAACGATTACTCAAGGCTGAATTTATCATGCCATGCAGGTACGCTGAATGGGCCGCTAACATTGTGCCTGGAGAGAATAAGGGGAGCGGCAAAATATGAGTTTGTATTGATTTCATGAATCTGAACAAGGCCACTCCGAAGAACGAATATCCCATGCTGATAGCCGACATGTTGATCAACAATGCTTCAGGACACAAGGTACTAAGTTTTCTTGATGGCAACACTGGTTATAATCAAATTTTTATGGTCGAAGAGGACGTCTACAAGACAACCTTTCGATGCCCTGGTTTTGTCAGCTTGTTTGAGTGGGTCGTTATGACTTTTAGTTTAAAGAATGCTGGCGCTACATATCAATGTGCTATGAATTTGATCTTTCACGACTTGCTAGGAGTTATGCTAGAAGTCTACATAGATAATGTTGTAGTCAAATCGGATGCCATGGGAAACCATTTAGCCGATTTGAGGGTCGCTTTTGATAGAATGCATCAATATGGCTTAAAAATGAACCCGATCAAATGTACTTTCACCGTGTCGGCAGGCAAGTTTTTAGGATTCATGATTCATGAAAGAGGTATTGAAATTGATCCTAAGAGGCTTGCAAAGATTAGAAACTTTGAAGCACCGACATGCAAGAGAGATGTGCAAAAGTTGCTAGGCAAGATGAATTATTTGCGTCACTTTATATCTAACTTGTCTAGTAAGATCGATGCTTTTGTCCCTATACTCCAGCTAAAGAATGAAGTATAGTTCACTTGGGGGGCAAGTCAGCAAAGCGCCTTTGAGAAGATTAAAGAGTGCTTGTCATCACCACCCGTGGTAAGAGCACCAAAAGTCGGGATTCCATTTCGGCTGTACATTGCTGTAGAAGATAGTGTGATAGGAGCCGTGCTAACTCAAGAGGTGGAGGGGAGAGAGTACATCATCACATTATTGAGCTGCCGCTTGCTGGACGCCGAGGCCAGGTACGTGTTTGTGGAACGTTTGTGTTTATCACTTTATTATGCATGCACCAAACTACGCCACTATCTTCACCCCAGCATGTGTATTGTTGCTTGTCAAAACGATGTCGTAAAATACATGTTGCAAAAACCGATTCTAAGTGGTAGAATCAGGAAGTGGCCTTATGCTTTGATTGAATATGATTTGGCTTATGAACCTTTGAGAGCTATGAAAGGCCAAATTGTCGCTAACTTTATAGTCGATCACCACGTAGACGTCAATTGGAGTAACAATGTTGCTCTAATTGAAGTAGTACCATGGAAACTTTATTTTGATGGTTCAGCTTGTAAAAATGGCCAAGGTATTGGAGTGGTCCTCATATCGCCTAATGGTATTCACTACGAGACATTGGCCCGTTTAGAATTTCCTTCTACTAATAATCAAGTAGAATATGAAGCTTTATTGCTAGGGCTTGAATTGTTGGGTTCCATGGGTATTAAACACGTTCATGCATATGGCGATTCCCTGCTAGTGGTACAACAAGTAGCGAAAATTTCTCAATGTTTTAATGGCCTACTAAACAGCTACTTGGAAAAATGTTTGGACATAATTACTACCTTTGATGATTTCAAAATTTCCCACGTGTCCAGAGAAGCCAATTCGATTGCAAATGATTTGGCTCAGCAAGCATCTGGCTACCAAGTCATGAGGGAAAAGTTTTCTATACAGGAAAAACCGATGCTTGAACTCCCTACCGAAGCCAGAGGCTTCAGGTGGACGCAAGGTCCGTCGGACCCTCCGAGCCGGACCCCATCGCCCATAGAAGGGTGCTGCGTGCCGGAGCCCTTGTGCCGGAGCCCTTCATCCAGCAAAGGACTCTGCACACCGGGCCCTTCACGCTGAAGCCCTCCTAGCATCGGAAGCCTTCGCGCGCTGAACCCCTCCATCGAAGGGCCTCGGTCCGATCGGCTCCGCATAGCCGATCCGGTTAGCCTTCGATAGAAACAAAAAGACCCGAGGGTACCTCTAAATAAATAATTTAGATGCCACTTAAGGGAATGAATTGGCAAACCCTCTAGAGATCCATAAGGATGATTGGAGAATTCCAATCGTCCAGTACCTAAGGAATCCCAATCAAAAGGTTCATCGAAAAATTCGACGACAAGCGTTTAAGTTTGTGCTACTCGACGATGTACTGTACCGTTGGACTATTGATGGAGTACTCCTAAAGTGCTTAGATGCAGATTAGTCCAAAGTGGCTATAGGAGAAGTCCATGAGGGACTTTTTGGCGCTCATCAGTCGGCCCAAAAATGATTTAGATGCTCAAAAGAGTGGGTTTTTATTGGCCAACTATGACTGAGGATTGTTTTAAGTATTATAGAGGGTGTGAAGTATGTCAAAAGTTTGGTAATATTCAGTTAGCTCATGCATCGCTACTTAACCCTACTATCAAACCATGACGTTCCGAGGTTGGGGTTTAGACTTCATCGACCAAATTCATCCTCACTCTTCAAAAGGGCATCGGTTCGTGTTGATAGCAACGGATTACTTCACCAAATGGACCGAGGCTGTGCCTCTCAAGAACATGACTCACAATGAGGTAACTGACTTTATCTTGAAGCACATTATACATAGATTCGGTATTCCCTAAACTCTCACTACAGATCAAGGTACTTTATTTATTGTTAAAGAAGTGAGAGACTTTGCTGAATTTTATGGTATTAAGTTAATAAACTCTTCACCATACTATGTTCAGGCTAATGGTCAGGCCGAGTTTAGTAATAAAACTGTAATTAAGCTCATTAAGAAGAAAATTGAAGAGTTCCCTAAAAGGTGGCATGAAGTGCTTTCTGAGGAATTATGGGCTTGTAGAGTTGCAAAGCATTGGTGCTACTAGAATTAGTCCATATGAATTAGTGTATGCACAAGAAGTCATTCTACCAGTAGAGGTGGATCTTGGCTCTTTAAGATTTCTTAAGCAAGATGGCTTATCGGTCGATGAATATGAAACTCTTTTGAAGGATAACTTGGAAGAAGCGACCGATAAGAGGTTGAGGGCTCTAGAAGCTATAGAGAAAGACAAAAGAAGAGTAGCTAGAGCCTACAACAAAAGAGTCAAACCAAAATCGTTTCAAGTTGGTGACTTGGTTTGGAAGATGATTTTACCCTTAGGCACTAACAGCCCCAAATTTGGTAAATGGTCGCCTAGTTGGGAAGGTTCTTTTAAAGTGGCTGAAATCACTCTAGGTAATGCATACTTGTTAGAGTATCTACTAGGAGAGCGATTTCAAAGAGCTTCAAATGGTAGATATTTGAAAAAATACTTCCCAAGTGTGTGGCAAAGCTCTTAAAAGTGTCGAAAGGCCAATACGGAAGGTATTGTCCTTAGCCCATTGTACTTTTAGTTCACTTAGTTCGTTAAAAGGCACGGGGCATGTATTGATAGCAGAAAATGGCATTAATGGTCAAGATTGTCAAAATATCAATTTTCGTAATTTGGGCCGGAAATAGACAAGTCCTGGTCAGGATGAAGCCTTATAGTACCGGAGGCCCATCTTCATGAGGCCTCAGAGGCCTTTTAGCGGCCTGCTGGCTTTAGCCCAAAGGCCCTTCGGAGGCCTACCTCACCGAAGCTTCAGCCCAAGGAGCAAGCTTCGACGGGCCTACCGAAGGCCCACTCCAGGCAAGCTTCAGAGATAGAGTTTGATACATATTCTGGTTGTTTTTATCCCTAAACTAGATTAGGCCGAATCTTATCAGATTAGAATTAGAGATAAGAAGACTAGCCCCTATAAATACAGGGGTGAGGCCGGTTCATAGGACCCCTGAGAAACCAAGGGTGGTTTCGGTGTTTGTGATGAGTGATTGACTGGATTTTACCCTCTGTTCGAAGGGTACCTCCGGAGGGGCTTCGGAGGTGGTACCTCCGAAGGGTGTTCGGAGGTGTGTCACCGAAGGGTGTTCGGTGTTTGCTTGCTGCAGCTGTTGCAGCGGAGTGTGCCTGTCGGAGGGGTCCGGCAGTACACGATGACTGGGTGTGTACCGATGGCTTCGGTATTTTGGGCGGTACACCGGAGTGTGTACCGGAGGTTGCTAACCCGGAGAGGTCTCCGGAGTACTGGATACACTTGTTTGCTTGTCTGTGGTGCGCAGGGACTTCGGAGGCGACGGACAAGGTTCGAGCCGGGTGAACTTGGGTCAAGCGGGTGGCTTGATGCCAGGGGAGCGGGGAGCTCCGTCACGATGGCTGCGAAGGTGGTCCGGGTCGGTCCTCGGGTCGAGTCGCGCCAGGTGAAGGCAGAGAGTGCGGAGCATGGCTCCGGCTGAAGGTACTCCGAGACAAAGTCCTCGGAGGTGAGGCACTTCGAAGGTACTCCGAATGGAGTAACTTCGGAGTTGGTGGATCAAGTCCTCTGCGGAGGCAAGGAGTTCGAAGTGTGCTCCGGAGGGAGACACTCGAAGGTACCCGACGAAGGTCTCAGAAGTCGAGGCGCATCGAAGGCATGGTCCGGGTGAGGCTCGTCGAGGAGTGTGCTCGGGAAGAGGCACTGCGACGGAGTGCTCATGGAATGCTTCATGCGGAGGCCTTGGACGAAGGAGGGACTTCGAAGGGTGGTACTCCGAAGGTGGGGCTTCGGAGTGAGGATGACTTGTGGTGCTTCGGCCATGCATGGCTTCGGTACACGGACGGACGGTGTTCGAGCTGGGAGTAGCTGCGAAGCCGTGGTGATCCACTCCGGAGGTGGTGGTGCGAAGGCCCAAGGGCTTTGACGGCTTCGGCTTAAAACCGTCACTGTATCGAAGGACTTCTTCGGCGGAGCGAAGGCCAACAGGCTGCAGGCTTCTCGCCGAAGCTACCGCACCCTCCGGTGTGAAGGGAGGTTCCAGAAGTCAACACTGTAAAGGCTGACACTGTCTGTTCTGAAAAAGGCTGACACTGTCCCCTCTGCAGCTGACAGAGAAGCCTCCAAAATAAAGGTGGACTACCTTTTGTACCCCTTAGTTCTGTAGAGACAAAACGAATGTAAACCCTAGGGGTATTGTAGTCACTTCCTTAGGATGAAGCCGTGGGCTATAAATATGGGGGCTCGGTAGGTATCATTTAACACTTTGAGCATTTACTGTTGAGCTCCTGTAGACAGACCTCGCTGTATTCATTCTGAGTTCAATTTATTTCGTGTTCCTTGTTCAAGCGGCGAAGCCCTGTTTTTCTTGTGCTTTTTGCTTGAGCTCGCTTTGCATACTTCGCTGGTTTAGTGCACCGAAGCCTGTCGAGGCGAAGGTTGTTTTTCGTGCGAAGTGTGTTTAGTCAGTGTGCTTTTGCTCTGTGTAACAGGAGGTGCAACCTCGCTGCTTACTAGCGAAGCCCTGATCTTTTCCCGTAGTGCTTCTTGTGTCGAAGCCCTTAGCGTGGTCCGTTTTGTGTGCGTGTAGACCTTCGCGTACGAAGCCCAGCACCAGTTGCTGTCGCCAAGTACTTGGTCGAAGTCCTCAGAGGGCTGTCCACTCTTGCGAAGGGTGAAGTGCGAAGCCTGCTCGAAGCACCTCGTGTGCGGAGCCTGCACTGACTTAGCAGAGTAGATTTTCGTGGGTTGTTCGTGGAGCGAAGTCTTCTTGACTTCGAACTTTTGCTCCTCCGAAGCCTGTGTTCGAAGGTGTCGAAGTACCTCCAAACCAGACCTTCGAAGGTAGTGTTCGAAGCCTGTTCCGCAGAAGACAGAACAGAACCGAAGGCTAAGTTTTTAGCCCGAAATTTTAAAAGCTCCCATTCACCCCCCCCCTCTGGTCGCCGTTTCCGGTCCAACAATTGGTATCAGAGCAGGTTAAGATCACCAGTTGACCTTAACCGGTTTTGTGATCTGTTGGCGACATGGATAGAGGCAGTAAAATTCCTCTGTTCGATGGGACAGATTTTGCATACTGGAAGGTGCGCATGGAGGCTTACTTGTTAAGCCAAGGAAATGCAATTTGGGAGATTGTGGACTCACAATACTCCATCCCTGATACCCGCACCACTCAAACTGAAAAAGATCAATATATTGCCAACTCGAAGGCAAGGAACATACTGTTCATTGGTCTGAGTCGGAGTGAGTTCGATAGGGTGCAGCACCTTAGGACTGCTAGGGAGATTTGGACAACACTCACTGTCTTTCATGAGGGCTCTGCTCAGATTAAGGCCAGGCGCCAAAGCACCTACAATCAACAGTATCAGCTGTTTGTGCAGGCACCTGGTGAATCTATAGATGCCATGTTTTCTCGTTTTGATGTGATAGTGAGTAACTTGCGATCCAACGGGACGCTTGCTTACAGTGATCACGATAGGGCTATCAAGCTTCTCTATGCTCTTGACCGTAGCATATGGGAGGTGAAGATATCCAGCATTGAGGAGTCCACAGGCTATGACACATTGACCTGTGACGAACTCTTTAGCAAGCTGAAGTCCACAGAGATTGCCAAGGCATCTCTTGCAGTGCACAGAAGCTCTTTGCCACAGCCATTGGCATTGGTTTCTAGCACTAGCCGTGGCACCACTGCAGAACCAAGCACATCAGGCACTTGTGTTCTTGCAGATGGTTTTGCTTTGTCCTCCCTGGTCTCCGTCACAAAGGAGCAGGTGGATACTCTAGCTGATGATGAGCTTGCTCTCATTGCCCGGAGGTTCACCCGCTTTCATCATGAGAGACGGGATCAGAGGAGAAGTGGTTTTAGTGGCTGCTATGAATGTGGCGACACCTCTCACATTAAGGCCAATTGCCCCAAGGTCAAGAAGAGAGATGAGAGTGACCGCCTCAAATTCCATAAAAAGGAGAGGAAGCCCTTTGTGAAGGGCAAGCGCGGCAAGATGGCTAAGAAAGTAGCCAAGGCCGCTTCCAGAGCCTTTGTTGCTGCTCTCAGCGACATCGACACATCCTCAACTGAGGAGTCGAGCTCTAAGGAGGAGGAGTCCCCAAGGAAGGAGGACAAGAAGGACAAGAAGGGAAGTGACTTCACCGGCCTTTGCTTCATGGCCGACAGCGATCACAACGGCGATGAGCTTGACTCATCTGAGGTAAACCTATCATCTGACCAGCTTCTAATTAAATTAGATGACCTGAATGAAGTAGTGCTAGGTCAGGATAGATTACTTGTGCAAGCCGCTAGAGAAAGAAAAGACCTTAGACTTAGGCTAGAATCTGTATCTACTGAATATGCCATGCTTAAGTCTAAATTTGATGATGCTGAATGTGAATCATGCTCAGTTGCGTTCTGTTCATGCTCAAACTCTTTCTGAGCTTGAGACTGCACAGAAGCAGCTTTTGGAGGTGGATTCTAGACCTCGTGATATTATTGATTGCATGAACTGCTCTTTATTGCGCGATAGCATTAATTTACGTGATAAGCATGTTCATGATCTAGAGGCTAGATTGGAGAGGGCCGGTAGTTCTAAGGATGTGCAGCCTGTGTGTGACACATGCATTACCCTTAAGGACCAGCTAGGCACTGTTAGAGAGCGAGCTGAGAACCTCATGTCTGAAAATGAATACCTCCTTTCCGTGGTTAATAAATGCACTGAGGGAAAGGGTAGAATGGATTTGCTCTTGGCCAAGACCAAGTTGTGTGCTGACAGAGCCGGGGTAGCTCTAGGTTTGGGTTTTGAGAGGATAGCTTCAGACAGTAAGACCAAAACTGTTTTTACCTCTCCCACCACCCTAGAGAAAGAGAGAGCTCTGTTGGACACCCCATCAGCCAAAAAGCCTACCCATCCACCAAAGAAAACCACACCTCCTACCAAGAAAAATCCTCCCAAGAAAACCACTCAAAAGAAACCCAAGGAGCCTGTGAGAATTGCTCCTGTGACCCATGAGAGTGCCCCCAGGAGAGTGTTTCATTGTTCTTATTGCCAGCGGGCGGGTCATTTGATTGGTTTCTGTTTCCGTCGCATCAAGGATGAGCGACGTGCACAGGCGATGAGCTATCAGGACATGCATTACCCATCTTTAGGTATGCATGAGTCTGAGTATTACTCTCGTCCTGTTTTCGAGGCTCCTCGTGCTTCTCGGAGAGGTTTTGCTCCTCGAGGTGTTCACCATGTTCCATATGGTGGTAGACCTCGGGCGAGTAGCTTTGTACCTCGTCAGAGTAGGAGACCTCGACATGCTTTCCGTTCTTTGCATGTTGGTAGACCTCGCACTTTGCATCGTTCTGATTTTTATGTGCGTAGACCGTCTACTTCTACTGTGCCTACTACTCGTGTCACTCAGTGCTGGATGCCTCGTCATTATTTTACTCACCCCAGCACTGAGCGATCGAGACGTTTTCATCATGTGTAGGCGACAGGTCGAGGCTTGGAGGGCACGTGGATCATGGACTCCGGTTGTTCGCGCCACATGACCGGAGATGCAAATTGGTTCTCCAGCCTCACCACAACCAAGCAAAGGGAACATATCACCTTCGGAAACAATCGAAGGAGTAGAGTGAAAGGTAAAGGTGTGGTAAGAATTAACGCGAACTTCACTCTCAAAGATGTTGCTTTGGTTGAAAACCTGGGATACAATTTGTTGTCTGTATCTCAGTTGCTTGATGAGGGCTTCGAAGTGCGATTTCATCGCGATACTTCGCAAGTGCTCAATTCTGATGGCGTTGTGGTGTGTAAGATCTTTAGAGTTGGGAGAGTTTTTGGAGCTGATTTTTCAGAGTCATCTGGTTCTTCTCATTGTCTTGTTGCTCATTCGACTTTTGAGCTTTGGAAGTGGCATAGGAGACTAGGGCATATGAGCTTTGATTTGCTCGCTCGTCTGAGCGCCCTAGGCCTGATCCGAGGATTGCCCAAGCTCAAGTTTGAGAAGAATTTAGTTTGCGCTCCTTGTCGACATGGTAAAATGATTGCCGCTTCGCATTTGCCAGTCACCACAGTGATGACTGAACAGCCCGGAGAACTTCTCCACATGGACACTGTAGGTCCTTCTCGGGTTAGTTCTTTAGGCGGCAAGTGGTATGTACTTGTTATTGTCGACGATTTCTCTCGCTACTCTTGGGTCTTCTTTCTTGCAAGCAAGGATGAAGTGTTTTCACACTTTCGGAGCTTGGCTTTGAGACTTTTCACTGAACTCCCCGGTGCATTAAAATTCATTCGAAGCGATAATGGCACTGAGTTCAAAAATAGTCTCTTTGTTGACTTTTGCATGGAGCATGGCATAGAACATCAATTCTCTGCTCCGCGGGTTCCTCAACAGAACGGTGTTGTTGAGAGGAAAAACCGCACTTTGGTTGAGATGGCTAGGACGATGCTTGATGAGCATAGGACTCCTAGAAAATTCTGGGCTGAGGCCATGAACACTGCTTGCTATATCTCAAACCGAATTTTCTTGCGCTCAATTTTAAACTTGACATCTTATGAGCTGCGTTTTGGGAGACAGCCCAAGGTTACTCATCTTCGAGTTTTTGGCTGTCGCTGCTTTATCCTGAAACGTGGTAACTTGGATAAATTTGAGTCGCGATCTTCTGACGGGATCTTTTTGGGCTATACTACTCATGGTCATTCCTATCGTGTTTATAATCTGGAAACTAACACTGTCATCGAGTCATGTGATGTGACTTTTGATGAATCAACCCCCTCTGTTAGTTCTGCTATTGAACAGGCCAATGAACACGACATGGAACAGACCTTATTCGAAGACGAAGATCCCGGAGAATTCGAGGATGAACCCCTACTACCCTCGACATCAACCCCCGAAGTTGATCCCGCTTCTACTACTTCGGCACGAGGTCCCGAAGCGACTACCTCAACATCGGTCATCTTGGACCACTCCAACGCACAAGTTGAGGGGGAGACTGCATCCCGCCGCGAGGCTCCACATCATGTCCAAAGGATGCACCCTCCCGAGCAGATCATTGGTAAGCTTGATCAAAGGGTAACTCGTTCTCATGCCCATTTCACTAATGCTGCTTTTGTTGCTTCTTTCGAGCCCTTAGATGTTAGTCATGCACTTTCTGATTCTAGTTGGATCAATGCCATGCATGAAGAGCTTGAAAATTTTGAAAGAAATCAAGTCTGGACTTTAGTTGATCCTCCACCAAATGTTCATTTCATTGGAACAAAATGGATTTTCAAAAATAAACAAGGGGAGGATGGAACAATTGTTAGAAATAAGGCTAGACTTGTCGCTCAGGGCTTTTCTCAACTAGAAGGGATTGATTTTACTGAAACTTTTGCACCTGTTGCTCGCCTTGAGGCCATTAGGATTTTGCTTGCCTTTGCGACATCCCGGGGATTCAAACTCTATCAAATGGATGTCAAAAGTGCTTTTCTTAATGGCTTCATAGGTGAAGATGTTTATGTAAAACAACCCCCTGGTTTTGAAAACCCCAAGTACCCACATAAAGTCCTTAAACTTCATAAGGCTCTTTATGGACTCAAGCAGGCCCCTCGGGCGTGGTATGACAGACTTAAGTCTTTTCTGCTTGAGCGAGGGTATTTGATGGGCTCTGTTGATAAAACACTGTTTACTCTCAAGCATGGCAAAGATTTCCTCCTAGTTCAGATTTATGTGGATGATATCATCTTTGGTGGCTCTTCTCATGCTTTGGTTGCCGAGTTTGCAGATACCATGAGCAGGGAGTTTGAAATGTCAATGATGGGTGAACTCACCTTTTTCCTTGGTTTGCAAATCAAGCAAAGCAAACAAGGTACTTTTGTCCATCAGACAAAGTACACCAAGGACCTGCTCAAGAAATTTGACATGTCCGATGCGAAGCCCCTCGCCACTCCAATGGCTACATCTGTAGCATTGGACCCTGACGAAGATGGAGAAGCCGTAGATCAGAAGGAGTTCCGAAGCATGATCGGCTCCCTCCTCTACTTGACTGCCACGAGGCCGGACATACACTTCGCAGTATGTCTGTGCGCTCGTTTTCAGGCTTCACCACGAGCTTCGCACCGCCAAGCGGTTAAGCGCATTCTAAGGTATCTCAAACACACCCTTGAGTTTGGCATATGGTATTCATCGTCTTCATCTTTATGTCTTAGAGGTTATTCAGATGCGGATTTTGCTGGGTGTAGAATTGATAGGAAGAGTACCTCAGGTACTTGTCATTTTCTGGGTACGTCTCTGGTTTGCTGGTCTTCCCGCAAACAGTCTAGTGTTGCACAATCAACGGCTGAGGCCGAATATGTTGCTGCAGCTAGCTGTTGCTCTCAGATTTTGTGGATGGTTTCCACTTTGCGGGATTTCGGGTTAGATTTTAAGAGTGTTCCACTTTTCTGTGATAACACTAGTGCTATTTGTATTGCAAACAACCCGGTTCAGCACTCCAGAACCAAACACATTGATGTACGGTATCATTTTCTCAGAGATCACAATGAGAAGGGTGATATTGAACTTCAATATGTTGATACCCAACACCAGCTTGCCGACATTTTTACAAAACCCCTTGATGCATCTCGATTTGCTTACTTGCGTGGGGAACTTGGTATTTGTCATCCCTACGGCATTTTGTGAGGGGGAGCAGATTTTAATTGACTTGCATATGCTCATTATGTGTGGAATTGCATTTACATCTTTTGCTATTATATGCCTGCTTTTAATTTCAAGAAATCATGACAGCTCAGCTTTATGAAATATGTCTGGAACATTGATTGTGCATGATGTTTTATTTTCTAAAAAATCAAAAATTGCTCACCGCACAATCTTGTATCTAGCTTGTTTAGGCTGGACTGCTTTTAGCTATCTTTTATCTACTTGACAGCAAGACACTGTTCGTTGGATGCTAAAATTTGCAACTTGAAAAATGTGTTCATTATTCATGTATATTCATCAAAATATTTCATTCATCTGAATCAAAATCAAAAATCCATGATTTGCCTGGTTTAAATGAAAAGATCCAGGAGGGTTTGTTTGTCGCACTACTCTATTCTAGACTGCTTACCATTGCACTTTGGTCTGAACTGGGATAGTGTAGTGTATGCCAAAATCACCGCCTTAAGCTTCAGATGGCTTTCATGCCTAGGCTTGGCTTGATTGGAAAGTATAAGGTGGACAAACAAATAACCCCTGGCATTAAGAAAAGAACAACAAATTTAATTGCTCATCAAGTTTGCTTTCAAAGCTTCTTTTTGAACAAGACTTGTCTGTCTAGGGTAGAAATTGTTAGCTTTGCGCAGTCCTTGCCTTCACATGTCTAGCTGCTATGATTAAGTGGTGATGCTTTCATCTCAAAATGACAAAATCGCATGCCATCATCTTGTTTCACAGAATGTTAAATTGAGCTGAGCACATGATCATTGATATTACTAATGGCATATTTTTGCATTATATGTCTTTGCAATTCTATTCATTTCGGAGCTTTGCATCTTTTACATGCTCCTTGATGCTTGCATTGCCAAAGGGGGAGAAATTTCCGGAGAGATTTTGCTATGTTCTCTGCTGCAAGAAGGCATAATTTCGAAAGGGGGAGAGATTTTTGACATAAAGAGGGAGAAAAATTTGCTCAACTCAGGGGGAGTTTTTATCCAAAGGGAGATTTGCCGAAGGGGCTTTCACTCTTTTACAAAGGGGGAGAAAAATTCTTTTATCAAGTGACATGATTTGGCTCTTTTCTGAGTTTTTATGGTCACTTGTGTGCTGAAAATTTTAAATTTTCTTGAACTTGGAATTGGTTGTCAATGCACTCATCAAGGGGGAGATTGAGAAACCAAGGGTGGTTTCGGTGTTTGTGATGAGTGATTGACTGGATTTTACCCTCTGTTCGAAGGGTACCTCCGGAGGGGCTTCGGAGGTGGTACCTCCGAAGGGTGTTCGGAGGTGTGTCACCGAAGGGTGTTCGGTGTTTGCTTGCTGCAGCTGTTGCAGCGGAGTGTGCCTGTCGGAGGGGTCCGGCAGTACACGATGACTGGGTGTGTACCGATGGCTTCGGTATTTTGGGCGGTACACCGGAGTGTGTACCGGAGGTTGCTAACCCGGAGAGGTCTCCGGAGTACTGGATACACTTGTTTGCTTGTCTGTGGTGCGCAGGGACTTCGGAGGCGACGGACAAGGTTCGAGCCGGGTGAACTTGGGTCAAGCGGGTGGCTTGATGCCAGGGGAGCGGGGAGCTCCGTCACGATGGCTGCGAAGGTGGTCCGGGTCGGTCCTCGGGTCGAGTCGCGCCAGGTGAAGGCAAAGAGTGCGGAGCATGGCTCCGGCTGAAGGTACTCCGAGACAAAGTCCTCGGAGGTGAGGCACTTCGAAGGTACTCCGAATGGAGTAACTTCAGAGTTGGTGGATCAAGTCCTCTGCGGAGGCAAGGAGTTCGAAGTGTGCTCCGGAGGGAGACACTCGAAGGTACCCGACGAAGGTCTCAGAAGTCGAGGCGCATCGAAGGCATGGTCCGGGTGAGGCTCGTCGAGGAGTGTGCTCGGGAAGAGGCACTGCGACGGAGTGCTCATGGAATGCTTCATGCGGAGGCCTTGGACGAAGGAGGGACTTCGAAGGGTGGTACTCCGAAGGTGGGGCTTCGGAGTGAGGATGACTTGTGGTGCTTCGGCCATGCATGGCTTCGGTACACGGACAGACGGTGTTCGAGCTGGGAGTAGCTGCGAAGCCGTGGTGATCCACTCCGGAGGTGGTGGTGCGAAGGCCCAAGGGCTTTGACGGCTTCGGCTTAAAACCGTCACTGTATCGAAGGACTTCTTCGGCGGAGCGAAGGCCAACAGGCTGCAGGCTTCTCGCCGAAGCTACCGCACCCTCCGGTGCGAAGGGAGGTTCCAGAAGTCAACACTGTAAAGGCTGACACTGTCTGTTCTGAAAAAGGCTGACACTGTCCCCTCTGCAGCTGACAGAGAAGCCTCCAAAATAAAGGTGGACTACCTTTTGTACCCCTTAGTTCTGTAGAGACAACGAATGTAAACCCTAGGGGTATTGTAGTCACTTCCTTAGGATGAAGCCGTGGGCTATAAATATGGGGGCTCGGTAGGTATCATTTAACACTTTGAGCATTTACTGTTGAGCTCCTGTAGACAGACCTCGCTGTATTCATTCTGAGTTCAATTTATTTCGTGTTCCTTGTTCAAGCGGTGAAGCCCTGTTTTTCTTGTGCTTTTTGCTTGAGCTCGCTTTGCATACTTCGCTGGTTTAGTGCACCGAAGCCTGTCGAGGCGAAGGTTGTTTTTCGTGCGAAGTGTGTTTAGTCAGTGTGCTTTTGCTCTGTGTAACAGGAGGTGCAACCTCGTTGCTTACTAGCGAAGCCCTGATCTTTTCCCGTAGTGCTTCTTGTGTCGAAGCCCTTAGCATGGTCCGTTTTGTGTGCGTGTAGACCTTCGCGTACGAAGCCCAGCACCAGTTGCTGTCGCCAAGTACTTGGTCGAAGTCCTCAGAGGGCTGTCCACTCTTGCGAAGGGTGAAGTGCGAAGCCTGCTCGAAGCACCTCGTGTGCGGAGCCTGCACTGACTTAGCAGAGTAGATTTTCGTGGGTTGTTCGTGGAGCGAAGTCTTCTTGACTTCGAACTTTTGCTCCTCCGAAGCCTGTGTTCGAAGGTGTCGAAGTACCTCCGAACCAGACCTTCGAAGGTAGTGTTCGAAGCCTGTTCCGCAGAAGACAGAACAGAACCGAAGGCTAAGTTTTTAGCCCGAAATTTTAAAAGCTCCCATTCACCCCCCCTCTGGTCGCCGTTTCCGGTCCAACAACCCCCGAACACCAAATCAATCACAAAGCCCTAGCTTTGAACCGTACTTTACTTTCTTTACTTTTTCGTATACCTTCGTGGGTTTTCCTAGAAGCCCTCCATCGGCCACGCCGTAATAGTGGTAAGCCTTGTTGGTTCGCCTGTGAATCACCCGTTAATTTTTGTAACAGACTGCTATCACCTGGTTGGCTCGCTTGTGAACCATCTGTTAATCTACATAACAGATTGCTACCTTCATTTATCTACTGCAACACTTAGTAATTCAGTCTCCAAGACGAATTGGCACTTGATCTGAACTTTGCTGCAGGTTTCACATTTGGAGCCCCCTTAGCCGAAGGTTTCCGAAGCTAGGAAATTGGTTTCGGAGGCTGCCAGAGAACCCTTCAGTGAGTACCTGCTTCGTCCGCCTGTGCCGGATCCGTCACGCTGTTGTCGGTCTAGTCAAGTCCCACATATCGGAGCTACTTCACATCGGGGTTGCTTCGCGCTGGGGTCACGCTAGAATGCTCTGTATCGGACTTTGTCGCGTCGGCACTCTGCATCGGGCCTCGTTGCGCCAACGCTCCACGTTGGACTTCATCGTGTCAAAAGGCTTCACACTGAACCCTGTCGTTCGGAGGCAATTTCGCGTTATCATCTGTTCAGAGCCTATCTTTGGCCAGATCAATCTGAACGTCGAAGGCTAACTTTGGCGCACCCTTCACGCCAGTGTTGTGTTAAGGGTAGGCTCGTCAGTGTTGTGTTACTCTTAGGCTCGTTCCTAAGTATCCACATGCCTTTGGATGGTCGAACTGACCCAAGTACGGGGGCATGTTTTCGTGTCAATAGCGTGCCAATCAGTTTGACCCTACAACTGATAAGAAAACAAAAAATATTACATTAGTAGCATGGCCTATCGGCTATCAAGCCGATGACCGTGAAGAGGATGGGATATTCGTGGAATATCATGCCAATCGTCCATAGGGCTGATGACCAGGGGCAAAGCAATGGGTGAGTGCGCCATCGGCCGATGACATAAGCAGCTTTACGCATACAGACTAATGAACACTCTCCGATGGCTTATAAGATGTGGCATTGAATTGAAGATAACCCATCGATTTGTACTCTGACGTAAATAAATAAAACGTGTTAGATAACATGTCTATGTCATGAAAATCACCACAATAACTAGATCGGACCTAACCAAGACAGTATCTAGTCACGATAATCTTAATAATATGTCAAAGTATCGGGCATGATTTATTTAGATGAATGGTATACAGCATGAAAGAGATACAATAGCAAGAGATGTCGGACCTAACCGATCAAGCCTCAAACTATCACACCTAGATCACATCAATCTAAGAGATCAAACTGAATTGATGCAACCTTAGACCTAGCTAATACACCGAGAACAATCGGCGACCGTATCGTTTCAACGTTCACCTCAATAGATCAATCTGATGCAGCCATGAGGATACTGATCTAATCGCTACATATGTCGGGGGTGGCGGGACTCACCTCTTCCCTGAAGATTAAAACAATGTAGCCTAGCTCCGGGTGCCGAACTCCACCGGATAAACCTTGGAAGCCAAGGGTGGCGATGCGCCGAGTAGTTGATTGACAGAGATGTGTTTTCTAAGCTAACTAGGGGTACATATTTATAGTCCGGAGACTTGTCGTCTAAGTACTTTATCTTAACCAATTGTGGATAATCTTCATCTTCTTTTCCACTCTTATCACCATCGGCCCTTCTGCATCTGATCGTCTTGTAACAACATGGACGAGCTTCCTTGACTTTCCTTTACCGGATCCTATTTGACTTTTGTTGACCGTATGGCATCTTAAGTGGACCTGGTCTTTTACCAAATCTCGGCATCAACAAGGTGTGTTGTGAAACATGTCGTGGGATGTGAGCAGTCAAGATGGAATTTACCCTTCCTTATAACGGGAGGGACATCTCTAGGCCCCTCGAGGTAGTCGGATTGGAAAAGTGTATGGCCATGCCACAATGACAAAAGAGTTAGTCATGATTTGAATCCAATACTTGTTCGAGTGAAATGTCGAGCTAAGTAGTAAGGGTGGCACGTATCTCACCTTGAGCTTGACTGATGTCATGTGGTAAAGAGACTAGTGCATGCGTATATCAAGGTTCAGCAAAAATTTGATTTTGTATGCTTTCGAGGTCAATATGTGTTGCTAGGTACCACTATTGATCAGTGAACAAGAAAGGGTTTTCAGTGAACTACCATTTGTGTATGAACCTATAGGGTCACACACTTAAGGGGATGGATTAAGAAACATACTAAGAATTGGTTCTTGTGCAAGTGGGAGATTGAAGGAATTGTACCGAAGAAAATTCTGACTAAATCAGAAGTTCTGATTTGGAATCGGAAGCTCCGATTAGTTTCTGAATTAGAAACCAAGAGCTCAAATTAGAAGTTCCGATATGGTATCAGAAGTTCCCATGATTTATGGTTTGAGAAACCGAGAGCTCAAATTGGAAGTTCCGATTTGGAATCGAAAGTTCCGATTATTTCTGATTTAGAGACAGAGAGTTCAAACCGGAAGTTCCGATTTGGAATCAGAAGTTCTGTTGTTCTGGGACTATCGGAAGTTCCGATGGTGGATCGGAAGTTCTGATAATTTCTAGAATTAGAAACAAAGAGTCCAGATCAAAAGTTCCGATCTAGGATCGGAAGTTCTGAGGCGGGCGAACAGATTGGATATGTTGGGCCTTTTATCTAGATTTGGACGTGGGGTCCAAGCCCTATATAAAGAGAGGAGGAGGTCTTTGTGACTAGATTTTTGGAGACTAGTTGCAGATTAGATCTGAATTAGAACCCTAGACACCTATCCTGTCCTCTCCCTTCTTGATCTCAATAGTCGAGATCGGGATTTCTCTCTAGTTCTCACGATTGGTACTAGCACGCCGGTGTGAGATCAATCTCATCCCTATACATGTGGACTCCATAGAGGCGCTGCTCGAATGGCAGCGCTCGTGGGCTTCTTCACGTGGAATCGCTGGTCTTCGCCAATTGGATCATTGGGGAACGGGCGAAGCGAGACGAGAATAAGCAAGGACGTGCTTCCACAACATCTTCTTCCACTGCACTAGCGTGTCTCACGTTAGAAGGTAACGATTCATGATCCCTCATGTGCATGCTTTCAGGGTTTGGGGTGAAATTTTTTAATTTTCTAGCTAGTGTAGCTTCCCCATGTCCCAACAGACACAACCTCCTTCGATCAAAAGAACAAAAATGACCTAACGGTTGGAGATAACATTATGTAGAGCAAGTGCAATGGCTATGAGAATCAAGGTTCTCATAGCAAGTCCGCATGTTGTAGCATCAACCTATCACGACCGCCATAACCACCAAGGATCCTAGGGGGGCACTCTTGTGGCAGCAGTGACTCTGTGCCACCCTTGCCTTCATTGGAAGAGATCATCACTGACCCTAAGAGACTAGCACAAATGAAGAGCAATATTTACCCAACCTCGATGGTGGGGTCATATACCTTCCTAGGGTGCCTACACTAGCAGATGTCTCTAGCTCTTCCCATAGGATTGAGCCTCTACCTTGGTATCTAGACATCAAGACAAGCAACACAAGAGCATAAGATGGTAACATATTAGCAGAAAGATCTACGCCTCCAAAAAGTCTCGAGATGGATACATCATTTAGCTACGATGATGAGGCCAAGAGTCATGCACTACATGAGTGAAGATGAAACAAATTCACACGAGGATTAACAAACAAGACGTACCTAATGGTTTGAGATCCGAGCAGCCAGTTCTATGGACAAGCCAGCACATCGTGGATTAATGAAGCAGCAAGCGACATCCACAATCTTTCCCTTGTAGGTGTGAAGAGGAAGGAATCTCAAAGCAGAAGAGAACAAATCAGGAGGACCCTTTCCAAGACTCAAAAGGGGGGACACTGGCTTAAATAGAGGCACCCCAACCACTTGTGGCCACAATGAGTGCCGCTTTGGTTGCCATGTGCTTTATGGAAAAGAAGGCATAGCGAATCTCATCAGATTATCTCCACCAATGCCCTGCATACTGCGCATGACGCTATCAAAGGTAGGAAATCTTTTGTCTTTTCATTTTCCATGCATTAACTACAGATGGGAGAAAGAATTATGAAACAACTTTTTGGCACGATCGGAAGAGTTCACGGTGGTCGAAGTCTCCTACGCAGGTGGACCACACTTGGGGGATCATGCACACTTGAAGATCTTCATGTCCGGGGACTCCCACACTAGAGGACCCATGTGCTTGGGGGCTCACCCAACCCAAAGTATGAATTCCTGAGGACTAAAAGTCCTCGAGAGCTTACAAAATCAATAGGCCTCGACATCTTAGGCGATTGGATGGATGAGAGGTCAAAATAATAGGACATCAATTTACTCAAAGTTTGAAGACTAATTTCCTTTAGTTCATCACAAGTTTAAGATTTCAAGCATGACCTTTTTTAGCGAGGTCTCAACGATGACAAACGATGGGATTATAAAGCAAAAGATTATTATTTGTAGGATATTCTTGGACCCTCAAGCAAAATATTCTATTTAACATAAGGCTCGAGGGCTACACCGTGTGGGTGCACTTATGTGGTGCACCTCATACAAAAGAAGGTGATTATTACTTGTCATAAGAGCAACAATGCTACAATAATTGTTTTTCAGGGAAGTCATTCGTCTACATAGTGTGCCAAATGGAATTATTTATGATCGTGATATGAAGTTCTTAAGTCATTTTTGGAGAATATTATGGCAGAAATTGGAGATGAAGCTACTATTTTCCACAACATGTCATCCTAAAACTGATGGTCAATCTGAATGGTGAATCGTACATTGTCAACAATGTTAAGGATTATTTTGAAGAATAATTTGAAGATGTGGGAAGATTGTCTACCTCGCGTAGAGTTTGCCTACAACCACTTGATACACTCTACTACTAAGATGAGACCATTCAAGGTAGTATATAGTTTTAATCCTCGTGCTCCTATTGATTTATTGCCTTTACCATCTTCCAAGAAAATAAATTTTCATGCTAAAACATGTGTTGAATTTGTGCTTAAGTTGCATGAGACAACTAAAGAAAACATAGAGCATATGAATGTGAAGTATAAAATTACCGGTAGTCAAGGTCGAAAAGAAATTATCTTTGAACCAGATGATCTGGTATGGCTACATTTAAGGAAGGATAGGTTTCCTGAAATGCAAAAATCAAAATTAATGTCTTGAGCTGCTAGTCATTTTAAAGTTCTTGCAAAGATAAATGATAATGCATACAAGATTATTTGCCTACAGATTATGGTGTGAGTGATGTCTTTAGTATCGTTGATTTGAAACTCTATTTGGGCGAAGAGACTGACATTGAGTCAAGGACGACTCCAAATCAAGATGGGGAGGATGATGAGGATATCCCTGCTAACAATACAATCGTACATGAACACCAAGGACTAATGATTCATGCTTGATCTCATCAACTCAATTATTAGGAACATCGGAGAGGAGATCACGAGGTGTAAAGATAATCAGAACATCCATCGAGCTGACAAAGGAAAAGTCGGAATAACTGATTGGGAGTTGGCGAGTTCGAACCACTAGCCCGACCGATACCACTAGTCTGACCACCGACTAGGGCGATCGGGTGTATGGAGATCCGACCACTATCTCGGACCACTGACAAGGGATATCATTGACGTTGACAAGGGATACCACCGACTAAGGAGTCAGACTACTAGATCAATCTA
Organism: Zizania palustris; assembly: GCA_019279435.1. Classification (NCBI taxonomy): domain Eukaryota; kingdom Viridiplantae; phylum Streptophyta; class Magnoliopsida; order Poales; family Poaceae; genus Zizania; species Zizania palustris. The sequence continues at coordinate 60,599,930 of JAAALK010000287.1, read as the reverse complement.
AATCAGTTCTAGGTTTAGATTTTATACTTGAGTCCTATTAGGTTACGACCATGTTATAGATGTCATCTCACGTGTTGTAATATTATAAATAGATAGTCGTCATCAATGTTAAGATTTGTGTTTTGCTTAGATTAATTTGTCATTGCAGTTTTGCCGTAGATCGGTTTGTAGAACCCCAACTACTAGTACTTCATATTATCATCAGCAATGTAGATTGCATTTTTACTTTGTTCTTGTAGAGTTCTTTGGTTGTTTGCTGGAACAAAACCTTCGTGGTGAGGTCAACTACGTAAGAGTGTGATTGATAATGACTAGATGTGCGAGTGTAGCGGTTGTGAGGTGACAATCGCTGATCGGAAGCCACAAAACGTAAACGTGCTTGCATCGCCTCAATCGAACCTATCAGAAGATCGGATCCTATTGTCACATTAGACTTGACTAACATGAGGCTGCTAGGCATCTCCAACGTGGAGTACACCGTCAGTCCGGCGAAATCCTAGGACGTGCGTCGGCGGCGACCTCATGCTCTTGCAGCAGCTCGTCTTCCTCAATTCAGAGAACTCACGAGCTTGAGCCTGGAGGAAGGAAGGTTGCATTGTGAGTATGATCCATCAATTGTGTAGTCTGTAGGTCCTGTAATAGCTTGTGTCACATTGGGATCATGTACTGATCAAGTGATGATCATCCCCAGTGTACTTATGTTCTCAAGATCATGAGCGTTGAGCAATTTGATTAATCTGATGTGCATAAAGATGGATGTTTTGCAGTCCATTTGTGTATGTTCTTCCTGAAAGCAGACTACTGATGAGCTAGAGCAAGGCATGATTCATCGACCATCTCCTCTGTAGGTTCTGTAGGCTGTGGCTAGCTCGCGTACTTGGATCATGACCTTTATGAGTCATTCTCTTGTTCAGTTTGCTCTCAAGCTTCTGAGGCATGAACAATCTGTTCAGTCCGATGCACTTAAACATTACTAGTAAGGTGCCCGTGCGTTGCAACAGATTTATAATTTTAATGGCAATATATTTAGGGCATAATATATTTATTGAATACATGTTTAGTAATATTGTGATAATAAGAAACAAAGTGATATAATATTGTTCAAAACAATACATGGAGGCATCATTTCTATATAAATCATACATATTGTGTTGAAACCACAAAAGTAGAAATACATAAAATGTTTGAATTATATCGTATCACACTGCTAATTTCATAATCAAGTTGCACGAAAGAAGCATCAAGAGTGATCAACCTGATGCAAATATTTTGTTACTCCAATCTGTTACATACATCGGGTGACATGGAACAATTGTGCCTTATCACCACCACGAGCATTATATAGCTCAGCTTATAAAAGATTTATGATATAGATTATCTAAAGACATTCTGCTTTATAAGGAGTGGCCTTGAGCCTGTTTCTGATTTAGACTTGGTTCTTGGCATACAATGGGAGGGGAAAACGGCGTAATCATGCATTCATGATGTATTTTTGATAAAAAATGATCTAGAACTTCCTGGGTAATAAGACGCTCCATCGGATGGCTTTAATTTTAAAAGTCAACGTAGCAAGCCCGCTAGCATTGTCCTTGAATGGTATGCATTCCTCACAACTAAGTCATGAAGTTTCAGTTCATAATGTTTTAGCTGTGTAAGTTGAATATTCTTCATCCTAGATATTTCAAAACTAAATTTCTAATAGTGGGTTACTTATCATTTTCTCTTAGGGACAATCTAAACAATAATTTTACTAACCAACAGCACCATAATACTCTCAATTAACGACACTATAAAATAACATGAGTAACTCACTCCATAAAACAAAGACTATAGTACCATATTGTATGAGTAAGACCATCCCCACCAAAAACAAATGGAACTTTATTTATTATATCCCCCGACAAAGCTGAACTAAGCTTTATGTCAACTATTTACAAATGCACATAAGCCTTCAGCCATAGGAACCATAACTATTAGTAGTTACATGTAAAAGCAACACCTTTGTATGCTTGATTTTTTTTCCTTTTCTTTTAGTAGAAAACGGAAAAAAGAAGATAGACAGGGACATAGGAAGTGGATAATTTAGTTTTCACAATTCAAGATATAATTTAGATGGATGATAAGCATAGATAAAAAAGCATAATTGAGGGAACAAAAACCTTTAGCCGGTCTAGTTTTTTGACTGCTTTCATACTCTCTTGAAACAACGCCTCCAGGCCAATTTAGACGTGACCCTCGCCTAAAATATTTCTGAGGAAACATAAACATTTAATTGATATGTAATAATTAGTAGCATATTATAGACTTAAATGTTCCCTAGAAGGCTATAATTACAGGTTTGGAGCACTTTCATTTATTTTAAAGAAACTGAATGGCATTAGCAAAATCAACATAATATCATGTGTACTTAGAAGCAGTATTCTGGTACGTGAGTTGCATCTTATGAGAAGAAACACGAGACTATTAGAGAGTAATAAATATCATTTTAGCGGTTAAAACCACATATTTAAGGTTGGGATTACACATGAAAAAGTACAAGAAATAAGTTTATGCTGCGAGATGCTACAAACCAAGAAATCAAGAAAGCTTGAGGATTCAACTTTGCAGAAGAACATTGTTATTACACATGAGAAAGTACAAGAAATAAGCTTATGCTGTGAGATGCTACAAACCAAGAAATCAAGCAAGATTGAGGATTCAACTTTGCAAAAGAACATTTCAATTATAAGTGAGGAGGAAAGTCTAGAAAAATATAAAGAAAAATTAAATAATTAAAGTGGTTCAGTTTCTTTTAGAGGAGATCTGTAATGCATTCTTTTGTTGTTACTAGTAGTATGCCCGTGCTACGCAACGGTAAGAAATAAAAAAATATTTGGGTTGACCTTGAAATAATTTTTTAGTTGGTTAAATCAACTTTAAAAATATTAAATTCAGATTTATGTGTGAATTAAATATATTTCTTGTATTATTTTGTTTATCTGAAATATAATTCATTGATCCTATTAGCACATTTTTTTATGGAATGTAAAGATTGACAAAACAACAGGAATTCAAAGATTAGTTTTATTTGGGGGAATACAACGATACAAAAATAAAAACATACGAATAGCATCAGACAACCATGTCTTCAAGTGCTTCAACCTTCTCCATAGGTAATATGCTATAGAAGAAAATTCTATGCACATTGCATTCAATTATATTGAGAAAGAATATTAACACAAATAAATAGGAATATTGCCACACCTGATTACGTTCAAAGTAGTTATCCAGGAAATCTTTGACATCATTGACTTGGTCAGGACTTAACTAATCATTATCCAAAAGTTTTAAGATTGACTCCAACTTCACAATGTGAGCTCTATGCCATGTAATATATTTCTCTAAATGTACCTCATGATGCAAACTTACTTCCTCTATTCTCTAGATATCAGAAAAACTTTCATAAACAGATAAACATGATCAGTTTGCACCGCAATATAACTGATCCATACCAATCGAGGATGTATTTGCTTTCCTTTCTTAATCAAAAATCCTTCAATCTCAACTTCGAAGTTATCAATTTGGTTTTCCAAATCACTAACCTGAAATAAAACACAAAAATAATTAGATATGGTGCACACATGTACAACAAAGGAAGAAAGTATCAATGCAATTAGCAGAAGTCATCATAAACAGCACAGTAATAACAGAGATAATCACCTTATTAATAAAGATTACTAAAATTAAAGATACATGCAAGTGATATTTTCACAGTAATCATATCAAAGAAATTTTTAAACATAAAGGATCACAACAGCCAATAGGCCATAACTTAAGAACCCATGTCTTCAAGATAAAATATCCAACTATGCATTTAGGACCTACCAAATCATCACATGATCAGAATGATGAGAACCGCCCCATATTAGAAATACAATTAGGTACATATCAAAAAGTTAGCACTCAGTTGGCATTGGAGTGACACAATGAAAAAGAAAGAAAAATGAAAAAGTAATGGACCACACTACAACATTGTTGCATCAAAGATGCAGATTACATCTACAGAGATTATAAACACCTAAAAACATATCAGCAAATGAAATTTCTGAAAATAGACATCGCATCTCATGAATATAAATCATCTGAACTTGTATATACAGTAGCAATATAAGATGAAGGTGATCCCTGGTGGCAACGACGATTTTGCAAGGAAAAAACGGCAGAAACGATCGTCCACAAGCGAGGGATTCATCCTCTACTGCAGAAATTCCACTAACGGAATGAATCAACTCCATGGATAAACCAGGACGTGTTCCACCGAACCGTGGGGCATATGTTGGTCATCAGAACAAAATGACAGTCAGTTTGGATGTAAATTTCAGCTAAAATATGATGCAAGGAATATATTAAAGTTCAAAAAACTTCAAATTAATGGACTATGGAAACCTCTCTAAAGAACAAATTAATGTTTATTTCCTCGTATTGACCATATGTGTGTCCTCTAAATATAATATACACACATCCTAGATCAGAAATTAGTTTACAAAGTCTAGCATGTATAAATTATAATCACTCTACTTTTGGCTTGCTTTGCCCCTACCATGCAAGATGCAGACATTGTTGGAAAACGGTATGAACAAAAAAACAGAGGTGATCAAGAAACTTGCCTGAACTACACCATTGGAATGATGCTTCCTTTATTCCTGTTCTGTAAGCAACTGAGAACACATTGTGAGTAGTGCAGTATAGTAGTGAAGCATCACTACTGTAGAAAATCCAGACATGTTTTTTACCATCAGGAAACTGACCTTGAAAGAGTAGCCAAGCCTCTTCTCTCGAGGGAAATTTCCATGAGCTTGAAATATCTCACAACATAGAGGGAGAAATGCGCTAGTAGTGAACCCGTCTCCGGCTACATATCTTACTTGCCTGTTGGGAAATTGCAAATCCATAAATGACAACTTAATTTGAAACATAAATGACAACTTAATTTGAAACATAAAGGTCAGGCACTTAGGCATATCAATTTGAATATTTTAAGAATAAATAATATTCGTAAATCCTAATATAGATGTTCATCTAGCCACATTGGGCACAAAAATAAATATTTGCAACTAAAAATACAGACATACGCAATAGAATTGAGGTCAAACTCCAAGAGAGGGTTAGAACATCCAATTGCCAATTCTATCAGGCAAACAGAAGCTGAAAGAAGAAATTATAGAGAAAATGCAGAAACTTACACATGTGAATGATTTTGGCAAATCATTGACATGAAGAACCATATTCTGTGAGCTGACCAGTAAGCAGGACAAACTAAGTGCACACTATTTTGAGCAGACATAGCATAATTGTAGTTTGCAATACATTAGCACAAAATATATATGCATAAAAATAGTCTCATTTGATGTATTTAACTTCAATTGCATTGCTCATTATGAAAAAGATGGCGACTATTAATGATGTGTGTACCTTGCGCTCAAATCCGTACCAGATGTGATGTCGTCCACTGGGAACAACAACATGTTGTCGCGCACGAAGAGGACAGGGCCGAGCTGCACCAGGAATAGCAGTGCGCCGTCGCGGCATCGCCTCACTGAAATGAAAATATTCTCGAACAAGAGAAATGGTAGGGTTATGGAAGAGGATGAATCACAGGTTACTAATAAGTAACAATCAAAAATAAGATTATAACAAGGTGTCCACAACAAATTATCAATTAATATTCAAAACCATACAAAATCAATTTTGCTAGAGTAAACAAACATAGCCGTTAAACAGTTGTGTGTATGTTGGGACAATACATATATTTCCTAGTGTGTATGTTGTTTCCTTGCAAATGTCAAATTGTGCACCCAAAGCTTTTTGCACACCCAAAGTTGATTATGAAAATGTAATATAAGTGATGCAAATTATGCATGCACTACAACATATAAAATAAAGAGTAGTGCTATGAGATATCATGAATCGTCCCCTTCCCCTTGATGCTGTCAGCCTGCCACCCACAAATACACGAAATTTTAAGAGAAACATACCACTCCACAGAAGAAAAAAACTATAATAAACCTAGACAAAAAGCATGTACCATCAATTACAATGGAAATAATACTGGGAAGAGCCAGCCATTAGAGCTTTTTGGCTTATGTTGTGTCCACCGTCCAGACTTTATGCTTTTGTCAGATGTCTGGGTCTTTTTAAGCTCTTGTTGTTTACGGATATTTCCGTCAATTAATCTCAGTAAGCATTCATTTATATCCATTCATCAGATCTATATCATTGAAAATGAACAAATCGAGAAGACTGTTTACTTATAGGGTTAGAATAGCAGGGAAGAACAACTAAATAGCATCAGTGATGAGAGAAATTTTTATGACAAACAAGCATCTCAACAGGAATTCGATGAAATATTTTTTGCATTGTAAGTGCAAAGGTGTTAAACTATATGCTAGCCAAACAATAGGGCCCTGCCAGAAATGTACTTGGACACCAATATCACTCCCTAAACACCAAAAAATATAACAAGTTAGCATTGATGATGAGAACATACGAGGGAATGCACACATGGATGACATTGATGATGAAACCAGAGAAGAGGAAGAGAAGCCCAAGCGAGAGCACAATGAGTAGAGGGGTCACCATGACCGCCTCCTCATCCTTACTGCCTCCTCTTCTCCCAGCCCTTTCGCGCTAGTGTTCGCACCCTGACACACCATGCAAGGAACGAATCAACCAACCATAAGGCAACCTAGAATCACAAAGAGAGCAGGAAGGGGACGGAGTGTGGGGCAGCGGGGGCTAGGAAGGCAGAGGGGAACCCGAGGTGGTTGTAGGGAACGACCCGTGGCGGCGAAGGGGCAGCGTTAGAGAAGCCGTGGGAGGGTTGGCCGATGCACGGGTAGAGAGGCGACCCGCCGCCAGTCCGCCACCGTAGGAGCTATAGCTCTGCCAGCCCCGGTAGTCGTACTCCATCCTCACCACTCGTGGGTGGTGGCACTCCTCTTTGAGTGAGATCTTGTGATGCAAGGGCTGCAGGCGGTGGCGCAGCCAGTGCGGCGTGGAGGTGGGAGGCGGACGACGGGGGCATTCGGTGGGTGCAGTGGTGATTATGGGCGGCGACGATAGGAGGTGCGGGGAAGGGTGATCAGCGGAATGCGTTGTTGAGTAAATTTTGGATGGTTAGATGGATGGTTAGATTATATGCGTTGTTACGGAAATTTCGGATGGTTGTTGCTGTGTTGCGTAATTTCGGATGGAAGGGAACATGCGAAGTTGTGGGCCGAGTAAAGGAAGGTGATGAACGGTGCAGATCGCTCCAATGAGTATGAGTAAACAATCAACGGATCAGATCGTCCAGATGAGTAAAAACAACTCGTCTATTATATAGTAGTATAGATGATAATCTTCATCATACTCAGAGATTCCATTGCTGTCATTTCCTGATTTACTTGCTGCACCATCAATCATTCCAGGACAGCCATGCCAAGAAAATCAAGATATCAGCAAAACCAACTTGATATGCCATAGGATTCATCATGCACAACACAAATTACATAGATGCATATGCATCTCACAGGTCCAAAGTTTCATTCCGCAAAACAAGAATCAAAGTCTTCGCTTCAGCCTTCAGCCTTGCGAAACTCATTCCTCCTGAGTGAAAGAAAAAGACACACAAATGAATTGAAAAATGAACGTGCGTCAGCTAGAAGAAAAACTCAGAGCAGTTGCGAGCAGCATGGCGCAACAAATGATGGATCTGGAGCTCCTGGTGCCGCCATCCACAACCATCGGGCTCGGCAGGCCGCAGGCACCCCTGAACCCCACCCGCCACATAGACACACTGAACTGATGCCAGTAGAGGACCCCGACGGTGGCGCCCGAAGCAAAGGGTCCCGACTCCGGCCGCAGCCTCACCACACGTCACCGTCGCGCGTCACGCTCCGCTATCGTTGCCCTGCAGCGAGCCGCCGCCACTGCTTCGCGCTCCACTGTCGTCGCCTTGCCCTGAGCTGCCTCCGCGTGTTGCGCTCCACCACGGCTCGCTATCCTCTCCTCTCCCTATTGCCAGAGTCCCAGATCTGAGTTAGTGCGGCGAGGAGGTGGGGAATAAAAGGAGGAGATGGAGAGATCGTGTGCGGGGTGTCGTGACGGCAGTGGGGAAACCACCGAGAGTAGGCAACCAGCGGTTGCGGCATGGGGTAGCGCTAGAGGAGGTAGCGCGCGCGGCGAGGGAAGACACGGCGGCCAACCGGAGGCGCGAGGATCCGTTTTGGAGGAGATCCGTTGGCGCGGGGAGAACCGGCGAAGGGCTCGAGGAGGTAGCTCGTAGGGGAATCCGGCGGCGAAGAAGACCTGCGGGATGACCGGCGACTAGGGGGCGGCACAGCCGGCGGGGATGTGACCGGTCCTCGGACCGGCGTCGGTCGGGAGGTCCGCCAAAGCCGTTTGGAGATCCGGCATGGATGGCGATGGACAATAACTGCCGAGATTTCTCGATCTTGACGTCGAACGCCGTCTTCATCGTCGAAGCCTACTCGGCGCCCGCGGAACCGGAGGCGGCATATGTGGAGTTGAGATGGAAGGGAGGCGACGGTTGCACGCGGAGAGGAGCGGTAGTTGCTTGTGGAGGGGGAGGGAGCGTGGGTGCTGGCAGTTGCAGCGCTGCGCGTGTGGGGGAGGAGGGCTCTGCGGTGGGCGCGTGGGGAGGAGAATAGGAGATTGCGGTGCGCGCTCAGTGTGAGCAGGGAGGGACGAAGTTCGCGAAGGGTGCACTCCGCACGGTGAGGGAGACTATTGCCACACGTTCGGGAGAGTACGGCTGCGAACTGAGGAAACGAAAAACTAGCCGCTTTATAATAGTAGAGATTATTGCTGTATCTGTAGCCAAATTGTGTTAGCAATTGCGTTATTATGTATGCACCGTATTGTATGAAAAATATGCATAAGAATAATTGAATTGTGTTAAACAATCGTTTCGCCTTAATTCCATTGCACGCATAGGATTTCATTTGTGCTCGATAAGAAATGTACATATGGTCCATCATAAAAAAAATGATTAAGGTGAGACTCCATGCCCCCAGGATGCATCCAGTTTTGTTTAAATCAACTGCTTTTGGCTCACAAACAAGTTATCCCAGATTATCCATTCCAATTTTCTTCTCAAGAAATATATACTGATCGTGTCACAGTCAGGGTTAACCAAACAACCTGCCAGTCAGCGAAACCGGTCGGGTTTATTTGCTAACCCCTGGCTGGTGTTTAGCCAGAAAACCTGATGTTTTATTAACCCTGGTCACAGTAAAGAGCAAATATGGTCGCCCTTACGTAGCTACACATAACCATGCATGAAACATTAGCACAGTATCAATACTCCAACTGTCCAACCAGCAGATACATACCGGATTATTGTATTATAAAACACTAGCATCAACGAGTTTGAGAAATAAAAAAACAAATTATTTCATTTATTTCAGAATGTAACTCATTCTAATCTTATTTAGGCCCTATTTATATTGCAGTTGCTTATTTTTAGAGACTAAAACTTACTTATCTAGTAGGGACTAAAGTTTAATCTTTTTGTTTGAAAATATGAACTAAAGTACTATAAAATGATCACATTACCACTAATCATTGTTACCCTTACCTTTTTTCATCCTCTTAAACCCCCATAAATGAGGGTAGATGGTGTACATAACACATTTTAATCCCAATAAGCAACTTCCTGGTGACTTATGGACTAAACTTTAAGGGCTAAAGTTAAGTCCCTGTAAACAAGGTTATTTGAAACTTTAAGAACTAAATGCGACTAAACTTTAGTCTCTAAAAATAAGCGAGGACCATACAAACAGGCCCTTAGTTTCATCAATGTATATATTTTGTATATGTGTCTAGATAAATTTAGGCAATGTCAGAATGATTTACATTCTGAAACGGAGAAAGTGGATAATTGATCCAAGTCACTCTTACAGTCTTATTAGTTTTACACTCCAAAATTTTCAAAGAATAATTCTGTCAACGACCTTCGCACCCCTTCCTTTTGCCATGTAAAGTCCTATGTGGTGCATAAGATCCTGCAGCATTAGAAGGTTAAGCAAGATGATCATAAAGTATGGAATACTCATTGATGTTTATTTAATTTAAAAAACAAAGATACGCAGATCAAATTGAAGTAAAATTGTTACTGTCGTGTCCATGCAGTAACTTTCAAGTAAAAAGGGAAACGACTGAACTCTATGTGGGCTAATTTCACTTATCAGATATCAGTCACCATGTTTTGTGCATCTGTGATTTATCCAACAAGACAATATCTTTAGTTCTTTACCCTGGGAAAGACACCGAATAATCACGTAGGAGTCAAATCTGCAAAGGCTTGAAAAAGGTGTGCTCCTCATTGGAGAAACACAGTTTTGCAAGGAACTCTGCATAACATGGATGTGCAAAATGTCCTATGCCAATAGTCAGGGAAGAACAAAAACTAATAGATATCCCGTGGCAGATGAGAAGAGTCTAACATGCTACAAATGTAAGATTAAATGTTTCATTCTATATGTAACTATGCTGCATCATTAATTGGGTTTCTACGATCCAATACCTGTGGATGAGCCAAGGTTCCTTGCTTACTCCTGGCTACTTCAACAGGGAGGTTATATGTAGCACAGCCCTCTGAATAAATAACAACATCTTTCAGTGGAGCCACTCGGCCAATGTTTCTGGCAGCCAAAGCTGAACTTGCAAAATCCAAGACACAAAAGTCTGTACATATTCCTAAAACCAAAACCTGCATCAAAGCAATTGACAGTTCATATACTGGAATACAACCATCCTATTTTCCTCCGAAGTACTTCAATAATAGAATCAATCACTCACAGTCTTGATCTGAAATTTTGCAACCCAGTTGGAGAAAACATTTGAACCATCCTTCTCAAATGCGGCAAGATAACCATCAATACAATCCTTCCTCCTGATAGTTACATTTGGGTCCTTTTCAAGCCACTTTAGAGCTGCATGTGGCAGATTAAATTTGTCAGACACCAAAATTGGACCATAGTGTGTTGCAATTTCATGGCAGCTTGGCAAGTCATCAATTGATCATCTCAATCTACCAGGAAAGAATCAGTAATGTAGGCGTAGCATATTCTGCAGGAACTTAAGAATTGAGGCAATGAACTGAAGCGCCAAATTTAGTATCAACCTGGGACGAAATTTTCCTCGCCAGAACCAATTATACAATGTGGTGGGAAAGGTGGCTCAGGCTTATCAGGGTAGTGAGTGTCGAGAAACGCAAAGACTGGCCAGTTCCTCTGGCAGAACACCTTTGCAAGCCTTGCAGCCTCCTCCACCATCTTCTCTATCTGTTTATTTGGCGTAACAGGGGCCTGCAAATGCGAAGAAAACAACTTGTCAATACTCAATAATTGCAGTTCATGGCATATGCAAACAACAAAACGGTGACTGAGCAAAAAAGAAGTAAATATTGCAGATTTACTGAGAAAGTAAAATATCATGAACATATGTCTTGGGAGATTCTGGCGTGCTGATAAATGTAAATCGACGATTCAAAGGACTAGCAAGACCAAAATTTATATGAATATCCAATCTGTGCAGCTTAACAGCGTATGAACACTACGCTTGGTTACGAAAAGAGAGTAGGACAAGAAATAACAAACCAACAGGAGTCAAAATCAAGGCAGGAAGCTCGAGGAGGATATTCCAGTGGCCCATTCACTCGTGTCTCAATCCCAACTTAAAACTGTGGGAAAGATCTGATTTTTTTCGAGAAACTGAAAGATTCGATTTTTATCGCGCCGGTAGGCAGTAGTGCAGCGAACAATTAGGTGACCCCGCGATCGGACGCCTCCTCTAGGAATCAGCGTCGCGCGAGGGGAAGCCGGGAAGGCACGGGTACAGAACAAACAAGGCGAAGGAGAACAAGGAGGAGGGAGAGGCGGGGAGCTAGCTCACGAGGTTCCCGGCGCCGACGGTGCAAAACCCGTTGGAGATGTCGACGAGGACGAGCCCCACCGGCCGCCCGCCTTCGCCGCCTCCGGGAATCAGGTCGAGGTCGGCGTCCGGCTGGAAGGGCATCGCGGCGCGGAGCAGGTCCATTGCGGCGGCGGGGCGTGCTTGCGTACCTGTGGATCCTGAACTGGTTGGTTGATTTTCGGGTTGGCGTCGAGGTATGGCACAGGAGGCCGATTTATAGCCGACTTCCGAGTTCCAGATGAATGACAACAGGTGAGCCCGCGGCACCAACCGCGGACAGAAAATTCATCCAATTTGGACTGGGAATCGATGGCAACCGGCGAGTGGCTGGATCGTTGTTCCGATCCACTTGTTCTTTTTTTTTTTAGAAAAGGCAACCTACAGTACGAGTGCCCTATTTTATTTGAAAGTAGATAACGAACTACGTTAAACTAGGGATACTGACTAACTATACAAGACCAAAATAAACGCAACAGTCACCCCTTACGGCACAGTTATTATGCACATATACAACGCAGGCAACACAGGCGAGGCTGAAGACAAGTTTACCCAATAACGACAGACCAGCAAAAGATAACAAACTAAAGTTTGAACCATGAAAAGCACTCCAGAATCAAGCCCTATCCCGACGAACTGTTCTCTTCAAACAGGCAAACCCTTTAAGCTTCATCAATCCCGGGTTGGAGCTGGCGGCACATCCAAATGCACGAGCTGATGCAGCCATGCACGGAGCAATCCGAGGCAACGAGAAGTCTCTAATTTTGTCTATGAACGAGTCTCTAATTTGGTTAATCAAGCGCACTGACACCAGTTGAAGCCACTAGGTGAGAAACGCGATTAGTTTATAAACGACCTGAAAAGCGTTAGCATAAATTTTGTTTTGGAATATTAACTCATTTCGCGTTAACCAAACAGTCCAACAAATAGCCCCCAGAATTTGTATAGCTAGAGCCTTTTCTTGGAATCTCTAATTTTGTCTAACATCCCACAAAAACCAGTCCTATTAAAAACTGGGAGCTCCCAACTAAGAGTTTCAACAATGAACAACCAAAGCATACAAGACAACCTACACTCAAAAATTAAATGATCCACTGATTCACTTTCACCATAAAGTTTACACGACGGATCCCCCTTCCAATTCATACGCCTTAATTGATCGCCCACTTGTATCCTCCCCTTCAACATAATCTAAGTAAATATTTTCACTTTAAGAGGTAACCCGCATTTCCAAATTCTCATACTATCCACATCCGTTACCCCCCTAAAGATGATCAATCTGTAAACAGCATTAGAAGAGTATTTTTTTGGTCCATCAGCCAAGTAATTTTGTCCAGGCCATTGCCACCACCCACATTCCTAATTATAGACACCAACTCATTCCATTCACCCAAATCCTCATTTCTAAGAGTCCTTCTCAACATTGAGTCATCCCAAACCATTGTAACAACTTCTGCAATTGTTGCATCTCCATCCCGACACTCATCAAAAAAATTATGAAATCTTAATTTTAGGGGGACATCTCCCTCCCACACGTCGTGCCAAAAAGACACCTTAGTACCATCTCCCACCTTAAAACCGCAGCACAGTCTGGCTCACTTCTTAACCTTATTCAGACCCTTCCAGAAGTGAGATCCAACCCCCATATCAGATTGTAACACCCTTCTATCAATTTTGTATTTTCTCTTCAAGAGATCATAACAGCTTCCCGAGCAACCACTCTCAATGTTGTAAATCCATTTGCAGAGCATGGCCTGATTCATGGCCCTAATATCAATGAACCCATTCCCCCCATATTTTTGGGAGCACAGAGAGCTAGCCAAGACACCATGTGATATTTCTTTTTTTTGCAAGACCCTCCCAAAAAAACTGAGCTCTGATCGAATCAATTCTCTTACAAATGTTCTCTGGAAGTAAAAACACACCCATGGTGTACATAGGGATACTGCTAAGGCATGCATTAATCATAACCATCCTCCCCCCATACGACAATTGACTTTTTTTCCAAGATGCCAACCTCTTTTCAATTTTAGTCACAATGCCCTCAAAATCCTTTTTGTTCGGCCTGGACTTATTAATCGGCAACCCCAAGTATTTTATCGGCCAATCCCCTTTTGCACAGTTAAAAACATCTGCCACTCGATTAATCTCCTCATCTGATAGGCCAATCCCAAAAACCTCACTCTTTTGATAGTTTATCTTCATACCAGACATGTTCTCATAGCAATACAAAAGGAATTTCATCGTTGTCAAGTTTTGTTTAGACATCTCCATCATCAGAATAGTGTCGTCCGCATACTGTAAATGAGTTAGCCCCCCTCAATCAAATGAGGAACCACACCTGTTAGGTGTCCATGTTCACTAGCTCTAACCAGCATCTCAGACAGCACATCACCAACTAGGTTAAATAGCAAAGGAGATAACGGATCTCCTTAACGCACACCTTTATAATTCCTAAAATAACCACCCACTTTACCATTAACATTAATTGACACTCTCCCCCCTTCAATCACTTTTTTCATCCAACTGATCCACATGTCATCAAAACCTTTCCTCTGAAACACTTCCACTAAACACCCCCATTGCACTTTATCATATGCTTTTTCGAAATCTAACTTTACGATCACCCCCTTTTGGTTCTTATTATGAAGTTCATGGATCACTTCATGAAGCGTCACAACCCCCTCTAAGATATTCCTACCAGGGACAAAAGTTGATTGTCTATGATCAATGATATTAGGGGCAATCTTAACCACCCTATTCATGAGAATCTTAGTAATCAATTTGTAGCAAACGTTCAACAAACAAATCGGACTATATTGTTTTATGTTATTAGCATCTTTAAGTTTTGGAAGGAGAACTATAACCCCATAATTAATGCGTGCTAAATTTAGATCCCCTGATAAAAGCTGATCCAACATCTCTTTGAAAATCGATCTAAGATGAGGCCAAAAAGCTTTATAAAAATTAACCGGCAGCCCATATGGACCCGGCGCGGTATTGGTGTTCATAGACCTGATTGCCTGATCAATCTCCTCCCAAGAGAAAGGAGCTACAAGGTGGAAACTATCGTCTTGAGTCAGCCGCCTTCTATCACCCCACATAGACTCACATAAATGCACCTGCGGCGGCTGCTCAGAATCGAACAAGTTTTTTGTAAAAGGAGTAAACATGCTGAATTAGCTCCCCCTCCTCAGAAATTATGTGCCCTTCATGTTCCAAAGAACTAATATTAGATTTCCGTTTCCGACCATTAGCAATCCTATGAAAAAAAGGCACTGTTGGAATCCCCCTGGAGTAACCACTGTTGACCACTTATGTTATGCCAATAAGCTGCTTCTTGGTGATATATGCTCATCAAGTTTTCCTCCACTTCATAACGTCGTTCCCACTCATTTGCCGTCATCACATTATGAATTTCTTTGTCTTACCAACTATTCAGTTCCCTTTTTAGACTACTTTTCTGTTTTTGCATTTCACTGACCATATTCGCCCCCCATCCTTTCATTTTCTTCCGTAAAGATTTACACACCTCATGCCAATGATCCATAATGTTAGTTTTAGATCATTTGGGCCAAGATTTCATAATCCAATCCTTAAAGCCCTCTTGGTTTAACCACATATTCTCAAACTTAAAAGGCCCTCTGACTCTCGTGTTCTGTTTGTCAATATCAACAAGCAAGGGGCTATGATTCGAGCCAATTCTTGGAAGATTATTAACTGAGGCCATCGGAAATAGATTTTCCCAACTATTGGACATCAGCACACGGTCTAGAACTTCTCTGGTGGGAGGAACATTTTTGTTCATCCAAGTGAACTTACATCCTGGTTTATTCATCTCCCTCAACTTAGCATCGAAAATGAAAGCATTAAAGGCTTGCATCCACTTCCTATTTGGAACCCCCTGAGATTTCTCTTCAGGATGTCTAATTAAGTTAAAATCCCCCCATCAGCACTGGAACCTGCTGATTGTTCATCTTCTGAGATAACTCCTGAAGGAATCTCCCCCGGTCATCATCATGTGTTGGCCCATACACATTTACTATTTCCCACACAATATTGGAAGGTTTCAAGATCACAATTACGCTCAAAAAGAACCCCCTTGGTCGACATTACCCACATCAGATTTATCTAAATTAACCCCCAAAAGCAACCCCCAGACCGGCCAACAGAGGGCTTCGTCAGCCACTAGAAATCTCTATGGCCGACTAAGAAATCCAGCTCTCTCTGGGTGAAACTATCTTTATAGTCTCTTGAATGCAAATGCAGTCACACAAGTTGTCTCTAACTAAATCTGCAAGAATTTTTTTTCTTTCCCCCACTGCCCAAGCCTCTAATGTTCCAAAAAACAATTTTCATTGGTCACAATTGTTAGAGGATTCCACAATAATAACCCCATCATCCTCAACCCCCCTCAGAAGATGAGATCTGTTCATATCATTCTCATCAGTCTCCCCCTTCTACTTAGGACTTATCCTAGTCTCAGTAGTTTGTTTAGCAACACACAAAAGAGCTTGAGCTAATTCTTTAGCCTTAAGGAAATCTATAGTCTCCAAAACTTCGTTTTCAGAAGAACCTAAAACTACCCCAGAGTTCACAACAATTTGTGCCAATTTCTTAGAATCAACATTATTAAAAGAAGTCAAACGAGTTGTACCTGAGAGATCATTCATCTGATTCACTCTATTTTGTGCCTTGATCTGTATTGGGACGTCATCCCTCTTAATTCTCGCACTGAATCTCTGCGCCACCGGAGGGTTTTTCTTATGTTTAATTCTCTTTTCCCCTCCTCTCCTCTTCTTCTGGGATGTGAATATCCAGAACACCATCCAAAGCTGCGGCAGTGCTCCCATCTTCATTCTACCCAAGCCCCATATTCGGTGCAGTAACACGCTGTGATTCACCCACAGACTACTTTAAATTGGTGGTCACTTTAGCTTCATCTCCTCGGCCACTTCCTCCCTTAGCATTCTCAACTAAAGTCACCTGTTCACCAAAAACACCCTCATAGGAACCCCCATCATCAACATCACAATTGTCATTCATTTCATCTTCAGAGATGTCCTCTATAAACTCAGGTATATCAACTTTTCCTCCAGCATCTGAGTTATGCTCATCCATAGCCTCCTCTTGTTTCTTCTGAGGTGCATCAGACTGTTTATCATCACTGTGAAGTTTGTAATTAGCATCATCAGATATGTTAAGCATGTTTCCACCACCATCAGTACTATCTTGTTTCTTTTTCCCCTTGTTCTGATCATCATTCACGGCGACACTACTGCCATCCAGTTTGTATGGAAAAGATAAAACCGTATCCAACTTAGGGACCCAGGTTATGTTATAACCAACATGGTTAATGTGAATCTCAGAAGTCCCCCCAATTTTTGTAGGATCTTTGCACGCTACCCTAATTCTTACGGGACCTGACTGGTCTAGGCTCGAAGAATCAATATCCATGGGCTTCCCAGCTAACACCGCCAATCTACTTATATCACCAAATGTTCTAGCAACCTTCGGAACTCCAAACACCTTGACCCATACTTGGCTCAGAACTCCAAAGGCATAAAGCACTCGTTCAGTTTCTTCAACCCTTGCCTTAATCTTGAACCTCTGAAAACAAACTGATTCCAGACGAGTCAGACCTCTACGCATTTCCTTTGAGGGGAATTCCACCAAGAATTGCCCTTCATCAATCCTTTTAACTTTCCAGACCTAGTCGCACTCAAAAAAGTGAGCCAATTCCATTTTAATCTGCTCCTCAGAACACACCCCTTCTTCATTTGTCAGAAGTCCCACCACTGTTGAATCCGCCTTAGGAACCTCAGCTTTTTCAGTTTGTAAGAAATAAAATACGTGATGAGGAAAACCAAAACCACAGAATTCAATCGGAAGGTGTGCCAAGGATCTGCTCCCTTTCTGATTCTCAGCAAGTGGACAGTGCGAAGAGACATGCCCCGATTGCTTGCAGGTATAACAGATCATCGGTCGACGGCATTGCACCTAATGGTGACTTGTCAGACCACAATTGTAGCAGACTATCTCTTCCCCTTTCACCTCCCTGTGAAACTGTTGTTCCCTTTGGGGAAAATCCTGAACATTGTGTGTATCATGGCGACCATCAGATGATCGTTCCCCCCTAGACGATTGGAAGCCAAATATGCCTCCCCGTCCACGGTGCCCCCGGCCTCGGAAACCCCCATCACCGAACCCTCATCCACCATCACTGTTCTAGAAATCGCCCCTCTCGGGAGCTTTCCGTTTGCCCCCATTCCGATCAAAATCTGGACCCCTTTGAAACCATCCTCCTCGGAACCATGAGCACCTCCTTCTCCCCATTTATCACCTCAATCAACATCACACCTCAGCCCCCCAAGACAATCCATAGCAGGCCCCCCACAACCGAAGAAAATGACCTGGAATCGACCAACCTAGGTTCCGTACGAGAGAAACGTCGGGCTTCAGCACCGAACCGCCAAACTTCCGCCGCTCTCACCGTAAACCCTAGATGAACCGTGGAAACCGAGAGAGGAGTAGCTTTGGGGAACCAGATCCAGCGGCTTTTATATGACTACGTGGAAGGATTAAAATCACGCCACCGGGCTGTGCCAATTCTACGAGGCCCATCATCCTCTCGAGTGGTCGGCCCAACCACATCAGCGTCAAAACACGATTCCGCATCACCCCACCAGCCCAAATCAGCTGCGAGGATGGCACGGGAGAGCTCTCCACCATGCACCGGCGCCGACGAAGATTCGCCGACGAAGAAAGTTCTCGAACCGTTTTCCGCCTTAGCAGTCGTCATTTTTTTCCCAACTAGCCCGATCCTTAAACCATGATTTTTTTCTTATGGATGCTGTGCCAGATCAACTTAACAATGTGTACCAGTCTTTGGATGAGATAGAACAAGAAATTTATGATATGATTATCCAAGGGGATAGTTTGATGGTTTGGTAGAAGACAGGTGGGTTTATCAAAAGACGACAAATTATTTATTAGACTTGTTGATCATGCTAGTAACATGGTATGATTTAGAAAAAAAGGAATGTTCGTCTCTTTGACAACATTTCAAGAGGATCTCATCTTCTATTTGAGGTTATTAGGGAGAAATTGTAAGAACGATAGTCTGTCATTTTTATAGTAATTGAGAAGGTTCAATTTGTGACTTTCATAGAGGTAGCTAGAATTGTGAGGGTGGTTGCCTTGACACGTGTTTAGTGTTTCTCCGGCTCTTTGTTGTTGATCTTATATATGTATGTAAATGTAATCCATGTAACCCTTGTTTCTCCCTTTTTTAATAATATGTGATTGGTAATCTTTAGCGGTGGAGTGAAAAATATCATTCTGTCATAAGTTGAACAATCAAATGTATGAATGTATGTACATATATTATGTTAGATTTTTTTATAAATTTGAGAAAAAATGTTGCATTATAAGATTGTTTATTTTATTCTACGGAAGTGTAAAAGATGATGCGCATATAAAATACATATAGTGTTAATGAAATTGATTGAGAACCAACTTAAGGTCTTCTTCATGTACGTTTATCACATTAAATGAGGACTAGAATAGGGGGGAGATCAAGTTGACACGTTGAATTCAAATAGGGACAAGAAAAGAAAAGGAAGGAGATCAAATTGACACATCGGATTTAGATTGTTGTTGTCTGTAGATATGCAATGCAGAATTAAATCGGTCATAACTTTGACATAATATCTTGATGATTTTTTTACTTTTTAGAAAACTTAGAAAGTCTACTTTCCAATAGTTTTGATCCCATACTAAAATTCAGTCTAAGTCGTCTGGAATTGCTAAAACAATCCTCATTTCCTTTTCGGTCAGAGTCAAATCAGGTGGTTGCAAAGTCATTTTTTTGAAATGGCAAATTCTCAAAAAGTTGCCAAATGTGAGGAGTTATGTCTCTAGACTTAGGTCCTATTTGAACTGCTATAATTCACGTTTTATAGTTCCCTTCCACAAACGTCTAGCCAAATAGATTCAGATCTGAATTTTTGGATCTGCAAAAAATACAGATCCACAACTCCGCTCCACATATTTTGTGGAGCACCACAAGAGATGCTCTGTAGATTCAGTTTTTAAAATAAAATGTGGAGTTCGGGATAATTTACTCACCAATGCTATTATAAACTTATCGGTTCACTTTTTTAGTTGATATTTATTACTTTTTCATTTATTACTACCTATATTAAATTTTAAATGACACTATTGATTTTTATCACAAACTTTGATTATTCATCGTATTCAAAAAAATTGAAATATCATTTATTTTGTTATAATTTGTTTTATTATTAAAGGTAATTCGACTATAACTTATATTTTTGCATATGTTCATATTTTTTTGATAAGACGAATGATCAAAGTTTGTGATAAAAATCAATGATGTCATTTAAAAGTCAATAGAGGGAGTACTAAGTTAATATATTTCACATAATAGACATGAAAAATAATGTAATTGGAGATTCATGAATAAACTCTGGAGTAAAATAATACATTTCTACTAAATTCTACCATTCTTAAATCTGAATTCCCTCTATAAGCCAAACAAGTATAAATACTCTACAGTAGAACATCAACTCTATACTAGATCTGATTCTAAGTGAATTCTGTGGAGCAGAGTAAATTTTAAGAGAGTGAAGTAGTTCTAAACAGACCCTTAGGGATAAAATAGAGCGAAATTTTTTTGCATGCTCTAAAAAAACAGAAACAGAAAGGGTTATATTTAATCTGAAATGGAATAATAATTTCTGAAAATGATACCAAAATAGAATATTTCACATAATAAAAAAGAAAAATTTCATTTCAACAATTTCTTTATTGTACTTTATAAAATATTAGGTTTTGATTTTCCATATTATGTGAAACTTTGAAGAAATATTAAACCATTTGAATTAAATTAATATATAATTATTTTCTAAAAAATTAGATTTGCTAAGAAAGTAAAATATCATGAACATATGTCTTAACAACATGAGTTAAAATCAAGGCAAATTTTTGCAAAAAAAACACTTCAAACGTTGGGCTTCTTCAAATTACTGTTCCAAACATTTGCTTCTTCGAAATGTCACGCCAAAAAATATCACTTTATTTCTTATGTCATTTTGAAGTTTTTTTACCAGTTTACTGCAAACTCGTATGGAAAATGTCTTTTTGCTCTTTGCTCTCTAGCAGCTCGAACACGCCACCAATTCTCGGATTTCTTTTTTAAAATAATATTTTTTTAAAAAAATCAAATATGTGCGGCTATTTGAAAAATTTACAAAAATAACATGTGGTCAACACTTGAAGTGTCAACTGGATGTCACGTCAGCTCCAGTCAGTACTTCAAATACCGACTAGATGTTGTCCCCTTATCAGATTCTGCCACGTCGGTTCCAGTCAGCACTTTAAATGCCGACTAGAGCTGACGTGACATCCAGTCGGACCGCATGCTACTTTTGTAAATTTTTTAAACATTCATACAATTTTGATTTTTTTAAAAAATATATATTTTAAAAAAAAAATCAATTCTCACTGACACTGGAACTAGGGGTTAAAACGGATCGGATATTATCCGATCCGCTCTGAATCCGATGAAATTGAGGATACGGTAGCTGTTTTTTGAAATCCGCCAGATTCGGATTCAGATTCGGATTTTTTAATTCAGATTCGGATACGGATGTGGTTTGGACTAAATCCATCGGATTCAGATTATCCGGTTTTTAATGCGGATTATCCGAATCCTCCAAAACCGGATAATCCGAATTTAGGCATGCAACTCTTTGCTTGTTTGTTGGGCTAAAACTGTTGGCCCATTAGTCCAAAAAATAAAGAAAATTGAAAAGTGAAAACCCTACTCCCCTTTCCCCTTTGGCTCATTGGCTGGCGGCGGCGCTGTTCTTGTTCGGCCTTCGGTGGCGCCTCACGCGGTCACGCCTGGAGGCCGGAGTCCCTAGCGTTGGCCAACAGGAGTCGGCGAGTCGCTGGGCGGGCGGCGGCTAGCTCCGGCTGGACCGCTAGAGTCCCTGGCGGACGACGACTGGTTCTGTTGCTCCGAGTTCCCGGCGTCCCGCCTCCTGCCGTCCTACGGACTGCGGTCCCGCCAGGGGCCTGGCCGGCGGCCGCGTTCCGCCTCCAGGCTCCGGCGTCCCGCACTTCTGTTGTCCCGCCTTGCCACGGACGGACGGACCCATGGTGCCGCCGACGCCCGACGGGCGATGAGCAAGGGCACGGTGCCCCTGGCCGGGTTGCCCTGGTCCCTAGAGTCCTGCATCCGGATCGTGGTCACCACTCACGGCTCACCATCCAGTATTCCAGACTTCCAGTGATCCAGTTCATCCTACACAACTCAAGTAATTTCTGAATTCCTTTCATCTTGATCTTATATTCTAATATTCCTGTGTTGGTCCAATGATCGGATGGTCCTGTTGGAATTAGGATGTGTTACTGTGTTAGTTATTAGTTAAGTTGGAAAAGAGAACTAAGTTCTGCTTGGGTGCTTGGGTAGAAATAGAATTACATATATTAAAACCTAATTTTCAACATCAGCTCTGCACGACTGCACAAATAATTTCTGAGTGTGATTTAGTTGAGCACTTGCATAATTCTCCTTATAAATTTATAAGTAGGTCGATGATGGCACCTAAAAAAAGAAGCTCAACAACACCTACTCAACCAAGTGGTAGTGGAGCTACCTCTTCTCGAGATCCAATTGAAGAATTTGAACGACCTCCAACTATTGGTAGTGCTACAGAAGATACCAACAATGTTATTGTTGTTGATGTTGAGAGTAAGGGTGCACACGCGGAAGATCTAGTTAATGTACATGTATCCAAGAAACTAAAGAAGAACACCTCACCAGTTTAGGAGCATTATAATACATTCTATAAGTTGATTAAGATTCATGATGAGGATGTTAAGGAAGAGTGGGTCAAGTGCAAATATTGTTCCTATTCAGCTAGGCGCAATAGCAAAAATGGTACATCCGTGTTTTTAAATCACACAAAAATTCACAATGTGGTTCCAGGACAACAACAACTGAAAATGTCTCACAAGATTTCTTCCACTTCTATTGAAACTTATAGGTATGATCAAGAGGCCTCTTTACGGAAATTTTATTTGGCTATTATCATGCATGAGTATCCTTTCAATATTGTGGAGCATGAGTATTTTATTGATTTTATAAAATCCCTTCGTCCTACATTTCCTATCAAGAGTCGTATCACTGTTAGAAAGGATATACTTGGTATATTTTCAAAACAATGGAAAAAGTTGTATGAGCATTTCAAAACTATCAATAGTCGTTTTAGTGCAACAATGGACATGTGGACCTCTAACCAAAATAAGGGGTATATGTGCATCACTGTTCATTGGATTGATGACAGTTGGACAATTCAAAAAAGGATTATCAAGTTCATGCATGTTAAAGGGTGACATACTGGTCTTAATTTAGCTGATGCATTATCCTCATTCTTGCATAAGTGGTTTATTGAGAAGAAAATGTTTTTCTTACTTTGGATAATGCGTCGGCAAATGATGTTTGTGTTAAGGATATTATTGATGTTCTAAATAAAAAGTGCTCTCTGGTTTGTGATGGAGCGTTCTTTCATGTGAGATGTGCAAATCACATACTTAATCTAGTTGCTAGAGATGGTTTTTCACAAATTAGAAATGCTATTTTGAATATTCAGTCATTTGTGCTTCTTGTGAAGTGCTCTCCTCAACAAATGAAAGAATTTTTGAAATGTGCGTTTGAGTGTGATTTGGATACAAATAGAGGACTTTCAACAGATGTTGTAACAAGATGGAATTCAACATACCATATGTTATCAGATCCCATATATTATAGAAAAGCTTTTGAAAGGCTCTATGAAATTGAAAGATGTCTATATGAGCATTTGGTTCCATCATCTGATGATTGGGATAAGGCGACTACACTTTGCAAATGTTTAAAGAAGTTTGATGATATCACTAAGCTATTGTCAGGTACTTCATATCCAACAGCAAATCTATTTTATCAGAGCTTTTGTGAAGTTAAGTCTTTAATTTCTAGGTGGTCTAGAAGTGATGATGTTACCATCAAAACAATGGCCAACTCTATGAATACTAAGTTTGACAAGTATTGGAAAAGATCAAATCTTGCTCTTGTTGTGGCATACTTTCTTGTCCCTAGGTTTAAGATGAAGGCCGTAGAGTTTAATTTGATAAGGATGTATGGAAAGGTGTTATATCGTTATCATCTTGAAGAGTTCAGCAATAGTATTAAACATATTTATCAAGAATATGCTTCTCACTCAAAGATTGTTACTGAACCTCAACAAACCCCTCCAAATGCTGATTTCGAGACAAGTATGGATGGTGGAGGTGAATTTACAGAAGAAGCAGATGCTGATTTTATGAATTATGTCTATGCCTCATGTATGGATGGTGGAGGTGATACAAATGATTTGGATAAATATATGGCTGAACCACCCCTACTTCTTTCTAATCCTAAATCAAATGGTGATAGATTTGATATCTTATCATGGTGGAAAGCTCACAAAGATGTATATCCTATTCTATCTCTTCTTGCTCGTGATGTCTTGGCCATGCAAGCTTCTACTGTTGCTTCAGAATCTGCCTTTTCTGCTCGAGGACGTGTTATTGATCCATTTCGAAGTCGTCTTGAACCAGAAATAGTGGAAGCATTAATTTGTACCAAGGATTAGTTGGCTCGAACTAGAGGTTATCACTTATGTAGTTATGTCATTTTATACTATTATGAAGATCATTTTATATTATTTGCTAACTTTATCTATAATTTATAGACTCTAATAAAACAGTTGGATCTATTCTCAATGATCTCGAAGTTATGGAGACCATGGATGCAAATTTAACACTTGAGGACCTTGAAGATATGGTATGGCACACCTATATTTTTCTCACAAATCTTTATATTTTAGTATGTTGCTTCTTTAGTTAATATGTGTGCCATTGTTTTTTATAAAATTACAGGAAAAGCAACCTGAGAGTAGTGATGAAGAAGAATGATTTGTTTGAGGTCTTGAGGCTGCTGTAGTGCTATTTGCATTGCATTGCTAGTTTGCTACTGTCGTATGTCGGTATGTAATATTGTTTGGTGTGAGCCTGTGACTGTGAGGATGTTTTTGCACTGTTGTACCTTGTGCATGTTGACTAGTGGCTACTTGACTTGCTGATTTATGCTGAAATGTTGAATACTACTGCTGGAAGTGTTGATTTGTTGGCTGTAGTGTTGCTGATTTGTTGGCTGTAGTAGTGTAGTGTTGATGATTTGTTGGCTGGAGTGCCGATTTAGTGTACTGTTTTAGTGTTTTGACTGAAAAATATTGGCCAGTGCTAATTTTTGCTGGAGCCTGCTTTGTTGCTGGAGCCTCCGATCCTGGACGAGTGCTAATTTGCTGGAGCGTGGCTGGCTGGCTGCGTTGTGCACTTGTGCGCAGTGCGCTGTGCGTCTGTGCGCCTCACGGCCTCACTGCCTTAGCGGCTCAGCGCAGGGCACATTTCCGATCGGCGCAGAGACTCAGGCAGACAGGCTCATAGGCAGTGCCGCACTAGCAGTTTAATCTATTCTCTTGTAGTGCTTTGTTGTTTGACTTTTAAGTGTTTTTGTATTTGTATACACCTAAATTAAAATTGATAAAATGTGTTTTTAAACTTGTAATCCGATAATTTCAATCCGTTTTCGATCCGAGTCCACACCGAATCCGCACCAAATCCGATATCCAAAATAATCCGCTCCATATCCGTATCCACATGTTATCCGTACCCGATCCGAATCCGTTCAAAAAAATGGTATAGGATATAGTATGAACACTATCCGTCCGAATTTGATCCGTTTTCACCCCTAACGGGAACGCCAACGCCATGAACGAGGCACGAGGAATAGCAGAACCAAACTTCACCTCACTCAATTTTCCCTAAAATCACCCTGGATAAAAACTACTGTTTTTAGCGCACAAAGATTCCAAATTCCATAAGATTGGAAACAAAGCAACATCACTGAGGGCAAAACGGTCATTTCCCATAAAGGTTTACGGTTAACTTGTCAACAATACTTCAAAATATAAAGTGTTTATAGTTAAGATATCTTAAATTTTATTTCGTAAAATTTGATATAGAAATTATCCTATTCACGTTAATTCTTAAAAATTAATTTAATTTCCAACAATTTCTCTATTGCTATTTTTAAATAAGGAATGAGAAATTAATCCTAAATTTAGAATAGATAACAAGGGATTTAGGAAATGGTTTAGGATTGAGGATTTGTTTAGGGATGATGTTGAAGTCTAATTTTTCATCAAAATTTTAAATTTTAAATTTACAAATACGTAGAGTGCCATTTTAAAGAGGACCAACGTTTAAACATTTAAAGTGGCTTTTTGTCAAATTTAGCAGATCGACTTGTTCACTCGTGTCTCAATCCCAACTTAGAACAGTGGGAAAGATCTGATTTTTTTGAAGAGGCAACGTATCCTATGCTCAAAGAGGTATGGTGCTCAAATACACACATTAAATCTGGGCCAAAGATCTTTCATCCAACGGTGTCCAGCTATTTGCGTTTACACCCTCCCACCTCCTCTTTTTCAGTGCAAAAAAAAATCTTTGGATAAGAGGAGGTGGGAGGGTGTAAACGCAAATAGCTGGACACCGTTGGATGAAAGATCTTTGGCCCAAATTTAATATGTGCATTTTAGCACCATACCTCTTTGAGCATAGGATACGTTGCCTTTTGAAGAAACCGAAAGATCCGTTTTTTGTCGCGTTGGTAGACAGTAGCGCAGCAAACAAATCAGGTGACCCCCGCGAATCCGCGATCGGACGCCTCCTCATGGAATCAACGTCGCGCGAGGGGAAGCCGGCGAGACACAGGCACAAAGCGAGAACAAGGAGGAGGGAGAGTCGGGTAGCTAGCTCACGAGATTCCCGGCGCCGACGGTGCAAAACCCGTTGGAGATGTCGACGAGGACGAGCCCCACATGCCGCCCGCCGTCGCCACCGCCGGGAGTCAGGTTGAGGTCGGCGTCCGGCTGGAAGGGCATCGCGGCGCGGAGCAGGTCCATCGTGGCGGCGGCGCGTGCTTGCGTACTTGTGGGTCCTGAACTGCTTGGTTGGTTTCCGAGTTCACGTCGAGCTATGGCACATCCCATTGGCACCTGAGGCCGATTTATGGCCGACTTCCGAGTTCCAGACGCCAACGACTCACGAGTAGCTTTATCGTTAGACCTCGGCACCAACCGCAGACAGAAAATTCATCCAATTTAGACAGGGAATCGATGCCGACTGGCCATCGGCGAGTGCACCTTGTTCTCTGATCCACTTGTTGTTATGGATGCTGTGTCAGATCAATTAACAATGTGTACTAGTCCTCGGATGAGATAGGGCAAGAAAAGAAAATTATGATATGACTATGGTCAGTTGTGATTGCATGGTAATTTAGTTTATAGTTGGAATTATAACTGGTAAAATTTATGATACAATATAAATATTATGAATCATCCATTTATTTAAATGGAATGGCTAGGATTAAAAATGTTGATCCGTTACCCTTTAGGAGATAATAAATCATCCTTGGTTTTTTATGCAGATTTTCTAATTTTCTATGTTAACTTTTCAATTTTCTACGCATACTTTTTAATTTTCTATACATACTTTTCAATTTTTTACGCTAACTTTCTAATTATCTGCTAATCACCAAGTATTTTTTAATTCTAGTTTATTTTTAATCCTTGCTAAAATCATATGTCTAGATTAATCTTAAGTATTACCTCTTAGGGGTAATGGGTGTACCATAGCAGAACTCTTATAATAAGTTAGAAGTTGTTTGATAGACTACATTATTAAAAACTCATTAGATGATAAAATATTATAATGCTCTCAACATGACAATAGCCGACGGGGACAAAATCGAATCTAAAGAATGACAGGGCTGGCATGAAAGCAAGGGCCAGTGTGAGGGTTGGGTCGACAAAGGGCGAGCGATGAGGCCAAGATAGCCAGATAGGGAGGTGTTGAGGCGAGGGCGACGTGGAGGCAAGGGGCTAGCATGGGACGACAAGGGACAACGCTGAGACATGAAGGTGAGAGGCTAATTCAGGTCGGCGAGCAGTGGAAGAGATAGAAAAAAACTAAGAGTGGTACACCACTTTAAGTGGTACACCATATTAGATCCAGGCGTGCACAAAATATAAGAATTTGCTAATAAAAACTAAAAAAATGGACCCGGGTTCTTGAGAACCCTCTCTAGCCAATGTGGCTCTGCCCCTATTGGTGAAGAGTGAAGCTAGGAAAGATGGAGATGTCTGGTTTTGGTTTGGACGGTGGTGATGGGTAATTTTCATCAAAAATACAATTGGTATTTGAATCTTTTTAATACTAATAAGTTGAAAAAATTGGGTTGGGTTGGTTTATTGAATTATAATTTAAAACTATGATGCCAAGATTTGATAAAACCCAGGCCCACAAAAGATGTCGTGTGGTCAACAAAAGTCAAAGAGGTCCAGTCAAAGATGGTTAAAGAAGCCCGTTCATGTTAGTACAAAGTAACCCGATGCAAATGAGCCGATGGAGATAAAAGTGAGAGAAGATAAAGATGATTCAAAATCGGTTAGGATAGACTACTTGGACGGCAAGTCTACAGACTATAAATATGTATCATTAGTTAGATCAAAACACATAAATCTGTCAAACAACTACTCAACACATCGCCACCCTTGGTTTTTCAAGGTTAATCCCGACGGGATTCGGCACTCAGAGTTGGGCTGCATCATTCTGATCTCCGGCGAAGAGGTGAGTCCCGCTATCCCCGACAATCGTATTGACTAGGTCAGTGTCCTCATGGCTGCATCAATTTGATCTCTTCAGGCATCGGCTGAAACAGTACGGTCACCGGGTTATCTCGGTGTATTGGCTAGGTCTAAGGCTGCATAAGTTTGATCTCTTAGATTGATGTGATTTAGGTGTAATAGTCTAAGGCTTCATCAGTTAGGTCCAACATCTCTTTCTATTGTATCTTCTTCATGTTGTATATCGTTCATCTAAATAAAGTGTGCCTAATACTTTGAGGTATTATTGAGTTCATCGTGATTAGCTACTGTCTTGGTTAGGTTCGATCTAGTTATTGTGATGATTTTGATAATATAGATGTGCTATCTGGCATGTTTTATTTATTTCTATTAGAGTACAAGCCGATAGGTTATCTTCAATTCAACATCATATCTTATCCGCTATTAGGGAACGCTCATCAACCCATATGCATGAGCCGCCTATCTCATCGATTGATGGTGCATTCATCTCGATCGCGCTGCTTTTATCATCGGCCTTGCGACCGATCGACACTATCCGCTCACGATTACTCTATCCTCACCACAGTCATCGGCTTAGCAGTCGATCAGCTTTGCTACTAACAATATTTTCTTTATTTCCTTATCAGTTGCCGAGTCAAACTGATTGACACGCCTTGAACCCTTTTCTAATATTTTAGGATCTGCACCGGAGTTAAGCAGATCTCCCAGGCCATGCGTGTGTCAAAGTGTGACCAAAAAATACACAAACACGCTTTTGGCACGCCCAGTGGGATCTTTTTAGTAACTCGACCATGGCGGGCGAAATCAACGACGACAACATCATCCCAGACACTCTGGACATACTGAATGAAGAACAAAGGGCGAAAGTGCAGAGGCATGTTGACGACTTCATAAGCTGTGCCTGTAAGCCTATGGAATGACTCGGTCAGGTCCTATCTAGAGGGACCCGCTGCCGAGACCAACTCCGGCCGTAGGAACTAATCAACTAATAGAAAGCCCTCACGCCAGTCTCCAAGAAATTATTGATTAGGCAATTCATCGCGCTCTGGTGAATCAATCTGGAACATTGGTCAACACCCTCCACGGGTTGATCAAAACGACCGTGGATGGCACTGTAGCTCATGAGCCACCTTAAGGCCCAACGTACCTCCCGATCACTCTCGAAACATTGAGTGATGAGCAAAGGGTGGAAGTGCAAAGGCACATGGATGATTTCCAGAAGTTGTGCCTGTAATCCTATGACATGACTCAATCGGGTCCCATCCAAAGGGATCCATTACCAAGTCCGACATTGGCTATATAAGCTAGTCAGCTGATAGAAAGCCTGTTGACGCTAAAATATGTCGATCAAAATGCCAACACACTGACGCTGATTCGACGATCCAAAAGTGTGTGGATACTTAGAGATTACCCTAAGCGTGACATGACGCTGACGTCGTGTTCCAACGACCTTAGATAGTGACAAGGGAAATAAACGGAGTCACTGGGCAATTAAACTGTTGGTGCGACGGATCGAACCAGCAGGTTTTCTTAGTGGAAAATGAGAGTAGTGTATTCAATGGTCTCTTCAGCCTGCCTTACAACTGTGGTTGGGGGCGGTATTTATAAGGCGCCCCGTCCAGAGGCCAAGCGCCTCTGGAATGCCAACGACTACCCGGCCGACCGCCGATCAACAGTACAGACAAAACGGACTATATACAGTACAGACAAGAAGATTCGACTCTGATAGCGTATCAGCCATGTCGGACGCAGCCTGCGCTGCCCGACACGGGTCAAAGGATCGCGATCCTGTTCCCCTGTACGTCAGCCTCGTCCTTTTCCCGCCAATGCTTTCTTCGGGTTTGCTACTGCGGCCGAGGGAGAGGCCCTCGACAATTTCTTCTCGGAAGGCAGCCTCCGGTAACCTTCTTCCGGAAGACGGCCTCCGGCAGCCTCCTTCCGGAGGGCGGCCTCCGGCAGCCTCCTTCCGAAGGGCGGCCTCCGGCAGCCTTCTCCCGAGGGGCGGCCTCCGGCAGCCTTCTTCCGGAGGGCGGCCTCCGGCAGCCTCCTCCCGGGGGGCGGCCTCCGGCAGCCTTCCCCCGGGGGGGACGGCCTCCGACAGCCTTCTCCCGGGGGGTGATCTCCGGTGTTCTTGGCTTCAAATCCCCAGACGGTGGGCCCCCTGGCCATCGGGATTATTTCCCCCAACAGTAGCCCCTCGCTTCTTTCCTCTCGGGAGCCCTGCGTTGAGAGAGGGTGGAAGCGCACATGATGATCCCGATAACCTTCATGAGGATGAAACTTACATTGAGGTGCCGGGCTTGGCCAGAGTGCGACTCCCTTCGACGGACGCGGAGGAACTCCGGGACGGGCAAGTGCGGCCGGACCGGAGGTGGGGGTCCACTCGAAATCCTCGCCTTGAGGTGCCGAATCCGCTGCGGCGCGGAGGGGTGCCGGGGCGAGGGGGCGAGAGGCCGGGGGCTCCGGTTCTGAGGGGCCGGACGGGCGCCACCGGGAGTAATTAATGCACGTGCAGATGGCATCGAGGAGGCGGGCCGCCGGGAGGCCGCCACCGTGCCCCGATGCGCCAACCGGCTTTAAATGCGGCATCGCGTAATCCGCCGCGTTCACACGCTAACCGGATCGGGGAGGGGAACCGTCGGTCTTGCGACAGAATATATCCCCTCACGGTTCCCTCTTCAATCGCCCATACGCGGTAACTCCAGCCACTTGAGCCACCATTCGACCCGCTCCCAGAGCTCTGCATCCCCTTTCTCTGTCCTCCAAGCATGGCGAGGAACGCTGCCCCCGCAATGGCGATGGATCCGCGCTTCTTGCAACAGCAGATGGCGGCGGCAGCGGCGGCGACGGCGACCGACACGTCGGAGGTGCGCGGCGCGCGCGATCTCCGCCCCGCTTCTGAGCGGTTCCGAGACCAAACCATGGAGCTCGGGCCATTCGCGTGTACCGACGCATCGATCGAGCAGGCGACCAGGAGTCGTCTCAACCCAGAGACGCCGGCGAGGAGGCCGGGCCGGGAGACGATGGGCAGACTTCGTTCTGCTGACTTGGTGAGAAATCGACCGAGAGCGGCCAACCGCCCGACCAGCTTTTGCGCTTGCTTGAGGTTCTGGGGTGGTGCCATGTTCTGCAGTGCTTGGATTTGCATTGGACTGGCCTCGATGCCCCGACTGGAGACGAGGTACCCGAGCAGCTTGCCTGCGCGTGCTCCGAAGACGCACTTGTCTGGATTGAGCCGGATGCCGCACCGCCGGAGACTGTCGAAGGTCTCAGCTATGTCCGAGCCATGGTGACTCTTGGAGGTGCTTTTGATGACAATGTCGTCCATGTAGGCTTCTGCATTGCGCCCTAGCTGATGTCCTAAGGCTTTGGAAATTAACCTTGAAAAGGTGGCGCCGGCATTACGAAGGCCGAAGGGCATTCGGAGGTAACAGAATACTCCGGCCGGAGTGACAAAACTGGTCTTTACTTGGTCTTCGGGTTTCAACCAAATCTGGTGGTATCCTGAATAAGCGTCGAGGAAGCTGAGGAGTTCAGCTCCGGCCGTGGAATCAACGAGCTGGTCGATGCGAGGCAGGGGGTAGGGGTCACGGGGGCAAGCTTTATTCAGAGAGGTAAAGTCGATACACATGCGCCATTTGCCAGATGTTTTCTTCTGGACAAAGACAGGGTTGGACAACCAATCGGTATGACTCACTTCTCGGATGATCCCTGCTCGGAGCAGCTTGTCGGTCTCCGCTTTGGCGAGCTCGGCCCGTTCGGTGGACAACCTCCGGAGCCCCTGGCGAACCGGCCGTGCCTTCGGATCGACGGCCAGTGAGTGCTCGATGATCGAGCGGTCGACGCCGGGAATGTCCCCGTCAGACCACGCGAAGATGTCGAGGTTGCCGCGGATGATGGCCTCGAGCTGCTCTGAAACCTCCGGCTCCAAGCCCCCTCCGAACTTGATCGGGTACTCTTTTCCTCCCTGGATCAAGGTCTTGGTGATGATTTCCCCTTCCGGGAGAGGTTTGGCTGGGCGCCCCTTCTGACCAGGATCGGGGTTGCCTGTGAGGTCTGCCTCATCGGTACCTCCGCGGACACTGTGGACCTGCCGTGGCTCGAGTGGCGCTGAATGGCCGTACTCGACCCGGCGCGCTGCGGCTTGATCGCCCAGGACGGATAAGACCCCTCCGGGAGTCGATATCTTGAGGCAGAGATAGTTGTCGTGGGCGATGGCGCTGAAGCGCTTGAGTATCCCTCGCCCGAAGATGGCGTTGTAGGCGTACGGAGCATCAACGACATCGAACAGGATCTCCTTGCGGCGCTGGAGGGGTGCGCTGCCGAAGGTCACCTCAAACAGGACCTGGCCGAGCGCGTCGAGTGGGGGGCCCGCGAAGCCTTGGAGCGGGCGCGAAGTCGGTAACAGGTGCTTGCGCGATAAGCACAACTGATCGAAGGCCTGCACGAAGATGATGTCAGCGGAACTCCCCCCGTCGACCAGAATGCGACGCACCTCAGCTCCGGCGATGTCCGCTGAAATGACGAGTGGATCGGCATGTGGGAACTTGACTCCGGCGGCGTCTTCGGCGGTGAAGGTGATGGGAACGTGGGACCACACCGGGAGGATCGAGGGACCGGACGTGCCGATATGCCCGACTTCCCGGACGTAGTCTCGACGCTGCCGCTTGGACAGAGCTCCGAGGGCCCCCCTCCGGATATGGGGAGGACTACTCGCTTGCCCCGGTCCGGGGCGGCTTCCAGCTTGGGGGCCGAGACCCCGCCGAACTCCGCGACCGGGGTCACGGCGTCCGGCTCTTCGCGGCGCCCGACTACTTGGACTGCTTCTGGCCGAGGGGCAGGGTTCCCCCGGTCGGAGGAGCCGCGACCGGTACTACGCTCGAGGTAGTCGCTGCGAAGGGCGAGTATGGTCCGGCAAGAGTCGGTGTCGTGGCTCCGGTTCGCGCCGTGGACGCTGCAGTAGAGGGTTCCTTTGGAGGGCGCCGGAGGCTTGGGTCCGACCTGGCAACTGCCGCCGGGCGTGTGAAGGTGCTTGGCGGGCACTTGGGGGGTTATATTGAGGACTTCCCCCCGAAAGTGCTTTCGGCTCCTCCGAGAGTCCCGGTGGGCGAGGTCCCACCGAGCGAGCTC
The DNA here is from genome assembly GCA_019279435.1 of Zizania palustris. NCBI lineage: Eukaryota > Viridiplantae > Streptophyta > Magnoliopsida > Poales > Poaceae > Zizania > Zizania palustris. Next base: position 60,566,028 of record JAAALK010000287.1, on the reverse strand, counting down.
CGGGCGGTGGAAGTCGGGAGCATGACGTTCGCCCCGGCCGGAATCTGGGGGCGCCTCGAGTGTCCTGGCGCTCGGGGCCCGGACGGGGACTACCATCGCTTGTCGGCGTATCTGGCCCTCCTCGGACCGAGCGTATTCTTCAAAGTACGTCATAAGCTGCGCCACGGAAGAGATAGGCTTCCGGTGGAGCTTATCAAGGAGGCCGGGGTGGGTGACGCCTTCTCAGGCCGCGTCGATGACGGAGGAAGCCGAGAGCCCCTTGATCTGAGCCTTGGTGTGTGCGAAGCGTTGGGAGTACTGCCGCAAGGTTTCCCCGGGCTGCTGCTTTACTTGAAAGAGGCTCCCGGTGGACATGGGGGCCACGAAGGTCCCTTGGAAGTTGTTGACGAACTTCTTCTTCAGCTGCTCCCACGAGTGGATAGTCCCTGGCCGGAGGGACCAGAACCACCGGAGGGCGATCCCATTGAGCGCCAAGGGGAAGCATTTGGCCATGGTGTCCCGGCTGCCCCCGGACGCCTCTATCGCCAGGGCGTATGAGCGAGAGAACTCACCGGGGTCGGAGTCTCCGGAGTACTTAGGGAGCTTGGCGGCGCGAAAGTTCGAGCCGAAGCGCACCTTCTGGAGGTCCGGGTGCAGGGGAGAATCCTCGTCGTAAGACGCGTTTTCTTCGCCCGGAGGATTCTCGTCGTCGCTTAAATCCGTGACCACGGCTTTCGCGGCGCGAAAGGGCTCCGGAGGGGCCGGGGGCCGGAGTGACACTTCCTGGCGCCACAAGGCCAGTTCCGCCTTTAGCCTAGCGTTCTCGGCGGCCAGGGCATCAGCTTGGCTTCCGCTTCCGCCGGAAGTGGTATCGGGATCCCGCGAGCGGACGTAGTCTGTCCGAAGAGACACTACTGGAGGTCCGCTCGGGGGACGCTGCTCTGGCGGCCCACCCGGCGATCCGACCAGGTTGGCGGAGGTCGGTTCGGGCAGGCCGTCGGCGCCCCGAGCTTCGTGCGTCTCTTCCGGTGCCTGGGGGGGCTCCACCGAGAACGCCGTTCCGACGGGCGTAACGGTGGGGACCGGAGGGTTGGGGTCGGTGGCCGAAGCGGGCTCGGCCCCGGCGGTACGAGCTGACCTGCGCAGAGGGGCCGCGCTCGCTCCCTTCTGGCTCGACATGCTTGGACGGATGAGTGCAGAGGACGCTAGCTTTTCGGACTAGAGTCCCCACGGACGGCGCCAACTGTTGGTGCGACGGATCGAACCAGCAGGTTTTCTTAGTGGAAAATGAGAGTAGTGTATTCAATGGTCTCTTCAGCCTGCCTTACAACTGTGGTTGGGGGGGGGGGGTATTTATAAGGCGCCCCGTCCAGAGGCCAAGCGCCTCTGGAACGCCAACGACTACCCGGCCGACCGCCGATCAACAGTACAGACAAAACATACTATACAGTACAGACAAGAAGATTCGACTCTGACAGCGTATCAGCCGTGTCGGACGCGGCCTGCGCCGCCCGACACGGGTCAGAGGATCGCGATCCTGTTCCCCTGTACGTCAGCCTCGTCCTTTTCCCGCCAATGCTTTCTTCGGGTTTGCTACTGCGGCAGAGGGAGAGGCCCTCGGCAATTTCTTCTCGGAAGGCAGCCTCCGGTGACCTTCTTCCGGAAGACGGCCTCCGGCAGCCTTCTTCCGTAGGGCGGCCTCCGGCAGCCTCCTCCCGGGGGGCGGCCTCCGGCAGCCTTCTTCCGGGGGGCGGCCTCCGGCAGCCTTCCCCCGGGGGGGACGGCCTCCGGCAGCCTTCTCCCCGGGGGTGATCTCCAGTGTTCTTGGCTTCAAATCCCCAGACGGTGGGCCCCCTGGCCATCGGGATTATTTCCCCCAACATAAACAATACAAAAATATTATTTAACTAACCAAAGTGTGAGGGAAATGATCCAATCGGCCAATTCAGGGCTGGTTAGACCGAAGTGCACATGGCGATCAGACCGGCCAAGGCAAGACGGTCAGACCGAAGGTACACCGCCGGTCAGACCGATAATGCAAAGGTATCACCGAAGGGGTCCTCCAACATAAACTGCGAAGGGTGGTTGAAGGGGTTCCTCCGTCCTTCGGTCGGTCGGACCGAAGGTGGTCCTCCGGTCAGACCGAAAGGTGGCCGAAGGGGGGTCCGGAGGGTGCTTCGGCGTCGATGCGAAGTGTCCCGGGTTTTCTGCACGAAGCCCGGTTAGACCGGTGTAACACCCCAAATTTCCAAAACAATAAAAATATTATTTTAATTCAATTTCCTGGAATTTATATTTCTAAAAATACCTTTAATACTCTTTTATACCCTTTTGAACTACAACATAGAGTTAATGACCAAACCAGGAGCTGAAAATTTTTGTATAAACTCCCAAGGCCAAAATTTATTTTGAGAATTTTTACAAATTTTTATCCACTCTGGAAATGCCCCAAAATATTTAATCCATTTTCTGCAATAATTTTAAATCAGAAAACCTTGGAAACAGTAATGGGCAACCCCCTCCCTTCTCTCTCTCCTGGCCGGCCCAGCCCGTTACCCCGCGCGCCTTAGGCTGACAACCCGACCCCACCTGTCGGCGCCGATTGCCTCCCCTCGCGTGCGCGCCCGACAACGCGGCCCCACCCGTCAGCCCTCTCGTCCGCTCGCTCGCGCTCGCTGGCCAGTGGGTCCCGCCCATCAGACCCGTCGTCAACCTCGCGCCGTCGCCCCAAACTTCGCCGGCCGCCTTTATTCCCTCGGATCCACTCGTCGCCGGTCCCCTCCCCTCCATTTATCGTCGGCATTTAATTCCTCATATCGCGTCGACCATTTTCCCCCTTAATCCCACGCGTAATCCCCCCCGCTGTCGCCCGCATGCAGAGAAACCGCCCGCCGGCGTTAACTCACGGCCTCCCCCCGATGGCGCCCTCCCTGCCCCCGCATGTACCCCTATTTAAACTGCTGCTCTCCACCGCGTTCGGTTCACGCGTCCAATTGCACTCAGACCAAGCAGAGCGCCCGCACTTCACCTTTTAGTGAACTCCTACTGTTTCGCCTCCGGCCACCACTCGCCGTCGCCTCGGACCGTCTCTATCCGCGCCTCCGCCACCAACGTGACCGCAAGGACATCCCCGACCTCGGCCACCCCTCCATCGACGCCGGACCCCACCGGATCGCCGTCGCCGCCAAGGAACCGAAAGCCTTCGCCGCCTCCGCTCGTCGCCGGCCTCACCCTGTCGACCCCGGACCACCGCAAGGGTACCCTCTTGTTCCCCTCGGTACCCTCTTTACGTTTTTAGTCCTAGCTAGACTAGATAGCCCTTGCCGTCGCCGGAATCGCTCACCGTCGCGTCACCGGAGTCGGGGAAGAAGGGGTATTTTGCCCCCCCGACACGCGCCGTGCCGGATTCAATCCCGGCCGTGCGATCCAGATCCAACGCCAGAGATTAAATCATCTGTTCGGTTTAATCCGGGCCGTCGGATCTGAGTGAAGTGGTACGGTGCGATCTCGTGCGTTCGTTGGTATTTAAAACCCACGTTTAATCTGGAGCGTCCATCGCGTACCGGTTCAAACGTTTTAATCTCAGCCATCCATGTCATTTTAACTCCCCCGCCTCGCCCGTGACCGCCCGATCGCGATCCAATGGTGGATCTTGATCCGGCGCACGCGCACAGTGCGCGGGTTCACCGTGGGCCTGGCTCACTATGGACCCGAGGGGATTTAAATTTGAAAATAAATCCCAGAAAAGGTTTAAAACTTGTAAAATTCATATCTGGCGCATTTCAACTCTAAAAATTGCCATTCCAATTTCAGAAAATTCATAATATTATTCTCCAAGGTTGGTTTGATTAGAAATAAATTTAGGGGTTTAAGGTTCTGAAATTTATTTCATAAATAATTTTTAAAGGAATTAAAATGAAAAGTTGTCCCTTTTAGAAAGAGGTGTTTAAATGTGAATAGTTTCATATTAATAAATTTGAGATGAAAGGTTGATATTAATTTAATGGTTTTCAGTACATGGGCAGAAAGGAATAAATATAAATTTTCTGAAGTTTAAATATTTGAATTTCTATTTTAACCCTAAAGGCATTTGAATATTTATTTGAATAAACATGAAATGTCCAAAGTAAACCTAGTGTTTTTATTAACCTAATGTGCTTATTATGAATTGCTATATTGTTTGATTGAATGTCATGTTCATTTCATTTTACTTTATTATATTGAAAAGACTACGACGCCGTCGAGGAGCCGGAGTACTTCCCCGAAGTTCCTCCCTCCCCCTTTGCAGAACAGGGCAAGTCACCAAACCAATCTTTTGAGCATATTGAACCCAATGTTTGATTAAACTATCGCTAAAACACATAGGTTATATATGTGCATTAGTCCAATGAAAACCTTACACTATATTTATTTAGGATCCCCTGACCTTGATGTGCAACCCAAGCCATGCTATCTCGCCTAACCTCCTTGTCACCATGTGGTAAATGTTATTAGCTAGTGTCCAATGTATTGACACGATTGCTATAGGATAAAGATGAGTCGTAGTAAAATGGTTCTATTATATGATCCCCGTTACTTCTTATCCTTGGAATTCCGTTGGTGATGAGTTATGGTTGTGAGTGTATGCATGGTGGGTTCTAGGTGCAAGCTAGGGCATTGGTCGGTAGCACCCGGGGCACTATAAGGACCGGTCTGAGGGATCCGTTGCAATACACTTCCGTACTAACCACAAGTCTAGTGGGTAAGTCCTAACTAAGGTATGAGTTGTTCCAAACCGAGGCCACCATTTGGAGATGGGTCAAGCTGCACCTGCGGGTGGCTTTACCGACGTGGCGCAAAAGGGGGTGCGACGTTAGCCGGGATGCGGCCCGGCGCGCCGGCGAAACCTAGAGAGGGTGGTTATCGCTTGGAGCATTTCATATCGAGGTTTTGGCACGAGTTCCCGTGGTATGGGTCATCTCGTTTGGGATGAGTGCGTGCCTTGTGGGTACAGTAGTACATCTCTGATCAGAGTCTTAAATCTTTTCGAAAAGCCGATCCCACGGTCAAGGGCGGGTTGCGTGACATCCCACAGTTAGATTACTTTGAATATGGATGTGCATGTTGGTTGACATGTAAGGACTGTTGTGCAAGGAGGTAAAATGTACTCCTCGAGTTAGATGGTGTTGATGATGCTCATGTTTATTTTTCCGCATGATTAAATTTGACTACACTAAATGCAATAATCATAAATGTACATTTCCGCACTTTGAGCCATTACCCTTCCTTGTTTATTATCCTGCATTATTACTTGCATTTGCGGTGGCTTGTTGAGTACTTTTTGTAGTCATACCCGTTGGACCCCACATAGGATGCCTACTACGAAGACGGTCTGGAGTAGCGACCCAGTCAAGAGAAGATCCTGAAGGAGGCGTTCGTCATGCTGTTTACTTTTATTATTTTTATTTCAACCCTTATGTAATAAATCTGGTCTGCGAACCATGGATAGTATCGTATGTACGATTGTCGCATGATGAACCTCTTGGATTATTGTTTTTCTTATGAAATTCAATAATGTCTCGATTTCGATAAATCGGGGTGCTACAAGATGGTATCAGAGCCGACTTGACTGTAGGAAGCCAAACAGACCCGCCTAGCCACTAGCTACAGTAAATTATTTCTCGAAAACTACTTATTAAACTTTGTTCCTCCCCTCACTTTTATTCAACTTGCTGTTTTGTAGATGCCGGTCTACCAAGTCCACAGCTACTGCCGCCACTACGAGGGCTTCGTCCGGGAGCTCCGTATGATGCTCACCTTCCTCGGGTTCCTTTTCGAGCCCGAATTCCAAGGAGTGTACCCCGACGAGTTCGCCGGGCCTTGTGACGTCGCCCTCACCGTCCATGGCTCCAGAGAGCATCTGCCGCCCTACACCACCGCACTTGGAGGCCCGACTTTCGACGTCGCGTGCCAACGAGTTGCCCTCTAGGCCCTCATGGAGCTAAGGATGATCTGCGACGATCGTCTTCAGAACTCGTCCTTCCGGCTTGTGCCGAAGCGTACTCCCGGCGCCCACCGTAGCATCTACCTCGGAGTTCACTCCATGCGTGATCCGGTCATGGCCCGGCAGTCGCGTCTTCTGCAGGCTATGGACGATCTCCATACCGAGGCGGTGCTCGACGCCGACGAGCATCACGAGGCAGTCGAGTTTCTTCGTGAGGAGACGAAGAACATGATCCAACAGAACGGTGAACTGCAGCGCAAGATCATGCAGCTGCAGAAGGACATCGCGGAGATGGTCCCTCTCCTTCCAAGGAAGAAGAAGCCCATCCGTGAGCCCCTCCCTCACCCCAAGAGGATCCCGCCACACCCCTCTCTCGCCAGACCCTCCACCAGCGCCCCTCCACCACGCCCCGGCCTTGTCTCCGACTCCATCATCAAGAATTTTCTCGAACCCACCATCCCTCTGGAGCCGCGTACTCGTGGTTCCGAGAGCACGGAGACTACCTCTGGTGGCGAGTAGGCGTTAGAGGCCGCAATTTTAAATAAAACGGAATTTTGTATGTGGTGCTATCCGCAACGAGTGTGTTGTGGGTAGAATAAAAGCTTGATTGTAATGAACAATTTTACCACTTTATATATATGTGCTTGAGCCTTATATGATATTTTTGGGTTGTATTATTGTTCCATCATCTTTTGCCTTATAACTTCGTATATTCAGAAGATGGCCGACCACCAGAACACCGGCTCCAACAACGGTGAAGGAGGAAGCCGCGATGCGCCCGAGGGTGTTGTACCCAACTGGGGTGCAACGGGCCCACGTCAGTCTGGGTCGCCATCGGCCAACCATCCCACCTTGGCGGAGATGATGGCGAATCAGAACCAACTGATCACCGCCCTCCTCACGCAAATGCAACACCAACAGGCTCAGTTGGACCGACTGCAGCACGGGGAACCTGCCCCTCGCGCACCAGCACCCGCACCCGCTCCACAACTCTCAGAGTTCCTGCGCGTGCGCCCGCCCATCTTCTCAAGCACCACCAACCCCATGGAGGCCGGAGATTGGCTCCGCACCATTGGGAAGAAGCTTGATCTCCTTCCCTGCACCGACCGGGAGCGAGTGGCATTCGCCACTCACCAGCTCCAGGGTCCCGCCGCTGAATGGTGGGACAACTACCGTGAGTCCTAGCCAGAGGACCACATGGTGACATGGGTGGAGTTCACCATCGCCTTCCGTGCCGCCCACGTCCCCACCGGTGTCATCGCGGTAAAACAGCAGGAGTTCCGCGACTTGCAGCAAGGCAGTCGGACAGTCATGGAGTACCTCCATGAATTCAATCGCCTCGCCCGCTATGCGCCAGAAGAAGTGCGCACCGACGCCCTCCGCCAGGCCAAGTTCCTCCGGGGACTTAAGGATGAGCTGTCTATCCAGCTCGTCGCCACCGACTACGCCGACTTCCAACGGCTAGTCAATAAAGCGCTCATCCAAGAGACTGAGCAAAACAAGTTGGACCTCAAGAAGAGGAAAATGATCGCCTTCAAGCATCAGCAGGCGAACTCTCAGAGGCCCCGCTTCATCCCTCCGCCACCAGCGCCCGCCTACCATCCTCGGCCTGCCTACAGGCCACCTCACGCCGCCAATGGATCCAACACCGGGCATCCTCGCCCCGCTCCACCAGCCCCGGCCACTCAGCCGACGTCAGCCGCCAAGGCCCCGATCTTGAAGGACCGCCAAGGAAGGCCGATCGTCTGCTTCAACTGCCGCAAGGAAGGGCACTATTCACACCAGTGTCCCCACCCTAAGTAGCCCCAAGGCGTGGCGTCCAACCAGGCGGTGCATGCCCGCGTAAATCACATCAACGCGGAGGAAGCCCAGGATGCTCCTGAAGTCGTGCTCGGTACGTTTACCGCGAATTCCGTACCAGCCATAATATTATTTGATTCTGGGGCAACACACTCCTTCATCTCAGAAGATTTTGCGAAAATCAACGGATTGGAAGTACTCCCTCTATCCGTCCCCATGATGACTGCCACTCCAGGCAATAGGACCTTAGCCCACTTATACAGCCCTAAGGTTAAGATAGAGATTCAAGGAGTACTGTTCCGGGCAGAACCAGTTCTCTTAAGGTGCACCAGACTCGACCTCGTCCTAGGGATGGATTGGTTGATGAAGCACAAGGGTGTGATCGACTGTGCCAACAAGTCCGTCACGGTGACCAACCCTGAAGGTGAAGCCGTCACCTTTCGGATGACCAGTCGCAAGCCACTCGATGCATCCCTCCACTCGCTAGCCCTTGAAGAAGTACCCATAGTCAAGGAGTTCGCGGACGTCTTCCCATAAGACCTACCAGGAATGCCTCCCAAGCGGGACATCGAATTCAGAATCGAACTTGTCCCCGGGACCACTCCAATCTCCAAGCGTCCGTACCGGATGGCCGCCAACGAACTAGCCGAGGTCAAGAGCAATATAGAAGACCTGGAGCAAAAATGGTACATCCGACCGAGTACCTCACCCTGGGGTGCCCCGGTTATCTTTGCCTTGAAGAAGGACAAGACCAAAAGGATGTGCGTGGACTATAGAGCCCTAAACGATGTAACCATCAAGAACAAGTACCCACTGCCTCGGATCGATGATCTGTTCGCCCAACTGAAGGGATCCTCGGTGTTTTCCAAGATCGACCTCAGGTTGGGTTATCACCAATTGAGGATTAGAGAAGAGGATATACCCAAGACTGCCTTCACCTCCCGTTATGGACTCTACGAGTATACGGTTATGTCGTTCGGACTCACGAATGCCCCGGCATTTTTCATGAACATGATGAACAATGTATTCATGGAATTCTTGGATAAGTTCATCGTGGTATTCATCGACGATATACTCATTTACTCCAAGACCAAGGAAGAACACGAGACTCACCTCCGTCTGACCCTCGGAAAGCTAAGGGAACAGCAATTGTACGCCAAATACAACAAGTGCGAGTTTTGGTCGTCTAAGGTAAAGTTCCTCGGTCATGTCATATCTGCCGGAGGAATAGCAGTGGACCCAACCACCATGGAAGCAGTAACCAACTGGCTGCAGCCTACGACCTTGACCAAGATCCGGAGTTTTCTCGGATTGGCTGGATACTACCGCCGGTTCATCGAGAATTTTTCCAAGATCGCCAAGCCGATGACCAGACTGCTTCAGAAAGAAGTAAAGTTTGAATGGACTTCTGATTGTGAAGAAAGTTTCCAGACTCTCAAGAAGAAGCTCGTGTCAGCCCCGATCTTAACTCTGCCAGACATCCAGAAGGACTTCCACGTCTACTGCGATGCTTCTCGCCAAGGTTTGGGATGTGTCTTGATGCAAGATGGGAAGGTGATATCCTACGCCTCCCGACAGATGAGACCACATGAGCTGAACTACCCGACCCATGACCTGGAGTTAGCAGTCGTGGTTCATGCCTTGAAGATATGGAGACATTACGTTGTGGGGAATCGGTGTGAGGTCTTCACCGACCACAAGAGCCTCAAGTATATATTCACCCAACCGGACCTGAACCTCAGGCAAAGGAGATGGTTGGAACTGATCAAGGATTATGACTTGGGCATCCATTATCATCCGAGCAAGGCAAATGTGGTGGCAGACACCCTTAGTCGAAAAGGGTATTGAAACACCGTCATGATCCAGGACCAGGCTCCTTTACTTTACAAGGAGATGGAAAGGCTGAACTTGGGGATCACCACCCGAGCATACCTCGCTGCCTTGGAGTCTAGGCCTATCTTGATAGACCAGATCCGAGAAAAGCAAAAGGAAGACCCGGACATCTTGGAGATCCAGCAGAACATGAGGAATGGTAAAGCCCTCGGATTTTCCGAGGACGAGCATGGTACCATCTGGTTCGGAAATCGGATCTGCGTACCCGACAAGCCTGAGTTGAAGACCCTCATCCTTCAAGAAGCCCATGATACTCTGTACTCCATCCATCCCGGGAGTACCAAGATGTACCAAGACCTGAAGGAAAAATATTGGTGGGTCAGCATGAAGAGAGAAATAGCTGAGTATGTGGCCAAGTGCGACACATGCCGGTGAGTCAAGGCAGAGCATCAAAGACCTGCCGGACTTCTGCAACCTCTCAAGGTCCCTGAATGGAAGTGGGAAGAGATAGGAATGGACTTCATCACGGGACTGCCCAGGACCCAAGCTGGTCATGATTCTATCTGGGTGATCGTCGACCGACTCACCAAGGTGGCACACTTCATTCCGGTCAAGACGACCTACACTATCGCCAAGTTGGCCGAGTTGTACATGACCAGGATAGTATGCCTTCACGGAGTTCCCAAGAAGATTGTATCTGACCGCGGGAGTCAGTTTACCTCCAAGTTTTGGAAGAACCTTCAAGAGGAACTCGGCACCCGGCTGAACTTTAGCACCGCCTATCATCCACAGACCGACGGTCAAACCGAAAGGGTCAACCAGATATTGGAAGATATGCTTAGAGCTTGCGCTCTAGACTTTGGTGGAATGTGGGACAAGAACTTGCCATATGTAGAGTTCTCCTACAACAACAGCTACCAAGCTAGCTTGCAAATGTCCCCGTTCGAAGCACTCTACGGACGTAAGTGCAGAACGTCATTGCTCTGGGATCAAACCGAAGAATCACAACTATTTGGGATCGATCTGTTAAGAGAAGCTGAAGAGAAGGTCAAGATCATAAGAGACCGATTGAAGGCAGCCCAATCCCAGCAGAAGAGCTATGCCGACAATCGTCGAAGAGACCTAGCCTTTGAGGAGGGCGATTTTGTCTATCTCCGAGTCACTCCCCTCCGTGGCACTCAAAGGTTCAACATGAAAGGCAAGCTAGCACCCCGCTACGTCGGACCTTTTCAGATCCTCCGACGACAAGGAGAAGTGGCATATCAACTTGAACTGCCTCCATCCTCGGCGGGAGTTCATGATGTGTTCCATGTCTCCCAGTTGAAGAAGTGTCTTCGCGTGCCCACCGAGCAAGCCGATCTTCAACAGCTCAATGTCCAAGAAGACCTGACCTACATAGAGAAACCCATCAAGATCTTGGAAACCAAGGAAAGGGTAACCAGAAGTCGTGTAGTTCTCTTCTGCAAGGTTCAGTGGAACAACCATCCCGCCGAAGAGGCTACATGGGAAAAGGAAGATGAACTAAAAGCCCAATACCCCGAGTTATTCGAGTAACGTTCCAATCTCGAGGACGAGATTCTTGTAAGGGGGATAGGTTTGTAACACCCCAAATTTCCAAAACAATAAAAATATTATTTAAATTCAATTTCCTGGAATTTATATTTATGAAAATACCTTTAATACTCTTTTATACCCTTTTGAACTACAACATAGAGTTAATGACTAAACCAGGAGCTGAAAATTTTGTATAAACTCCCAAGGCCAAAATTTATTTTTGAGAATTTTTACAAATTTTTATCCACTCTGGAAATGCCCCAAAATATTTAATCCATTTTCTGCAATTATTTTAAATCAAAAAACCTTGGAAGCAGTAATGGGCTCCCCCTCCCTTCTCTCTCCCGGCCGGCCCAGCCCGTTACCCCGCACGCCTTAGGCTGACAACCCGACCCCACCTGTCGGCGCCGATTGCCTCCCCTCGCGCGCGCGCCCGACAACGCGGCCCCACCCGTCAGCCCTCTCGTCCGCTCGCTCGCGCTCGCTGGCCAGTGGGCCCCGCCCGTCAGACCCGTCGTCAACCTCGCGCCGTCGCCCCAAACTTCGCCGGCCGACTTTACTCCCTCGGATCCACTCGTCGCCGGTCCCCTCCCCTCCATTTATCGCCGGCATTTAATTCCTCATATCGCCGGCGTTAACTCACGGCCTCCCCCCGATGGCGCCCTCCTTGCCCCCGCCGGTACCCCTATTTAAACCGCTGCTCTCCACCACGTTCTGTTCACGCGTCCAATTGCACTCAGACCAAGTAGAGCGCCCGCACTTCACCTTTTAGCGAACTCCTACTGTTTCGCCTCCGGCCACCACTCGCCATCGCCTCGGACCGTCTCTGTCCGCGCCTCTGCCACCAACGTGACCGCAAGGACGTCCCCGACCTCGGCCACCCCTCCATCGACGCCGGACCCCGCCGGATCGCCGTCGCCGCCAAGGAACCGAAAGCCTTCGCCGCCTCCGCTCGTCGCCGGCCTCACCCGGTCGACCCCGGACCACCGCAAGGGTACCCTCTTGTTCCCCTCGGTACCCTCTTTACATTTTTAGTCCTAGCTAGACTAGATAGCCCTCGCCGTTGCCGGAATCGCTCACCGTTGCGTCGCCGGAGTCGGGGAAGAAGGGGTATTTTGTCCCCCCGACACGCGCCGTGCCGGATTCAATCCCGGTCGTGCGATCCAGATCCAACGCCAGAGATTAAATCATCTGTTCGGTTTAATCCGGGCCGTCGGATCTGAGTGAAGCGGTACGGTGCGATCTCGTGCGTTCGTTGGTATTTAAAACCCACGTTTAATCTGGAGCGTCCATCGCGTACCGGTTCAAACGTTTTAATCTCAGCCGTCCACGTCATTTTAACTCTCCCGCCTCGCCCGTGACCGCCTGATCACGATCCAACGGTGGATCTTGATCCGGCGCACGCGCACAGTGCGCGGGTTCACCGTGGGACTGGCTCACCATGGACCCGAGGGGATTTAAATTTGAAAATAAATCAAAGAAAAGGTTTAAAACTTGTAAAATTCATATCTGGCGCATTTGAACTCTAAAAATTGCCATTCCAATTTCAGAAAATTCATAATATTATTCTCCACATGTTTATGCAATAAAAACACTAGGTTTACTTTGGACATTTCATGTTTATTCAAATAAATATTCAAATGCCTTTAGGGTTAAAATAGAAATTCAAATATTTAAACTTCAGAAAATTTATATTTATTCCTTTCTGCCCATGTATTGAAAACCATTAAATTAACATGAACCTTTCATCTCAAAGTTTATTAGGAAATTTAATATGAAACTATTCACATTTAAACACCTCTTTCTAAAAGGGACAACTTTTCATTTTAATTCCTTTAAAAATTATTTATGAAATAAATTTCAGAACCTTAAACCCCTAAATTTATTTCTAATCAAACCAACCTTAATCTAATGTGCTTATTATGAATTGCTATATTGTTTGATTGAATGTCGTGTTCATTTTATTTTACTTTATTATATTGAAAAGACTACGACGCCGTCGAGGAGCCGGAGTACTTCCCCGAAGTTCCTCCCTCCCCCTTTGCTGAACAAGGCAAGTCACCAAACCAATCTTTTGAGCATATTGAACCCAATGTTTGATTAAACTATCGCTAAAACACATATGTTATATATGTGCATTAGTCCAATGAAAACCTTACACTATATTTATTTAGGATCCCCCGACCTTGATATGCAACCCAAGCCATGCTATCTCGCCTAACCTCCTTGTCACCATGTGGTAAATGTTATTAGCTAGTGTCCAATGTATTGACACGATTGCTATAGGATAAAGATGAGTCGTAGTAAAATGGTTCTATTATATGATCCCCATTACTTCTTATCCTTGGAATTTCGTTGGTGATGAGTTATGGTTGTGAGTGTATGCATGGTGGGTTCTAGGTGCAAGCTAGGGCATTGGTCGGTAGCACCCGGGGCACTATAAGGACCGGTCTGAGGGATCCGTTGCAATACACTTCCGTACTAACCACAAGTCTAGTGGGTAAGTCCTAACTAAGGTATGAGTTGTTCCAAACCGAGGCCACCATTTGGAGATGGGTCAAGCTGCACCTACGGGTGGCTTTACCGACGTGGCGCAAAAGGGGGTGCGACGTTAGTCGGGATGCGGCCCGGCGCGCCGGCGAAACCTAGAGCGAGTGGTTATCGCTTGGAGCATTTCATATCGAGGTTTTGGCATGAGTTCCCGTGGTATGGGTCATCTCGTTTGGGATGAGTGCGTGCCTTGTGGGTACAGTAGTACATCTCTGATTAGAGTCTTAAATCTTTTCGAAAAGCCGAGCCCACGGTCAAGGGCGGGTTGCGTGACATCCCATAGTTAGATTACTTTGAATATGGATGTGCATGTTGGTTGACATGTAAGGACTGTTGTGCGAGGAGGTAAAACGTACTCCTCGAGTTAGATGGTGTTGATGATGCTCATGTTTATTTTTCCGCATGATTAAATTTGACTACACTAAATGCAATAATCATAAATGTACATTTCCGCACTTTGAGCCATTACCCTTCCTTGTTTATTATCCTGCATTATTACTTGCATTTGCGGTGGCTTGTTGAGTACTTTTTGTACTCATACCCGTTGGACCCCACAGAGGATGCCTACTACGAAGACGGTCTGGAGTAGCGACCCAGTCAAGAGAAGATCCTGAAGGAGGCGTTCGTCATGCTGTTTACTTTTATTATTTTTATTTCAACCCTTATGTAATAAATATGGTCTGCGAACCATGGATACTATCGTATGTACGATTGTCGCATGATGAACCTCTTGGATTATTGTTTTTCTTATGAAATTCAATAATGTCTCGATTTCGATAAATCGGGGCGCTACAACCGGCCTCGTGCTGCCGGTTAGACCGTTGCGTTTCAGCCCGTCAGATGACGGCGCGACACGTGCCGGTCAGACCGACGCCTCCTAGAATTTGACCTCTGAGCTCTGGCGATCGTTTTGTTGAAGATGGATGGATGCAGTAGCCTTTTGGGAAGAAGATGAAGATAAAAACACTACAAGAACACCAAAAGATCAGAGGCAATTTGGCGAAGAGATCAAATTACCGATAAAAACCGATAAAAATCCATTTCGTGGATTAAATGGGTGATTCACAAGTGAATCAACAAGGCTTACCGTGATTACGACACGGCGGCCGAAGAGTTTATAGTGCAAACTCACAAAGATGTACATGTTAAACTAATCCTAGGGCAAGGAAGTAGATTGAAAAGTAAAAGTGCGATTCAAGGTAATAATAGATTGGATCTATTAGGGTTTTGGGGGATCCCCTTGAATCGGCCTTGCCTCTATATTTATAGGGGTTGGACATGACATGCCTAAGCTCTAATCTACTTGAAAAACATGTCCAAGTCATTAGGATTAAGTTAGAGATAAAATTAATCCAAAACAAATTAATACTTCTCGGACTCAGATTGTGCCGGTCTGATCGGGCCTACATGGCCGGTTGGACCGACCTGTGCCAGGTCTGGCATATTTTCGGCCCAAAATTACCAAAATTGATATTTTGACAATTTCGACCATTAATGCCATTTTTTGCTATCAACACATGCCCCCAACGTTTTGGCAACTTAGTGAGCCAAAAGCACAACAGACTAAGGGTGATATACTCCATATCATCCTTTTGACACTTCAAGAGTCTTGCCACACACTTGGGAAATACTTTTTCAAATACCTACTATTCAAAGCTCTACGAAATCACTCTCCTTGCAGAGACTCTAGCAAATATGCATTACCTAGAACGATTTCAACAACTCTAAAAGGACCTTCCCAACTATGCGACCATTTACCAAACTTTGGGTTTTAGTGCCTAAAGGCAAAATCGTCTTCCAAACCAAGTCACCAACTTGAAACGATTTTGCTTTCACCTTTTTATTATAAGCCCTAGCCACTCTTCTTTTGTCTCTTTCCACTGCCTATAGAGCTCTTAACCTCTTATCGGTCACATCTTCAAAATTTTCCTTCAAGAGAACTTCATAATCACCGACCGATAAGTCATCATGCTTAAGCAATCTCAAAGAGCCCAGATTCACCTCTATGGGTAAAACAACTTCTTGTCCATACACCAACTCATATGGACTTACCTTGGTGGCGCAATGCTTCACAATTCTACATGCCCCTAATGCCTCAGAAAGCACTTCATGCCACCTTCTAGGAAACTTTTCAATATTTTTCTTAATAAGCCTAATCACAATTTTATTACTAGACTCGTCCTGAGCATAGTATGGTGAAGATTTTTATCAACTTTATACCATAAGATTGAGCAAAATCACACACCTCTTTAGAAACAAATGAAGCACCCTGATATGTAGTAAGAATTTGAGGAATACTGAATCTATGTATAATGTGCTTCGAGAGGAAATCGAATACCTCATTATGTGTCATGTTCTTGAGAGGCATGACCTCGATCCACTTGGTGAAGTAATAGGAAGGATAAATTTGGCCGATGAAGTCCAAGGCCCAGCCTCGGAACGACCATGGTTTGTGTAACACCCCATATTTTCAGAACAATAAAAATATTATTTAATTCAATTTCCTGGAATCTATATTTTTGGAAATACCTTTAATACTTTCCCTTACCATTTTGAACTACAACATAGAGTAAATGGCTAAATCAGGAGCTGAAAATTTTTGTGTAGGATCGTAAGACCAAAATATAGTTTTGAGAATTTTTACAAATTTTTACCAATCTTTGAAGTAGCCCTAAGATTTTAATTTAATTCCTGGAATTATTTTTATTCAGAAATGTTTTGAAACAGTATTGGGCCTCCCTCCTCCCTTCTCTCTCTCCCGGCTGGCCCAGCCCATCACCCTCACCCGCCTCAGGCTGACAACCCAACCCCACCTATCGGCGCCGATCGCCTCCTCTCGCGCGCACGCCCGACACCAAGGCCCCACCCGTCAGCCCCCTCCCTCGCACACTTGTGCCCGCTGGACAATGGCCCCCGCCTATCAGTTCCATCGTCAACCTCGCGTCGCCGTCCCCAAATCACGAAGGCCGACGACCCCCGCCTCGGATCCGCCTCGCTGGCCCCTCCCGCATTCAATTGAAGCCATTATTCGGTTCCCCGCGCCCGGCCGACCGTTTCCCCCCGTTAAACCACGCGTTTAAGCCCCCGGGAACGCCGCACCGTGCATGACCGAGCCCTCGCCGGTGAGTTAAGGCCCTGCCTCGGCTTTCCTTGCATGCGAGCTCCGCCGGTGGCCCTATTTAAGCCCCTAGCCTCCACCGCTTTCGACCCCCACGACCATTCACAGCGAGAACGAACAGAGTGCTCCCCTCTTCGGTTTTTAACTCCTCACCGCCGCTCCTACTCCGGTCACCCCTCGCCGTCGCTAGTAACCTCCGCCCTAGCCAACCACATCGTCATGACCACAAGGACGTCACCGACCCTGGCCGCCCCTCCGCCATCCACGGACCTCGCCGGAACACCGTCGCCGACAAGGACCCGAGACCACCTCGTCGTCTACCCTCGTCGCCGGCCACGCCCCGTCATCCCTGGACCACCGCAGAGGTACCCTCGTGATCCCCGCAGTATCCTCTTTCCGTTTTAGGCCTTAGCTTCGACCGGCATCGCTCGTCGTGGCCTCTGGCCCGCTCGCCATCGCCGGAGAAGACGACCGACACGGGCTGAGTACCCGTGCCGTGTCGGATTCGATCGCAACCGTGCGATCGTGATCCAACGGTGACGATTAATTCCCGCGTGCAATTTAATCAGATCCGTTAGATCTCGACGAAGGGGTACGTTATAATCTTAGCCGTCCGTTAGTTTTAAAATCCCGCATCGCATCTAAGCCGTTCATCGCGTACCGGTTCGATGTTTTAATCTCAGCCGTCCACATCAACTTAAGCGCCCCGCCTCGCCCTCGCGCGTTGGATCTGGATCCAACGGTCCAGATTGGGCCGGACCACGCGCACAGTGCGCGGGTTCACCGTGGGCCTGGCTCACCGTGGACCCGGGGGGATTTAAATTTGAAAATAAATTCCAGAAATGCTTTTAAACTTCAAAAATTCATATCTGGCGCATTTGAACTCTAAAAATTGCCATTTCAATTTCAGAAAATTTATAATATTATTCTCTACACATTAGTTCAATAAAAACAATATGTCACTTTAGACTTTTTCATATTTATTTAAATAGGTATTTAAATACCCTTAGGGTAAGAATGTAAACTCAATTATTTAAATTCCATTAAAATTTACATTCATTTTCTTTCTGTTCATATAATGGAAACTACTAAATTGCCCATGAACCTCTTATTTTAAATTGATTAGAAGACTTAAAATAAGGCTATTCACATTTAAAAGTCCCTTTTATGATGACCATATTTCCCTATAGTTCATTTCAAATTATTTATGAAATAAATTTCAGAAACTTAATAACTTGGTTTCCCTAAATTAAACCAATTTAAACCTGTGTCCTTATTGTGTAGTCTTGTATTGTTTAAATTGAATGTTGTAATTATTTTAATTTACTTTATTTATAACGAGAAGACTACGACACCACCGAGGAGCCGGAGTACTTTCCCAAAGTTCCTCCCTCCCCATTCGCTGCACAAGGCAAGTCACCAAACATCATTTTTGAACATGTTGATCCTATGTTTTATTAAATTATCGCTAAAACACATAGGTTATACATGCATTAGTCAAATGAAACCCTTACGATATATTTATTTAGGATCCCCTGACCTTGATGTGCAACCCAAGCCATGCTATCTCGCCTAAACTCCTTGTCACCATATGATTAGTGTTATTAGCTAGTGTCCAATGTATTGACACGATCGCTATAGGATAAAAATGAGTCGTAGCAAGATGGTTCTACTATATGATCCCCGTTACTTCTTATCCTTGGAATTCTGTTGGCAATGAGTTATGATTGTGAGTGTATGCATGGTGGGTTCCGGGTGCAAGCTAGGGCATTGGTCGGTAGCACCCGGGGCACTATAAGGACCGGTCTGAGGGATCCGTTGCAATACACATCCGTACTAACCACAAGTCTAGTGGGTAAGTCCTAACTAAGGTATGGAGTGTTCCAAACTGAGGCCACCATTTGGAGATGGGTCAAGCTGCACCTGCGGGTGGCTTTACCGACGTGGCGCAAAAGGGGGTGCGACGTTAGCCGGGATACGGCCCGGCGCGCCGGCGAAACCTAGAGCGGGTGGTTATCGCTTGGAGAACTTCATGTCGAGGTTTTGGCACGAGTTCCCATGGTATGGGTCATCTCGTTTGGGATGAGTGCGTGCCTTGTGGGTACAGTAGTACATCTCTGATCAGAGTCTTAAATCTTTTCGAAAAGCCGAGCCCACGGTCAAGGGTGGGTTGGGTGACATCCCATAGTTAGTTTACTTTGAATATGTATGTGCATGATGGCTTGACATGTAAGGACTGTTGTGCGAGGAGGTAAAACGTACTCCTCGAGTTAGATGATGATGTTGATACTGAGAAACCAAGGGTTGGTTTCAGTGTTTGTGATGAGTGATTGACAGGCTTTTTACCCTCTGGTTCGAAGGGTACCTCCGAAGGGTGTTCGGAGGAGGGTACCTCTGGAGGGGTTTTGGAGGTTGTACCTCCGAAGGGTGTTCGGAGGTGGTTTCACCGAAGGGTGTTCGGTGGTTTGGTTGCTGCAGCTGTTGCAGTGGAGTGTGCGTGTCGGAGTGGTCCGACAGTACACGATGACTGGGTTTGTACCGAAGGCTTTGGTACTTTGGGCGGTACACCGGAGTGTGTACCGGAGGTTGCTAACCCGGAGAGGTCTCCGGAGTACTGGATACACTTGTCTGCTTGTCTGTGGTGCGCAGGGACTTCGGAGGCGACGGACAAGGTTCGTAGCGGGTGAACCTAGGTCAAGCGGGAGGCTTGATGCCAGGGGAGCGGGGAGCTCCGTCACGGTGGCTGCGAAGGGGTCCGGGTCGGTCCTCGGGTCGAGGCGTGCCAGGTGAAGGCAGAGAGTGCGGAGTGTGGCTCCGGCTGAAGGTGCTCCGAGACAAAGTCCTCGGAGGTGAGGCACTTCGAAGGTACTCCGGATGGAGTGACTTCGGAGTATGGTGGAACAAGTCCTCTGCGGAGGCAAGGAGTTCGAAGTGTGCTCCGGAGGGAGACATTCGAAGGTACCCGACGAAGGTCTCAGAAGTCGAGGCGCATCGAAGGCATGGTCCGGGTGAGGCTCGTCGAGGAGTGTGCTCGGGGAGAGACACTGCGATGAAGTGCTCATGGAATGCTTCATGCGGAGGCCTTGGACGAAGGAGGGACTTCGAAGGGTGGTACTCCGAAGGTGGGGCTTCGGAGTGAGGAAGGCTTCGGAGCGAGGCTAGCTCCGGAGCGAGGTTGACTTGAGGTGCTTCGGCCTGCATGGCTTCGGTACACGGACTGACGGAGTTCGAGCTGGGTGAAGCTGCGAAGCCGTGGTGGTCCACTCCGGAGGTGTTGGTGCGAAGGCCCAAGGGCTTTGACGGCTTCGGCACAAAACCGTCACTGTATCGGAGGTCATCTTCGGTGAAGCGAAGGCCATCTGGCTCAAGGCTTCTCACCGAAGCTACCGCACCCCTCGCGTGCGAAGGGGGGCTTCGGAAAGGTCAAAGGCTGCAAGTCTGACAGTATCTGCTCTGCAAAAAGCTGGCACTGCCCCATCTGCAAAGGCTGACAGAGAAGCCTCCAATAAAGTGGACTACCTTTTGTTCCCCTTAGTTCTGTAGAGACAAATCCAATGTAAACCCTAGGGGTAAAGTAGTCACTTCCTTTGGGTGAACTGTGGGCTATAAATATGGTGGCTCGGTAGGTAACATTTAACACTTGAGCATTTACTGTTGAGCTCCTGTAGCCACATACCTCGCTGTATTCATCCAGAGTTCATTTTATTGTGTTCCTTGTTCAAGCGGCAAAGCCCTGCTTCTGTGTGCTTTTTGCTTGAGCTCGCGTTACATACCTCGCTAGTTATAGTGCACCGAAGCCTGTCTAGGCGAAGGTTGTTTCTGTGCGAAGTGTGTTTTTCAGTGTGCTGTCGCTCTGTGTAACAGGAGGCAAGACCTCACTGCTTACTAGCGAAGCCCTGGTCGAAGCCCGTTTTGCTTCTTGTGTCGAAGCCCTTAGCGAAGTCCGTTTGTGTGCATGTAGACCTTCGTGTACGAAGCACAGCACCAGTTGCTGCTGCCAAGTACTTGGTCGAAGTCCTCAGAGGGCAGTCCACTCTTGCGAAGGGTGAAGTGCGAAGCCTGCTCAAAGCACCCTTTGTGCGGAGCCTGCACTGACTTAGCAGAGTAGATTTTCGAGGGTTGTTAGTGGAGCGAAGTCTTCTTGGCTTCGAACTTTTGCTCCTGCGAAGCCTGTGTTCGGAGCTGTCGAAGTACCTCCGAACCAGACCTTCGAAGGTTGTGTTCGAAGCCTGTTCCGCAGAAGACAGAACCAAACCAAAGGCTAGTTTTTAGCCCGAATTTTTAAAAAGCTCCCATTCACCCCCCCTCTGGTCGCCGTTTCCGGTCCAACAATTGGTATCAGAGCGGGTTAAGATCACCAGTTGACCTTAACCGGTTTTGTGATCTTTTGGCGACATGGATAGAGGCAGTAAAATTCCTCTGTTCGATGGGACAGATTTTGCATACTGGAAGGTGCGCATGGAGGCTTACTTGTTAAGCCAAGGAAATGCAATTTGGGAAATTGTGGACTCACAATACTCCATCCCTGAGACTCTCACCTCTCAGACTGAGAAGGATCAGTATAATGCCAACTCCAAGGCAAGAAATATACTGTTCATCGGTTTGAGTAGAAGTGAGTTCGATAGGGTGCAGCACCTTAGGACTGCTAGGGAGATTTGGACAACACTCACTGTTTTTCATGAGGGCTCTACTCAGATTAAGGCCAGGCGCCAAAGCACCTACAACCAACAGTATCAGCTGTTTGTGCAGGCACCTGGTGAATCTATAGATGCCATGTTTTCTCGCTTTGATGCAATAGTGAGTAACTTGCGATCCAACGGGACGCTTGCTTACAGTGATCACGATAGGGCTATCAAGCTTCTCTATGCTCTTGACCGTAGCATATGGGAAGTAAAGATATCCAGCATTGAGGAGTCCACAGGTTATGACACATTGACATGTGATGAACTCTTTAGCAAGCTGAAGTCCACAGAGATTGCCAAGGCATCTCTTGCTGTGCACAGAAGCTCTTTGCCACAGCCATTGGCATTAGTTTCTAGCACTAGCCGTGGCACCACTGCAGAACCAAGCACATCTGGTACTTGTGTTCTTGCAGATGGTTTTGCTTTGTCCTCCCTGGTCTCCGTCACTAAGGAGCAGGTGGACACTCTGGATGATGATAAGCTTGCTCTCATTGCCAGAAGGTTCACCCGTTTTCATCGTGAGAGACGGGATCAGAGGAGAAGTGGTTTTAGTGGTTGCTTTGAGTGTTGCGACACTTCTCATATCAAGGCAAATTACCCGAAACTCAAGAAAAGAGATGAGAGTGAGCGCCCCAAATACCACAAGAAGGAGAGGAAACCCTTTGTGAAGGGCAAGCGCGGCAAGATGGCTAAGAAAGTAGCCAAGGCCGCTTCCAGAGCCTTTGTTGCTGCTCTCAGCGACATCGACACTTCCTCAACTGAGGAGTCGAGCTCTGAGGAGGAGGAGTCCCCAAGGAAGGAGGACAAGAAGGACAAGAAGGGACGAGACTTCACCGGCCTTTTCTTCATGGCCGACAGTGATCACAACGGCGATGAGCTTGACTCATATGAGGTAACTCTATCATCTGACCAGCTACTGATTAAATTAGATGAACTGAATGAAGTAATTCTTGGTCAGGATAGATTACTTGTGCAAGCCGCTAGAGAAAGAAAAGACCTTAGACTTAGGCTAGAAACTATTTCTACTGAATATGCCATGCTTAAGTCTAAATATGATGATGCTGAATGAGAGTCCTGTTCTGTTGTCATGAGTGAGCTTGCTCAGTTGCGTTCTGTTCATGCTCAAACTCTTTCTGAGCTTGAGACTGCACAGAAGCAGCTTTTGGAGGTGGATTCTAGACCTCATGATGTTATTGATTGCATGAACTGCTCTTTATTACGCGAAAGCATTAATTTACGTGATAAGCATGTTCATGATTTAGAGGCTAGATTGGAGAGGGCCGGTAGTTCTAAGGATGTGCAACCTGTTTGTGATACTTGCATCACCCTTAAGGACCAGCTAGGCACTGTTAGAGAGCGAGCTAAAAATCTCATGTCTGAAAATGAATACCTCCTTTCCGTGGTTAATAAATGCACTAAGGGAAAAGGTAGGATGGATTTGCTCTTGGCCAAGACCAAGTTGTGTGCTGACAGAGCAGGGGTAGCTCTAGGTTTGGGTTTTGAGAGGATTTCTTCAGACAGTAAGACCAAAACTGTTTTTACCTCTCCCACTACCCTAGAGAAAGAGAGAGCTCTGTTAGACACCCCATCAGCCAAAAAGCCTACCCATCCACCAAAGAAAACCACACCTCCTGCCAAGAAATTCCCTCCCAAGAAAACCACACAGAAGAAGCCCAAGGAGCCTGTGAGAGTTGCTCCTGTGACCCATGAGAGTGCCCCCAGGAGAGCGTTTCACTGTTCTTACTGTCAGCGGGCGGGTCATTTGGTTGGGTTCTGTTTTCGTCGCATCAAGGATGAGCGACGCTCTCAGGCGATGAGTTACCAGGACATGCATTACCCATCTTTAGGTATGCATGAGTCTGAGATGTACTATCGTCCTGCTTTTGAGGCTCCTCGTGCTTCTCGGAGAGGTTTTGCTCCTCGAGGTGTTCACCATGTTCCATATGGTGGTAGACCTCGGGCTAGCAGATTTGTACCTCGTCAGAGTAGGAGACCTCGACATGTTGTTCGTTCACAGCATGTAGGTAGACCTCGCACTTTGCATCATTTTGATTTTCCTGTGCGTAAACCATCTACTTTTACTGCGCCTACTGCTCGTGTCACTCAGTGCTGGATGCCTCGTCATTATTTCACTCACCCCAGCACTGAGCGATCGAGATATTCTTATCGTGTGTAGGCGACAGATCGAGGCTTGGAGGGCACGTGGATCATGGACTCCGGTTGTTCGCGCCACATGACTGGAGATGCAGCATGGTTCTCCAGCCTCACCACAACCAAGCAAAGGGAACATATCACCTTCGGAAACAATCGAAGGAGTAGAGTGAAAGGTAAAGGTGTGGTAAGAATTAACTCGAATTTCACTCTCAAAGATGTTGCTTTGGTTGAAAACCTGGGGTACAATTTGATGTCTGTATCTCAGTTGCTTGATGAGGGCTTCGAAGTGCGATTCCATCGCGATACTTCGCAAGTGCTCAATTCTGATGGCGTTGTGGTGTGTAAGATCTTTAGAGTTGGGAAAGTTTTTGGAGCTGATTTTTCAGAGTCATCTGGTTCTTCTCACTATCTTGTTGCACATTCGAATTCTGAGCTTTGGAAGTGGCATAGGAGACTAGGGCATATGAGCTTTGAGTTGCTCGCTCGTCTGAGCGCCCTAGGCCTGATCCGAGGATTGCCCAAGCTCAAGTTTGAGAAGAAGTTAGTTTGCACTCCGTGTCGACATGGAAAAATGATTGCTGCTTCGCATTCGCCAGTCACCACAGTGATGACTGAACAACCCGGAGAACTTCTCCATATGGACACTGTAGGTCCTTCTCGGGTCAGTTCTTTAGGCGGCAAGTGGTATGTATTAGTTATTGTCGACGATTTCTCTCGCTACTCTTGGGTCTTCTTTCTTGCCAGCAAGGATGAAGTGTTTTCACACTTTCGGAGCTTGGCTTTGAGACTTTTTACTGAACTCCCAGGTGCATTGAAATTCATTCGTAGTGATAATGGCACTGAGTTCAAGAACAGTCTCTTTGTTGACTTTTGCATGGAGCATGGCATAGAACATCAATTTTCTGCTCCGCGGGTTCCTCAACAGAACGGTGTTGTTGAGAGGAAGAACCGCACTTTGGTTGAGATGGCTAGGACGATGCTTGATAAGCACAGGACTCCTAGAAAATTCTGGGCTGAGGCCATGAACACTGCATGTTACATCTCAAACCGAATCTTCTTGCGCTCAATTTTAAATTTGACATCTTATGAGCTGCGTTTTGGGAGACAGCCCAAGGTTACTCATCTTCGAGTTTTTGGTTGTCGCTGCTTTATCCTAAAACGTGGTAACTTGGATAAATTTGAGTCGCGCTCTTCTGACGGGATCTTTTTGGGTTACACAACACATGGTCATTCTTATCGTGTTTATAACTTGGAAACTAACACTGTCATCGAGTCATGTGATGTGACTTTTGATGAATCAACCCCCTCTGTTAGTTCTGCTTTTGAACAGGCAAATGAACACGACATGGAATAGACTTTATTTGAAGAAGAAGATCCTGGAGAATTCGAGGATGAACCCCTATTACCCTCGACGTCATCCCCCGAAGCTGACCCCGCTTCAACTACTTCGGCACGAGGTCCCGAAGCGACTACCTCAACATCGGTCATCTTGGACCACTCCAACGCACAAGTTGAGGGGGAGACTGCATCCCGCTGCGAGGCTCCACATCATGTTCAAAGGATGCACCCTCCCGAGCAGATAATTGGTGAGCTTGATCAAAGGGTAACTCGTTCACATGCCCATTTCACTAATGCTGCTTTTGTTGCTTCTTTCGAGCCCTTAGATGTTAGTCATGCACTTTCTGATTCTAGTTGGATCAATGCCATGCATGAAGAGCTTGAAAATTTTGAGAGAAACCAAGTCTGGTCTTTAGTTGATCCTCCACCAAATGTTCATTTCATTGGAACAAAATGGATTTTAAAAAACAAACAAGGGGAGGATGGGACTATAGTTAGAAACAAGGCTAGACTTGTAGCTCAGGGTTTTTCTCAACTAGAAGGGATTGATTTTACTGAAACTTTTGCACCTGTTGCTCGCCTTGAGGCCATTAGGATTTTTCTTGCCTTTGCGACATCCCGGGGATTCAAACTCTATCAAATGGATGTCAAAAGTGCTTTTCTTAATGGCTTCATAGGTGAAGATGTTTATGTAAAACAACCCCCTGGTTTTGAAAACCCCAAGTACCCACATAAAGTCCTTAAACTTCATAAGGCTCTTTATGGACTCAAGCAGGCCCCTCGGGCTTGGTATGATAGACTTAAGTCTTTTCTGCTTGAGCGAGGGTATTTGATGGGCTCTGTTGATAAAACTTTGTTTACTCTCAAGCATGGCAAAGATTTCCTCCTAGTTCAGATTTATGTGGATGATATCATCTTTGGTGGCTCTTCTCATGCTTTGGTTGCCGAGTTTGCAGATACCATGAGCAGGGAATTTGAAATGTCAATGATGGGTGAACTCACCTTTTTCCTTGGTTTGCAAATCAAACAAAGCAAACAAGGTACTTTCGTCCACTAGACGAAGTACACCAAGGACCTGCTCAAGAAGTTCGACATGTCCGATGCAAAGCCCCTCGCCACTCCAATGGCTACTTCTATAGCATTGGATCCTGACGAAGATGGAGAAGCCGTAGATCAGAAGGAGTTCCGAAGCATGATCGGCTCCCTCCTCTACTTGACTGCCATGAGGCCGGACATACACTTCGCAGTGTGTCTGTGCGCTCGTTTTCAGGCTTCATCACGAGCTTCGCACCGCCAAGCGGTAAAGCGCATCTTAAGGTATCTCAAACACACCCTTGAATTTGGCATATGGTATTCAGCATCTTCATCTTTATGTCTTCGAGGTTATTCCGATGCGGATTTTGCTAGGTGTAGAATTGATAGAAAGAGTACCTCTGGTACTTGTCATTTTCTGGGTACTTCACTGGTTTGCTGGTCTTCCCGCAAACAGTCTAGTGTTGCACAATCGACGGCTGAGGCCGAATATGTTGCTGCAGCTAGCTGTTGCTCTCAGATTTTGTGGATGGTTTCCACTTTGCGGGATTTCGTGTTAGATTATAAGAGTGTTCCACTTTTCTGTGATAACACTAGCGCTATTTGTATTGCAAATAACCCGGTTCAGCACTCCAGAACCAAACACATTGATGTGCGGTATCATTTTCTCAGAGATCACAATGAGAAGGGTGATATTGAACTTCAATATGTTGATACCCAACACCAGCTTGCCGACATTTTTACAAAACCCCTCGATGCTTCTCGATTTGCCTACTTGCGTGGGGAACTTGGCATTTGTCACCCTTACGGCATTTTGTGAGGGAGAGCTGTTTTAGATGAATATGCCTTTGCTAATTGTGTGCTAAATTGCATTTACATCTTTTGCACTTATATGCCTGCTTATAATTCATGACATCATGACAACTCAACTCTTTTTAATTTATCTGGAACATTCATGTGCATGATGCTTTCTTTTCAAAATCAAATCGTGCTCACTGCTTAGTCTTGAATCTAGCATGTTTAGGCAGGACTATTTTAGCTATCTTTTATCTGCTTGATAGCAAGACACTGTTCATTGGATGCTAAAAATTGCAACTTGAAAACTGTTCTACATTTTCGTGGATATTCATAAAGTACCAAACAATTGGTTCTCTTAGTTAAAATCAAAAATTCCATGATTTGCATGCTTTAAGTGAAAAGATCCAGGAGGGTTTGTTTGTCGCACTACTCTATTCTAGACTGCTTTCCATTGCACATTGGTCTGAACTGGAATAGTGTAGTGTATGCCAAAATCATTGCCTTAAACTTCTTATGGTTTTCATGCCTAGGCTTGGCCTGATTGGAAAGTATAAGGTGGACAAACAAATAACCCCTAGCACTAAGAAAAGAACAATAAAATTCGTTGATCATCAAGTTTGCTTTCATTTGCTCCATTTGAACTGGACTTGTCTGTCTAGAGTAGAAATTGACTAGCTTTGCGCAGTTCTTGCTTTTACTTGTCTAGTTTCCTTGCCTAAGTGGTGATGCTTTTATTTCAAAAATGATCAAATCACATGCTTCATCATGTTTTTAGAGAATGTTAAATTGAGCTGAGCCCATGATCATTGGTGTTATTGTTGGCATATTTTTGCTTCATATGTCTTTGCAATTCTGCTCAATTCAAAGCTTTGCATCTTTTACATGCTCCTTGATGCTTGCATTGCCAAAGGGGGAGAAATTCCTCAAGGGGGAAAGACTTGCTTTGTTCTCCGTCGCAAGGGGTATAATTTCCAAAAGGGGAGAAAATTTGACATAAAAGGGGAGAAGGTTCTTTGTTGCCAAAAAGGAAAAAAAACTTAACTCAGGGGGAGTTTTTATTGCCGAAGGGGCTTTTTACTCTTTTGAAAAGGGGGAGGAAAATTCTTCTGTCAAGTGACATGATTTGGCTCTTTTCTGAGTTTTTATGGTCACTTGTGTGCTGAAAGTTTTTAAATTTTCTTCGATTTAAAGTTGGTTGTCAATGCACTCATCAAGGGGGAGATTGAGAAACCAAGGGTTGGTTTCAGTGTTTGTGATGAGTGATTGACAGGCTTTTTATCCTCTGGTTCGAAGGGTACCTCTGAAGGGTGTTCGGAGGCTATACCTCCGAAGGTGTTCGGAGGAGGGTACCTCCGGAGGGGTTTCGGAGGTTGTACATCCGAAGGGTGTTCGGAGGTGGTTTCACCGAAGGGTGTTCGGTGGTTTGGTTGCTGCAGCTGTTGCAGCGGAGTGTGCGTGTCGGAGGGGTCCGACAGTACACGATGACTGGGTTTGTACCGAAGGCTTCGGTACTTTGGGCGGTACACCGGAGTGTGTACCGGAGGTTGCTAACCCGGAGAGGTCTCCGGAGTACTGGATACACTTGTCTGCTTGTCTGTGGTGCGCAGGGACTTCGAAGGCGACGGACAAGGTTCGTAGCGGGTGAACCTGGGTCAAGCGGGAGGCTTGATGCCAGGGGAGCGGGGAGCTCCGTCACGGTGGCTGCGAAGGGGTCCGGGTCGGTCCTCGGGTCGAGGCGTGCCAGGTGAAGGCAGAGAGTGCGGAGTGTGGCTCCGGCTGAAGGTGCTCCGAGACAAAGTCCTCGGAGGTGAGGCACTTCGAAGGTACTCCGGATGGAGTGACTTCGGAGTATGGTGGAACAAGTCCTCTGCGGAGGCAAGGAGTTCGAAGTGTGCTCCGGAGGGAGACATTCGAAGGTACCCGACGAAGGTCTCAGAAGTCGAGGCGCATCGAAGGCATGGTCCGGGTGAGGCTCGTCGAGGAGTGTGCTCGGGGAGAGACACTGCGACGAAGTGCTCATGGAATGCTTCATGCGGAGGCCTTGGACGAAGGAGGGACTTCGAAGGGTGGTACTCCGAAGGTGGGGCTTCGGAGTGAGGAAGGCTTCGGAGCGAGGCTAGCTCCGGAGTGAGGTTGACTTGAGGTGCTTCGGCCTGCATGGCTTCGGTACACGGACTGACAGAGTTCGAGCTGGGTGAAGCTGCGAAGCCGTGGTGGTCCACTCCGGAGGTGTTGGTGCGAAGGCCCAAGGGCTTTGACGGCTTCGGCTCAAAACCATCACTGTATTGGAGGTCATCTTCGGTGAAGCGAAGGCCATCTAGCTCAAGGCTTCTCACCGAAGCTACCGCACCCCTCGTGTGCGAAGGGGGGCTTCGGAAAGGTCAAAGGCTACAAGTCTGACAGTATCTGCTCTGCAAAAAGCTGGCACTGTCCCATCTGCAAAGGCTGACAGAGAAGCCTCCAATAAAGTGGACTACCTTTTGTACCCCTTAGTTCTGTAGAGACAAATCCAATGTAAACCCTAGGGGTAAAGTAGTCACTTCCTTTGGGTGAACTGTGGGCTATAAATATGGGGGCTCGGTAGGTAACATTTAACACTTGAGCATTTACTGTTGAGCTCTTGTAGCCACATACCTCGCTGTATTCATCCAGAGTTCATTTTATTGTGTTCCTTGTTCAAGCGACGAAGCCCTGCTTCTGTGTGCTTTTTGCTTGAGCTGGCGTTACATACCTCGCTAGTTATAGTGCACCGAAGCCTGTCTAGGCGAAGGTTGTTTCTGTGCGAAGTTTGTTTTTCAGTGTGTTGTCGCTCTGTGTAACAGGAGGCAAGACCTCACTGCTTACTAGCGAAGCCCTGATCGAAGCCCGTTTTGCTTCTTGTGTCGAAGCCCTTAGCGAAGTACGTTTGTGTGCGTGTAGACCTTCGTGTACGAAGCACAGCACCAGTTGCTGCTGCCAAGTACTTGGTCGAAGTCCTCAGAGGGCAGTCCACTCTTGCGAAGGGTGAAGTGCGAAGCCTGCTCAAAGCACCCTGTGTGCGGAGCCTGCACTGACTTAGCAGAGTAGATTTTCGAGGGTTGTTAGTGGAGCGAAGTCTTCTTGGCTTCGAACTTTTGCTCCTGCGAAGCCTGTGTTCGGAGCTGTCGATGTACCTCCGAACCAGACCTTCGAAGGTTGTGTTCGAAGCCTGTTCCGCAGAAGACAGAACCAAACCGAAGGCTAGTTTTTAGCCCGAATTTTTAAAAAGCTCCCATTCACCCCCCCTCTGGTCGCCGTTTCCGGTCCAACAGATACCCATGTTTACTTTTCTGTATGATTAAATTTGACTACACTAAATGCAATAATCGAAAATGTACTTTTCCGCACTTTTAGCCATTATCCCTCCTTGTTATATTCTTGCATTATTACTAGCATTTGCGGTGGCTTGTTGAGTACTTTTTGTACTCATACCCGTTGGACCCCACAGAGGATGCCTACTATGAAGACAGTCTGGAATAGCGACCCAGTCAAGAAGAAAGATCCTGAAGGAGGTGTTCGTCATGCTTTTATTTATTTACTTAATTTTTATCCTGATGTAATAAATATGGTCTGCGTACCATGAATATTGTCGTATGTACGATTGTCGCATGATGAACCTCTTGTATTATTGTTTTTCTTTGAAAATTCAATAATGTCTCGATTTGTTAAATCGGGGCATCATAAGATGGTATCAGAGCCAACTTGACTGTAGGAAGCCAAACAGACCCGCCTAGCCATTAGCTGCAGTAAATTATTTCTCGAAAACCTACTTTATAAACTTTATTCCTCCCCTCACTTTTATTCAACTTGTTGTTTTGTAGATGCCTGTCTATCAAGTCCACAGCTACTGCCGCCACTACGAGGGCTTCGTCCGGGAGCTCCGTATGATGCTCACCTTCCTCAGGTTCCTCTTCGAGCCCGAATTCCAAGGAGTGTACCCCGACGAGTTCACCGGGCCTTGTGACGTCTCCCTCACCGTCCATGGGTCCAGAGAGCATCTGCCGCCCTACACCACCGTGCTTGGAGGCCCGACTTTCGACGTCGCGTGCCAACGAGTCGCCCTCCAGGCCCTCATGGAGCTGAGGATGATCTACGACGATCATCTTCAGAACTCGTCCTTCCGACTTGTGCCGAAGCGTACTCCCGGCGCCCACCGTAGCATCTACCTCGGAGTTCACTCCGTGCGTGATCCGGTCATGGCCCGGCAGTCGCGTCTTCTGTAGGCTATGGACGACCTCCATACCGAGGCGGTGCTCGACGCCGACGAGCACCATGAGGCGGTTGAGTTCCTCAGAATGGCGAGCTGCAGTGCAAGATCATGCAGCTGCAGAAGGATATTGCGGAGATGGTTCCTCTCCTTCCAAAGAAGAAGAAGCCCATCCGTGAGCCCCTCCCTCGCCCCAAGAGGATCCCGCCACACCCCTCCCCCGCCAGACCCTCCACCAGCGCCCCTGCACCGCGCCCCGGCCTCGTCTCCGACTCCATCATCGAGAACTTTCTCGAGACCACCATCCCTCCGGTGGCGAGTAGGTGTTAGAGGTCGTTATCTTAAATAAAGCAAAATTTTGTATGTGGTGCTATCTACGATGGGTGTGTCGTGGGTAGAATAAGAACTTGATTGTAATAAACATTTTTACCACTTGGTTTATATGCATATGAGCTAATTTCTTAAGTGTATTGTCATCATCTTTATGCCTTATAACCTCATGTATTCAGAAGATGACCGACCACCAGAACACCGGCTCCAACAACGGTGAAGGAGGAAGCCGTGATGCGCCCGAGGGTGTTGTACCCAACTGGGGTGCAACGGGCCCGCGTCAGTCTAGGTCGCCATCCGCCTGTTATTTAGTGATAGAGACCAAAGAAGACAAGGCAAAACCTCCAGAGAAAGTACAAACTCTAGAACCACCAGAAAGATTACCTCTAGATGAGGTGCCACTACTAGAACTGGTAACTAGTGCCATGGATTGTGGCAAAGAGTTCCCAATTCTAGAACGAGATGCCTCGCAATCTCGGTGGACTTAAGGTTACTGAAGAGATCATCGCAAGTCAAAGTGTCATAGCTTGCCAACTCTTCAATACTTGAGATCTTCACCTCCCATATGCTACGATCAAAAGCATAGAGAAGTTTGATTGCTCTATCATGATCCAAATAAGCTAAAGTCCCAGTGGAGCGCAAGTTGCTGACAATCCCATCAAATCGAGCAAACATGGCATCCACAGATTCACCAGGGCCTTGCACAAACATTTGATATTCTTGATTATATGTGCTTTGGCGCCTAGCCTTAATCTGAGTAGTGCCCTCATGAAAACTTTTCAAAGTTGTCCAAATTTCACGTGCAGTCCGTAGGTCTGGACCCTATCAAACTCATTGCGACTCAGACTGATGAACAGTATGTTTCTTGCATTGCTATTACAATCATATTGTTCCTTCTCAGCCTGAGTAGTGCGAGTTTTAGGAATCACATATCGGGAATCAACAATTTCCCATATAGCACTTCCTTGGCTTAGTAATAAGCCTCCATGCACACCTTCTAATAGGCAAAATCACGACCATCAAACATCAGAATCTTGATATTCTTGTCCATGTCGCCAAAGGATGACAAACCGGTTAAGGTCAACTGGTGATCTAACTAGCTCTGATACCAATTGTGGGATCGGAATAGGCGACTAGAAGGGGGTGAATAGGCGCCTCGAAAAATTCTCATGAATTGATGGCCTGTTCAAAACACCCAACACACCTCTAAAAAATTGCAGAAGCAAATTTGATGATTATAACAAGAATTCAGATCAAGAACTATACAATTTGAATTTCTCCTCTTTATCGAACTCTAAAACTCTAAATATTTTAGTTGGAGTATGAATGGCCGATAGAATTGCTTAGTCGGTAGATGATTCATTGACTTAGCTCTGTCGGAGAATGGGACTCTGACTGGATTCAGAAAAGCAGAATTCAGAACTGTTTGAGCTCAGATTCTTGGATGATTAACATGTAGATCAATGAAAGATATTCTGCTAACACATAACTTGATTGCATATACTGTGTGTTAAAACATTTGCAGAATATTCAACAGATCGCAAAGATACTAGGATCAGCAAATAGCAACTAGTCAAGAACAGATTGCCGAATCAAAGAGAACAAATGTACTCTGAGTTTTCAGACTTAGGCTTGGCAGTCTTGTTCTGAAACACTCAAGGTAGTGTGCACATTGATCAGATGCATAGAATAGCTAACACACATCAATAGCTAACAACATAAATAAA
Organism: Zizania palustris; assembly: GCA_019279435.1. Lineage (NCBI taxonomy): Eukaryota > Viridiplantae > Streptophyta > Magnoliopsida > Poales > Poaceae > Zizania > Zizania palustris. The sequence goes on along the minus strand of JAAALK010000287.1, from coordinate 60,532,925 downwards.
ATGAATACAGAAACCAGTTCAGGTACTGCATATCATTCAGACCAGAGTAAAACTCTTTCACCATTTGTGTATTCACTGGCTTTTACATGTAAACACAGGCATATTTAGATTGAATAGAACCAATAGAGAAAATCAAATAAGATTGCAGAAGGATCTGTCAGCTATGTCTGGGTGCTAATGTTTTGAGCAGTAGTCAACACTCATGTGATAGGTTGTGCGCATAGTACTGACATGGGAAAATTGAAACATACAACTACCACGGACCAAATCAGAGTAAATCACAACAAAGCAGAAATTCATAGAGAGAACAAACTACACTTGTAGTAAACAAGTCATAGCTGATGGAAAAGTATTTAGAACACTAGATTTCTTGCATGGCTGAGGAACTCTCTCCCTTGCTCAGGAGGTAGCAAAATTAATCCATCAGATGGTGTTGAAGATGCAGAGACTCAAATAAAATTGACTACTGAAATCTGGCAAGTAAAACAGAAGGAAACAACAGCAGATCAAACACAGGAGAAGAAGATGACCGCTTCGGCTTCTGTTCACAGTATGGCAAAAGAAACAGGAACTTCGGATGAACCAAAATGGTGGCGGCTGGAAAATTTTCTGTAGAAAAAGCTCAATGAAACTGAACAGTAGCGCACCTTGCAGTTTGTGATCTCTAGCTACTTCAGCAAGGCGTGTGCAAGACAATCTTGTCAATCACTCATCATCAAGATAAACCACAGTGCAAGCCTCACTTGGTTTCTCACAATGAGATATCAAGACAGAGCACGTCAGATGCCTTCAATCACCTGCAACAGCTGGATCGCATCAATGCTCTGGAGAATAGTGTGGTCTTCGACATCGGAGGCAGGGACGTCTTGGAGGGCATGACGCCGACGCTATGCAAGGTAGACGACACCAGTGAGTTGGCGTCTTTGGGCCTCGATCTGGTCCGGGAGGGAGGCCATGACATTTTCCTTCACGGTGATCCTCGCCCGTACTCCATCCAACCTCGAGGCTAGATCGGCCTTCTCCGTATGAAGTTGGTCCAGTTCTTACGGTATGACCAACAACTCGCCCTAGAGGCGATCTAGAAGGGTGCTCTCGGTCGCCGTTGTGGTAACATGGGCTTCGATCACATCACGTTGCGATGCATAATTAGCGTGTTCAGCCATCTGTTTCAGCGCCTGCCACACGCTTTGCTGTTGGAACTCTAGATATGCGGTCGGCATGAGGATGTTAGCTAGTTCTGGGGAAAGTTGGTTCAGAATATCATTGAGACGTCCCCTTATTGGCCCCGAGTCATTAACTAGGACCTCCACCGGGTTCTCGAGGCGACACAGGAGGTCTGATATCACTTCCTTCACCTCCGGGGGGAGTTGGGCCACAACCAATGCAAGAGAATTCGTGACCTCCTCATGGGCCAAAAGAAAAGGACCAATATCAAAGGGGAATCTCCGGACGAAGGACAAAAAGAAGGAAAGAAGATTAAATAGGAGGCAACGGTGTCACAACAACAAGCACAAAATGCTTATGTCCGCAGGCCCCGCAGAGTCGGCCGATTGTGAAATGCCATCGGCAGAAGAACTGGCAACATCATCCTCCTCAACAATGCCCTGGGGGACAGATGAGCCCATGGGATCCAACATCGGCTACATTCAAAGCCGACGTAAGTTACAAGAAAAGTCAAAAAGAAGCTAACCACATTCTGACCACAAGTAAAAAAAACTTAAATTGGTAGGTCTAGAAGGGATGGCCGATTGCGGAGCGTCATCATCAGAAGAGACAGTTGCATCATCCTCCGATACAGCCACCATAAGGGTATGAGAACCTTCCTCTTCAAGGCTGCCTTGGGGGGCCGACGAGCCCATAGTGTTCGGCATCGGCTGCATCCAAAGCCGATGTAAGTTACAAGGAAAGAAATAAAAAGACGAAACAAAAGAGTACTTGATGAGAGCCATCAGTGGAAGGGATCTCGGTGTCGGTCTCGACATTCACAACGATAGTGGCCACCAGCCTACGTTCTGGTGCATCGGCCCCAACTGGTGCGACTACAACAGCAATGTCGGCCGATACTCCAGGGTCAATAATGATGACCCCCGGAATATTGGCCCCAACGACACACTCTACAACGACATCTCCGGTAGTCAAAGCCGGCTGAGTGTCAGCTGGGTTATCGACCACCTGATCAAGTCGCATAAAGAGGCACGACAATAGGAAGAGAAGACAATGAGTATCAAAAAGCAAAGAAATTATCATACAGCCAAGACATACACACCCGAGCCGATGGAGGTACATTGGCAGTAGCAGGGGCTCGCATAGTTGAAGGGCCAGGCGGTGTAGACTGAAGATAAAAGGGGATGCCAAAGGGAGATCTTGTGGAAGAAGAATAGAAGATCACCAGGTGCAGCAAATCAGGAAATTACCTGACCGGAATGAGCCCTGGTGGATCAGCGTGCCACCGTGTCCAATGCTTTGTGCTTGCAAGACGGGATATTGACCCGTCTGTAGGACTGAAAGTAGCGACCATAGGGGGGTGAATGGGCACCTAAAAAAATCGTTAAAATCAATGGCCTTCTCCCAACACCCAACGCACCTCAACAGACAATCAGCAGAAGCAAAAACAGATCACATATACTAAAAGTAATCTACCCTAAAAACGACCGGTGTACTACACGAAAAGACCCCAACACAGTGCTTAAAGGCAAATCAAGTTAACTCACAGGACAAATGATAGTTCTACCAATGATTCATCAAAGACACTGATAATCCATTAAGCATGTTCAACAATCATAGTACACAGGCATGTCCACGAATGAGAGATACCACAAGTTTTAGCATAAACAATTTCAATGCAATATATAAACAATGCTCATAGATGATTTCTGAATTCCTAGTATTCCATGAACATGATAAATCACAATATTTAAATCTTCTTAATCAACTGAGGACAACAGCAGTAAATAAAGTCATTCTCATCATTCGAAAGTAAGATGCTAGTAGTAAAATGATCTCTCCGAAAAATCAAAGCAAAATACGCAAAACAAGGATCAGAAATATTTATTGAAAAATGGTTCTCTGCTATTCAGAGAACTTCCGTCGAGCACATGGCCTGCATGCGCAGCTTCCGTCGTCTCACGCGTCCGCACTGCAGACTGCTGCTCTGAACCGTGTTCTTCCCCACGCCAAAAATCTCACATCGCTGTGCCCTTGAGTTGCCCGCCAGGGTACTTGCACCTGCGCACGCCAATAGAGCTGTTACATCTTGGGATGTGACCACATGGCTGCAGCAATCAAGAGCACCTTGCTTTGAATTTTTTCCGCCTGCAGCATGGCTGCCAAGATTCTGCAGCTACGCACATGAGCTGAGGATGCCTAGCGGAGTCTAGCAGCTGCAGCCAGCGCGCATGCGCCTAGCGCCTACAAGCTAGCTTTGGCATGTGCATGCTGCCACTCATCTGCAATCCAGCGCCTCGAGCGCCATGCCACGTCACGCACACTCCGCCCAGGCAAGCAAGCCACGCCTTGGCTCTTCACGCTGGCTAATGCGCGCCTCCCCACGCTCGGCAGCTGGGACTTCGTGCTCCCTGCTTGAGAAAAGGATTGCGGCGGTGGAAAATAACGGGGAAAACAAAATGAACTCGGATTAAAATTTCTGGTGAGTTAACCCTAACCCTAGAGGGTTGAGGCCTATTTATAGGAAGCCCAAAAAGAAGGGAAAAGACAGTTTTACCCCTAAGGTAAATTACACAGACGCTGAAATAAAAATGGAAAAATACCGAACTGCCCTTAGGGTTTTTACAGACTAGACTAACACAGACTGTGGGCCTAAAGGCACAATAGTAAAATCATAAATAAAGATAACTTGTCCTGTTGCGGATCTTTCGTAGCAGCTACGGCTTCGCTTCAGAACGGTTGGATCCAAGATCAGCGGTCGTCAGTTTTGCGCTGAAACTGACAAAGCATCCACCGTCTTCGCACCGGGTACCCGGATTGGGCCGGCCTGATTCCGTGGCTCCCTTAGCCCGGCAATCGCTCGCCGCCCGTGTACCTGAGTCAATCCCGGTCAATAGACCAGTGGATCCTCTACCGCTCCTAGCCCATGTACTCGGATTGGGACGACCCGACTCCACAGCCCCTCTGCCCGATAGTCGCTCGCCGCCTATGTACCTGAGTCACACGCGGCCCAGACACGGCAGGTCTCGTCTTCTCTTTGACTTCCGTTGACAATAACTCATCACATATGGAGCCATGAGGCCCATGCTCTTCAACATGGCTCCTCAATCTCCCTCTTGATGAGTGCATTATCAACACCCTCTTCATCAACTCTTCAGAACTTGCAAAACACGTGGAAACACGAAAACAAAACACAAGAAGATAGAAATAAGAAATAAAATAAAAGATTTAACCCTAATGACCAAAAACCGAACAAAAGCCAAAAGACGGTCATTGTGGTTAAACAAGAAAACAAAAAACTTAAAACGAGTGCAATCTTAGAATTATCAACAAGGATATCCAAAGAGCAAGGGCAAAAGAGACTAAAACTCCCCCTGAAACAAATCCTAGAGAAAGCCAAAACTCCCCTTAAACTCTTCTAAAATATGATCAAGTATCCCGAAATTTCTCCCCCTTGTTGACAATTGGACTCATCAAGTGAGACTAAATGCACTCAAAAGAGACACAGACTCAAACTCCCCCTGAAATGCAACTCCCCCTCAAAATATGCAATGAATGCAACTGGGGTGCAAGTGGAGTGTAAAAAGCATGCTTCTCAGATATGATTGACTGCAATTACAACATCTAGCAAGTATAGCAAAAGACATATTGTCTAAGACACATGGCATGATCAGTGCAACAAATGATATCCAAAGAAAGTCATTAGCACGCATTTTTAAATTTTTGCAAATAACAGCATCACCACATTTTCTAGTTGACAAGCAAGGTAAAACATGAGATGCAAAAGCTAGCTTATATCTACCAAGATAAGCATTGTCCAGAACAAAGTGCTTCAACAAACTTGTTATATTTTTAATTTTTAGGCTTTTTCTTTTACTTTTTAATTTTTTCCAGGGGTTATTTGCATGTCAACCTTATACTAACTGACCAAGTCAAGCCTAGGACAGAACTTGACCATCAGAAGCTTAAGACATTGGTCTTGGCATACATTACACTGTCCTATTTCATACCAAAGTGCTATGGTAAGCAGTCCAGAACAATGCAATGCGACAAAGCAAACCCACCTGGATCTTTACAAATTATTCATAAAAATGCATGGATTTTTCATTTTTCTGAATTTTTATCATTTTTATAGCACATTTTCCATGTTAAAGCATATAGATGTCCAAGTTGCATATCTGCATCTAAGTAAGGATCTAGCTACCAGGCATGTAATAGATAGCAAAAGCATTCAACCTACACATGCTAGTTACTAGAAGCAATGGTGATCTTTTTTCAATTTTAAAGCATAAAAGCCATGCATATGACAGATATCAGACATATCATGTGAACTGAAGCAAAGCATGATCATCGACAGGTATTCAAAAGCATATACTAGCTAGAGCAGGTAAAGCAGATCAATCATATAACAGAAGTAAGCTCAAAGTGTGATATGTGAATATGCATGATATGAACTCACACAAAAAGACTCAAGAAAGAGTAAAGAAGAAAGAAAACTGACTCAAAATATCCTAAAAAGGATACACAACTCCCAAATCCCCTCGCAAACGCTCAAAAGTGACAATGACACCTTTCTCATATTGATCCCTCAGAAAGTGAAAGCGCACATCAATATGTTTGGTTTTTGAATGAAGACATGGGTTTTTCCCTACACTAATCGCGCTGGTGCTATCACAAAACAAAGGAACTCTGACAGGGAAGAACAACCCAAAATCTCTCAAAGTGGAAATCATCCAAACCAACTTTGAGCAGCAGCTAGCAGCAGCTACATACTCAGCCTCTATGGTAGAAAGCGCAACTCCAAATTGTTTTCGAGAAGATCAAGAGACAAGGGAAGAACTAAGAAACTGGCAAGTACCGGAAGTCGGCTTGCGATCCAGCTGGCACCCACCAAAACTAGCGTCAGAAAAGCCAGATAAATCAAGAGACGGTGATGCTAAATAGTAAAAACCTAGATTAGGTGCATAGGTAAGGTACCTGAAAATGCGCTTGACAGCCTGCCGATGAGATGCACGTGGTGAAGACTAGAAGCGAGCGCATAGTCCCACAACAAACTGAATGTCCGGTCTCATCACCGTCAAGTACAACAGTGATCTGATCATCCCTCGATACTCTCTCTCGTTGACCTTGACGCCACTCTCATCCTTGTCCAGGCCCCCAGATGTACCCATTGGGGTCACCTGAGGCTCCAGCTCTCCAACGAAGTCGAACTTCTTCAGCATGTCCCGCATGTACTTGCTCTGGTGGATGAAGATGTCGTCCTTGGTCTGCTTGATATAGAGCCGTAAGAAGTACTTGAGCTCACCCATGAGGCTCATCTCAAACTCGTTGTGCATATGCTCAGAAAACTTGGACACAAGCTCATTAGTAGAACCACCAAAAATAATGTCGTCCACGTAAATCTGAGCAATCAAGAAATCTGAGCCATCTCTGAGCACGAAAAGAGTCTTGTCCATAGAACCCATCATAAAGCCACTCCCTAATAAAAATTGCTTTAAACGGTCATACCAAGCCCTGGGGGCTTGCTTCAAACCATATAAAGCTTTCTGCAACTTGAAAACATGTCGAGGAAACTTAGGGTTCTCAAAACCGGGGGGCTGCATAACATAGACCTCCTCCTCTATGTACCCGTTCAGAAAAGCACTCTTGACATCCATTTGAAAAAGCTTAAAAACTTTAGAAGTGATGAATGCCAAAAGTATGTGAATGGACTCAAGACGGGCAACAGGGGCGAAAGTCTCCTCAAAGTCAATACCCTCTTTCTAGCAAAAACCTTGGGCAACTAATCGAGCTTTGTTGTGCACCACAACACCATCTTCACCTTGCTTGTTCTTAAACACCCACTTGGTGTCTATGGGGTTGCATCCAGGTGGCAGCTCAACTAGTGTTCAAACCCGATTATGAATAAAGTTCTCAAACTCTTCTTGCATGGCGTTTATCCAATTTGCATCAGCAAGAGCATGAGAAACATCTTTGGGCTCAAAAGGGGCAGCAAAAGCAGACTCAACAAAAATAACGAGTGAGCCAACAGAAGAACGCAAAGATCTCGAAGTGAGATCACCGATGATGAGCTCTGAGGGGTGATCACGCTGAACTGCTCAGGATCCTAGGTGATCTGAGGTCACCTCACCGGAGTCAGTAGCTGGCACCTCTGGACTCAACTGAGGGGGCTCGATCGAAGTGGAAGAAGTGATCAGAGGTCCACCCTCATCCTCAGTTGAAGTCTCAGAAGGTGTGGGATCTGCAGGCTATGCAGAAGGCCCGCCCTCATCAATAGCAGGAGCATCATCATCTTCCTCGAAGATGGACTCTCCAAGATCATCATATCTAGAAAGCTCGAAAGAAGGGGTAAGCGAAGGCATGGACTCATCAAAAGAAACCTCACATGTCTCGACAAGTTGTTGGGAGTCGAGGTTCCAAACACGGAAGCCTCAAGAATGCAAAGCATAACCAAGAAAGACTCAATCCCAGCAACAAGACTCAAACTTGTCCAAATGCCCTCCCTTCTTGAGCACAAAGCACTTGCAGCCAAACGCTCGCAAGTGACTCACCTTGGGCTGTCTGCCAAACCGCAACTCATATGATGTCTTACCTAAGTAAGCTCTAAGAAAAATGCGGTTAGCCAGATAGAAAGCCGTGTTCATGGCTTCAGCTCAAAAGCGCCTAGGAGTCCTATGATCATTGAGCATCGTCCTGGCCATCTTGACTATCATGCGGTTCTTTCATTCCATAACACCATTCTGTGGAGGAGTGTAAGGAGCAGAAAACTAATGCTCAAGACCCTGATCACTACAGAAGCTGACGGACTAAGAGTTCTTAAACTCAGAGCTGTTGTCAGAATGAATTGCTTGCATCCAACTATTGTTCTCATTCTTTAGCTTCAAAATCAGGTCATGAACGAACTGGAAAGCCTCATCGTTAGACTCCAAAAAGAAAACCCACGAGAAATGAGAAAAATCGTCAACTATCACAAGCGCGTACCACTTCCCACTGACTGAGCATAACGGAGCTGGACCAATAGTATCCATGTGTAACAGCTCTCCCGGGTATGAAGTCATCACCTGAGTCACAGGTGCGTGAGAAGCGGCAACCATTTTCCCATGATGACAAGGATGGCAAACTAGATCCTTCTCCATCTTAAGCTTGGGAATCCTCGGATGAGGTCCATAGAGCTCAATTTGACAAGCAGATCAAAACTCAAATGACCTAACCTCCTATGCCACCTTTAGAGCTCAGAGGAGGATCCAGCAATCAAACAGCGAGAAGGGCCAAAAGAACTTGAGAAATCAATCCGAAAAATCTTATCGAAGGGTAAGATCTGGCAAACCAAAGATCCTCTAGAATCAACAATAGAAGACATGTCCTTCTTAAAGCGAACCTCTAAACCATCCTCAAGAAGTTGTGAAACAGAGATCAAATTAAAATTCAAGTTTCCAACCAAAGCAACATTATTCAAAGAGAAATGATCAAAGATTCGAATCGAGCCAATACCGTGTACCTTTCCTTGACCACTGTTCCCGAAGGTGATGTATTCCTTGGAGCTTGAGGAAGTGAGGCTAGAGAACCATCTACGATGTCCCTGTTGACATGAAAACGTGCCCCGCACTTGGGTCAGTTCGATGATCCAAAAGTGTGTGGATACTTAGGGACAAGCCTAAGCGTAACACAGCACCGACGTCGCGTTCCGACTACCCTTAGCCGTGGTAAGGGGGTGGAGTCACTAGGCAATCAGATCACACAAAATAATCCAATTAGCCAAAGGGTGACTTTGTTTGGAGTAGAGTACGAGCATGGCGAAGCATGCTGTCGGACCAGCAGCCTTGCCGAAGGGTGTTCTAGCAACCTCCGAAACCAATCTCTTAGCTCCTGACACCTCCGACGAAGTAGCTCCGAACATAGGTAACCTGCAATAGATAAGATTCGAAGTACTAATTCGGCCTTAGGACTGAATTCTACTAAGTGTTGCACTAGTGGCGAAGATAGCAATTTGTTACGTAGATTAGCGGATACTTCACTGGCGAAGTAACAAGGTGATAGCAATCTATTACGTAGATTAACGGATACTTCACAAGCGAAGTAACAAGGATTACCACTGTTTCGAAGTGGCCGTCGGAGGGCTTCCAGGCAAACTGTAATGCCCAGATTTAATAAATCCAGACCATTATTGAAATTTCATAGAAAATCAATAAAACAAGACGTTCATCACACGACCGCGTACAATACGACAATCATTCATGGTTCGTAGACCATATTAGTACAAAAGTGATAAAGTGAAGAGAAACTAATAAAATAAGGGTCCTAGATGAAGGCCTCCTTCCAGTCTCACCTTGACTGGGTTGCTACTCCAGACCTTCATCCTCCTTGTAGTAAACGGACTCTGGTGGTGTAAGTCAACGGGGGTGAGTACAATCGAACTCAGCAAGCCACCGAATGCAAATATAATGTAGAGTAATAACAAGGAAGGTAGTGGCTAATTTTGCGGAAAAGAGCATATTTGTAAAGCAGTTAATGTGATCAAGTTATTAATACAGAAACGTAAACATGTGTATGCATCATCTTCTAACTCGAGGGGTACAGTCAGCCCACCCTCGCTCAACAGTCCTTACATGCCATGAATAACACTTTCACTCAAACAATTGTAAACTAACTGCGAGAAGTCACACAACTCGCCCTTGACTGTGGGCTCGGCTTTTCGAAAAGATTAAATACTCTGATCAGAGGTGTACCACTATACCCACAAGGCACGCACTCATCACTTACACCAAAGTGTAACGAGATGACCCATACCATGGGAACTCATGCCAAAACCTTTCATATGGACCGCCTCGACTCGACATCACCCTCTTATGGGTTTCATATGGTGCCCCGACGCATCGAGCCAACACCATACCCCCCTTGAGCCACATCGGTACAAGTCACCCGCAGGTTGCCCCTTGCCCCCTCCACTATGGTGCATCGAGTCGGTTTGTTCTATACTTCCAGTTAGGACTTACCCATTAGACTTGTGGTTAGTACGGAAGTGCTTTGCAACAGATCCCGCAGACCGGTCCTTATAGTGCCCCGGGTGCGACCAACCAATGCCCTAGCTTGCACCCATAACCTACCATACTTATAACATAGCCAACTCCAACAGAGTCCAGAGATGAGAATAATAGGGAAATACATATAGTAGAATCCATCTATCTACGACTCATTCTTTTATCCTATAGCAATTGTGTTAGTACATTGGACACTAGCTAATATAATATTGTAGAGTGACAAGGAGTTTAGGCTCAATAAGCATGGCTTGGGTTTACACACAAGGATGGGGATCTAATAAATATAGTGTAAGGCTTGAGATTAGACTAATACAATATTATCCTATTAGTTATAGCGATAATTTATTGAAACATGGGCTCAATGATGATCAAAATGGGGATTGTGACTTGCCTTGCTCAGCAAATGGTGATGGTGGAACCTCGATGATCTCGTAGTCTTCTCGATACAGAAAAATTAAATACAACATTCAATAAACAATCAAAATATCACAAAATATAAGCATACAAGTTTTTGATTTTAAATATGGGACATTAAGCCTTTATTATTCTGAAGTTATGTTGAAAAATATTAAAGGTTAAATTTTAGGGTTTTCCTGATTTATTTCATGAATTATCAATTTATCCCTAAGGGGTTTTTATTTATTAATTTATTTAATAAGATTATTTTGTGCTAAAGTAACTGTCGCGCCCCGATTTAATAAATCAGGACCTTTATTGAAATTCCAAAGAAAATCAATAAACCAAGACGTTCATCAAGCGACCACGTACAATACGGGCAATCATTCACGGTTCGTAGACCGCATTAATACAAAAGTGAATGAAAATGAAGAGAAACTAATAAAATCAAGGGTCCTAGATGAACGCCTCCTTCCAGTCTCGCCTTGACTGGGTCGCTACTCCAGACCTGCATCCTCCTCGTAGTAGACGGGCTCTGATGTTGTAAATCAACGGGGTGAGTACAGGAGTACTCAGCAAGCCACCGAATGCAAATATAATGCAAGGTAGTAACAAGGGAGATAGTGGCTAGTTTTGCGGAAGTAGCATAATTGTAAAGCATTAAATGTGATCGATTTATTAGTACTGAAAAGTAAACATGTGTATGCATCATCATCTTCTAACTCGAGGAGTACGTTTTACTTCCTCGCACATCAGTCCTTACATGCCATGAATAACTCAATCATTCAACCAATTGTAAACTAACTGCGAGTAGTCACACAACCTGCCCTTGACCGTGGGCTCGGCTTTTCGAAAAGATTTAATTACTCTGATCAGAGATGTACCACTATACCCACAAGGCACGCACTCATCACTTACACTGAAGTGTAATGAGATGACCCATTTGACGGGAACTCGTGCCAAAACCTTCCATATGGTCCTCTCCGACTCAACAGCACCCTCTTATAGGTTTCATATGGTGTCCCGACGCGTCGGTGCCCCACCATACCCCTCCTTGAGCCTCCTTTGGTACAAGTCGCCCGCAGGCTTGCCCCTTGCCCCCTCCACTATGGTGCCGAGAGACGGAGTGTTCCACACTTCCAGTTAGGACTTACCCATTAGACTTGTGGTTGGTACGGAAGTGCTTTGCAACAGATCCCGCAGACCGGTCCTTATAGTGCCCCGGGTGCGACCAACCAGTTTCCGAGCTTGCACCCGGAACCCACCATACTTATAACATAGCCTACTCCAACAGAGTCCAGAGACAAGAATAACGGGGAAATTTAAAATAAATTTAGAAATCTTGGATTTTAAAGAAATAACGCGTGAATATTTTAACGAATAAACGGCGGTTTGAAAAATCAATTAATTTTGTATTCGCGTCGAAATTAGAAATTTCGAACATGAACACCAAAACAAGGTTTTTAATTCATTTTTGGGAATATAAAAATAATTTTTAAAGTGATTTTTAATGGTATTTAAACACGCAGTTAAAATGGGATTTTAATTTCGCGACCGAAAATAGAACGTTGATTCCTCGGGATTTTTGATTGGGAAAAGATATAGATAGTCAGAAATTATGATTCAAATTATATTGGAAAGAGAGTGATTTAATTACTTTTTTTATTAAAGTTATCATTGAAATATTATGAATACTATTCTAGTTACAAAAATTCTTAATAAAAACCTAAATATATTTGAGGTGGGGGAAATTTACTTGAAATTTCTCTAGCCGAATTTTATTTGGTTTATATTATTTTTAATTGAAATGATTTATCATATATTTTATTCACACAAAAATTCTTGTTGAAATATATTTTATTAATTAGTGTTAAAGTTTTACAATGAAATGATATTGATTATATTTAATTCCTTTGCGTCAAAAATTCCGAAAAAATTTTGGGACGCAATTTAAGGCTATGAGATTTTTGGGAAAAAATACAGTAGCTGCGATTTATTTTTAAATGAAAATTTAAGCTTGTATTTTAGATTTCTTATTTATCGATTTATACTGAATCCTTTTCTTGAAATTCATTTATTAATTACTTTATTTTATTTTTAACGCCTGATAAAATCCAGGGCGTTACAATTCTAACCCCCTTAACAAGAATCTCGTCCCGAGATTCGAAAAGGCTAGAATAGAAGGTTATGGATAGGCTTCAACCTTTTTTTTGAATTATTTTTTTTAAACTAGAGGCTTCAAGACTACATCTTCATAGATTGGGTTTGACTCGGAAAGGGGCTTCCTTGATGAAGTTTCTTAACTTCATGGTTGGAGTTGTTCACTTTTAACCGAACGATGGCGTCAAAATTTAAGTGCGAGCTTTATGGTCACCTTTCCATTTTTCTAAAATAGACATTTGATAGGCATATAGGGAAGAGGAAAGTGAAAAATAGAGTAAGATCAGATCTATCGGTAGGACCTTAACCAACTTTATTTACTGATCTGATGTGTGTAGTGGTCAATCATTTCAACTTAAGCAAACAACCTAGTATGATTACATCACAAGAGACGATGTAAACCATACGTTATAAAAATCAAGCAATTCGTTCAGAAACTAACGATATCTAGGGGCTTCTACACTTGACATTCTCTTCGAACGATGCTAAGGGATGCTTCTTGGCTCGTCGTCTCTGATCCAATATCCTTGGTTTTGATGGTGAAGAAAGGGAGACCCTCGTCTGTAGAGTCCTTCAACGAATCCCTCGTGCTCACGAGAATAGATGAGAAACAAGATTGCCATCTAGCAATTTTTTTTTGAGATCACAATTATAAAATAAAGTGGGATTGAGTCAAGGTTAGAAAGCAATAGAATAATTTTTTTAATAGATACTTTTTTTAGATTTTTGCAAATAAGTCATAAAGAAGGTCTGTTTGGCTCCCTACAGTCAAGTCGGCTCTGATACCATCTTGTCGCGCCCCGATTTAATAAATCAGGACCTTTATTGAAATTCCAAAGAAAATCAATAAACCAAGACGTTCATCAAGCGACCACGTACAATACGGGCAATCATTCACGGTTCGTAGACCGCATTAATACAAAAGTGAATGAAAATGAAGAGAAACTAATAAAATCAAGGGTCCTAGATGAACGCCTCCTTCCAGTCTCGCCTTGACTGGGTCGCTACTCCAGACCTGCATCCTCCTCGTAGTAGACGGGCTCTGATGTTGTAAATCAACGGGGTGAGTACAGGAGTACTCAGCAAGCACCGAATGCAAATATAATGCAAGGTAGTAACAAGGGAGATAGTGGCTAGTTTTGCGGAAGTAGCATAATTGTAAAGCATTAAATGTGATCGATTTATTAGTACTGAAAAGTAAACATGTGTATGCATCATCATCTTCTAACTCGAGGAGTACGTTTTACCTCCTCGCACATCAGTCCTTACATGCCATGAATAACTCAATCATTCAACCAATTGTAAACTAACTGCGAGTAGTCACACAACCCGCCCTTGACCGTGGGCTCGGCTTTTCGAAAAGATTTAATTACTCTGATCAGAGATGTACCACTATACCCACAAGGCACGCACTCATCACTTACACTGAAGTGTAATGAGATGACCCATTTGACGGGAACTCGTGCCAAAACCTTCCATATGGTCCTCTCCGACTCAACAGCACCCTCTTATAGGTTTCATATGGTGTCCCGACGCGTCGGTGCCCCACCATACCCCCCCTTGAGCCTCCTTTGGTACAAGTCGCCCGCAGGCTTGCCCCTTGCCCCCTCCACTATGGTGCCGAGAGACGGAGTGTTCCATACTTCCAGTTAGGACTTACCCATTAGACTTGTGGTTGGTACGGAAGTGCTTTGCAACAGATCCCGCAGACCGGTCCTTATAGTGCCCCGGGTGCGACCAACCAGTTTCCGAGCTTGCACCCGGAACCCACCATACTTATAACATAGCCTACTCCAACAGAGTCCAGAGACAAGAATAACGGGGAAATTCATATAACAGAATCCATCTATCTACGACTCATTCTTTTTATCCTATAGCAGTTGTGCCGGTATATTGGGCACTAGTTAATATAATATTTGTAGAGTGACAAGGAGTTAAGGCTCAATAAGCATGGCTTGGGTTTGCACACAAGGACGGGGATCTATTAAATATAAGTGTAGGGCTTGATGTTTGACTAATGCAATATTAACCTATGAGTTATAGCGATAATTTATTAAAACATGGGATCAATATGATCAACTGTTTCCACAGAGGTGGTTGATGACTTGTCTTGATCAGCAAATGGGGATGGAGGAACCTCGGGGTAAAACTCGGGATCTTCGACGGCGTCGTAGTCTTCTCGATACAGAAAAGTAAACACAACATTCAATAAAACATTCCAAAACCAATCATACAAGCATACATGTTTTTGTTGGGTTAAGTAAAGGAGATAGGTTTTTAAGTCCTATGAATTTATTACTTAAATATTAAGGTTAAGTTTTAAAGAGGTTCCTAAATTTTATAACTTGATATAAGTATTTTTTCTAAGGAGGTTTTTATTTTCCCTTTTTAGGGATGGGTTAAAAAGGTATAAAATAGCCTTATTTTTCTTATGGTATTAAAAATAGTGAAATAAAGTTATTATGTCTCCTGAAGTTGTTATATAAGTTTTTAGGATATTTTCATAAAGTGTGGACTTTTTATTATATGAATTAATTAAATATCCTAAAAGGGATTTTGCAGTATTATTTAATAGAATAAAGTGGGCAAAGTGAACATGCTATTTTTATTGCATTAAAACAGTGGAGTAAAGTCATTAAGTTCTCTGGATTTAATATATAAATTATTAAAGGTTTTTCTGAATTATTTAATTGAAATATTAATTAAATCATAAAGGGGACTTTTCTTTATTATTTAATAAGATTATTATGTGCCAAATAAACATATTGTTTTTATTGCATAAAAGTGTAGAGAATAAAAAGATAGATTTTGCAAAATTTGAATGGTCGAATTTGGAGCTAAATTGAAGGAGATATGAATTTTTGGGGAGAGTATATAAATGAAGTTTTTAATCAATTTCTTATATGATGTTTGTATTTTTTGTAATAGTTATAAAAATATTAAAAATTCAAATAAAAAGCCTAGTGTATATTTTTAGCTTGAAGAATTTAATAAAAATTTCCAAACCCAAAATTTGAATTCTTTTTGAGATTCTTAATTCCTCGTTGTTTTAACTATTTTATTATTCATACACGATCCATATAATTTAAATTTTATTTTTTGCAATTTAAAATAAAATTTACAAAATCTTATAAAAATTTATTTTGTCTTAAGAAACTTAACATAAATTACTCATCTCAAATCCTGAGTTATATATCATGATTTGTATTTATTTTTCTCTTCTTAATTCAATATATAAAAATAGTTTTTAAAAAGGATTTTAACGAAATTTAAATACGTAGTTGAAATGAGATTTTGACCTAATAAATCGAGATAAATATTATTAATTTGACGATAAAGGATCAAGTAAAAATAACAAATAAATTAGATTAAATGGATTATCAAGGATTAAGGGACGATACGAGAATAACCCATTATATATATTATAATCAAAGCGGGATCATTCGGTTTTGATATTGATATTTTATGATCAATATTAATTAATAGTTGAAACGTATCGATGAACAAGATGACATAGCGGAATAGAATCAATTATGATGTGATAATTAGACATGGAACAATTTAATTGATAGGAGCAAGTGAACCAAAAGAAAATGTGTTCTCACCGAGAGGGAACAAAAGACGATAATTGCAGAGTATCGGCTTGGCGCTATACAACGGATGACGCACGGGGCGCGGGACGACATGGCTGCGCAGCTGACGTGGATGGTTTTGGAGAGGGTGGCATAGGGAGGAGGAGAGGGTGGTGTGGGGAGAATGAGAGGGTGGCATGGTTTTTATAGGGGGAGAAGGGCTATGGGAAAAATGGAAAGAGGAGTGAGAAATGGAAAGAGGAGGGAGAAATAGAAAGAGAGATAAATGGAAAGAGAAAATAAGGAAAATAGAGGGAGAAGAAGGAAAGAGGAAAAAAGGAAGGGGAATGGAGAAATGGAAATAGGAGGGAAAAATAGAAAGGGAGAGAAATGGAAAGAGAAAGGAAGGAAAATAGAGTGAGAAGAAGGAAAGAGGAAGAAAGGAAGAGGAATGGAGAAATGGAAGGAGGGAGTGGAGGTGGCTGTGCGTGCAGCCAAGGGAGGTGCGCAGGAAGAAAAGAAAGTAAGGAGAGAGAAGGAAAGGAAAAAGAAGGAAAGAGAAAAAGGGAAAAAGGAAAGAAAAGAAAATAAAAGGAAAGGAGGAAAAAAAATAGGAAACTATTTTTCTGAAAATTCAAAATTGAAATTTTAAGAAAAAGTTAAAAGTTTTTGGAAAGTTTGAAATTTAAAATAAATTTAGAAATCTTGGATTTTAAAGAAATAACGCGTGAATATTTTAACGAATAAACGGCGGTTTGAAAAATCAATTAATTTTGTATTCGCGTCGAAATTAGAAATTCCGAACATGAACACCAAAACAAGGTTTTTAATTCATTTTTGGGAATATAAAAATAATTTTTAAAGTGATTTTTAATGGTATTTAAACACGCAGTTAAAATGGGATTTTAATTTCGCGACCGAAAATAGAACGTTGATTCCTCGGGATTTTGATTGGGAAAAGATATAGATAGTCAGAAATTATGATTCAAATTATATTGGAAAGAGAGTGATTTAATTACTTTTTTTATTAAAGTTATCATTGAAATATTATGAATACTATTCTAGTTACAAAAATTCTTAATAAAAACCTAAATATATTTGAGGTGGGGGAAATTTACTTGAAATTTCTCTAGCCGAATTTTATTTGGTTTTATATTATTTTTAATTGAAATGATTTATCATATATTTTATTCACACAAAAATTCTTGTTGAAATATATTTTATTAATTAGTGTTAAAGTTTTACAATGAAATGATATTGATTATATTTAATTCCTTTGCGTCAAAAATTCCGAAAAAATTTTGGGACGCAATTTAAGGCTAGGAGATTTTTGGGAAAAAATACAGTAGCTGCGATTTATTTTTAAATGAAAATTTAAGCTTGTATTTTAGATTTCTTATTTATCGATTTATACTGAATCCTTTTCTTGAAATTCATTTATTAATTACTTTATTTTATTTTTAACGCCTGATAAAATCCAGGGCGTTACAGTAACATACTGTTTTTATGGCATTAATCAGTACATAATAAAAATATGAATTTAACAAAATTTGAATGGTGAAATTTGGAGTTAAAATGAGCAAGTTATGAATTTTCAAAGTTCAAATCAATTTCTGAATTTTATTTTAAATAGAAAACAGTCTCTGGTCCACGGTGAGCCAGGCCCACGGTGAACCACTACACTGTGCACGTGGACCGGATTAACCAGAACCGTCGGATCTAGATCCAGTGGCCAGGCATGAGGCGGGATCGATTAAGTGGCATCAGACGGCTGAGATGGCCCCATACCCTTTCGGTTTAGATCGACGGCCCAGATGGGGATTTAATCTGTGCGCTCCAATCGCGATCGTGTGGCAAGGATTAAATCTGGCACGACACATGCTAAGGGACCCGTACCCCCCTTCGTCCCCGACTGCGGCGGGTTCGGGCGCGGCGGCGACAACAACGGCGAGGGGGCTAGGCCCTAGCTTTCGGCTGAAGTGGAAAGAGGAGGGGACGACGGTGATGACCGTACCTGCGACGGCAGAGATGGGCATCTGATGGTGACTGGCGGCGAGGGTAGACGGTGAAGGTGTTTCGGGTGGTTGGCGGCGACGGCGATCCGGTGGTGCTTGGGTCCAACGGAGATGAGGCCGATGTCGGGTGGGCGATGACGGTCTCGACGGTGGCGGTGTCGTGGATGGTGGCGGCTTGTGTCGGCGGCGAGCGGCGGCCAGAGGTGAAACAGAGGCGAAAACCGAAGAAGGCGGTGGCAGCGCTCTGGAACGCACAGGCTAAGGTGGTAGTGGCGTGGCGGAGTGCGGTGGCTCGAAGGGGGTTAAATAGGGGGGGTTGCCGGTGTAAGGAAGGAAGGGAACTGAGGGCTCCCACGATCTCCGGCGAGGTTCCATTCTTCTCAGATAAGCTTCCATAAACATGATTACGCCTTAGCCAAAGATGGAAGGGGGTCACGGTGGTTCGAGGAAGGGAGTCTGGGGTGAATCCTGTCGGATAGAGGCGGCCAGCGGCGAGAAATAGAAGGTGGGGGTTGCCGGTATGGATGGGGGGATCCCCTTCCATCGGAGACTTTGCACCTGATAGGTGGGTCCAACCTGTCAGTGGGCGAGCGAATAAGGAAAGGGGCCGACAGACGGGCCCGGGTGGTCAGTGGCGGAGGGAGGTGCTAGCGAGACCGGCGGGTGGGGCCAAGGCGGGCGCGAGCGGGAGAGAGAGGAGGGGAGCGGCACCGACACCTGGGTCCCACATGGTGGCAACACGAGCAACAGACTGGGCCGGGCTGAGGAAAATTGAGGGTTGCGGCCCAACAGGATTTAAAATACTTTTCTTAATTAAAATAATTCTAGTAATTCATTTATTTGATTAAAGGTTGAATCACTGTTGCTAAAAATTTGTAAAAATTCCTAAAATTATATCTTAGCCTCTAGATCCCATCATAAATTTTCCAAGTTAAAATTTGAAGTATTCCTTCCTGTTTGGCTTTTATAGGGTTCTTTAGTATTTTCTTTAATTTCAAAAATCCTTTATATTCTAGAAAATCCATTTTATTTATTTTATTTATTTTTAATTCTTGGGATGTTACACAAACCCACGAAGAGTAAAAAAAGTAAAGATAAAGTAAATACGATCAAAGCTAGGGCTTTGTGTTTGATTTGTGTTGGTGGGCCTCTGAACTGGCTTCGCCTCTATATTTATAGGGATTATACCTCTGATCTAATCTGCTATAATTCGGCTAAATAAAGACAAAGACTTAGCCGGAATCGTGCCCAACTCTAACTCTGCCAAAGTGGGCCTTCGGCTAGGCAAGTTGAAGCATGCTCCTCGGGCCAAAGCTTTGGCGCTGTGGGCCTCCGAAGGCTTCCTGGTCGAAGGCCATGGGCTGGCTGGAAGCTTTCGGAGCTCATAGCCCAATGGTCCTTCGACCCTATGGGGCTTCGGCCTGACCTAGGACATGTGTATTTTCGGCCCAAATTACCAAAATTGATATTTTGACAATCTTAGCCATTGATGCCATTTTTGCTATCAACACATGCCCCCTGCCTTTTAGTGAACTAAGTGAACTAAAAGCACAGTGACCTAAAGACGATACCCTCCATATCGGCCTTTCGACACCTTTTCATGTTGTTTGCCACACACTTGGGAAATACCTTTTCAAGTATCTACCATTCAACGCTCTTCGAAACCGCTCTCCTTGTAGAGATTCTAACACATATGCATTGCCAGGAGCGATTTCGGCTATTTTGAAAGGGCCTTTCCAACTAGGTGACCATTTACCAAACTTGGGACTCTTAGTGCCTAAGGGTAAAATCGTTTTCGAAACCAAGTCTCCCACTTGAAACGGTTTTGGTTTAACCTTCTTATTATAGGCTTTAGCTACTCTCCTCTTGTCTACTTCTATGGCTTCTAAAGCCTTCAATCTCTTATCGGTCACTTCTTCTAGGTTGTCTTTCAAAATAGTTTCATACTCGTCGACCGATAAGCCATCTTGCCTTAACACTCTTAAAGAGCCAAGATCTACTTCTATAGGTAGAATGGTTTCTTGTCCATATACCAACTCATATGGAATGACCTTGGTAGCACCGTGTTTTGCAACTCTACAAGCCCATAGCGCCTCGGAGAGCACTTCATGCCACCTTTTAGGGAATTCTTCAATTTTCTTCTTAATGAGCTTAATCACGGTTTTATTACTAGACTCGGCCTGACCATTGGCCTGAGCATAGTAGGGTGAAGAGCTTATCAACTTAATACCATAATATTCGGCGAAGTCCCGCACTTCTTTAGATACAAATGAGATACCTTGATCTGTAGTGAGAGTTTGAGGAAAGCCGAATCTATGTATGATGTGCTTCAAGACAAAGTCAAGTACCTTGTTGTGAGTCATGTTCTTGAGAGGCATGGCCTTGGTCCACTTGGTGAAGTAATCCGTCGCCATCAACACGAACTGATGCCCTTTTGAGGAGGGAGGGTGAATTTGGTCGATGAAGTCTAAACCCCATCCTCGGAACGGCCATGGCTTGATAATAGGGTTGAGTAATGAAGCAGGAGCTAAATGAATATTGCCAAACTTTTGACACGCTTCGCACCCTCTATAATACTTGAAACAATCCCCAGTCATAGCCGGCCAATAGAAACCCGCTCCTTTGAGCATCCAACTCATTTTCTAGGCTGACTGATGAGTGCCACAAAGTCCTTCATGGACTTCTCCCGTAGCCACCTGGGATCGTTCGTGGTCTAGACACTTCAACAGTACTCCATCAATGGTTTGGTGATATAGTGTGTCGTCTATCAACACAAATTTAAACGCCTGTCACCGAACCTTCCGATCAACCCTTTGGCTAGGGTCTCTCAAATACTGGACGATTGGAATTCTCCAATTACCCTTATGGGTCTCAGAGGTTTTTTCTAGCTCACTCCCTGAACAAGTCTCTAGGCTACTGATTTCAGGGTGCCCCCCGAGCCCTTCCTGCTTCTGCCGAAGCCCGGCTAGAATGGCCGTGCGGAGTGCATCAGGCCGAAGCCGTCTGCCGGAGGGTCCGGGCTCCCGAAGGCCTTCGCTGTCTCTAGGACTTCGGCTCGTGGGCTCCGGCGTGCTAGACTCTTCGGTGGGCGGAACATTCTGGTCCTGGGACCTCGGCGCGCGGTGGCCTCCGGCAGCTGGAGGGGTCCGACCCGGAGGGTGCACCTGCCCGAAGTCACTAGCTTCGGCAGTGAGACCAAACATCAGCTTCTTCTGTACAGAAAATTTTCCTCTCCTGACTTGGTAACTAGATGCTTGCTGAGCCAAATCATTTGCAACACAATTAGCCTCTCTTGACACATGAGAAATTTTGAAGTCATCAAAAGTAGCAACTATGTCTAGGCACTTATCCAAGTAGCAGTTTAGCAAGCCATTAAAACATTGAGCACTCTTAGCCACTTCTTGTACCACTAACAGGGAATCACCATGCGCATGGACATGCTTAACACCCATGGAATCTAACAATTCAAGCCCTAGTAGTAAAGCTTCGTATTCAGCTTGGTTATTAGTAGAAGGAAACTCTAAACGAGCCGAGGTCTCAAAGTGTGCTCCGTTAGGTGATACGAGGACCACTCCAATACCTCGGCCATTTTTGTAGGCTGAACCATCAAAGTAAATCTTCCACGACACTACTTCAATCAAAGCAATATTGTCGCTCCAATTGACGTCTATGTGGTGGTCAACTATAAAGTTGGCTATGATCTGGCCTTTCATAGCTCTTAGGGGTTCATAGGCCAAATCATATTCAATCAAAGCATAAGCCCATTTTCTGATCCTTCCACTTAGAATCGGCTTTTGTAACATGTGTTTTATAACATAGGTTTGGCAAATGACAACACATATAGTAGGGAGAATATAATGGTGCAATTTGGTGCACGCATAGTAAAGTGATAAACACAAACGTTCTACAAACGCATACCTGGTCTCGGCGTCCAGCAGGTGGTAACTCAAGAACGTGATGATGTACTCTTTTCCTCTCACCTCTTGGGTTAGCACGACCCCAATTACGCTATCTTCAGTAGTGATGTATAGCCGAAACGGAATCCCGTCTTTGGGCACCCTCACCACGGGTGGTGATGATAAGCACTCCTTGATTTTCTCAAAGGCGCTTTGTTGGCTTGCCCCCCAAGCGAACCCAGCTTCATTCTTTAGCCGGAGTATGGGGACAAAGGCGTCAATCTTTCCAGACAAGTTGGATATAAAGCGACGCAAATAATTCATCTTGCCTAGCAACTTCTGCACATCTTTTTGCATATTTGTGCCGTAACGTTTCTAATCTTCTCAAGCCTCTTAGGATCAATCTCTATGCCTCTCTCATGAATCATGAAACCTAAGAACTTACCCGCTGACACGGCAAAAGCACACTTGAGTGGGTTCATTTTTAAACCATACTGTTGCATCCTATGAAAAGCAACTTTCAAATCGGCTAAATGGTTTCCCATAGCGTCCGATTTGACTACGACATCATCAATGTAAACTTCTAGCATAACTCCTAGAAAGTCATGAAAGATTAAGTTCATAGCACACTGATGCGTGGCGCCAGCATTTTTCAAACCAAAAGTCATAACAACCCACTCGAATAAACCGACAAAAATAGGGCATCGAAAGGCAGTCTTGTAGACGTCCTCTTCAGCCATAATGATTTGGTTATAACCAGCATTGCCATCAAGAAAACTTAGTACCTTGTGTCCTGAAGCATCGTTGATTAGCATGTCGGCTATCGGCATTGGATACTCGTCCTTCGGAGTGGCTCTGTTAAGAACTCTGAAATCAATGCATACCCATATCTTGCCGCTCCCTTTCTTCTCTACAGGCACAATGTTAGCAACCCATTCTGCGTACATGCATGGCCTAATAAATTCAGATTTAAGCAGTCACTCTACTTCTTCTGTAACTCGGTCATAGATGGACGAGTTAAGGTGACGAGGAGGCTGTTTATAAGGCCTAAATCCAGACTTGATAGATAACTGATGCTCCACGAGTTCATGGCTTAGTCCCGGCATCTCGCTATACTTCCATGCGAAGCAATCGACATACGACCGAAGCAACTTTATTACTTCGGCCTTTTCATCAGGCTGTAAATGTTGGTTTACAAAGGTCGGCCTCGGTATGCTACCATCTCCAATGTCAATTTCCTCTAAGGGATCGGCTGACGCAAATCCTTGTCCTAATTTCTCTTCTTCGCTAAAGTCTTCGATGGTGTAACACCCCAAATTTTCCAAACAATAAAAATATTATTAAATTCAATTTCTTGGAATTATTATTTCTGAAAATACTTTTAATACTCTTTTATACCCTTTTGAACTACAACATAGAGTAGATGGCCAAACTAGGAGGTGAAAATTTTTGTATATGATCCTAAAGCCAAGAAATATTTTTGAGAGTTTTTATGAATTTTTGTCCACTTTGGAAATGCCCCAAATGATTTAATCTATTTTCTGCAATTGTTTTTAATCAGAAAATAATTTCAAACAGTAATGGGCTCCCTCCCCTCCCTTCTCTCCCTCCCGGCCGGCCCAGCCCGTTACCCCGCGCGCCTTAGACTGACATCCGGACCCCACCTGTCGGCGCCGATTCCCTCCCCTCGCGCGCGCACCCGACAACCCGGCCCCACCCGTCAGCTGCCTCCCTCGCTCGTCCGCGCTCGCTGACGAGTGGCCCCCGCCTGTCAGGGCCTTCGTCCCCGCGAGATCCGCCCCCGGATCCCCCCCCTCGCCGGCCGAAGCCCTAATCCCGCCTCGGATCCGCCCCCGCCGGCCCCCTCCCTTAAATTCGTCGCCGGCAATGAATTCCCCTCAACGCGCCGGCCGTTTCCCCCTATTAATTTCGCCCGATTCGCGTCTAGGTGCGTTGAACCGCGTTCAACCCGAGCTCGCCGGCGTCAAAGCACATTTATCTTCGGCCACCGCCAATCACGCCCCCTCTGCCCTCGCCGACGACCCTATTTAAACCCCTGCCCTCCACCGCGTTCGGTTCATGCGTTCAAGTGCACCCAAACCAAACAGAGCGCCCTCCATTCGGTTCTTAGCGCAACGCCGCCGCCCGACCTCCGGCCACCGCTCGCCGCCACACCGGACCGCCTCCGACCACGTAGTCGCCACCATCGTGACCGTCAGGACCTCACCAAGCTCGGCCACCACTCCGTCGACGACGAACCCCGCCGGATCGCCGTCTCCGCCGAGGACCCGAACGCCCCCACCGCCTCCGCTCGTCACCGGCCTAGCTCCGTCGACCTTTTCTCGCCGCCGAGGTACCTTCGTGACCCCCTCATTGCCCTCCTTCCATTTTAGGCCCTAGCATCGACCGCCGTCGTCCACCGTGGCCGCTGGCCCGCTCGCCGTCGTCGGAGAAGATGACCGGCACGGGTCGAGTACCCGTGCCGTGTCGGATTCGATCCA
Source organism: Zizania palustris (assembly GCA_019279435.1). Lineage (NCBI taxonomy): Eukaryota > Viridiplantae > Streptophyta > Magnoliopsida > Poales > Poaceae > Zizania > Zizania palustris. Next base: position 60,508,183 of record JAAALK010000287.1, on the reverse strand, counting down.
CGCCGTGCGATCTGGATCCGACGGTGACGATTAATCCCCGCGTGCGGTTTAATCTGATCCGTCAGATCTCGGCGAAGGGGTACGTTTTAATCTCGTGCGTCCGTTAGTTTTAAAACCCCGCATCGCATCTAAGCCGTCCATCGCGTACCGGTTCAAACGTTTTAATCCTGGCCGTCCACGTCACTTTAATGCGTCCCGCCTCGCCCTCGCGCGTCGGATCTGGATCCGACGGTCCGGACCGACTCGGCGCACGCGCACAGTGCGCGGGTTCACCGTGGGCCTGGCTCACCGTGGACCCGAGGGATTTAAAATTTGAAAATAAATTCCAGAAAAGGTTTAAAACTTGTAAAATTCATATCTAATGCATTTGAACTCTAAAAATTACCATTCCAATTTCAGAAAATTCATAAAATTATTCTCTACATGTTTATGCAATAAAAACAGTAGGTTTACTTTGACATTTTCATGTTTATTCAAATAAATGTTTAAATGCCTTTAGGATTAAAATATGAATTCAAAGGTTTGAACTTCAGAAAAATTTATATTTATTCCTTTCTATTCATATACTGCAAAACACTAAATTACCATGAACTTTTCATTTCAAAAATTATTAGGGAACTTAATATGGGACTATTCACACTTAAACATTTGTTTTCTAAAAAGGACAACCCTTCATTTTAATCCCTTTAAAATTATTTATGAAATAAATTTCAGAACCTTAACAATGGAAGTTATTTTACTTTTAATCAAACCAACAGTAACTTATGTGCTATTAATGTAATGTTATATTGTTTGATTGAATGTGTTCTTTTTATTTTGCCTTATTATATTAAAAAGACTACGACGTCGCCGAGGAGCCGGAGTACTTCCCGGAAGTTCCTCCCTCCCCATTCGCTGAACAAGGCAAGTCACCAAACAATTCTTTTGAACATATTGAACCCATGTTTGAATTGACTATCGCTACAACACATAGGTTATATATGCATTAGTCAAACAAACCCTTACATTATATTTATTTAGGATCCCCCGACCTTGATGTGCAACCCAAGCCATGCTATCTCGCCTAACCTCCTTGTCACCATATGATCAATGATATTAGCTAGTGTCCAATGTATTGACACGGCCGCTATAGGATAAAAATGAGTCGTAGCAAAATGGTTCTATTATATGATCCCCGTTACTTCTTATCCTTGGAAATTCTGTTGGTGATGAGTCATGGTTGTGAGTGTAGGCATGGTGGGTTCCGGGTGCAAGCTAGGGCATTGGTCGGTAGCACCCGGGGCACTATAAGGACCGGTCTGAGGGATCCGTTGCAATACACTTACGTACTAACCACAAGTCTAGTGGGTAAGTCCTAACTAAGGTATGGGTTGTTCCAAACTGAGGCCACCATTTGGAGATGGGTCGAGTTGCACCTGCGGGTGACTTGTACCAATGTGGCGCAAAAGGGGGTGCGACGTTAGCCGGGATGCGGCCCGGCGCGCCGGCGAAACCTAGAGCGGGTGGTTATCGCTTCGGACATCTCATATTGAGGTTTTGGCACGAGTTCCCGTGAAATGGGTCATCTCGTTTGGGATGAGTGCGTGCCTTGTGGGTACAGTAGTACATCTCTGATCAGAGTCTTAAATCTTTTCGAAAAGCCGAGCCCACGGTCAAGGGCGGGTTGCGTGACATCCCCAGTTAGATTACTTTGAATATGTATGTGCATGATGGATTGACATGTAAGGACCGTTGAGCGAGGTGGGGCTGACTGTACCCCTCGAGTTAGTCGATGTTGATGATGTTCATGTTTACTTTCCGCATGATTAAAATATGATTACACTAAATGCCATAACTGCAACTGCATTATTCTGCAATGTTAGCCATTATCCTTCCTTGTTTATTATCCTGCATTATTATTTGCATTTGCGGTGGCTTGTTGAGTACTTTTTGTACTCATACCCGTTGGACCCCACAGAGGATGCTTACTACGAAGACGGTCTGGAGTAGCGACCCAGTCGGGAAGAAAAATCCTGAAGAAGATGTTCGTCATGCCGTTTTCTATTTATTCTACTTTACTGTTTTTATTAAAAACAATGATGTAATAAATATGGTCTGCGTACCATGAACACTGTCGTATGTACGATTGTCGCATGATGAACCTCTTGTATTATTGTTTTTCTTATGAAATTCAATAATGTCTCGATTTGTTAAATCGGGGCGCCACAAGATGGTATCAGAGCCGACTCGACTGTAGGAAGCCAAACAGACCCACCTAGCCATTAGCCATAGGAAATTACTTCTCGAAAATCTACTTCATAAACTTTGTTCCTCTCCTCACTTTTATTCAACTTGCTGTTTTGTAGATGCCTGTCTACCAAGTCCACAGCTACTGCCGCCACTACGAGGGCTTCGTCCGGGAGCTCCGCATGATGCTCACCTTCCTCGGGTTCCTCTTCGAACCCGAATTCCAAGGAGTATATCCCGACGAGTTCGCCGGGCCTTGTGACGTCTCCCTCACCGTCCACGGCTCCGGGGAACACCTGCCGCCCTACACCACCGCACTTGGAGGCCCCACTTTCGACGTCGCGTGCCAACGAGTCGCCCTCCAGGCCCTCATGGAGTTGAGGATGATCTACGACGATCGTCTTCAGAACTCGTACTTCCGGCTTGTACCGAAGCGTACTCCCGGAGCCCACCGTAGCATCTACCTCGGAGTTCACTCCGTGCGTGAACCGGTCATGGCCCGGCAATCGCATCTTCTACAGGCCATGGATGATCTCCACACCGAGGCGGTGCTCGACGCCGACGAGCACCATGAGGCGGTTGAGTTCCTTCGTGAAGAAACGAAGAACTTGATCCAGCAGAACGGCGAGTTGCAGCGCAAGATTATGCAGCTGCAGAAGGATATCGCGGAGATGGTTCCTCTTCTTCCAAGGAAGAAGAAGCCCATCCGTGAGCCCCTCCCTCGCCCCAAGAGGATCCCGCCACGACCCTCCCCCGCCAGGCCCTCTACCAGCGCCCCTCCTCCACGCCCCGGCCTCGTCTCCGACTCCATCATCGAGAACTTTCTCGAGCCCACCATCTCTCTGGAGCCGCGCACTCGTGGTTCCGAGAGCACGGAGACCGCCTCCGGTGGCGAGTAGGCGTTAGGAGACGCTATTTAAATAAAAAAATCATAATTTTGTATGTGGTGTCATCTGCAACGAGTTGGGTTGTAGATGGAATAAGAGCTTGGATGTAATGAACAATTTATACCACTATATATATTTATGTGCTTGAATCTTATATGATATTTTTGGTTGTATTATTGTTTCGTCATCTTTTGCCTTATCACTATGCATATTCAGAAGATGGCCGACCACCAGAACACCGGAGCAGGAGGAAGCCGTGATGCGCCCGAGGGTGTTGTACCCAACTGGGGTGCAACGGGCCTGCGTCAATCTGGGTCGCCTTCCGCCAACCACCCCACCTTGGCGGAGATGATGGCGAATCAAAACCACCTGATCACCGCCCTCCTCACCCAGATGTAGAACCAACAGGCTCAGTTGGACCGTCTGCAGAACGGGGAGCCCGCCCCTCGCGCACCAGCACCCGCGCCCGCTCCGCAACTCTCCGAGTTCCTGCGCGTGCGCCCGCCCATCTTCTCGAGCACCACCAACCCGATGGAGGCCGGAGATTGGCTTCGCACCATCGGAAAGAAGCTCGACCTCCTCCCCTGCACCGACCGGGAGCGAGTGGCCTTCGCCACTCACCAGCTCTAGGGTCCCGCCGCTGAATGGTGGGACAACTACCGTGAGTCCCAACCAGAGGGCCACGTGGTGACTTGGGCGGAATTCACCATCGCTTTTCGCGCCGCTCACGTCCCCGCCGGTGTCATCGCGGTAAAACAGCAAGAGTTCCGCGACCTGCAGCAAGGCAACAGGACCGTCATGGAGTACCTCCATGAGTTCAACCGCCTCGCCCGCTACGCGCCGGAGGAAGTGCGCACCGACGCCCTCCGCCAAGCCAAGTTCCTCAGGGGACTTAAGGATGAGCTGTCCATCCAGCTCGTCGCCGCCGACTTCGCCGACTTCCAATGGTTGGTCAACAAAGCGCTCATCCAAGAGACTGAGCAGAACAAGCTGGACCTCAAGAAGAGGAAGATGATCGCCTTCAAGCATCAGCAGGCGAACTCTCAGAGGCCCCGCTTCGTCCCTCCGCCACCAGCGCCCGCCTACCATCCTCGGCCCGCCTACAGGCCACCTCACGCCGCCGGTGGATCCAACGCCGGGCATCCTCGCCCCGCTCCACCAGCTCCGGCCGCTCAGCCTACACCAGCCGCCAAGGCCCCAATCTTGAAGGATCGCCAAGGGAGGCCGGTCGTCTGCTTCAACTGCCGCAAGGAAGGGCACTATGCACACCAGTGTCCTCACCCCAAGCCAGCTCAGGGCGCAGTATCCAACCAGGTGGTTCGTGCCCGCGTCAACCACATCAGCGCGGAGGAAGCTCAGGAGGCTCCTGAAGTCGTGCTCGGTACGTTTACTGTCAATTCCGTACCGGCCGTCATATTATTCGACTCTGGAGCAACCCACACCTTCATCTCGGAAAATTTTGTGAAAACAAACAAGCTGGACGTGCTCCCTCTACCCATTCCCATGATGATTGCCACCCCCGGCAATAGGACCTCAGCCCGCTTATACAGCCCTAAGGTTCAAATTGATATCCAAGGAGTACTGTTTCGGGCCGAGCCTGTCCTCATCCAATGCACCGGACTCGACCTTATACTAGGGATGGATTGGTTGATGAAGCACAAGGGAGTGATCGACTGTGCCAACAAGTCCGTCATGGTGACCAATCCTGAAGGCGTAACCGTCACCTTTCGGATGACCAGTCGCAAACCACTCGAAGCATCCCTTCGCTCGATAGCTCTTGAAGAGGTGCCTATAGTCAAGGAGTTTGCGGATGTCTTCCCTGAAGATCTACCCGGAATGCCTCCCAAGTGGGACATCGAATTCAGAATCGAACTTGTCCCCGGGACCACTCCAATCTCCAAGCACCCGTACCGGATGGCCGCCAATGAACTAGCCGAAGTCAAGAGCAACATCGAAGACCTAGAGCAGAAAGGTTACATTCGACCGAGTACCTCACCCTGGGGTGCACCGGTTATATTTGCCATGAAGAAGGACAAAACCAAGAGGATGTGCGTGGACTATAGAGCCCTGAACGACGTAACCATCAAGAACAAGTACCCATTGCCTCGGATCGATGACCTGTTCGATCAGCTGAAAGGATCCTCGGTGTTTTCCAAGATTGACCTCAGGTCAGGTTATCACCAATTGAGGATTAGGGAAGAAGACATACCCAAGACTGCCTTCACCTCCCGCTATGGACTCTACGAGTACACCGTGATGTCGTTCGGACTCACGAATGCCTCGGCCTTTTTCATGAACATGATGAACAATGTATTCATGGAGTTCTTGGACAAGTTCATCGTGGTATTCATCGACGATATCCTCGTTTACTCCAAGACAAAGGAAGAACACGAGACTCACCTCCGTCTGACCCTCGGAAAGCTAAGGAAGCAACAACTGTACGCCAAATACAGCAAATGCGAATTTTGGTCGTCAGAGGTGAAGTTCCTCGGCCATGTTATATCTGCTGGAGGAATAGCAGTGGACCCAACCACCGTCGAAGCGGTAACCAATTGGCTGCAGCCCACAACGGTGACCGAGATCCGGAGTTTTCTCGGATTAGCCGGATACTACCGCCGGTTCATCGAGAATTTTTCCAAGATCGCCAAGCCTATGACCAGACTTCTGCAGAAGGAAGTGAAGTTTGAATGGACCCCCGACTGCGAAGAAAGCTTCCAGACCCTCAAGAAGAAGCTAGTGTCAGCTCCTATTCTGACTCTACCAGACATTCGGAAAGACTTCCACGTCTACTGTGATGCCTCTCGTCAAGGATTGGGATGTGTCTTAATGCAAGAAGGGAAAGTGATATCCTACGCCTCCTGGCAACTGAGACCGCACGAGCTGAACTACCCAACCCACGACCTGGAACTAGCAGCCGTGGTTCATGCCTTGAAGATATGGAGACATTACCTTGTGGGAAATCGGTGTGAGGTCTTCACCGACCACAAGAGCCTCAAGTACATATTCACCCAACCAGATCTGAATCTCAGGCAAAGGATATGGTTGGAACTGATCAAGGATTACGACTTGGGCATCCATTATCATCCGGGCAAAGCGAATGTGGTGGCAGACGCCCTTAGTCGAAAAGGGTACTGCAATGCCATCATGATTCAAGACCAAGCTCCTTTACTCTACAAGGAGATGGAAAGGCTAAACCTAGGGATCACCACTCGAGCGTACCTCGCCGCCTTGGAGTCTCGGCCTGTCTTAATAGACCAGATCCGAGAGAAGCAGAAGGAAGACCCGGACATCCTGGAGATCCAGCAGAACATGAGGAAGGGTAAAGCCCCTGGATTTTTCGAGGACGAGCATGGTACTATCTGGTTCGGAAACCGAGTATGCGTACCCAACTTACCTGAGTTGAAGACCCTCATCCTGCAAGAAGCCCACGATACTCTATACTCCATCCATCCCGGGAGTACAAAGATGTATCAAGACCTAAAGGAAAAATATTGGTGGGTCAGCATGAAGAGAGAAATAGCAGAGTATGTGGCCAAGTGCGACACATGCCGGCGAGTCAAGGCAGAGCATCAGAGACCTACCGGACTTCTTCAACCTCTCAAGGTCCCCGAATGGAAGTGGGAAGAGATAGGAATGGACTTCATCATGGGACTGCCCAGGACCCAAGCTGGTCATGATTCTATTTGGGTGATCGTCGACCGACTCACCAAGGTAGCTCACTTCGTTCCGGTCAAGACAACGTACACCGTCGCCAAGTTGGCTGAGTTGTATATGACCCGGATCGTGTGCCTTCACGGAGTTCCTAAGAAGATTGTATCTGACCGTGGGAGTCAGTTTACCTCCAAGTTTTGGAAGAACCTTCAAGAGGAACTCGGCACCCGGCTGAACTTTAGCACCGCTTATCATCCACAGACCGACGGTCAAACCGAAAGGGTCAACCAGATATTGGAGGATATGCTTAGAGCTTGTGCTCTAGACTTTGGCGGAATGTGGGACAAGAACTTACCATATGCAGAGTTCTCCTACAACAACAGCTATCAAGCCAGCCTGCAAATGTCCCCGTTCGAAGCACTCTATGGACGTAAGTGCAGAACGCCGTTGCTCTGGGATCAGACCGGAGAGTCGCAACTGTTTGGGACTGATTTATTAAGAGAAGCTGAAGAGAAGGTTAAGATCATAAGAGACCGATTGAAAGCAGCACAATCCAGGCAAAATAGCTATGCCGACAACCGTCGAAGAGACCTAGCCTTTGAGGAGGGCGATTATGTCTACCTCCGAGTCACTCCCCTCCGTGGCACTCAAAGGTTCAACATGAAAGGCAAACTAGCACCCCGCTACGTCGGACCTTTCCAAATCCTCCGTCGACAAGGAGAAGTGGCATATCAACTTGAGCTGCCTCCATCTTTGGCAGGAGTTCACGATGTGTTCCATGTCTCGCAGCTGAAGAAGTGCCTCCGTGTACCCACCGAGCAAGCCGACCTTCAGCAGCTTAATGTCCAAGAAGACTTGACCTACATAGAAAAACCCGTCAAGATCTTGGAGACCAAGGAGAGAGTAACCAGAAGTCGCGTTGTCCGCTTCTGCAAGGTCCAATGGAATAACCATCCCGCCGAAGAAGCCACTTGGGAAAAGGAAGACGAACTAAAAGCCCAATACCCCGAGTTATTCGAGTAGCGTTCCAATCTCGAGGACGAGATTCTTGTAAGGGGGATAGGTTTGTAACACCCCAAATTTTCCAAACAATAAAAATATTATTAAATTCAATTTCTTGGAATTATTATTTCTGAAAATACTTTTAATACTCTTTTATACCCTTTTGAACTACAACATAGAGTAGATGGCCAAACTAGGAGGTGAAAATTTTTGTATATGATCCTAAAGCCAAGAAATATTTTTGAGAGTTTTTATGAATTTTTGTCCACTTTGGAAATGCCCCAAATGATTTAATCCATTTTCTGCAATTGTTTTTAATCAGAAAATAATTTCAAACAGTAATGGGCTCCCTCCCCTCCCTTCTCTCCCTCCCGGCCGGCCCAGCCCGTTACCCCGCGCGCCTTAGACTGACATCCGAACCCCACCTGTCGGCGCCGATTCCCTCCCCTCGTGCGCGCACCCGACAACCCGGCCCCACCCGTCAGCTGCCTCCCTCGCTCGTCCGCGCTCGCTGACGAGTGGCCCCCGCCTGTCAGGGCCTTTGTCCCCGCGAGATCCGCCCCCGGATCCCCCCCTCGCCGGCCAAAGCCCTAATCCCGCCTCGGATCCACCCCCGCCAGCCCCCTCCCTTAAATTCGTCGCCGGCAATGAATTCCCCTCAACGCGCCGGACGTTTCCCCCTATTAATTTCGCCCGATTCGCGTCCAGGTGCGTTGAACCGCGTTCAAACCGAGCTCGCCGGCGTCAAAGCACATTTATCTCCGGCCACCGCCAATCACGCCCCCTCTGCCCTCGCCGACGACCCTATTTAAACCCCTGCCCTCCACCGCGTTCGGTTCACGCGTTCAAGTGCACCCAGACCAAACAGAGCGCCCTCCATTCGGTTCTTAGCGCAACGCCGCCGCCCGACCTCCGGCCACCGCTCGCCGCCACACCGGACCGCCTCCGACCACGTAGTCGCCACCATCGTGACCGTCAGGACCTCACCAAGCTCGGCCACCACTCCGTCGATGACGAACCCCGCCGGATCGCCGTCTCCGTCGAGGACCCGAACGCCCCCACCGCCTCCGCTCGTCGCCGGCCTAGCTCCGTCGACCTTTTCTCGCCGCCGAGGTACCTTCGTGACCCCCTCATTGCCCTCCTTCCATTTTAGGCCCTAGCATCGACCGCCGTCGTCCGCCGTGGCCGCTGGCCCGCTCACCGTCGTCGGAGAAGACGACCGGCACGGGTCGAGTACCCGTGCCGTGTCGGATTCGATCCACGCCGTGCGATCTGGATCCGACGGTGACGATTAATCCCCGCGTGCGGTTTAATCTGATCCGTCAGATCTCGGCGAAGGGGTACGTTTTAATCTCGTGCGTCCGTTAGTTTTAAAACCCCGCATCGCATCTAAGCCGTCCATCGCGTACCGGTTCAAACGTTTTAATCCTGGCCGTCCACGTCACTTTAATGCGTCCCGCCTCGCCCTCGCGCGTCGGATCTGGATCCGACGGTCCGGACCGACTCGGCGCACGCGCACAGTGCGCGGGTTCACCGTGGGCCTGGCTCACCGTGGACCCGAGGGATTTAAAATTTGAAAATAAATTCCAGAAAAGGTTTAAAACTTGTAAAATTCATATCTAATGCATTTGAACTCTAAAAATTACCATTCCAATTTCAGAAAATTCATAAAATTATTCTCTACATGTTTATGCAATAAAAACAGTAGGTTTACTTTGACATTTTCATGTTTATTCAAATAAATGTTTAAATGCCTTTAGGATTAAAATATGAATTCAAAGGTTTGAACTTCAGAAAAATTTATATTTATTCCTTTCTATTCATATACTGCAAAACACTAAATTACCATGAACTTTTCATTTCAAAAATTATTAGGGAACTTAATATGGGACTATTCACACTTAAACATTTGTTTTCTAAAAAGGACAACCCTTCATTTTAATCCCTTTAAAATTATTTATGAAATAAATTTCAGAACCTTAACAATGGAAGTTATTTTACTTTTAATCAAACCAACAGTAACTTATGTGCTATTAATGTAATGTTATATTGTTTGATTGAATGTGTTCTTTTTATTTTGCCTTATTATATTAAAAAGACTACGACGTCGCCGAGGAGCCGGAGTACTTCCCGGAAGTTCCTCCCTCCCCATTCGCTGAACAAGGCAAGTCACCAAACAATTCTTTTGAACATATTGAACCCATGTTTGAATTGACTATCGCTACAACACATAGGTTATATATGCATTGGTCAAACGAACCCTTACATTATATTTATTTAGGATCCCCCGACCTTGATGTGCAACCCAAGCCATGCTATCTCGCCTAACCTCCTTGTCACCATATGATCAATGATATTAGCTAGTGTCCAATGTATTGACACGGCCGCTATAGGATAAAAATGAGTCGTAGCAAAATGGTTCTATTATATGATCCCCGTTACTTCTTATCCTTGGAAATTCTGTTGGTGATGAGTCATGGTTGTGAGTGTATGCATGGTGGGTTCCGGGTGCAAGCTAGGGCATTAGTCGGTAGCACCCGGGGCACTATAAGGACCGGTCTGAGGGATCCGTTGCAATACACTTACGTACTAACCACAAGTCTAGTGGGTAAGTCCTAACTAAGGTATGGGTTGTTCCAAACTGAGGCCACCATTTGGAGATGGGTCGAGTTGCACCTGCGGGTGACTTGTACCAATGTGGCGCAAAAGGGGGTGCGACGTTAGCCGGGATGCGGCCCGGCGCGCCGGCGAAACCTAGAGCGGGTGGTTATCGCTTGGGACATCTCATATTGAGGTTTTGGCACGAGTTCCCGTGAAATGGGTCATCTCGTTTGGGATGAGTGCGTGCCTTGTGGGTACAGTAGTACATCTCTGATCAGAGTCTTAAATCTTTTCGAAAAGCCGAGCCCACGGTCAAGGGCGGGTTGCGTGACATCCCCCAGTTAGATTACTTTGAATATGTATGTGCATGATGGATTGACATGTAAGGACCGTTGAGCGAGGTGGGGCTGACTGTACCCCTCGAGTTAGTCGATGTTGATGATGTTCATGTTTACTTTCCGCATGATTAAAATATGATTACACTAAATGCCATAACTGCAACTGCATTATTCTGCAATGTTAGCCATTATCCTTCCTTGTTTATTATCCTGCATTATTATTTGCATTTGCGGTGGCTTGTTGAGTACTTTTTGTACTCATACCCGTTGGACCCCACAGAGGATGCTTACTACGAAGACGGTCTGGAGTAGCGACCCAGTCGGGAAGAAAAATCCTGAAGAAGATGTTCGTCATGTCGTTTTCTATTTATTCTACTTTACTGTTTTTATTAAAAACAATGATGTAATAAATATGGTCTGCGTACCATGAACACTGTCGTATGTACGATTGTCGCATGATGAACCTCTTGTATTATTGTTTTTCTTATGAAATTCAATAATGTCTCGATTTGTTAAATCGGGGCGCCACAGATGGCCTCAACAATACCATCTTTATTAGATCGATACTGTTCTACCCGAGACTTTAGCCAATCTAGATTACTCTTGCTAGACATGACTACTAATACAAAATCAGTCGTGCTACACCAGTCGGCTTTACATACACTGGCACAAAACGTCCTTTGGATACGCTAACAAAATCGTAATCTGAAAGATCTCTACCTAACAGACACTCTACTATGTTGTGAATGGCATCAACTGATACATCGGCCAATGCCACATGGGCCGAAGTATTTGCGGGAATGACCTCTACTTCATCGCCGTCCCACTGAATCAGGCACTAGTGCAGAGTAGAAGGAATGCAGCAATTCGTGTGAATCTAGTCATGCCCAAGCAGCACGTTGTAGTTACCCTGTACATCAACGGTGAAAAATGATGTTGGCAATGTCTTGTTGCCCACTATCAACTCCTTGGAGATCACGCCCTTGACCTTAGAACTCTCGCCATTGAAGCCGTTGAGCATCAAGTTGGTCTTCTTTAGATTATTCTCGTCCCTACCAAGTTTCTTCAATAACGAGTAAGGCATTAAGTTAACAATGGCACTACCGTCGATGAGCATCTGGGAAATCGTCTTTCCGTCAATGTGACCTCTAACGTAGAGATGCTTCAGATGGTGAGTCGAGTCCTCGGGCTTCTCAAAAATAGTGTTGCGTGGGCCTAGGTTCAATTGAGCGACCTCAGCCTCATCCTGCGACAGGGCGAACTCGGCGGGCAGCATGACGACATTGATGTCTATTGCCTGGGGTTTAGGCCCCTCGGAGACAGGCGAGTAGTCATCATCGAGCATGTCGTCATCGTCGTCGCTCGGACTAGGAGCTGGGTTGGTCATCTAAATTGGCTTCATCCTCCATACCTATCTTGTAGTTTGTCGAGGGCGGATTTCTTCAAAAATAGCGTCGCGCTCGTCCTCGGCTTCTTCTCGCGCATCTCCTGTGCCCGTAGTCATTGCAGACATCTCTTTTGCGATTTGGACATGCCTGGAGGTGCCCAAGATAGTTGTGGCTTGGTGCCAGGTGCTACTGCCTGGTTCCTGTTAATTCTAGCCGAAGTGGTACTGCCCCATTCGGCCTCGTGCACTCTGTTTTTGTAAGGGCCTTCACTGCGGACTCCGGCAGTCGGACTAGCCTTGTTCGGCCGATCGGACCAGGCTTCGGAACGGGCTCTGGCCGAAGCATGGGACTCACCTCCGTCAGACTTCAGCGATAAGGCCTTCGGGATTGGGACTTCCTGAGACCCTACTCTGATTGTGATAGCTTCGGACTCCTTGTCTTCGGCCCCCTCGCGCCTGCACTCTTCAAGTTCGCCCTGCACGGGCCGACTCGGAGGTACCACAGACAGCCTGTGGATGATGCCTCCCTCTGCTGCGTTTGTTTATCCCTGCCATTCATAATACTCCGAAGGAAAACAAGGCATGGCGTTAAGTTGCGGAGGGTACTCCGACTGTGATACATACAGAGCCCACGGAGTTCCTACCTAGTTGTACGGTGGAGGCATCGGTGGCTCTAGTGGCCTTGCCCACTACGAGTTGAACCCGTTACCCGGAGGGGGGTTCGGCAGGGTCGACGGTGTCTCGGACCATACCATTGAGGGGTCCTGCTAGGCAGGAGGTACATTCGGCCAGTGCGGGCCAAAGCCTCTTGTCGGAGGGTTCGTCCAGAGTGGTGCGGGGTTCGGCCATTGAGGTCCGAAGCCACCGTACGGAGTGTCAGGCCACTGTGGCCCGAAGTCACCATGCGGAGGGTTCAGCCACTGTGGTCCAAAGCCATCACGAGGAGGGCTCGGCCACTGCGGTCCGAAGCCACCATCCAGAAGTCTTGGGCCCTTCGGCTGACTTAGTTTTTTAGCGCGGGGACCTGCTTCCTTGGCTTTTCTTTTATGCTTGTTCAACAGCATCTTGTATGTTACCATTGGCCTCTTGTGAGCTTTAGCCGAAGGGATGTTAATGTTCTGTTTCCACACTCCCACCTCGGGGTTCTTTGGTATGAGTGTGCGTGTGCGTGGTTCTCTAACAATTACACCTTTCCCTTTAGTCGACTCGGCCTGTTCTGGCCGAATCAATACCTTCTTCTCACCGAGGTCGACGGCGTTGATGGGAAAAGGATCTTTGTCTAGCTTCATCTTTGGATTGTGGTCTATTTTCAATCGTCCTTCTTCTATGGCCAATTGAACGTGCTGTCGGAAAACATTGTAGTCATTAGTATTATGTGAATGTGAATCATGCCACTTACAGTATGGATGTTTCTTCAACTCATCGGCAGAGGGAATGACTTGACCTTTAGGAAACATGAGAAGCTGGTTCTTTAAGAGAAAATCAAATATTTTATCACACTTAGTTATATCAAATGAATACTTGACCTCACTAGGCCAATTCTTTGTGGGAGACGGTCGTAATTCGGAATAAGTGACAGGTTTACTCTTAGCGTTCCAAACCCATTCGGCCGCGTACATGTCGGCCGAATCTTTCTCTTCTGATTCCTCCTCGTCGGAGCGTTCCATGATGTGGATTTCAGTCCTAGGTTTGTTAAACGTTTTAATAAACTTTTTATATTTGGTTCGGCCTTCCTGGACTAGAGCCTGCTGTAAAACTTGGCTAACTTCTAAAAAGTTCTGGTTGTCTAATTTTTATCTAATCTCGGAACACAACCCATTAAAAGCTAGTTCCACCAAGTCCCTTTCTAAAATGTTAAGGCTGAAACATCGGTTTCTAGTATCCCTAAAATGCTTGATGTACTCAGAGGCGTTCTCGTTAGATTTCTGCTTAACCAATGTCAAGTGTGAAAGCCTAAGTTTTGTCTCTCCTGTGTAAAAGTAATCATGGAATTTTCGTTCTAAATCATCCTAAGTGAAAGCGGTGCCAGATAGCGAGAGAGAAAATAGTCTGATTTTTAGAGCGTCTATCCCGCTAGCTTCTCCACACTGTGCTAAACATTGATTAACATGCTCTAGTGTGGTTTTGCTACCCTCGCCGTCGAACTTAGTGAATTCAGGGATTCTATAGCTGCGGGGGTAGGGTATTGTATCAAAATGATCGGGATATGGTTTACGGTAAACCCTAACCCGACCCTTAGGCACGAAGCCGGCGCATTCCCTAAATAGTGCGGAGATTCTCTCCTCTAGGTCATCTTGGCCTGCTGCCTGCGCACGTCTCGCGTGTGGGGGCGCGACACGCGGAGGGATGTCGGCGTGTTGGCCATGGGCCTCTTCCCTATGCGCCAGCTGTACGACGTGCTCGAGCCCAGGTGCATGTGCATGTGGCGCGGGCAGCGTGGGCAGGGCTGGTACAGGCGAAGGTGGTGGTGGTGCATGGTACTCAATGCTAGTTTTGCCGTAAGCATAATGACTAGTCTCGGCCGCTGGTGTTAGGGTCGGAGATGTAACAGTCTTGCCAGTGCTACCGTCAGTTCTGCTGTACACATGATTAACCGGATGTATACTAGTAGTAGGTTCCGATGGTATGGCCTTAGTAAAGAGGAACCTTCTAAGTGTAGCCTCTACTTGGGAGCTAATTGCCGAATCTAAACGGTTGGCTAGCGAAGCGCTAACGGCCTGGTCTACTGATGCGGCTATTTTTTGCTCAATCTCTAAAGAAGATAAACGAGGCGATACGGGTGTTACCTGGATCTGAGCACGGTCGGGGGTGATGACGTTGTGCTTGATGAAGCCCACGCGTGTCTTGACATAGCCTCCAAGCATCATGTCTTGGAGCGCCTTCAACTTTGCCTCGATCTCTGCTCGGTCTTCTGCGGGAATATCTTCAAGAGTAGGTGTTAGGATGCTGCGGTTGTCGATATCCGCACCTCCTATGGTGTCCATCGGTGGTGCAGACGTAGTAGTCATTGTAGATGTACTGGTGGTTGATGTAGACGTACCCGTCATGTTGGTGTATCTTTTCCCCAACGGAGTCACCAAAAAGTGTGTTGACACGAAAACGTACCCCCGCACTTGGGTTAGTTCGATGATCCAAAAGTGTGTGGATACTTAGAGACAAGCCTAAGCGTAACACAGCACCGATGTCGCGTTCCGACTACCCTTAGCCGTGGTAAGGGGGGTGGAGTCGCCAGGCAATCAGATCACATGAAATAATCCAATTAGCCGAAAGAAATATATTAAATAGAATAAATCAGCAAACCGGTCGGAGCCTGTCTGCTTCGAAGTATGGTGCGAAGGGGGTCGTCGAAGTATACCTTCGGCGTCTGCTCCGAAGTGTCTCGCCGAAGGGTACCTTCGGCGTTCAGACTGATCTGGCCGAAGATGAACTCCGAACGGATCTGGACGCGTCAATCACCTCCGAACAGCAGGGTTCGGCGTGAAGTCTCCGATATAGTAAGTTGAAGAGTAATGACTCAAGCACGATGCACAAGCGTGACTTTGTCCAGAGCGGAGTACGAGCGTGGCGAAGCCTGTCGTGACGAAGTCTGTTGGCAAAGCGTGCGGTCAGAGCAGCAGCCTTGCCGAAGGGTGTTCTAACAACCTCTGAAACCAATCTCTCAGCTCCGGACACCTCCGACGAAGTAGCTCCGAACATAGGTAACATGCAACAAATAAGATTCGAAGTACTAATTCGGCCTTAGGACCGAATTCTGCTAAGTGTTGCACTAGTGGCAAAGATAGCAATTTGTTACGCAGATTAGCGGATACTTCACTGGCGAAGTAACAAGGCGATAGCAATCTATTACGTAGATTAACGGATACTTCACAAACGAAGTAACAAGGATTACCACTGTTCCGAAGTGGCCGTCGGAGGCCTTCCAGACAAACCCACGAAGAGTACAGAAAAGTAAAGTTAAAGTAAATACGATCAAAGCTAGGGCTTTGTGTTTGATTTGTGTTGGGGGACCTCTGAATTGGCTTCACCTCTATATTTATAGGGGCTATACCTCTGATCTAATCTACTATAATTCGGCTGAATAAAGATAAAGACTTAGCTTGAATCGTGCCCAACTATAACTCTGCCGAAGTGAGCCTTCGACCAGGCCCATAGAAGCCTGCTCCTCGGGCCGAAGCTTCGGCGACGTGGGCCTCCGAAGGCTTCCTGGCCGAAGGTCGTGGGCTGGCTGGAAGCTTTCGGAGCCCATAGCCCAATGGTTCTTCGGCCCTATGGGGCTTCGGCCTGACCTAGGACATGTGTATTTTCGGCCCAAATTACCAAAATTGATATTTTGACAATCTTAGCCATTGATGCCATTTTTTGCTATCAACAGTCCCATCATATGGCGAGAGCATCCTGTGTGGGATCGGAATGGCGACTATAGGGGGTGAATAGGCGCGTCAACACTTTCTCGGGTATGTGATGGCCTAATCAAATCACCCAACGCACCTCTAAAACACAATTTCAAGTTTTAATCCAATCAGTACAAAAATGAGCTCAGCTAGATTCAAAAACCCAAAACCGCTTTGTTTCAAGATTTTTAATCAACAAATACAAAACCACTCACACACAAGATCAAATCAAGTTTGTAGTAGTGAATCAACTTGTTTCAAATCAATCTCAAATGTAATGCATGTACTTCTGAAATTTGTCGGATGATGAATAGTAATACCAATTTTCAATAACTTTCAGCATTCATGTTTTGAAACAAAAGGTATACTTCAAATTCAGTCTAAGTTTTGATTTCAGCACTCACTAATCAGAACTTGACAAACTAACTGAATTCAGGATGTTCAATATACTGTACATCAATTTCAAACAACCTGTAGAGCACCCCACACGACAATATTGATCTGAAACTGACAACCAACAATGTTCACTGTTTCAGAACAGGAACCTCACTTCAAAAATACATCTCATGCATTTGAAATGAATATGTTGAACAGGGCATAGATTGAATCTCAAATCAAATTCTGAACAAACAGTACTCACCAGATTCAGAAATGTTTTGTAGACAAAACAGATTTCAATTTGTAACTCATGAGAAATCAGTATAAAGATTTGAAGATCAATTCATTGTTAAATGGAATTCAGCACATGAAATTGATAACAGCAGATCATTGTTTCAGAACAGAAAAACTCCTCACAAAATATATTTCAAGGAATACACTAGGAATCAACCTAAACCGATCAGACATAGTTTTGTTGCTTTGTTAGAACCATGCAGAGACAGATTCAGAGATTGAAACTCTAAACACAGTACTGAAAATCTAGTTATCTAGCTTGACTGCAAACTGAATCTTATGATGATCAAATATTTTGGCACAGCATCTTGTAGCAAAACTGAAACACTCCAGCACACATACTATTCATGGTCAGAAAACTACACTCAAAGCTTGATCTCTGAAATCTATTGGAAAAGAACCAAGCAAAAATAATAGACTACAAACTGAACAGAGATTTTCAATGCATATTACTTCAGCAGGGGTGAACAGATCAAAAGGTCTTGAAACAGATCTAAGTCTATCAGTATAAACTGTTGATCATAAACCATGAACCCTTGTCCATAGAAAACTCAAAGAAACATTTCAGACTTAGCACACATATTCAAGATAATCAAACCAATTCTGAAAATGGAAGCAAACTTCACAGCATGATCCAAAAACAGCATACAAGATCTTGAAATTTAATAATGTACTTAGATCATGAATAGTGATTTCAGTCCATCTAAAACAGTTCAAATTCAGATATATTTGCTTGTTGAAACAATGAGTACCACAGAGCAGTGAATTTGACACTATACTGAACCAAAACTGAAAATAGATTCAAACTGAAACACTACAGCAAATACAACAATCACCAATTGAAAACAGAGAATCAGAAATAAGACAAACTCTCTGAATAGAATACGCACTTCAGATTTGAATGAAAGCAGCAAGCTGAATACAAATTTATGAATCTGGTCATTCAGCAATCTTATCAGAGAATCCAACTAGTTTGACAAATCAGAACACAAACTCTGAAAGTCTGAAATTTTTTTGAAGATAAACAGTGAAATCACATCAAACTTGTTTCCGAATAGAGCAATTTTACTTCTGCAAATTTATTAATCTCAGAGTGGAAGTTTAAAGAGAAAACAATGAGATCAGGTTTCAAACTCTAAAGTACATCCTACAGTAGCTAAACCAAATCAGATTGTATTTCAGAACAAGGACAAGATCTTCAAATGATTCTAAGTGAAACTCAGAAATAACTCCTAGATCCTTTCACAAAATAACCAGTTCATCATTCAATCATGAACTTACTCAAAAACTACTTCAATGAACGGCCAAAGTACTGATGAACACTTGGTGTGACATTTCATCAAACATATGGAAGGCAAGACCAAAACTGAAACAAATTTCAGAATCATTTCTCCAGCACTGTGGTGCCTACTTTGAGTAGCAAAATAATTCAGAATAGATCATAGAAACATGTTGCAACATTCGAAAATAGATCATTCAAACTATTCCCAACAAAAGTTACTTGGACATCTAGATAAAGTTCTGCACTAGATTTTCCAGAAAACTGCTATAAAAATCGATCACAGCCACAAAACGTACCTGCGCCCAGAAAAACAGTTCTAGCAATTCACTGTACAGTGTTGTCGAAAACACTATTCCAGATCCAGAGAATTTTCGGCAGATCACTGTTCCTCATCCAAAGCACTTTCAAATTTGTGTTTTCTCAGCCATTTTTCTTGCAAAATTTGTCTCTCAAGTGCTCTCATGGTTCAGCCAACTTGGGGGGATAATATCCTACCAACTACTCTTCTAGAAGCCCACAATTGACACATAGACCCTTAGTAATTTCAGAATTAGCAATTCTGAAAATTACCCTATAAAAACTAAAAGTAAAATTATAAATTGACTCTCCTTTTAATATAATTTCAGAGTAGAACCACTCCAAAAATTATACCAAGAGGTTACACTACTAAACTGAAAATTTAAACTAAAACTAGACACCTATTTATTGAATTAACAAAAACAATAAACTTTTCGACGGTTTTCAGCAAAAACCGACAAAGCCTCTCAGCCCTTCGACTCGTGACACCGCTTCACGACTTCGAGCGCCAGCAAGCCACTTCCGCTCTCGATCCCCTCGAGCCGCCAAAATACTTGTCCTGGCCTCCCTCTCGTGAACCTGGTCGACACACCGTCGCAGTCAGCCGTCCATCCAAGTCTCGCTCCGTCTCTTCGTGCACTCTTGAGATCTTCTCCAACTTCGCCCGGCCTCCCTGATCCTCCGGCATCAAGCTCCCCGCTTGACCCTTGATCACCCATCGTCGACAGTCGGTCAGCATCTCCTCCCTGCACAAACAAGACAAGCCAAAACAAGAACGCGATACACTACCAAACCCTCGGCAGCCAAACCTCCATTCCACATCGAAACCCTCGATGCACTCAACTCACTCTCAACCGCTCAGACTCTAATCCTTGTCAATCACTCATCATTCAGACCAAAACCACCCTTGGTTTCTCAATCTCCCCCTTGATGAGTGCATTGACAACCCCAAAGCAAAGACATGATGAGGATTGCAAGTTACGTGGACAAGTGACCATAAAAACTCATAAGAGAGAAAAACATGTCACTTGTAAAAGATCTCCCTACTTGGGCAAAAACCTTATGTTAGGCAAAGCAAAAGTGCAAAAGCATCAAAAGCGCATCGCATCAAAAACATTTCAACATGAAAGTGCATCATCAAAAGCATTTCAACATGAAAGCGCATCGCATCAAAAGCATTTCAACATGAAAGCCAACTCCCCCTTAACCAAGAAATACAAAAGCTAAAGCATCATGTAGATGATTTCTCCCCCTTTGACAATGCAGGCATTAAGGAGATAAAAAGATGCAAAGAGGGGAAAGAGGGTAAAGCAGAGATGTGAGCTTCTAAGACATGAGCAGCTGCAATTACAGTTCAAACAAGCATTCGCCTTGAATATCATCTAAAAGTACTATATGACAACTGTCGCGCCCCGATTTAATAAATCAGGACTTTTATTGAAATTCCATAGAAAATCAATAAAACCAGACGTTCATCATGCGACCACGTACAATACGGGCAATCATTCACGGTTCGTAGACCGCATTAATACAAAAGTGAATAAAGGTGAAGAGAAACTAATAAAATAAAGGTCCTAGATGAACGCCTCCTTCCAGTCACGCCTTGACTGGGTCGCTACTCCAGACCTGCATCCTCCTTGTAGTAGACGGGCTCTGATGTTGTAAGTCAACGGGGTGAGTACAGGGGTACTCAGCAAGCCACCGAATGCAAATAATATGCAAGATAATAACAAGGGAGATAGTGGCTAGTTTTGCGGAAGCGAGTAATTTGTAAAGCATTTAATGTGAACAAGTTATTAGTACTGAAACGTAAACATGTGAATGCATCATCATCTTCTAACTCGAGGGGTACAGTCAGCCCCACCTCACTCAACAGTCCTTACATGCCATGAATGACTCAACCATTCAAACAATTGTAAACTAACTGCGAGTAGTCACACAACCCGCCCTTGACCGTGGGCTCGGCTTTTCGAAAAGATTAAGTTTACTCTGATCAGAGATGTACCACTGTACCCACAAGGCACGCACTCATCACATACACCAAAGTGTAACGAGATGACCCATTCCACGGGAACTCGTGCCAAAACCTTCCATATAGTCCTCCCCGACTCAACGGCACCCTCTTATAGGTTTCATATGGTGTCCCGACACATCGGAGCCCCACCATACCCCCCTTGAGCCTCGTCGGTACAAGTCGCCCGCAGGCTAGCCCCTTGCCCCCTCCTCTATGGTGCATCAAGTCGGAGCATTCCATACTTCCAGTTAGGACTTACCCATTAGACTTGTGGTTGGTACGGAAGTGCTTTGCAACAGATCCCGCAGACCGGTCCTTATAGTGCCCCGGGTGCGACAAACCAATGCCCGAGCTTGCACCCGGAACCCACCATACTTATAACCTAGCCAACTCCAACAGAGTCCAGAGACGAGAATAACAGGGAAATTCATATACAGAATCCAGCTATCTACGACTCATTCTTTTTATCCTATAGCAGTTGTGCCGGTACATTGGGCACTAGCTAATAATTTTATAGTAGAGTGACAAGGAGTTAAGGCTCAATAAGCATGGCTTGGATTTGCACACAAGGACGGGGATCTCATAAATATAAGTGTAAGGCTTGATATTTGACTAATGCAATATTAACTTATGAGTTATAGCGATAATTTATCAAACCATGGGCTCAATGATGATCAACTGTTTCAACAGAGGTGGTCGATGACTTGCCTTGATCCGTAAACGGTGAAGGTGGAACCTCGGGGTAAAACTCGAGATCTTTGACGGCGTTGTAGTTTTCTTGATACGGAAAAAGTAAACACAACATTCAATAAACAACCCAAAATCAAGCATACAAGCATTTATGTTTTGTTGGGTTAAGTAAAGGAGATAGATTTTTACGTTCTATGAATTTATTACTTAAATATTTAATATTAAGTTTTAAAGAGGTTCCTGAATTTTATGACTTGATATAAGTATTTTTCCTAAGGAGGTTTTTATTTTCTCTTTTTAGAGATGAAGTAAAAAGGTATAGAATAACATTATTATTTTAATTTTAGTAAAAATAGTGAACTTAAGTTATTAGGTCTTCTGAACTTATTATATATAAGTCTTCATGATATTTTTATAAAGTGTTGTATTTCTATTATATGAATTAATTACATATCCTAAAAAGGGCTTTTGCAATATTATTTAATAGAATAAAGTGGGCAAAGGGGAACATGCTATTCTTATTGCATTAAAACAGTGGAATAAAGTCATTAAATCCTCTAAATTTAATATATAAATTATTAAAGGTTTTTCTGAGTTATTTAAATGAGATATAAATTAAATCCCAAAGGGGACTATTCTTTATCATTTAATAACAATATTTTGTGTCAAATAATCATATTGTTTTTATTTCATAAAAGTGTAGAGAATAAAAAGACAAATTTGGAGTTAATTTGAGCAAGATATGAATTTTTAAAGTTTAAAATGAATTCTGCAATTATTTTTGAACTGTAAAAGCATTCTGGTCCACGCTGAACCAGGTCTACCGCGGACCAGCGCACAGGCTCTGGACCAGAGACACGGGAGCGGCTTGATTCAGATCTGATGGCTGGCATTTAATGAAGATCCTACGGTTCAGATTAAAACACAACGAAAGGGTACCGATCCGCGGTTTAGATCGAGACGGGTGATTAAATGATGATGAATGGTCCTGATTTAGCAATACCGGTCAACGGGAGTTCAAAAGAATTTGAGCGCTTGCTCTGGCAATATAATCGTGATCGTCCCTGAAGGATCGGACGACTGGCTAGCGATCCGGCACGCCGGGAATGGAACAGAGCCCAACACTTCTCCTCCGGCGATGGCAAGCGCATGGTGGTGCGGCTAGCGGTGATGGCGATAATCCACGGTATAAACAAATAGCAAAAATGGAATCAGTGAAGGGCGGGGATTGTGATTATACCAGATGGGGTAGTTGAACGTGAGCAGTTGTGGTCGACGACGGGCGAAGATAATGAAGGGCTTCGGGTCGGTGATGGCAGAGGTGCTCCCGTGAGGTAATTCCTAAACAGAGCGGAGGCCGGGGAGGAGACGAATGCTGCGGTCCCGATGGAGTTGACGGCGAGACGGTCGGCAGTCTCTAGCAGCAAGCATGCGCGGCTGGAGAAGGAACAAGAGCGGCAGCACAAGGAGGCGGGTGCGGGAGATCTGGCCTGCGAGGGCTAAGCGCTCTTGGGTTGCTTGGGATGCGGGGGACACCAAAGGTTTTATAGGGGTCGCCGGCAAGGAGAAAGGAAGGTGTAACGGGGAAAGCCATGGGATTTCCGAGAATAACTCCGGAGAGGTTTCCTTAGTTATGGATACGTTGAATCGGGATGAAAACGCGTCGGGTATTTGGAGGAAAGTGATCTCCGGTGATCGGGGAACGTCATTTCGTGGCCAATTTGATGATAGGTGGATGGAACCGTGCGAAATTTGAGGCTGTTTCGGTGCTACAGTGCGGACTGCTGATAATTGGGGATTTTTCCAGTGGAGAAGAAGGATCTGACGAGTAGGGCCGGGATGTCAGCGGGTGAAACAGTGCGCTCGCATGTGGGAATGGCGGGCGCAGAGAAAACGGAAGGCGGGGTCCACATGCAGCTGGCGCGCAGTGCACGCGGGCGGGAAAGACAGGCGCAGCGTACGGCTGCAACGGCGGGAGCGGGGACATGCAAGGGGAAGCAACCGGCTGACAATGGGACCAGGGAGCAGCGGGTCCCACGGCAAAAAAAAAAGGATACGCACAAACGCGTGGGACCAGAAGAGATTAATTTGGATTTAAATCATTTTTAAAATGATGTTTGTAATTACTAATTTAGTTTTTTAAAAGTACTAAAAATTCAAAGAAAATTCCTAAGACATATTATTGACTTGGATAATTTAATAAAAATTTCCAAACTAAAATTTGAATTCTTTCTTGAAGAATTTTAATTCTCCAATTTAAAATAATTGTTGTAGTTCATTTTAATTTTCTATGCTGGTTGTAAAGATCCTAAAAATTTATAAAATTCCTAAAATTTTAGTTTGTCTCTGAAGAATTTAACATAAATTTCTTAACTCAAATCTTGAATTATTTATCACTATTTTTATTAATTCATTTCGGGGATTCAAAATAAAATTTTAAGAGTAGTCAAGAGGTCCACGCGTGATGCTGTTGTGGCTGCGTGCGGTGCGGCATGCAGGCGCGTGCATGCAGCGGCTGGGGCCTGACAAGACTTGCGGCCAGGTATTAGGCGTGGAGGGGTCCACATGCATGGCGTGGTGTAATTAGGGGATTTGATTGAGGAAGTAATTAATTTCTGTAATGGTATTTTAATTATTAGTCTAGTTTAAAAGTTTCTAAAAATTAAGATAAAAATCATAGGGTATATTCTTGACACGGAGAATTGATTATAAATTTTCTAAACCGAAATTTCAATTATTTCTTGAGATTTTTAATTCTTCATTATTTCAATCGTTAGTTAGTCAAACATAATTTCTTCATTTAATATTTTTTTATCTTTCCTGATTTATTTATTTCTGCAAATTAGAATTAGGATTTCTGATAAAAAGTGAAAAGTTTTGGAAAAGTTTGGGAGCTAAAATAAATTTAGGAATTTTAGATTTCAAATAAATCGCTTATTGATATTTAAAAATAATCGGTGATTAGGAAAATCGAGAATACTTGTATTCATGTTGAAATTAAATATTCTTAACTTGAATGCAAAATTAAGGTTTTAAATTCATTTTGTTATTTAAAATATAATAAAGATTTTAAAAAAATATTTTTGCACGGAGTTTAAACCGTTGTACTGAAAAAGGGATTTTAATTCCTCGCTAACGAAAAGAGAAAATTATTCCTCCGGATTTTTTTAACGGGAAATGAGATATGATCGAGGATTAAGATTCAAAACTCAACAGGGAAAGAAAGAGGAATTTAATTTCCTTTTTATTTAAAGTTATTCAGTAAAATATTATGGGTTACTATTATAGTTGTAAAATCCTTAATAAAAACCTAAATTGATTTAAGGCAGGAGAAATTCTCTATCCAAATGTCATTTGGTTTTATATTATTTTAATATAAATGTTTTATCATATATTTTATTTACACAATATTCATGTTGAAATATATTTTATTAATTAGTGTTAGAGGTTTATGATGAAATGATATTGATTATATGTTATTGAATTCCTTGGCGTCGAGATTTCCAGAGAATTTTATGAACGCCATTTAAGGCTTGGAGAATTTTTGTGAAAAATACTCTAGCTACTTTTTATTTTTAAATAAATTTTTTAAGCTCGTATTTTAGCTTTCTTATTTATCGATTTACGCTGATTCATTTTCTTAAAATTCATTTATTAATTTATTTATTTTATTTTTAACGCCTGACGAAAATCAGGGCGTTACAACAACCTCAAATGAATACCATCTAAACAAAAGGCATGAGCAAGCATTTTCAGGTTTTAACAAATAAAAGCTTCACCACTGAGACTAGTATGCTAGACATGTCAAGGCATGAGATGCAAAAGCTAAACAAGCACACACTAGATAAGCGTATCCCACTTCAAGGTGCTTCAGCAAACATGATATGCAATGAATTTTAAATTTCTCATTTTTGTGCCAGGGGTTATTTGCATGTTAACCTTATGCTAACCGACCATGCTAAGCCTAGGTTGAAACCATCAGAAGCTTAAAGCAATGGTCTCAGCAAACACTACAACGTCGTGGTTCTTACCAAAGTGCTATGGTAAGCAGTCCAGAACAAAATAGTGCGACAAAACAAACCCACCTGGATCTTTTCAAATTTCAGCACACAAAAGCATGAATATCATCCATCTTCATTTTCATTTTCATTCAATTTTCATTTTCATTTTCATTCATTTTAATTTTCATTCAATTTTGATGAAATCAAGTTGCCTATTAGCATCCAAGTAAAAAGGACCTAGCTATCAGGTGTGTAAAAGATAGCAAATGCACTCAACCAATTCATGCTAGTTTCTAGACTAAGCAGTGACCATTTTCAAATTTTCACAAATTAAATTCATGCTCATGTCAATTCTCATATGAAATCATGCCAAGTACAGTCAATAGTATTAAAGACAATACTACAAAGGCATAACGAAGCATGTACTTGTAAAAGCAATTAATCATATGATAGAAGCTCATGCAATGCTACATAGCTCCCCCTCAAAACATGCTAGTATCTCTCAGATGCTCAGTGAGAGGGTGAGATAAAAATTGTTTTGGAATCCAGCAGCGCAAAACTCGAGATCCGGGCAAAGTAGTAGACTAACCATGCACAGGAGATAAACCATGATAAAAAGTGCATGGTCTAGCAATAAAGCGCGAACTTGGAAATCGACGAGTTCTCCCAACCTGTTGAGCATAAAAGCCTCTTACACGTGATCTACCACCATATGAAGCATGGTGTACACCACGAGGGGCAAAATTACTCTCAAAACCATGTGGGGCCTCAACATCAGGATAAGAGTGAAAAGTAGACTCATGCATACCTAAAGATGGGTAGTGCATGTCCTGAAAACTCATAGCAAAAGACTGTGGCTCATCCCTGATATGACGAAAGCAAAACCCAACCAAATGACCCACCCGATGACAATAAGAACAGTCGGTCAGCATCTCCTCCCTGCACAAACAAGACAAGCCAAAACAAGAACGCGACGCACTACCGAACCCTTTGCAGCCAAACCTCCATTCCACATTGAAACCCTCGATGCACTCAACTCACTCTCAACCACTCAACCGCTCAGATGCTCATCCTTGTCAATCACTCATCATTCAGACCGAAACCACACTTGGTTTCTCATCCTGAATCCATGACCCACATGTTCTCCAGTCCTCGATCCTGCACGATCAGTGGTCATAAGTACGAACAAACGGTCCGACACCAGGTTTAGCAAAGGAGCTAAACCAGTGTCGAGCCATCTGCTCAAAAGAAGGAAAGCAGAAGGAATCATAAGAGTCTAGACCAAAGCGCGGCTCAAAGCGCGGTCCTCTGTTCTTCCTAAAGTCTCGGCCACGAGGTCCAAAGCCATATCCAGAACGACTTGGAGCTCTGCCGGAGCGAAAACCACCCTCCGTAGCACGAGCATGAAAGTCGTCTCCTCTACCACCACCTACATGACGCGACCTAGCCTCTAGCCTCTCTCCACGTCAAGGGACTCTCTATCTACCACCCTGCTGGTAGAACTGCTCTTGCCCACCTCGAGCTCTCTCTGCTCTCTCAACCCAATTCCTCCTAAAGAAAAACTCCTCAAGATGCTCATCTCTCTAACAGAACTCACAGTGATAGGTAGGCTTCTTGGGATGTGGTTGAGGCTTGGGGTTTTTGGCCTTGGTGGTGTTGGGTGTAGACTCTTTGGTGTGAGAGGGTCTAGGTAGAGAGTCAAGAGAAGTGTG
Source organism: Zizania palustris (assembly GCA_019279435.1). Lineage (NCBI taxonomy): Eukaryota > Viridiplantae > Streptophyta > Magnoliopsida > Poales > Poaceae > Zizania > Zizania palustris. The sequence goes on along the minus strand of JAAALK010000287.1, from coordinate 60,481,032 downwards.
GAGATGCTTGGGCTTTGGGACCTAGATAGGCGTCTTGGGTGGAGCTTTAGATTGTTCTTGGAACACTCCATCCTTGGGCTGACAGGCCTGGAAAGACTCAGTGGAGTGAGTCTTGGGATATATCTGCTATGGAGTCATCTTACACGACGATAGTGGCATGAGCATCTTTCAGCTCCAGCTGAGTGCTCTCAAGCTCAGTGGCCAAATAGTCTCTCTCATCTACCCTCTCTGTGTACCTGGCCTTCAGAGTCGTCAGGTCACACAACAACACCTTGCAGTTAGGGCACTCACTGCTACCACCCAAGCAAGGAGAAGAAGATAGATTCTCAATCTTGCCATTGGCCATGGCAAGCTCATTCTCAAGCTCATCTATCCTTTTCTTAGCCCCTCTAAGCAGTTTCTCCTGAAACCTCAACTCCTGATAGTTCTCTTCTAGTAATTCAACGACTTCTTGTTCATAGGAGCATACCTTTTCATCGTTGTCGTCAGAGTTGTCGAGGGAGCCCTTCTCTTCCTTATCTCCAAGAGCGATTGAGAAGAAGCTCTTGCGGGATCTTCAGTTGTGGTGCGAGTGGATCTTCGGCTTGTCCCCGAAGGCCATGAAGCAGAGGCCCGTCGGATCATCCTTGTCCTTCCCCTTCTTGATCACGATCTCTTCATCACTTGAGCTTGATGAAGAGGAAGAAGATGATGACCTCTTGGAGTAGCTTCTCTCCATCTCAGCGAAGAAGGCCTTGTCTCGCTTCTTGTTCTCACGCTGGTAGTCCTTCAGGGCCTTTCGAAACAATCTCGTCTTTGGCTTGCCCTTTGTGAAGTTGGAGCTGTCGTGCTTGCCAGAGTCGTAGGAGCCACCACCGGTACTCTTCTTGTGACTATTCCGCTTGGGGCATTCGGCGATGAAGTGACCTGGATCACCACACTCAAAGCATCTAGATTTTGTGCCATGTCTTTTGAACATTCGTTTATCATAGACACGGCACACCCGGTTGTTAAACAAACACATATCATCATCTCCTAGCGAATCAAGCTTATCCTCAGTGATAAACATCAGGGAGAACCCAGCACAGCTCAAAGAAGAGGAGTCAACAGAAGGTGTCGAAAGGGCCAGGGTTTTTGAGCTAGAACCAGTGAGATTTGATCTCAACTGGGTATCAACCTCTGTGGCCTTGAGCTTACTGAAAAGCTCTGCGATAGTCAAGGTATCGTAAGAAGTGCTCTCAATGATAGAGGATACCTTGATCTCCCAGATCTTAGGGTCCAAGGTATGAAGAACCTTGAGCGCTTGCTCATGATCTGAGACTAGCTGAACTCCATCGGTCTTGTTGGCCCGAAGCTTGTTGATGATCGATTGAAAACGACCAAACAAAGCTTCAATAGATTCACCCGGCTTCTGTGTGAAATTTTCATATTCACGCCGGTAGGTCTAATAGAGTCGAGCCTTGACTTGGGCTATCCCCTCATGGTGTGCCTGGAGGGTAGCCAAGATCTCTCTAGCAGTGCTGAGATGGCTCACATGCTCAAACTCAGTGGGACCTAAACCAGAAAATAAAATGTTCACAACTTTGTTGTTGTTCTAATGCTGGGCGATTATCTCGGGAGAAGTGCGCTCAGCAACAGGAAGCACGGTGAAAGTCTCGTGAACACAAACATCCCAAATGTTCGAGCTCTGGCTCATGAGATAGGATCACATGCAAGTCTTCTAGTAATTGTAGCCAAAATCTACAAGGGACGGGACCTTGCTAGAGGAAGTCATGATCACTACCTTGGGTTAGAACCAGTTAAGGTATGGAAAAACCCTCACCAGACTCTGATACCACTTGTAGGACCAAAAGTAGTGACCAGAGAGGGGGTGAATGGACGCCTAAAAAAATTCTTTCAAATCAATGGCCTTCTCCCAACACCCAACGCACCTCAACAGACAATCAACATAAGCAAAAACAGATCACAGATACTAAAAGTAATCTAGCCTAAAAATGACCGGTGTCCTAGACAAAAAGACCCCAACACAGTGCTTAAAGGCAGATCAAGTTAGCTCATAGGACAAATGACAGTTCTACCAATGACTCATCAAAGACACTGATAATCTATTAAGCATGTTCAACAATCACAGTACACGGGCATGTCCACGAATGAGAGATACCACAAGTTTTAGCATAAACAATTTCAATGCAACATATAAACAATGCTCATAGATGATTTCTGAATTCCTAGTATTCCATGAACATGATAAATCACAATATTTAAATCTTCTTAATAAGGTTAAGACAACAACAGTAAATAAAGGCGTGCTCATCATCCGAAAGTAAGATGCTAGCAGTAAAATGATCTCTCCGAAAAATCAAAGCAAAATACGCAGAACGAGGATTATAAAGATGTGACCACACGGCTGCAGCAATCAAGAGCACATTGCTTTGAATTTTTTCCGCCTACAGCATGGCTACCAAGATTCTGTAGCTACGCACACGAGCTGAGGATGCCTAGCGCAGTCTAGCAGCTACAGCTAGCACGCATGCGCCTAGCGCCTACAAGCTAGCTTTGGCGTGCGCATGCTGCCGCTCATTTGCAATCCAGCGCCTCGAGCGCCACGCCACATCACGCGCACTCTGCTCAGGCAAGCAAGCCACACCTTGGCTCTTCACGCCAGCTGACGCACGCCTCCCCATGCTCGGCAGCTAGGACTTCATGCTCCCTACCGACGAAAAACACAGAGACGACGAGATGGAGATTTCGCCGGAGAAAAGGATTGCGACGGTGGAAAAAATGGGGAAAACAAAATGAACTCGGATTAAAATTTCGGGTGAGTTAACCCTAACCCTAGGGGGTTGAGGCCTATTTATAGGCAGCCCAAGAAGAAGGGAAAAGACAGATTTACCCCTAGGGTAAATTACACAGACGCTGAAATAAAAATGAAAAATACCGAACTGCCCTTAGGGTTTTTTATAGACTCGACTAACACAGACTATGGGCCTAAAGGCAAAATAGTAAAATCCTAAATAAAGATAACTTGTCCTGTTGTAGAGCTTTCGTAGTAGCTACGGCTTCGCTTCAAAACAATAAGATCCAAGATCAGCGGTCATTAGTTTTGTGCCAAAACTGACAAAGCGTCCACCGTCTTCGTACCGGGTACCCGGATTGGGCCGGCCCGATTCCACGGCTCCCTCAGCCAGGCAATCGCTCGCCGCCAATGTACCTGAGTCAATCCCGGTCAAAAGACTAGTGGATCCTCTGCCGCTCCTTGCCCATGTACTCGGATTAGGCCGGCCCGACTCCACAACCCCTCTGCCCGGTAGTCGCTCGCCGCCCATGTACCTGAGTCACACGCGGCCCATACACGGTAGGTCTTGTCTTCTCTTCGTCTTCCTTTTGACTTTCGTTGACAATCACTCATCACATCTGGAGCCATGAGGCCCATGCTCTTCAACATGGCTCCTCACCGTCTCCTAGTGAGACACCCCATCGAGGTAGGAGCTCTAATGCCCAAGGTGGTGGCGGCCGATGCCGGATCATACTCTATCAGTCATCCACTCTGGCTCATTGATGGAGCGTCTACATCCTCTTCCTGCATAATGGAAGGATAGGCATAAATAGGGGAATGAGCAGAAAAAGCAAGAATTAAGTTGAAGGTACTTACTATGGGAGCTTCATCGATATAGCCTGGATATAGACATTTGTAGTAAATCTTTGAAGGCCAATTGAAGAGATGTCTGACCCATTCATTACACCAATGAGCGAAGGTATTGGAGCCAGCACAAGGGGCCGACCAAGAAGTAAGATCACCCTAGGAGATCATATCGGCCAACTTGAAAAGATGCTCATATTCTGCACCATATTTAACCTCCCCATGAATCTGGACTCGGTCGATGAAGAACAAGTGAGGTGGGAGCTGGCCTAATCCTAGTTGACACGAATAGACTAAGGGGTGGTAAAATTCAAAGGAGACTTTTTCGAGGTTGTTGATAGCAAAAAATGGCATCAATGATTAAGATTGTCAAAATATCAATTTTGGTAATTTGGGCCGAAAATGCACATGTCCCGAGTTAGGCCGAAGCCCTGCATGGCCGAAGGCCCACTGGGCTATGGGCTCCGGAAGCTTCCAGCCAGCCCACATCCTTCGGCTAGGAGACCTTCGGAGGCCCACTCCACCGAAGTTTCAGCCGAGGAGCAGATTTCGGTGGGCCTGGCCGAAGGCCCACTTCGGGCAGAGATAGAGTTGGATCCAATTCTGGCTAAGTGTTTATCTCTACGCATGATCCAGCCGAGTCATAATAGATTATACTTAGAGATTAGAAGTCCAATACAATGACCTATGTTGAGCGATGGGCGGCTGATACCCTAAGATACCAATCACGCCAGCCGGAAAGAGAAGAAGGGAAGGCCCTAAAACTGTTAATCCAATCTGAAGGGGACATATAGGAATGGTTAAAGGGGATCTGACTGGTTTCAACATTGATAATTGTTGACACAGAAATGTGCCCCCACACTTGGGTCAATTTGACGATCCAAAAGTGTGTGTATACTTAGAGACAAGCCTAAGCATAACACAACACCAACGTCGCGTTCCGACTACCCTTAGTCGTGGTAAGGGGGTGGAGTCGTCAGGTAATCAGATCACATAGAAATAATCCAATTAGTCGAAAGAAATGTATTAAACATAACAAGTCATAAACTGGACGGAGTCCGACTAATTCGAAGTATGGTACGAAGGGTGTAGCCGAAGTGTACCTTCGGCGTCTGGTGCAAAGTGTTCCGCTGAAGGGTGTCTTCAGTGTTCAGACTGATCTGTTCGAAGATGGACTCCGAACCAATCTAGACGTAACAATCACCTCCGAACAATGGGGTTTGGCGTAAAGTCTCTGATACAACAAGATACAGAATGATGACTTAAGTGCAGCGCATGAGCGTGACCTCGTTTGGGGCGGAGTACGAGCATGGCGAAGCCTGTCGTGACGAAGTCCGTCGGCGAAGCGTGTTGCGTGTCGGACAAGGCCAAACCGACAACAATGTGGCAGTCTGGCACGGGCGGTCGAGGCAGCGGTCTTACCGAAGGGTGTTCTGGCAACCTCCGAAACTGATCTCTTTGCTCTGGACACCTCTGGCAAAGTAGATCCAAACGTGGAAAACCAACAACAGAGTAGTTTCGAAGTACCAATTCGGCCTGAGGACTGAATTCTGCTAAGTGTTGCACTAGGGGCAAAGGTAGCAATCTGTTACGCAAATTAGTGGATACTTCACAGGAAAAGTAACAAGGCGATAGCAATCTATTACGTAGATTAATAGATACTTCACAGGTGAAGTAACAAGGCTTACCACTATTCTGAAGTGGCCGTTAGAGGGCTTCCAGGCAAACCCACGAAGAATATAGAAAATAAAGATAAAGTAAAGTACGGGTCAAAGCTAGGGCTTTGTGGTTGATTTGTGTTGGGGGGCTTCTGAACCGGCCTCACCCCTATATTTATAGGGGCTAGACTTATAATCTCTAAGCCTAATATGGTGGAATTCGGTTTGATCACACGTGAAAGACTCATTCAAAAATTGGACTCAATCTCTAACTCTGTACGAAGTGGGCCTTCGGCTAAGCCCGCCGAAGTCTGCTCGTCAGGCCAAAGCTTCGGTGAAGTGTCTGCGGGTATGACCTCTACTTCATCGTCGTCCCACTGAATTAGGCACTGGTGCAAAGTAGAAGGAATGCAACAGTTCACGTGAATCTAGTTGCGCCTTAGCAGCACGCTGTAGTTACCTTGTACATCGACGACGAAGAATGTTGTTGGCAATGTCTTGTTGCCTACTGTCAACTTCATGGAGAGCACGCCCTTGGCCTCAGAACTCTTGCCGTTGAAGCCGTTGAGCATCAAGTTGGTCATCTTCAGATCATCCTCGTCCCTGCCAAGTTTCTTCAAAAGCGAGTAAGGCATTAGGTTAACAGTGGCGCCATCGTCAACAAGCATCCGGGAAATTGGCTTTCTGTCAATGTGACCTCTGACGTAGAGAGGCTTCAGATGGCGGGTCGAGTCCTCGGGTTTCTCAAAAATAGCGTTGCACGGGCCGAGGTTCAACTAGGCGACCTCGGCCTCATCTTGTGGAAGGGCAAACTCGGCGAGCAGCATGACGATGTTGATGTCCATCGCCCGGGGTGCGGGCCCCTCAGAGACGTGCGAGTAGTCTTTGTCGAGCATGTCATCATCGTCGTCGCTTGGGCTAGGAGTCAGGTTGGTTATCTCAATCGGCTTTATCCTCCATACCTGTCTTGTCGTTGGTCGAGGGCGGATTTCTTCAAAAATAGCGTCTCACTCATCCTCGGCATTCTTCTCGTGCACCTCCTGTGCCCATAGTCATTGTATACGCTTCTTTTGTGATTTGGACATACCTAGAGTGCCCAAGATGGATGTGGCTTGGTGCTGGGTGCCACCGCTTGGTTCCTGTTAACTCTGGCCGAAGTGGTACTGTCTATCTCAAACTTGCGCGTTCTGTATTCGGAGGGGCCTTCGCTGCGGACCCCAGCAATCAGTCCGGACTCATTTGGCCGATCGAACAAGGCTCCGGCATATGCTTCAGCCGGAGTAGGGGACTTAACTCCGTCGGACTTCGGCGACGGGGCCTTCGGGACTAGGACTTCCTGAGACCCTACTCTGACGGTGATAGCTTCGGTCTCCCTGTCCTTTGCCTCTTCGTGCCCATATTCTTTGACTTCTCTCTGCACGAGTCGATTCGGAGGTACCACGGACAGCCTATGGACAATGCCTCCCTCCGCTGCGTCTGCCTATCCTTGCCATTCATAATACTCTGAAGGAAAACAAGGCATAGCAGTAAGTTGTGGAGGGTACTCCGGTTGTGATATGTATGGAGCCCACGGAGTCCCTGCCCAGTTGTACGGCGGAGGCATCGGTGGCTCCAGTGGCTTCGCCCATTTGTGAGCCGAACCCATTACCCGGAGGGGGGTTCGGCAGAGTTTACGGTGTCTCGGACCATATCAGTGAGGGGTCCTGCCAGGCCGGAGGTACGTTCGGCCAGTGTGGGCCGAAGCCTCCTGCCGAAGGGGTCGTCTAGAGTGGTGCAGGGTTCTGCCATTGAGGGCCGAACTCACTCTACGTGGGGCTCGGTGAGGAGCCATGCTGAAGAGTGTGGGCCTCATGGCTCCAGATGTGATGAGTCATTGTCAACTGTAGTCAAAGAGGACAGAAGAAGAGAGAAGATTTGCTGCATCTAGGCCGCGTGTGACTCAGGTACACAGGCAGTGAGCGAGTGTCGGGCAGAGGGGCCGCGAAGTCGGGCTAGCCCAATCCGGGTACATGGGCTAGGAGAAGTAGAGGATCCACTAGGTTGTTTACAGGGATGGACTCAGGTACATGGGTGGCGAGCGATTGTCGGGCTGAGAGAGCTGTGGAGTCGGGCCGGCCCAATCCGGGTGCCTGGTGCAAAGCTGGTGGACGCTTTGTCAGTTTCGGCGCAAAACTGACGACCGCTGATCTTGTATCATACTGTCAAGAAGAGAAGCCGTAGTCGCTACGAAAGCTTAGCTTCCGGATAAGTCATCTGTAAATAGGAGTTTACCATTTTGTCCCTAGGCTCACAGTCAGTCAGTCGAGTCTATAAAAATATCCTAAGGGCAGTTTAGTATTTTCCTTTTATTTCAGCATCTGTAAAAAACCCTAAGGGGCTGGTGGAATATTCCTAGCTATTGGGCTGCCTATAAATAGGGCCCCAATCCCTAGGGTTAGGTTACCCTTTCAGAAATTAATTTTCTAATCAAAGGATTGGGTCATTTTTGTCTTCCTGCTCCCTGCGTGCGCCGCCAAGATCCCAGGTTCCTGTTCCTGCAATTTTTTTTGTGTGAGCACTTCCATCGTGAGTGTTTTTGTTCTTCACATTCTCTGTGAGATTCTATTCCTGACGTTCTGTGCGCATCGGTTTTTGTATGTGAATGTGTTTTTTATTCCTGAGAAAATTGCCTCTGGTTGCTTCTGTTCTTCGGCTGAGAAGTACTACTTCTTGCATGCTCCTGTAGCAGCAAGTAGTACCTATTTCCTGTAGCAACAGTACACTAGGTTTATGTCCTTTACTTTTCTTGACATAGCTTTTTGATCGAGGAGATAGGGTCTAGCTTGTCTTTTGCTGTTTCTGGCGAAGCCTCAAACTTTTCTCTATGAAGCAGGCTTCGACTAGACTTATCCAAAGGCTTTGCTGCAACTATCAACTCAGAACTTTAACTAGTAACCTACCTTCGAAGTATGCTCTGTTTTAAGGCTTTGTTTTGACATACTTCGGCAGTTTTTGCGAAGCATACTTCGACAGGTTTCGAAGTTAGCTTTGAAGCATGTCTCTCTGGTAGACTGCACTTGGAGTGTGTTTTCTGAGAAGTTTTTCTGCTGTTGTCATTTCCGTGGATCTCAGTTTGTATGTTCGAAGTTTGTCATTCGAAGTATGTGTCTAGGCTTCGATTTCTTGTGAGAGCATCAGCAGACTTCGATTCGAAGTTAGTCTGTGGTTCGAAGGTTACTCTTCCGGTAGTCATACTTCGATCTTGCTTGCTTCGAAGGTAGCATTGTAGGCTTCCATTTGGTCTTGCTGCTGTGTTTGGCTTCGCTCTTTCTTTTGAAGCTTGCTTTGACCGTGAACATTGTTTGAAGCACTCTGTTCGGAGTATAGGCTTCGAAGTAGTGGTTTAGAAGGTACTTCGACTGCAGGCTTCGATCTACATTGTTGAAGCTAACCTCACAGTATACACCTTCGCACAACGTCTTGGAAGCACTCCTTCAGCACATGCACTACACAACCTTCTCATATCTGCGTCAAGGGAGGCTTCGACACTTCGAAGCAGGCTTCGACTCTATGGGCTTCGCATCACGCAGGCTTCGCCAAGTTTCGAACAGGAGACAAATTTGAACAGTAACATCTCATCTCATTTTATGTACACCTAGATCAGTTGCTGTGATGATTTGTTTCTGTGAAGTTTGATTAGCCATGTTTTTAATACTCTGCTTATCTTCTTTTTAGCACTGTATTGGTGTTTCTTTGTCCAGGACACCGGTCATTTCTAGGCTAGATACTGTTAGGCTTTGGTGATCTGTTTACGCTCTGCTATTAAGTCTTTAGAGGTGCGTTGGGTGTTGGGAACAGGCCATTGATTCGAAAGAATTTTTTAGGCGTCCATTCACCCCCCCTCTGGTCGCTACTCTCAGTCCTACACTCGGCCACTGGGGTCCGAAGCCACCACAAGGGGTGTTAGGCCACTGTGGCCCAGAGTCAAGGTGCGGTGGGTTTAGCCACTGCAGTCCGAAGCCTCCATGCAGAGGGCTCGGCCACTATGGTCCGAAGCCACCCTACGGAGGGCTCGGCCACTGTGGTCTGAAGCCATCCTCCGAATGCCTTGGGCCCCTTGGCTGGCTTAGTTTTTTGGCGCGGGGGCCTGTTTCCTTGGCTTTTCTTTAGTGCTTGTTCAACAACATCTTATATGTTACCTTCGGCTTCTTGTGAGCCCTAGCCGAAGGAATGCTAATATTTTGCTTCCACACTCCCACTTCGGGGTTTTTAGGTATGAGGGTGTGTGTGTGGTTCTCCAACAATTACTGCCTTCCCTTTAGTTGACTCAACCTGTTCTGGCCGAATCAACATCTTCTTCTCGTCGAGGTTGACGGTGTTGATGGGGAAGGGATCTTTGTCTAGCTTCATCTTGGGATTGGGGTCTATTTTCAATCGTCCTTCTTCTATGGACGATTGAACCTGTCGTCGAAAAACATTGCAGTCATTAGTATTATGTGAATGTGAATCATGCCACTTACAATATGGAGGTTTCTTCAACTCGTCGACAGATGGAATGACCTGGCCTTTAGGCAATCTGAGAAGCTGGTTCTTCAAGAGAAAATAAAATATTTTATCACACTTAGTTATGTCAAATGAGTACTTGACCTCACTAGGCCGATTCTTGGTGGGCGACGACCGTAACTCGGAGCAAGTGATAGGTTTACTCTTAGCGTTCCAAACCCATTCAGCTGCGTACATGTCGGTCGAATCCTCTTCTCCTGACTCCTCCTCATCGGAGTGTTCCATGATGTGGATTTCGGCCTTAGGCTTGTTAAACGTCTTAATAAATTTTTTATCTTTGGCTCGGCCTTCCTGGACCAGAGCTTGTTGCAAGACTTGGCTAACCTCTAAAAATTTCTGGTTGTCTAATCTTTCTTTAATCTCGGAACGCAACCCACTAAAAGCTAGATCAGCCAAATCCCTTTCTGAAATATTAAGACTAAAACATCGGTTTCTAGTGTCCCTAAAACACTTGATATACTCAGAGATGCCCTCGTTAGACTTCTGCCTAACTGATGTCAAGTGTGAGAGCCTAAGTTCTGTCTCACCCGTAAAAAAGTAGTCATGGAATTTCTATTCTAATTCGTCCCATGTTTGGACGGAGTTCGGCGGGAGTGCCGAAAACCAAGTGAAAGCGGTGCCGGATAGCGAGAGAGAGAATAGTCTAAGTTTTAGAGCATTTGACCCGCTAGCTTCTCCACACTGTGCTAAAAATTGACTAACATGCTCTAGTGTGGTTTTGTTACCCTCGTCATCGAACTTAGTGAATTCGGGGATTCTATAGCCACGGGGGTAGGGTATTGTATCGAAATGATCGGGATATGGCTTCCGGTAAACCATAGACCGACCCCTAGGCACAAAACCGGCGCATTCCCTAAATAGTGCGTGGATTCACTCCTATAGGTCATCTTGGCCTGCTGCCTGCGCACGTCTCCTGTGCGGGGGCGTGATACACGGCGGGATATCAGCGTGTTGGCCATGGGCCTCTTCCCTATGCGCTAGCTGTATGATGTGCTCGAGCCTAGGTGCTTGTGCATGTGGTGCGGCCAGCGTGGGCAGGGCTAGTGCTGGTGCAGGTGGGGGCGGCGCATGGTATGTGGTGCTAGCATGGCCGTAAGCATAATGACTGGTCTCGGCCACGTATATTGAGGCCGGAGACGTAACGTTTTTGCCAGTACTACTGTCAGTTCTGCTGTAAACATGATTTGTTGGAGGTATACTAGCAATGGGGGCTGATGGTATGGCCTCAATATCTACTTGGGAGGCAACTGTCGAATCCAAACGGTTGGCTAGCGAAGCGCTAACGGCTTGATCTACTGATGCATCTATCTTTTGCTCAATATCTAAAGAAGATAAACGAGGCGATATGGGTGTTACCTGGATCTGAGCAAGGTCGGGGACGATGATGTCGCGCTTGATGAAGCATGCGCGCGTCTTAACGTAGCCTCGAAGCATCATGTCCTAGAGCGCTTTCATCTTTCCCTCGATTTTTGCTCGGTCTTCTACGGGAATATCTTCAAGAGTAGGCGTCATAATGTTGCTGTTGTCGATATTCATGTCTCCCATGGTGTCCATCAGCATAGCAGTCGTAGTAGATGTACCGATGATCGATGTAGATGCACCCGTCATGTTGGAGTAGCTCCTCCCCAGCGGAGTTGCCAAAAAGTGTGTTGACACAGAAATGTGCCCCCGCACTTGGGTCAGATCGATGATCCAAAAGTGTGCGGATACTTAGGGACAAGCCTAAGCGTAACACAACACCGACATCGCATTCCGACTACCCTTAGCCATGGTAAGGGGGTGGAGTCACCAGGTAATCAGATCACACAGAAATAATCCAATTAGGCGAAAGAAATGTATTAAACAAAACAAGTCAGAAACTGGACGGAACCCGACTGATTCGAAGTATGGTGCGAAGGGTGTAGCCTAAGTGTACCTTCAGTGTCTGGTGCGAAGTGTTCCGCCGAAGGTTGTCTTCGGCGTTCGGACTGATCTGTCCGAAGATGGACTCCTAACCGATCTAGACGTAACAATCACTTCCGAACAGTAGGGTTCGGCATAAAGTCTCCGATACAACAATTACTGCCTTCCCTTTAGTTGACTCAACCTGTTCTGGCCGAATCAACATCTTCTTCTCGTCGAGGTTGACGGTGTTGATGGGGAAGGGATCTTTGTCTAGCTTCATCTTGGGATTGGGGTCTATTTTCAATCGTCCTTCTTCTATGGACGATTGAACCTGTCGTCGAAAAACATTGCAGTCATTAGTATTATGTGAATGTGAATCATGCCACTTACAATATGGAGGTTTCTTCAACTCGTCGACAGATGGAATGACCTGGCCTTTAGGCAATCTGAGAAGCTGGTTCTTCAAGAGAAAATAAAATATTTTATCACACTTAGTTATGTCAAATGAGTACTTGACCTCACTAGGCCGATTCTTGGTGGGCGACGACCGTAACTCGGAGCAAGTGATAGGTTTACTCTTAGCGTTCCAAACCCATTCAGCTGCGTACATGTCGGTCGAATCCTCTTCTCCTGACTCCTCCTCATCGGAGTGTTCCATGATGTGGATTTCGGCCTTAGGCTTGTTAAACGTCTTAATAAATTTTTTATCTTTGGCTCGGCCTTCCTGGACCAGAGCTTGTTGCAAGACTTGGCTAACCTCTAAAAATTTCTGGTTGTCTAATCTTTCTTTAATCTCGGAACGCAACCCACTAAAAGCTAGATCAGCCAAATCCCTTTCTAAAATATTAAGACTAAAACATCGGTTTCTAGTGTCCCTAAAACACTTGATATACTCAGAGATGCCCTCGTTAGACTTCTGCCTAACTGATGTCAAGTGTGAGAGCCTAAGTTCTGTCTCACCCGTAAAAAAGTAGTCATGGAATTTCTATTCTAATTCGTCCCATGTTTGGACGGAGTTCGGCGGGAGTGCCGAAAACCAAGTGAAAGCGGTGCCGGATAGCGAGAGAGAGAATAGTCTAAGTTTTAGAGCATTTGACCCGCTAGCTTCTCCACACTGTGCTAAAAATTGACTAACATGCTCTAGTGTGGTTTTGTTACCCTCGTCATCGAACTTAGTGAATTCGGGGATTCTATAGCCACGGGGGTAGGGTATTGTATCGAAATGATCGGGATATGGCTTCCGGTAAACCATAGACCGACCCCTAGGCACAAAACCGGCGCATTCCCTAAATAGTGCGTGGATTCACTCCTATAGGTCATCTTGGCCTGCTGCCTGCGCACGTCTCCTGTGCGGGGGCGTGATACACGGCGGGATATCAGCGTGTTGGCCATGGGCCTCTTCCCTATGCGCTAGCTGTATGATGTGCTCGAGCCTAGGTGCTTGTGCATGTGGTGCGGCCAGCGTGGGCAGGGCTAGTGCTGGTGCAGGTGGGGGCGGCGCATGGTATGTGGTGCTAGCATGGCCGTAAGCATAATGACTGGTCTCGGCCACGTATATTGAGGCCGGAGACGTAACGTTTTTGCCAGTACTACTGTCAGTTCTGCTGTAAACATGATTTGTTGGAGGTATACTAGCAATGGGGGCTGATGGTATGGCCTCAATATCTACTTGGGAGGCAACTGTCGAATCCAAACGGTTGGCTAGCGAAGCGCTAACGGCTTGATCTACTGATGCAGCTATCTTTTGCTCAATATCTAAAGAAGATAAACGAGGCGATATGGGTGTTACCTGGATCTGAGCAAGGTCGGGGACGATGATGTCGCGCTTGATGAAGCATGCGCGCGTCTTAACGTAGCCTCGAAGCATCATGTCCTAGAGCGCTTTCATCTTTCCCTCGATTTTTGCTCGGTCTTCTACGGGAATATCTTCAAGAGTAGGCGTCATAATGTTGCGGTTGTCGATATTCGTGTCTCCCATGGTGTCCATCAGCATAGCAGTCATAGTAGATGTACCGATGATCGATGTAGATGCACCCGTCATGTTGGAGTAGCTCCTCCCCAGCGGAGTTGCCAAAAAGTGTGTTGACACAGAAATGTGCCCCCGCACTTGGGTCAGATCGATGATCCAAAAGTGTGCGGATACTTAGGGACAAGCCTAAGCGTAACACAACACCGACGTCGCATTCCGACTACCCTTAGCCATGGTAAGGGGGTGGAGTCACCAGGTAATCAGATCACACAGAAATAATCCAATTAGGCGAAAGAAATGTATTAAACAAAACAAGTCAGAAACTGGACGGAACCCGACTGATTCGAAGTATGGTGCGAAGGGTGTAGCCTAAGTGTACCTTCAGTGTCTGGTGCGAAGTGTTCCGCCGAAGGTTGTCTTCGGCGTTCGGACTGATCTGTCCGAAGATGGACTCCGAACCGATCTAGACGTAACAATCACCTCCGAACAGTAGGGTTCGGCATAAAGTCTCCGATACAACAAGATACAGAATGATGACTTAAGAGCAGCGCGCGAGCGTGACCTCGTCTGGGGCGGAGTACGAGTGTGGCGAAGCCTATCGTGACGAAGTCCGTCGGCAAAGCGTGTTGCGTGCGGTTCTCGGCCAAACCGACAACAACGTGACAGTCCGGCATGGGCGGTCAAGGCAGCGGTCTTACCGAAGGGTGTTCTAGCAACCTCCGAAACCGATCTCTTAGCTCTGGACACCTCCATCAAAGTAGCTCCGAACGTGGAAAACCTGTAACATAGTAGTTTTGAAGTACCAATTCGGCCTGAGGACCGAATTATGCTAAGTGTTGCACTAGGAGCGAAGGTAGCAATCTGTTACGCGGATTAGTGGATACTTCACAGGCGAAGTAACAAGGCGATATCAATCTATTACATAGATTAACGGATACTTCACAGGCGAAGTAACAAGGCTTACCACTATTCCAAAGTGGCCGTTGGAGGGCATCCAGGAAAACCCACAAAGAATACAGAAAATAAAGATAAAGTAAAGTACGGTTCAAAGCTATGGCTTTGTGGTTGATTTGTGTTGGGGGGCTTCTGAACCGGCCTCACCCCTATATTTATAGGGGCTAGACTTCTAATCTCTAAGCCTAATCTGGTGGAATTCAGTTTGATCACGCGTGAAAGACTCTATCAAAAATCGGACTCAACCTCTAACTCTGTCTGAAGTGGGCCTTCAGCTAGGCCCACCAAAGTCTGCTCCTCGGGCCGAAGCTTCGGCGGAGTGTGCCTCCGAAGGCCTCCAGGCCAAAGGTGGTGGTTTGGCTAGAAGCTTCTAGAGCTCGTAGCCTTTTGGACCTTTGGCCCTGTAGGGCTTCGGCCCAACCCGGGACACGTGCATTTTCGACCTAAATTGCCAAAATTGGTATTTTGACAATCTTAACCATTAATGCCATTTTTTGCTATCAACAATAATATCAATGGGATTAGAGTTACCCATCGACCCCAAAAAGAAGAGGGATGGATGGTTGGTCATAGGAATCAAAACTTGGTTCTGCGGAATCTATAGGAAAGGAAAAGAATAGTAAAGAAAAGTGGAAGAAAAACAAAGAAAACCAACGGATAGCAGAAAAAGTAAGAGGAGGGCCGAAAACTTACCTCAAGAACAAAGTCGTTGGTCGCCATGGAGGATATTGATCAGAGTTTGAGACCGATGAAGAGAACGAAGGAGCGATGGGTGCAACAATCGCAAACAGACTATAGAAGGCTCGGAAGGTTGGAAGGATGAAGAAGCATTGTGCGCAAAAGGCGTAAAAGGGAGAAGTGGCCAGCGGCTACTTATAGGGATAAAAGCGACCCCTCGTCATCCGAGTCAAGCCGATCTTGGCGGATTTGGTGGGACCACCTCCAACGTTTGGCGAAAGGTAATCATGAGTACGGTTCTCGAAACGACAGAATGTTGCAGGCCCGGAATTGGGGGAACGTGATCTTCGGTTTAAAGAGTACTAATACAAAACCATGTGGGATAAATCCTGGTCCGACGCTGCCACAAATGAAAGTAAATGCGTCGATCCAAGAAACATACATCACAGGTGTGAATGGCCGAAGAATGAAGATGCAGAAGGAGAAGATAAAGTGGAGCCGATTTCCTTCGTATTGTATAAAAATACTGGAAGATGAAGGATATTGGCTACTAGTAGTAAATTTGGAAAGATATCATAGAAAGACTTCGAAAGGACGTGACGGTAGATGGGTGATGATGACCAATAATTTCGAAGCATCGATTACCCCTTAATGCTCCGAAACTAGGGGCATGTGTTGACGCCAAGATTTGATAAAATCGCAGGCCCACCAGAAGATATCACGCGGTCAACATAAGTCAAAGAGTCCGGTCAAAGATGGTCGAAGAAGTTCATTCATGCTGTTACAACATGACCGGATATGAAGGAGATGATGGGGGTAAAAGAACATAATGATGATCCAGAATCGGTTAAGATAGGTTACTTGGATGGCAAGTATCCAGAATATAAATAAGGCAACTCTTCGACGCATCGCCACCCTTGGCTTCCTATTGGTGTATTTTTTGTCACACTTTGACACACGCGTGGCCTTGGAGATCTGCTTAACTCCAGTGCAGGTTCTACAATCTTAGAAAAAGGGTTCAGGGTGTGCCAATTAGTTTGACCTATAACTGATAAGGAAACAGAGAAAATATCATTAGTAGCAAAGTCGATCGGTTGTCAAGTTGATGACTACGATAAGGATAGCACAATCGTGAGAGAATGTAGGACCGAAAGTAGCGACCAGAGGGGGGGGTGAATGGGCGCCTTAAAAATTCTTTCGAATCAATGGCCTGTTCCCAATACCCAACGCACCTCAAAAATACTACGCAGCAGAAAATAAACAGAAGGCCTAAGTCTAAAGGTTTCTAACCTAAAAGCATCTGAAGATAAACAGTGTGAATCTAAAGTAGTGCAATCTAGGCAGATGAACAAGTTATAACAGGCCTAAACTTCTCAATGAAATGATCTAAGTATGTATAAAGTGAAAAGAGAAGTTACTGTCCAAAGTTGTCTCCTGTTCGGAACTTGGCGAAGCCCCCTTCGCACGTCGAGGTCTGCTTCGGAGGTTGATGACGGAGTCTGTCCGAAGTGCCGAAGGTGTCACTGTCTAGCCTAGGTCGAAGTGGTAACAACCGAAGTGTACTTCGGAGCGAAGTAAAAACAGTGCCGGAGCTTGGTTCGAAGTAAGCACTTCGAAGACAAGACTTCGAACACAACTTCGAGTCACGAGCTTCGGAGCGAAGTAAAAACAGTGCTGAAGCCTGCTACGAAGTATGCACTTCGAAGACAAAAACCTTCGAACACAAAAACTTCGAACACAATACACAAACAGACAACCTTCGAACAAAGAAGCGAAGTCTGTCAGAACATACAGAACTTCGAACCCCACTTCGAAGCCTAACAAAGTGTGCACTTCGAACAGATAGATTCGGAGTATGCTAGTTCGAAGTATGCGATGCTTTCGATACAGGGAGAACTTCGAAGCTAGCAACTCAGACAGAAAAACCGAAGTTCGAAGTTTGAGCGAAGTCTTTAAAGATGTTCGATCGAAGCCTGCCTCACAGAGTTGAGGGGCTTCGCACTGAAACGAGCTTCGCCAGACATACCCAGAAAAAGGTAAAAGAGATTGTCAGCTTCGATCAAAAAGCTGGGCAATAGAAGGTGAAAAGCTGCTACAGGACACTGTAGCTACAGCAAAGCAGTACTACTTGCAACAGCAAGAACTAGTACTCCCACCGTGAAGAACACAAGCAACAGAAGAAGCTTCTCCCCAAGAGATAAATTCACCAGCTCGTGCCCAAAGCATTAACTTCCCAAACCGAACAAAATGCAAGCAATAAATTCACCAGGGACCAAGGCATTTACGCATCCAAGAGATTTGAGCAAGAAAAATGCATACACAGAGAGGAGCCAGTCCTGGCGGCGCACACAGGAGAGAGAAGAGAGACAAAAGTGACCCAATGGGTGGATTTGATTTCAGCACAAAAGGGTAGTCCAAACCCTAGGGATTGGGGTGCTATTTATAGGCAGCCCAACACTAGGAATATTCTACCAGCCCCTTAGGGTTTTTCACAAACTCAAAAATACAGAAAAAGACTCTACTGCCCTTAGGTATTTTTACAGACACAACTGACTGACTGTGGGCCTAGAGTGACAGATGACATATCCGGAAGCAACTCTTCTGGACAGTCGGATACAGAATCAACGGTTGTCAGTTTTATGCTGAAACTGACAAAGCCTCCACCAGCTTTGCACCAGGTACCCGGATTGGGCCGGCCCGACTCCGCAGCTCTCTCAGCCCGGCAATCACTCACCGCCCGTGTACCTGAGTCAGTCCTGGTCAACAGCCCAGTGGGTCTTCTACTGCTTCTGGCCCATGCACCCGGATTGGGCCAGCCCGACTTCGCAGCCTCCTCTGCCCGACAGTCGCTCGCTGCCCGTGTACCTGAGTCACACGCGGCCCATGAAACAGCAGATCTCCTCTCTTCTTCAGTCCTTGTTGACTATCGTTGACAATGACTCATCACTTCTAGAGCCATGAGGCCCACGCTATTCAGCATGACTCCTCAATCTCCCCCTTGATGAGAGCATTGTCAACACTCCTCAATTCTAAGCTCTTCAGCACCTGTGAACAAATGTGGAAACACGAAAACAAAAACACAAGAGAACAAAGAAGAAGAAAAATAAGGTAAAAGTTTAGCCTTAATGACCAAAAGCCAAACAAAAGCAAGAAACGGTCATTATTGTTAACCAAAACACAAAAGCTCAAAGTGAGTGCGATTTCAGAACAACAAGGATATCAACAGAGTAAGAACTCCCCTTAAACTCTGATCCCAAATTTTCTCCCCCTTGTTGACAAGTGAACTCATCAAGCACTCAAAAAGAGACACAGACTCCCCCTGAAATGCAACTCCCCCTCAAAATATGCAGTGAATGCAATTGGGGTGCAAGAGGAGTGTAGAAAGCATGCTTCTCAGATATGATTGACTACAAATACAGTATCTAACAGGTATAGCAAAAGAGATACCGTCTAAGACACATGGCATGATCAGTGCAAGAGATGATATCTAAAGAAAGTCATTTAGCACGCATTTGGCAGTTTTTGCAAACAAAAGCATCACCACATTGTCTAGTAAACAAACAAGGTAAATCATGAGATGCAGAAGCTAACTGATATCTACCAAGATAAGCATTGTTCAAAACAAAGTGCTTTAGCAAACTTGTTATCCCTTTAAAGTTCAGGCTTTTTCATTTTCCTTTGTCATTTTTGCCAAGGGTTATTTGCATGTCAAACCTTATGCTAACCCACCAAGTTAAGCATAGGCCAGAACTGGACCATCAGAAGCTTAAGACGTTGGTCTTGGCATACACTACACTGTCCTAGTTCGTACCAAAGTGCTATGGTAAGCAGTCCAGAACAATATAATGCGACAAAGCAAACCCACTTGGATCTTTTCAACTTAAGCATAAAAAGGCATGGAATTTTCATTCATTTTTTGATTTTTATCATTTTTATAGCACATTTTCCATGTTAAAGCATAGAGATGTCCAAGTTGCATATTCGCATCTATGTGATGAACTGGCTACAAGGCATGTAACAGATAGCAAAAGCACTCAGCCTACACATGCTAGTTACCAGAAGCAATGGTGATCATTTTTCAAGTTGAAAGCGTAAAAGCCATGCATATGACAGATATCAGGTATAAGTGAACTGAAGCAAAGCATGATCATCGACATGTATTCAAAAGCATGTACCCGCTAGAATAAGTAAAGCAGTTCAATCATATAACAGAAGCAGACTCAGAAGTGTGATATGTGAATATGTATGATATGAACACACACAAAAAGACTCAAGAAAAGAGTAAAAAAGAAAGAAAACTGACGCAAAATATCCTAGAAAGGATACACAACACCCAAATCCCCTCGTAAACGCTCAAATGTAGACTGATCTAGGGGTTTGGTAAAAATGTCAGCCAACTGATGATGGGTATCAACATGAATAAGGTCAATGACACCTTTCTCATATTGATCCCGCAAGAAATGAAAGCGCACATCAATATGTTTGGTTTTTGAATGGAGACACGGGTTTTTCCCTACATTAATAGCACTAGTGCTGTCGCAAAACAATGGAACCCTGGTAGGGAAGAGCAACCCAAAGTCTCGAAGAGTGGAAATCATCCAAACCAACTGTGAGCAGCAGCTAGCAGCAGCTACGTACTCAGCCTCTGTGGTCGAAAGAGCAACTCCAGATTGCTTTCGAGAAGACCAAGATACAATGGAAGAACCAAGAAACTGGCAAGTACCGGAAGTCGACTTGCGATCCAACCGGCACCCACCAAAGTCAGCGTCCGAAAAGCCAGATAAATCAAGTGATGACGATGCTGAATAATAAAGACCAAGATCAGGCGCATAGGTGAGATACCTGAAAATGCGCTTGACAGCCTGCCGGTGAGACGCGCGTGGTGAAGACTGAAAACGCGCGCAAAGTCCCACGGCGAACTGTATGTCCGGTCTTGTTGCCGTTAAGTACAACAGCGAACCGATCATCCCTTGAAACTCTCTCTCATTGACCTTGGCGCCATTCTCGTCCTTGTCCAAACCCCCAGAAGTGCTCATCGGGGTCATCTGCGGCTTCAATTCACCACCAAAGTCAAATTTCTAAAGCATGTCACGAGTATACTTACCTTGGTGGATGAAGGTGCCGTCCTTGGTCTGCTTGATCTGGAGCCCTAAGAAGTACTTAAGCTCACCCATGAGGCTCATCTCAAACTCACTGTGCATCTGCTCAGAAAACTTGGACACAAGAGAATCAGTAGTACCGCCAAAAATAATATCGTCCACATAAATCTGAGCGACTAAGAAATCTGGGGCAACTCCTAGCAAAAAGAGAGTTTTGTCCACAGAACCCATCACAAAGCCCTTCCCCAACAAAAATTGCTTTAACCGGTCATACCAAGCCCTGGGGGCTTGCTTCAACCCGTATAAAGCTTTGTGCAATTTAAAAACATGTCGAGGAAACTTAGGGTTCTCAAAACCGGGGGGTTGCCTAACATAAACCTCCTCCTCTATGAACCCGTTCAGAAAAGCACTCTTAACGTCCATTTGAAAAAGCTTAAAACCCTTTGAAACGGCAAAAGCTAGAAGAATACGAATGGACTCAAGACGGGCAACAGGAGCAAAGGTTTCTTCGAAGTCAATACCTTCCTTCTGGCAATAACCCTGGGCGACTAGTCGAGCCTTGTTGCGCACCACAACCCCATCTTCACCTTGTTTGTTCTTGAATACCCACTTGGTGCCTATGGGGTTGCATCCTGGTGGCGGCTCTACTAGTGTCCAAACCCGATTGCGGACAAAATTCTCAAGCTCTTCTTGCATGGCATTAATCCAATTAGAATCAGAAAGAGCATGAGAAATGTCTCTGGGCTCAAAAGATGCAACAAATGCAGATTCAGCAAACACAGCAAGAGAGGCAGAAGAACGCAAAGTTCTCTCAATCAAATCACCAATGATGAGCTCTGAGGGGTGATCACGCTGAACTGCTCGGGTTCCCTGGTGATCCGAAGTCACCTCACCGGAGTCAGTAGCTGGCACCTCTGGACTCGACTGAGGGGGCTCGATCGAAGTGGAAGAGGTGATCAGAGGTCCGCCCTCATCATCAGTCGAAGTCACAGAAGGTGTGGGCTCTGCGGGGGATGCAGAAGGCCCGCCCTCAACAGCAGCTGGAGTATCCTCATCTTCCTCGAAGATGGACTCTCCGAGCTCATCATCACCAGAAAGCTCAAAAGAAGGAGTCAAAGAAGGCAAGGACTCGTCAAAAGAAACCTCACATGTCTCGACAAGCAGCTGGGATTCGAGGTTCCAAACACGGAAGCCTCGAGAATGCAATGCATATCCAAGAAAAACACCATCCCAGCAACGAGACTCAAACTTGTCCAAATGCCCTCCCTTCTTGAGCACAAAGCACTTGCAGCCAAACGCTCACAAGTGGCTCACCTTGGGCTGTCTGCCAAACCGCAACTCATATGAAGTCTTACCAATGTAAGCTCTAAGAAAAATGCGGTTGGCCAGATAGCAAGCCGTGTTCATGGCTTCAGCCCAAAAACGCCTAGGAGTCCTGTGCTCATCGAGCATCGTCCTGGCCATCTCAACTAGCGTGCGGTTCTTTCGTTCCACAACGCCGTTCTGTGGGGGAGTGTAAGGAGAAGAAAACTGATGGTCCAGACCCTGATCACCACAGAAGCTGACGAACTGAGAGTTTTTGAACTCAGAGCCGTTGTCGGAGCGAATTGCTCGCATCAGGCCATTGTTCTCATTCTTCAGCTTCAAAATCAGGTCATGGACAAATTGAAAAGTTTCATCCTTAGACTCCAAAAAGAAAACCCACGAGAAACGAGAAAAGTCGTCAACAATCACAAGTGCATACCACTTCCCACCGACTGAGCGTACCCGAGCTGGACCTACAGTGTCCAAATGTAAAAGCTCGCCTGGATACGTAGTCATCACCTGAGTCACAGGTGAGTGAGAAGCGGCAACCATTTTCCCATGACGACAGGGATGACAAACCAGATCCTTCTCCATCTTAAGCTTGGGCAATCCTCGGATGAGATCCATAGAGCTTAACCTGACTAGCAGATCAAAACTCAAGTGACCTAACCTCCTATGCCACTTCCAGATCTCAGAAGAAGATCCAGCAATCAAACAGCGAGAAGGGCCAAAAGAACTAGAGAAGTCAATTCGAAAAACTTTACCGAAGGGTAAAATCTGACAAACCAAAGACCCTCTAGAATCAACCACAGAAGAATTGCCCTTCTTAAAACGCACTTCCAAACCATCCTCAAGAAGTTGCGACACAGAGATTAAATTAAAATTCAGATTTTTAACCAAAGCAACATTCTTTAAAGAGAAATGGTCTGAGATGCTGATTGAGCCTATGCCACTTACTTTCCCTTGACCGCTGTTCCCGAACGTGATATATTCTTTGGAGCTCGGGGGAGTGAGACTGGAGAACCATCTGCGATGTCCCGTCATGTGGCGAGAGCATCCTGAGTCCATAATCCAAACATCCTCCAGTCCCCGGTCCTGCACAATCAATGTCTGTAAGTGGGAGCAAATGGTCCGGCACCAGGTTTAGCAAAAGAGCTAAACCAGTGTCGAGCCATCTGCTCAAAAGATGGAAAGCGAAAACCATCAAAAAAGTTTGGACCAAAACGCGGCTCAAAGCGCGGTCCACGGTTCTTCCTATCCCTGCGGCCACGAGGTCCAGAACCGTAGCCAACTCGGTCTGGAACTCTGCCGGAACGAACACCACCAACTGGAGCACGGGTACGAAAACCGTCTCCTCTACCACCACCTACACGACGCGGCCTGGCCTCTAGCCTCTCCCCGCGTCGAGGAACACGCAGTCTACCACCCTGCTGGTAGAACTGCACCTGATCACAACGAGCCCTCTCTGCTCTCTCAACCCGCTTCCTCCTGAAGCAAAACTCCGCAAGATGCCCGTCTCTCTGACAAAACTCACAATGATAGGTAGGCTTCTTGGGATGTGGTTGAGGCTTGGGGTTCTTGGGCTTGGTTGCGTTTGGTGTGGTCTTCTTGGGCTGAGAGGGTCCAGGAAGAGAGTCTAGAGAAGAGTGAAGGTGTTTGGGCTTAGGAACCCAGATAGGCTTCTTGGGTGGAGCTTTGGGTGGTTCATGGATCACTCCATCCTTGGGCTGACAAGCCTGGGAGGTCTCAGTGGAGTGAGTCTTGGGATACCTCTGCTCAGGAGTCATTTTACTCCACTCCACTGCTCGGCTGAGGGCACTTTCAAAGTCAGCCTTGGTGTAGGTGTAACCTACTCCAAACCCATCCTTCCTCTTGAACTGCTGGATCATCATGCCAAGCTGTGGCTCTCTGGCACTGATCCAACTCAGGATAGAACGGAGGTAAAAGTTCTCATTCTGAGAATCTGCTAGCTCCTCTCTCAAGGAAGCTAGGACCTCCACCTGAGACAAGCAGGTCTCACACTCACTCTCTACTTGGACAGACTTTCCGGCTTTTAGCTTAATCAACTCCATTCTAAGAGACAGACAGTTCTCACAAACAGTGGGTGGAACTGACAGTGTCTCAAGCTCTAGCCTAGTCTGGGCAAGCTCAGCTCTCAACCTCTCCAAATCACCCAAATGCTCATTGCCCTTGGATTTCAGCTCAGCTAAGGCAGCTAGATGCGATGGGCAATCAACACAGGGTGCGACGACAGTGGCTTGAGCATCTTTCAGCTCCAGCTGAGTGCTTTCAAGCTCAGTGGCCAAAGCGTCCCTCTCATCAACCCTTTCTGTGTACCTGGACTTCAAAGTCGACAGGTCACACAGAAGCACCTCACACTTCGGGCACTCACTGCTATCACCCAAGCAAGGGGAAGAGGATAGACTCTCAATCCTACGGTTGGCCACGGCAAGCTCACTCTCTAACTCGTCTATCCTTTTCTTAGCCCCCCTAAGCAGTTTCTCCCGATACTTCAACTCCTGACGATTGCTCTCAAGTAAATCTACAATTTCGCGCTCATAAGATGATACCTTGCTATTGTCGTCGTCGGAGTCATCGGAGGAGCTCTTTTCTTCTCTATCCCCAAGAGCCATGGAGCAGAAGCTCTTGCGGGATCTTCGGCGCTGGTGTGAGCGACTCTTCGGCTTGTCTCCGAAGGCCATGAAGCAGAGGCCCGCCGGATCATCCTTGTCCTTCCCCTTCTTGATGGTGATCTCCTCATCACTTGAGCTCGATGAAGAGGAAGAAGACGTGGATCTCTTGGAGTAGCTCTTCTCCATCTCGGCGAAGAAGGCCTTGTCGCGCTTCTTGTTCTCTCGCCGGTAGTCCTTCAGGGCCTTCTTGAAGAACCGGGTCTTCGGCTTGCCCTTGGTGAAGGAGGGGCTCTCATGCTTGCCGGAGTCGTGGAAGCTGTTGCCGGTGCCCTTCTTGTATCCACTGCGCTTGGGGCAGTCGGCGATGAAGTGTCCTGGATCACCACATTCAAAGCATCCGGATTTTGTGCCGTGTCTTTTGAACATTCTTTTATCATAGACACGACGCACCCGGTTGTTAAAGAGACACAAATCATCATCTCCCAACAACTCAAGCTGGTCCTCAGTGATAGACATCAAAGAGAACCCAGCACAGCTCACAGCAGAGGGATCAACAGAAGGTGTAACAAGGGCCAGGGATTTTGATCCAGAGCCAGTGAGATTTGATCTCAACTGGATATCTACCTCAGTGGCCTTTAGCTTGCTAAATAACTCAAAAATGGTCAAGGTATCGTATGAAGTACTCTCAACGATAGATGATACCTTGATCTCCCAGATCTTTGGGTCCAAGGTATGAAGAACCTTGAGCGCCTGCTCGTGATCTGAGACTAACTGAGCACCCTCAGCCTTGTTGTCCCGAAGCTTGTTAATGATCGACTGAAAGCGACCAAACAAGGCTTCAACAGATTCACCCGGCTTCTGTGTGAAATTCTCATATTCACGCCGGTAGGTCTGATAGAGCCGAGCCTTGACCTGTGCTGTTCCCTCATGGTGTGCCTTGAGGGTAGCCCAGATCTCTCTCGCAGTGGAGAGATGACTCACGCGCTCAAATTCAGTGGGACCTAAACCAGAAAATAAAATGTTCACAGCCTTACTGTTGCTCAGATGCTGAGCAATGATACCAGCAGTACCTTGCTCAGTAACTGGCAGAATGACAAACGTGGTGTGAACGCAAATGTCCCATATGTCCGAACCCTGGCTCATGAGATAGGCTCGCATGCGAGTCTTCCAATAATTATAGCCATAGGCTTCCAAGGACGGGACCTTGCCAGGAGATGTCATAGTCACTACTGGGGTTTAGAACCGGTTAAGGTATGGAAAAACCCTAACCTCGCTCTGATACCACTTGTAGGACCGAAAGTAGCGACCAGAGGGGGGGGGTGAATGGGCGCCTTAAAAATTCTTTCGAATCAATGGCCTGTTCCCAATACCCAACGCACCTCAAAAATACTACGCAGCAGAAAATAAACAGAAGGCCTAAGTCTAAAGGTTTCTAACCTAAAAGCATCTGAAGATAAACAGTGTGAATCTAAAGTAGTGCAATCTAGGCAGATGAACAAGTTATAACAGGCCTAAACTTCTCAATGAAATGATCTAAGTACGTATAAAGTGAAAAGAGAAGTTACTGTCCAAAGTTGTCTCCTGTTCGGAACTTGGTGAAGCCCCCTTCGCACGTCGAGGTCTGCTTCGGAGGTTGATGACGGAGTCTGTCCGAAGTGCCGAAGGTGTCACTGTCTAGCCTAGGTCGAAGTGGTAACAACCGAAGTGTACTTCGGAGCGAAGTAAAAACAGTGCCGGATCTTGGTTCGAAGTAAGCACTTCGAAGACAAGACTTCGAACACAACTTCGAGTCACGAGCTTCGGAGCGAAGTAAAAACAGTGCTGAAGCCTGCTACGAAGTATGCACTTCGAAGACAAAAACCTTCGAACACACTTAGAACCGAAAGCTTCGAAACTAAACCTTCGAACACAAAAACTTCGAACACAATACACAAACAGACAACCTTCGAACAAAGAAGCGAAGTCTGTCAGAACATACAGAACTTCGAACCCCACTTCGAAGCCTAACAAAGTGTGCACTTCGAACAGATAGATTCGGAGTATGCTAGTTCGAAGTATGTGATGCTTTCGATACAGGGAGAACTTCGAAGCTAGCAACTCAGACAGAAAAACCGAAGTTCGAAGTCTGAGCGAAGTCTTTAAAGATGTTCGATCGAAGCCTGCCTCACGGAGTTGAGGGGCTTCGCACTGAAACGAGCTTCGCCAGACATACCCAGAAAAAGGTAAAAGAGATTGTCAGCTTCGATCAAAAAGCTGGGCAATAGAAGGTGAAAAGCTGCTACAGGACACTGTAGCTACAGCAAAGCAGTACTACTTGCAACAGCAAGAACTAGTACTCCCACCGTGAAGAACACAAGCAACAGAAGAAGCTTCTCCCCAAGAGATAAATTCACCAGCTCGTGCCCAAAGCATTAACTTCCCAAACCGAACAAAATGCAAGCAATAAATTCACCAGGGACCAAGGCATTTACGCATCCAAGAGATTTGAGCAAGAAAAATGCATACACAGAGAGGAGCCAGTCCTGGCGGCGCACACAGGAGAGAGAAGAGAGACAAAAGTGACCCAATGGGTGGATTTGATTTCAGCACAAAAGGGTAGTCCAAACCCTAGGGATTGGGGTGCTATTTATAGGCAGCCCAACACTAGGAATATTCTACCAGCCCCTTAGGGTTTTTCACAGACTCAAAAATACAGAAAAAGACTCTACTGCCCTTAGGTATTTTTACAGACACAACTGACTGACTATGGGCCTAGAGTGACAGATGACATATCCGGAAGCAACTCTTCTGGACAGTCGGATACAGAATCAACGGTTGTCAGTTTTATGCTGAAACTGACAAAGCCTCCACCAGCTTTGCACCAGGTACCCGGATTGGGCCGGCCCGACTCCGCAGCTCTCTCAGCCCGGCAATCACTCACCGCCCGTGTACCTGAGTCAGTCCTGGTCAACAGCCCAGTGGGTCTTCTACTGCTTCTGGCCCATGCACCCGGATTGGGCCAGCCCGACTTCGCAGCCTCCTCTGCCCGACAGTCGCTCGCTGCCCGTGTACCTGAGTCACACGCGGCCCATGAAACAGCAGATCTCCTCTCTTCTTCAGTCCTTGTTGACTATCGTTGACAATGACTCATCACTTCTAGAGCCATGAGGCCCACGCTATTCAGCATGGCTCCTCAGAGAATAACGCCGATCGGCTACAAGGCCGATGACTAAGGCAGAGCGATCGGGACGAATGCGCCATCGACTGATGAGATAGGCAATTTATGCATATAGGCCGATGAGCATTCCCTAATAGCGGATAGAATATGATGTTGAATTGAAGATAACCTATCAACTTGTACTTCTATAGAAATAAATAAAACATGCCAGATAATATATCTATATTATAAAAATCATCACAATAACAAGATTAGACCAAACCAAGACAGTAGCTACTCACAATGAAGTTAACAATACTTCAAAGTATCAAGCACGCTTTATTTAGATGAACGATATAAAACGTGATGAAGATACAATAGAAAGAGATGTCGGACTCAACTGATGCAACCTCAGACTACCACACCTAAATCACATCGATCTAAGAGATCAAACTGATGCAGCCTTAGACCTAGCCAATACACTAAGATAAACAAGTGACCGTACTATTCTAGACAATGCCGCAAGAGATCAAATTGAAGCAGTCGTGAGGACACTGACCTAGTCGATACGGTCGTCAAGGGTAGCGGGACTCACCTCTTCGCCGGAGATCGGAACGATGCAGTCCAGCTCTGAGTGTCGAATCCCATCGGGATTAACCTTAGGAAGCCAAGGGTGGTGATGCGCCGAGTAGTTGTTTGACAGAGTTGTGTAATTTGACCTAACTAAGGGATTCATATTTATAGTCTAGAGAATTATTGTCCAAGCAATCTATCCTAACCGATTCTGGATAATCTTCATCTTCCTATCATCGGCTCCTCCATATCCATCCATATTGTAACGGACGGGCATCTTTGACCACCTTTGATCGGACTCTATTTGACTTTCGTTGACCATACGACATCCTTGGTGGGCCCTAGGCATTACTAAATCTTGGCGTCAACACATGCCCCCTAGTTTTTTAGCATTAAATTGCTTCTGATGCTTCAAAATTACAAGCCATCATCACCTCCTGCCACCATGTCTTCTTGAATGTTTATTCGCACGATCCTTTCACTTTAGTTGCTAGTCGAAACCCTTCATTTTCTAGGACCTTTATAATTTCTCCCAAGGTTCTGGCTTCATAATTTTTCCTCCTTATTTTTCTGCTTCTTCATCTTCTGCCATTCACAACTGCGTTGGGTGTTGCCTTGTCTGATGCATTTACGTTTCTTCTTGGTGGCGTTAGACCAGGCTTCATCCCACATAGTTTTGTAATGGTGTTCTTTAAGGCGAAGATTCAGTTCCTATAATCTTGGGCCTACAAAGATCTCGACGCTTTAAAAATTGTACTCATGATTACCTTTTGCTGAACGTTGTAGGTTGCCCCACCAGATCTGACAGAATCGGCTTGACCCGGCTAACAAGAAGTTACTTATTGCTTTATAAGTACCCTGGTCACTCCACCTTTCTTCTTCATGTTTTTTGCCCACTATTCATTTTGCCCCCCTCCCCGCGAGCTCACCGTCGTATACTTGCGACCGCCATCGTTTGTCATCTGAGGAGCCATGTTGAAGATCATGGGCCTCATGGCTCCAGAAGTGATGAGTGATTGTCAACGGACATCAAAGTGAGAAGAGAAGAGAAGATGAGACCTGCCGTGTCTGGGCCGCGTGTGACTCACGTACACGGGCGGCCCAATCCGAGTACATGGGCTAGGAGCAGTAGGGGATCCACTGGTCTGTTGACCAGGATTGACTCAGGTACATGGGCGGCGAGCGATTGCCAGGCTGAGGGAGCCGTGGAATCGGGCCAGCCCAATCCGGGCACCCGGTGCGAAGATAGTGGATGCTTTGTCGGTTTCGGCGCAAAACCGACACCCAATCCAGACCGCTGAAATGTGATAGAGCCGTCCTGAAGCGTAGCCGTACCTGCTACTAAATCTTCGCATCAGGACAAGTTATCTGTGTTTAGGATTTTACCATTTTGCTTTTTAGGCCGACAATGTGTTGGTTCAGTCTATAAAAATCCTAAGGGCATTGTGGTCTTTTCCATTTTTATTTCAGCGTCTGTTAAACCCTAAGGGTATTTTTGGTTTTTTCCTAGTCTATTGGGCTGCCAATAAATAGGGCCCCAATCCCTAGGGTTAGGGTTAACTCATTCAATACAAAATCTAAGTTCCAAAAATTTGAAGAGTGATTTTGCCTTTTTGTCACTTCATCTTCCTCAGCTTCTTAGCCGTCGTTGCTCCATTTTTCGTTGTGCAAATCTCAGCCTAGTTTTAGCTTTTCTCGATTTTCGTGCACTGGTTTTAGCTCTGAATATTCTGCAATAGTTGAATTAATTCCATAGCACATTTATTTCCTGCATTTATTTTTGTCAAGATTAAATGCGCTAAAAATTGTGGTGTCTATTAGTTGTGGACTGCCTGTGTACTGTGGATGTTTTGGATGTGCTTGATGGAATATCAGTGTCTTTGGTGAATCATTTGTGGAACTGTCATTTGACCTATGAGTTAACCTGATCTGCCTTTAAGCACTTTGTTGGTGTCCTTTCGATTAGGACACCAGCCGTTTTTAGGCTAGATAATTTTCACTATTTTTGATCTGTTTGTTTCCGCTGATTATCTGTTGAGGTGCGTTGGGTGTTGGGAGAAGGCCATTGATTCGAAAGAATTTTTTAGGCACCCATTCACCCCCCCTCTGGTCGCTACTATCGGTCCTACATTGTCTTCTTATTTGCCGATCTACATGCCGGCAACACTAGAGATGGCCACCGTAGACACAATCCCTGAGGTAAACATCTGGCATTCTCCTCTTACTTCTGTTCTTCTTGGTTGGTCCACCGCTTTTACTCACTGTTAGTCTTTTCTTTTATTTGTTTCTTTTGCTTTTTTGTAGAATTTGTAGAACCAAGTTCTGATTCCCAGTGGCACCCATCCATCTTATTTCTTTTTAGGCCCTATGGGTAATCCTGATCCCACAGATTTTATTAATGTTGAATCTTGTCGAATCCCATTCAAATATTCTCCCATGCGTTCTTTTGAATGGGACTTTGGTTTTGATTCCCTTCCCTCTTCCATTCCTGGTTGGCGTGACTGGTATCTCAGGGTATCAATTGCACATCGTACCTTTTGGGATGAGATTGACATTGATCATTGTATTGTCCTTTCCCTTGTTGAGCAATATCAGAACGAACCGATGCTGGCCACATCTTGTTATTTCTGGTCCAATGTTTTGAATGCTTTTATTTTTGGTCATGTGCCAATGAGTCCTACTCTGCGACATCTTATTTTTAACTTGCCTCAACATTAATTCACTAGCCAATCCATTTTCCTTTCATTTCCAACTATCCTACTACCTTAGCATCAAATCGGCTGATAACTAGAGTCGATATATCGAGAGGCACAACAAGAAAACTTGCTCAGTAGACACTTGTGAACACATTGCTTTTGTTACCCTCTGGCTGGAGAAATTTGTCTTTTGTGTATCGGCTCTGGCCCCGACCTTGCAATTTCAGTTTTTAGCCGAACAGCTTGCCGCCCACGTGCACATCCCCCTTGGTCATTTCCTCTTAGAAGCTACCTATCGCCTCCTTCATCTTGTATCGGTCAACCTATCGGCCGGCAATTTTATCGGCTGATCAAAAGGTCCTTGGTGGTTCCTCCAGCTTTGGCTTAATGTCTACACGACCGGTTTTATTGGAGGTACCCCTCTTGCCAAAGCGTATTTTCCTATCTATTTTCTAGAATCGGTCGTTCCCACCTATCACTGTTGCTCTTCTTTGGGGGAGGCGGTGTCATTTTTTCTTGCTTTTCCTTTGTCCCACGTGGCTTTCGCCGCTTTCTTCAAGAGCTTCTACCTCGGGTTCTCCCATCGTACCACTTGGTTTCCCTTCGTATATTACTCAGAGTATGAGTGCCCTCGGCTAGTTCTGCCTAATGTGACCCGGGACGAAGAATCCCTTCGTATCTTCTTAGCCGCATATTTTCCTTGCTTGCTCCCTGTTAAACTCATCGATAAGTGTCATCGGCCGTGATCCTATGAGTTTTACCACCCATTAGTCTTCTCAAGGTAGCTAGGCTTTGATCAGCTCTTGCCCCATCTTTTTCATTGATCAGATCTGAACCCACGGGAGAGTTACAAACGCCTTGGAGTGGGATCACCTTTCCCATATGAAGGATGCACTCTCTACTAGATATCTCATTTCTTGGATGACCTACCAGGCGACCTCTTCCACTTTCCGCCGATGGTGGGATGAATTGAAGGAACGTATCTTCAACTAGTCTTCATTGATTTATCGGGAGCTACTTCACCCGGGTGATGCTGATATGGGACCTGAGGTAAATACTTTGACTCACCCTTTCACTTACTTCCACCGCTTTCCTTCTATCTGATTTGACTCTACCTTTTTGTAGGAAGATGACTGTGATGTCTCCTGGTGACTTCTAGTGGTCGGCTGATACGATATGGACCAATATTGGCCACTACGAACTTGGGTGCTGGTGCGCCTACCCCGATGGCATGGTTAAATGGAGGGTGGTCTTGAGGTTGTTGGACATGCCATTGGAGATTGTTGATGCCAAGATTTGGTAGAAACCTAGGCCTACTAAGGATGCCACATAGTCAATAGATGTCAAAGAGGTTTAGTCAAGAATAGTCAACGAAGCTCGTCCATGACGTATGAATCATCGGATAGGAAGAGCCGTTGGAGATAAGAGCGGAAAGAATATGATGATTACTCGGGATCGGTTAAGATAGGATGCTTGGACGGCAAGTCTCTGGACTATAAATATGTGCTCTTTAGCTTAGGTTAACACACACAACTCCATAAAACAACTACTCGGCGCATCGCCATCCTTGGCTCCCAAGGTTATCTCGGTAGGATTCGGCACTCGGGAGTTGGGCTGCACTGTTTCGATCTCCAGCGAAGAGGTGAGTCCCACCACCCCCGACATCCATATCGACTAGGTTAGTATCCTATCGGTTGCATTAGTTTTGATCTCATGCGGAGAACATCGAAATAGTACGGTTGCCGATTGTTCTCAGTGTATTAACTAGGTCTAAGGTTGCATCAGATTGATCTCTTAGATTGATGTGATCTAGGTGTGGTAGTTTGAGGCTTCATCGTTTAAGTCTGACATCTCTTACTATTGTATTTTTTTCATGTTGTATACCGTTCATCTAAATAAAGCATGTCCGATACTTTGACATATTATTAAGATCATCATTATTAGCTACTATCTTGGTTAGGTCTGATCTAGTTATTGTGATGATTTTTATGATATAGGCATGTTATCTAGTGCGTTTTATTTATTTCTGTCGGAGTACAAGTCGGTAGGTTATCTTCAATTCGGAGCCATATCTTATTTGCTATCGGAGAACGTCCATCGGCCCATACATGTGCATTGCTCATCTCATCAGTCGATGGCATGTTCGACTGTTCGCTCCGGCCATGGTCATCGGCTCTATGGCTGATCAACATAATGCTTTACGATTTGCCTATCCTTACTACGGTCATCGACTCGATAGCTGATAGGCCATACTACTGATCGTCTTTTCCTGTTTAACCTTATCAGTCGCAGGGTCAAACTGATTGACACACCTTGAACCCTTTTTTGAGAATGTAGGACCTGCACTGGAGTTAAGCAGATCTCCTAGGCCACGTGTGTATCAAAGTGTGACCAAGAAACGCACCAACATGCTTTTTGGCATGCCTAGTGGGACACATTTTAAGTGACTCAGACATGACGAGTGAACTCAACGATGACAACATCATTCCCATCACCATGGAGACTATGACTAAGGAATAGAGGGTGGATGTATAAAGACATGTTGATGCTTTCTAGGAGTTGTTCCTGTAAGCCTATAGGATGACTCGGGCAAGGTCCTATCTTAAGGGATCTGTTGCTAAGACCAACGACGGTCGTGGATACCAGTCAGCCGATAGAAGGCTCTCATGTTGATTTCTAGGAGATTGTCGATAATGCGCTCCACCACACACTCATAAACCAATCTGGAACACTGGTCAATGCCCTCCACGGGCTGATCAGGAAGACTCTCGATGGCACCGTGGTCAATGAACCACCACAAGGCCTGACGTACCTCCTCGACTACCAAACAATACTATTGCATCATACTAGGCTGGCACCACAGCTGCAAGGGCCAATGAGGCTAGAGCAGCTAGACACCTCGCCCGGTCATGAAGGCAACAAGATAGCTCATCCGGTGGGCCTCGCATAGGGTCCACCACAGAGCGCACCATATGGCATTGAAAGGAATGTGTCAGCACTGTTTCCGGTGTTTGATCCAAGACTGCCAAGACAGGGGTGACGCAAGTAACGTACGACATCGCATGAAATACAATGCCAAACCTCGTGCCACTAAGGGGGCACCCGATGGTATCTCTCCAAGGTATCATCGAACGACATACTATGGAGCACAGCCCTACGGTGATGAGGGGCAATACATGTACAACGCTGCCCGGTAGGAAAAATATCAGCAGGCCCCAATGCCTAACCAGTACCCAACGCTGGGTAGCAAGAAGATGACTGGGTGAATTGGATCACAGAAGCTATTAGAGATCAATTTGGGTTGAAGCCCAAGGAATGGTTCAATCGGCGACCATACCTGCAAGGGTTGAATCGAGTACTGCTGCCAGGCCGATATAAGGTACCCAACTTCACCAAGTTTTCGGGACAAGACTCGATCTACACGATCGAGCACATTAGCCATTTCCTCAACAGTGTGGGGAGGCATCAGCTGACGAAGCGTCGAGGGTCCGATTTTTTCTGCTCTCACTATCAGGATTAGCCTTCGCGTGGTTTGCTTTATTGCGGGTGGATTCCATCAGAGGATGGGCATATCTGGAGAAGAAGTTTCACAAGTATTTCTTCATCGGCATTCAAGAGATGAAATTTAGAGCGCAAACTAAATTCTTCTCAAACTTGAGCTTGGGCAATCCTCGGATCAGACCTAGGGCACTCAAACGAGCGAGCAACTCAAAGCTCATATGCCCTAGTCTCCTATGCCACTTCAAAAGCTCAGAAGTCGAATGTGCAACAAGTAAATGAGAAGAACCAGATGACTCTGAAAAATCAGCTCCAAAAACTCTCCCAACTCTAAAGATCTTACACACCACAACGCCATCAGAATTGAGCACTTGCGAAGTATCGCGATGAAATCGCACTTCGAAGCCCTCATCAAGCAACTGAGATACAGACAGCAAATTGTATCCCAGGTTCTCAACCAAAGCAACATCTTTGAGAGTGAAATTCGAGTTAATTCTTACCA
Source organism: Zizania palustris (assembly GCA_019279435.1). NCBI lineage: Eukaryota > Viridiplantae > Streptophyta > Magnoliopsida > Poales > Poaceae > Zizania > Zizania palustris. The sequence continues at coordinate 60,446,286 of JAAALK010000287.1, read as the reverse complement.
CACCTTTACCTTTCACTCTACTCCTTCAATTGTTGCCAAAGGTGATATGTTCCCTTTGCTTGGTTGTGGTGAGGCTGGAGAACCATGCTGCATCTCCGGTCATGTGGCGCGAACAACCGGAGTCCATGATCCACGTGCCCTCCAAGCCTCGATCTGTAACCTACACACGATAAGAATATCTCGATCGCTCAGTGCTGGGGTGAGTGAAATAACGACGAGGCATCCAGCACTGAGTGACACGACTAGTAGGTGCAGCACAAGTAGACGGTCTACGCACATGATAATCAGAATAATGCAAAGTGCGAGGTCTACCTACATGCTGTGATCGAACAACATGACGAGGTCTCCTACTCTGACGAGGTACAAATCTGCTAGCCCGAGGTCTACCACCATATGAAACATGGTGAACACCTCGAGGAGCAAAACCTCTCCGAGAAGCACGAGGAGCCTCAAAAGCAGGACAATAGTACAACTCAGACTCATGCATACCTAAAGATGGGTAATGCATGTCCTGGTAACTCATCGCCTGAGAGCGTCGCTCATCCTTGATGCGACGAAAACAGAACCCAACCAAATGACCCGCCCGCTGACAGTAAGAATAGTGAAACACTCTCCTGGGGGCACTCTCATGGGTCACAGGAGCAACTCTCACAGGCTCCTTGGGCTTCTTCTGTTGAGTGGTTTTCTTGGGAGGATTTTTCTTGGCAAGAGGAGTGGTTTTCTTTGGTGGTTGGGTAGGCTTTTTGGCTGGAGGGGTGTCTAACAGAGCTCTCTCTTTCTCTAGGGTAGTGGGAGAGGTAAAAACAGTTTTGGACTTACTGTCTGAAGGTATCTCTCAAAACCCAAACCTAGAGCTACCCCTGCTCTGTCAGCACACAACTTGGTCTTGGCCAAGAGCAAATCCATCCTACCCTTTCCCTCAGTGCATTTATTAACCACGGAAAGGAGGTATTCATTTTCAGACATGAGGTTCTCAGCTCGCTCTCTAACAGTGCCTAGCTGGTCCTTAAGGGTAATGCAAGTGTCACACACAGGCTGCACATCCTTAGAACTACCGGCCCTCTCCAATCTAGCCTCTAAATCATGAACATGCTTATCACGTAAATTAATGCTTTCGCGTAATAAAGAGCAGTTCATGCAATCAATAATATCATGAGGTCTAGAATCCACCTCCAAAAACTGCTTCTGTGCAGTCTCAAGCTCAGAAAGAGTTTGAGCATGAACAGAACGCAACTGAGCAAGCTCACTCATGACAACAGAACAAGATTCACATTCAGCATCATTAAACTTAGACTTAAGCATGGCATATTCAGTAGAAACAGATTCTAGCCTAAGTCTAAGGTCTTTTCTTTCTCTAGCGGCTTGCACAAGTAATCTATCCTGACCAAGAACTACTTCATTCAGCTCATCTAATTTAATTAGTAGCTGGTCAGATGATAGTGTTACCTCAGATGAGTCAAGCTCATCGCCGCTGTGATCGCTGTCGGCCATGACGCAAAGGCCGGTGAAGTCTCGTCCCTTCTTGTCCTTCTTGTCCTCCTTCCTTGGGGACTCCTCCTCCTCAGAGCTCGACTCCTCAGTTGAGGATGTGTCGATGTCGCTGAGAGCAGCAACAAAGGCTTTGGAAGCGGCCTTGGCTACTTTCTTAGCCATCTTGCCGCGCTTGCCCTTCACAAAAGGCTTCCTCTCCTTTTTGTGGTATTTGGGGCGCTCACTCTCATCTCTCTTCTTGAGCTTGGGGCAATTGGCCTTAATATGAGAGGTGTCGCCACATTCATAGCAACCACTAAAACCACTTCTCCTCTGATCCCGTCTCTCATGATGAAAACGGGTGAACCTCCGGGCAATGAGAGCAAGCTCATCATCATCTAGAGTGTCCACCTGCTCCTTTGTGACGGAGACCAAGGAGGACAAAGCAAAACCATCTGCAAGAACACAAGTGCCTGATGTGCTTGGTTCTGCAGTGGTGCCACGGCTAGTGCTAGAAACCAATGCCAATGGCTGTGGCAAAGAGCTTCTGTGCACTGCAAGAGATGCCTTGGCAATCTCTGTGGACTTCAGCTTGCTAAAGAGCTCATCATAGGTCAATGTGTCATAGCCTGTGGACTCCTCAATGCTGGATATCTTTACTTCCCATATGCTATGTTCAAGAGCATAGAGAAGCTTGATAGCCCTATCATGATCACTGTAAGCAAGCGTCCCGTTGGATCGCAAGTTACTCACTATTGCATCAAAGCGAGAAAACATGGCATCTATAGATTCACCAGGTGCCTGCACAAACAGCTGATACTGTTGGTTGTAGGTGCTTTGGCGCCTGGCCTTAATCTGCGTAGAGCCCTCATGAAAAACAGTGAGCGTTGTCCAAATCTCCCTAGCAGTCCTAAGGTGCTGCACCCTATCGAACTCACTTCTACTCAAACCGATGAACAGTATATTTCTTGCCTTGGAGTTGGCATTATACTGATCCTTCTCAGTCTGAGAGGCGCGAGTCTCAGGGATGGAGTATTGTGAGTCCACAATCTCCCAAATTGCATTTCCTTGGCTTAACAAGTAAGCCTCCATGCGCACCTTCCAGTATGCAAAATCTGTCCCATCGAACAGAGGAATTTTACTGCCTCTATCCATGTCGCCAACAGATCACAAAACCGGTTAAGGTCAACTGGTGATATTAACCTGCTCTGATACCAATTGTTGGACCGGAAACGGCGACCAGAGGGGGGGTGAATGGGAGCTTTTAAAATTTCAGGCTAAAAACAGCCTTCGGTTTTAATCCTGTCTTCTGCGGAACAGGCTTCGAACACAACCTTCAAAGGTCTGGTTCGGAGGTACTTCGACAGCTCCGAACACAGGCTTCGCAGGAGCAAAAGTTCGAAGCCAAGAAGACTTCGCTCCACTAACAACCCTCGAAAATCTACTCTGCTAAGTCAGTGCAGGCTCCGCACACGGGGTGCTTCGAGCAGGCTTCGCACTTCACCCTTCGCAAGAGTGGACACCCTACTGGGGACTTCGACAAGTACTTGGCAGCAGCAACTGGTGCTGTGCTTCGTACACGAAGGTCTACACGCACACACACGGACTTCGCTAAGGGCTTCGACACAAGAAGCAAAACGGGCTTCGATCAGGGCTTCGCTAGTAATCAGCGAGGTCTTGCCTCTTGTTACACAAAGCGACAGCACACTAAAAACACACTTCGCACAGAAACAACCTTCGCCTAGACAGGCTTCGGTGCACTATAACTAGCGAGGTATGTAACGCGAGCTCAAGCAAAAAGCACACAGAAGCAGGGCTTCGCCGCTTGAACAAGTAACACAATAAAATGAACTCTGGATGAATACAGCGAGGTATGTGGCTACAGGAGCTCAACAGTAAATGCTCAAGTGTTAAATGATACCTATCGAGCTCAACAGTTCACCCAAAGGAAATGACTACTTTACCCCTAGGGTTTACAAAGGATTTGTCTCTACAGAACTAAGGGGTACAAAAGGTAGTCCACCTTTATTCTGGAGGCTTCTCTTGTCAGCTTTGCAGAGGGGACAGCGTCAGCTTTTTACAGAACAGACAGTGTCAGCCTTTGCAGTCTTTGACCTTCTGGAGCCTCCCTTCGCACGCGAGGGTGCGGTAGCTTCGGCGAGAAGCCTTGAGCCTGTTGGCCTTCGCTTCGCCGAAGATGGCCTCCGATACAGTGACAGTTTTGAGCCGAAGCCGTCAAAGCCCTTGGGCCTTCGCACCAACACCTCCGGAGTGGACCACCACGGCTTCGCAGCTTCACCCAGCTCGAACTCCGTCAGTCCGTGTACCGAAGCCATGCAGGCCGAAGCACCTCAAGTCAACCTCGCTCCGGAGCTAGCCTTGCTCCGAAGCCTTCCTCCCTCCGAAGCCCCACCTTCGGAGTACCACCCTTCGAAGTCCCTCCTTCGTCCAAGGCCTCCGCATGAAGCATTCCATGAGCACTTTGTCGCAGTGTCTCTCCCTGAGCACACTCCTCGACGAGCCTCACCCGGACCATGCCTTTGATGCGCCTCGACTTCTGAGACCTTCGTCGGGTACCTTCGAATGTCTCCCTCCGGAGCACACATCGAATTCCTTGCCTCCGCAGAGGACTTGTTCCACCCAACTTCGAAGTCACTCCATTCGGAGTACCTTCGAAGTGCCTCACCTCCGAGGACTTGTCTCGGAGTACCTTCAGCTGGAGCCACGCTCCGCACTCTCTGCCTTCACCTGGCCCGCCTCGACCCGAGGACCGACCCGGACCACCTTCGCAGCCACCGTGACGGAGCTCCCCGCTCCCCTGGCATCAAGCCTCCCGCTTGACCCAGGTTCACCTGCTGCGAACCTTGTCCGTCGCCTCCGAAGTCCCTGCGCACCACAGACAAGCAAACAAGTGTATCCGGTACTCCAGAGACCTCTCCGGGTTAGCAACATCCGGTACACACTCCGGTGTACCGCCCAAAGTACCGAAGCCTTCGGTACGAACCCAATCATCGCGTACTGTCGGACCCCTCCGACGAGCACACTTCGCTGCAACAGCTGCAGCAACCAAACCACCTCCGAACACCCTTCGGAGGTACAACCTCCGAAACCCCTCCGGAGGTACCCTCCTCCGAACCCCTCCGGAGGTACCCTTCGAATCAGAGGGTAAAATCCTGTCAATCACTCATCACAAAATACCGAAACCAACCCTTGGTTTCTCACTCTTCAACATGGCTCCTCATCCACCGACGAATTGAAGAAACGCCCCTACTGTAAGTGGCATGATTCACATTCTCACAACACTAATGATTCAGTATAAATTGATAAATAGGAAAGCTAAAATACAAGCTTAAAATTTCATTTAAAAATAAATCGCATCTAGTGTATTTTTTCCCAAAAATCTCCTAGCCTTAAATTACGTCCCAAAAATTTTCCAGAATTTTTGACGCAAAGGAATTAAATATAATCAATATCATTTCATCATAAAACTTTAACACTAATTAATAAAATATATTTAAACAAGAATTTTGTGTGAATAAATTATATGATAAACCATTTCAATTAAAACTAATATAAAATCAAATAAAATTCGGCTAGAGAAATTTCAAGTAAATTTCTTGTGCCTCAAATAAATTTAGGTTTTTATTAAGGATTTTTGTAACTAGAATAGTAATCCATAAAATTTCAATGAAATACTTTAGTAAAAAAAGGTAATTAAACCACTCTCTTTCCAATATAATTTGAATCATCATTTCCGACTATTTATATTTTTCTTTCCCAATCAAAAATCCGGAGGAATCAACATTTTATTCTCGGTCGCGAAATTAAAATTCCATTTTAATTGCGTGTTTAAATTCCATTAAAAATCACTTTAAAAATTATTTTTGTATTCCCAAAAATGGATTAAAAACCTTGGTTCAGTGTTCATGTTCGGAATTTCTGATTTCGACGTGAATACATAATTTATTGATTTTCCAAACCACCGTTTATTAGTTAAAATATTCCCGCGTTATTTCTTTAAAATCCAAGATTTCTAAATTTATTTTAAATTTCAAACTTTTCAAAAACTTTTTACTTTTTCTTAAAAATCCAATTTCGAATTTTCAGAAAAATATTTTCCTATATTTTCCCTCCTTTCCTTTTCTTTCCTTTCCTTTTTCCCTTTTTCTCTTTCCTTCTTTTCCCTTTTTCTCTTTCCTTCTTTTTCCTTTCCTTTCTCTCTCCTTCCTTTCTTTCTCCCTGTGCATGCAGCCTTGCATGGGCTCTCCACTCCACCGCAGCCTCTTCTCTCCCTTTCCTTTCTCTTTCTTTCTTTTCCCTTTTGTTTCCTTCCCTCTTCCTCTTTTTCCTATTTTTCCTTCTCTCACCTTCCTTTCTTTCATGCTGGCTTGCCTTTCTTCCTCCTCCATCCCGCAGCCTCCCCTCTCCCTTCTCCTTCCAATTTTTCTCTCCCCTTTCCATTTTCTCCTCATCCTTCCATTTTTTTAGCCTCCTCCCTCTATAAAAACCATGCATTGCCTCCTCTCTTTCCCAAGCTGAGAACGCCGCGCCTCCTCCCCACGCATAGCTGCCATCGCTGAGCGACGCCACCCAAGCCCACCACCGTGCCGCCGCTCCCCTCCTCCCGAGTCCGCGCCATATCTCCGCCTCCTCGCGCCGCTTTTCCCACGCCATCGTGTCAGGCCGCGCGCCACACCTACCCGCACCTAGCCGAAAAGCGCCCTCGCCATGCTGCGGCCATGTCCCCTCTTCTCCGGTTGGGTGAGGATCCCTCTCCTCTCCCTACATTTTTTTTGAAATTATATTATATTCATTTATTACGATATATATAGGTTATTTTTGTATCGTCCCTTAAACTTTTATAATTTATTTAATTCAGATCATTCATTTTTTTCACTGAATCATTTATCGTCAAATTAATAATATCTATCTCGATTTGTTAGGTCAAAATATCGTTTTTAAATACGTATTTAAAACTCCATTAAAAATCCCTTTTAAAAACTATTTTTATATATTGAATTAAGAAGAGAAAAATAAATACAAACCATGATATATATAATTCATGATTTGAGTGGAGTAATTTATGTTAAGTTTCTCAAGGATAAATAATTTTTTAGGAGATTTATAAATTTTATTTTAAATCGGAGAAAATAAAATTAAAATTATGTGAACCGTGTATGAATAATAAAATTGTTAACATAACGAGGAATAAAGAATCTCAAAAAGAATTCAAATTTTGGTTGGAAATTTTTATTAAATTCTTCAAGACAAAAATATACACTAGGATTTTTATTTGAATTTTTAAGATTTTTATAACTATTACAGTAAATACAAACATCCATTCAAAAAATTAGTGAAATAAGAAAAATAAATTCTATTTACTTTTTTCCTGGCTGCTTCCGTTTCTCTCCCCTGCCCAATAATTTTTCAGTCGTTCGCTTTGCATGACCTGCCAGCCCGCTCACACCGTGGACTCCGCCTGCATGCGCAGTAGTTGCGTCCATGGGTCCCGCTCCTGACCTGCCACCACATGCGCAGCAGCACGCCTCTGTCGTGGGCCCCGCCAGCACATTTCCCGCCCGTTGCCGCTAGCCGTGCCTGGGCTACCGCGCTCGCTAGCCCGCATATCAGCCAGCCTTCTGTGTCCACAGCGCGCTGGTCCACGGTAGACTTGGTCCACCGTGGACCATAGCATTTTCTAGTCCAGAAATAATTCCATAATTTATTTTTAAACTTCAAAAATTCATATCTCCTTCATTTTTACTCCAAATTTCACCACTCAAATTCCAGAAAATTACTCTTTTTATTCTCTACAACTTTAACCAATTCGATTAAAATGTTTGTATTGTTTATTTTATTTATTTTAATTGTTTATTACTCTCATTTTGTGTACCGTGAAAACTACGACGCCGTCGAAGATTCGGAGGTTTACCCCGAGGTTCCACCTTCACCGTTTACGGATCAAGGCAAGTCACAACCCCCATTTTGATCATAATTGAGCCTATGTTTTAATAAATTATCGCTATAACTCATAGGATAATATTGCATTAGTCTAATCTCAAGCCCTAAATTATATTTATTAGATCCCCGTCCTTGTGTGTAAACCCAAACCATGCTTATTGAGCCTTAACTCCTTGTCACTCTACAATATTATATTAGCTAGTGTCCAATGTACCAACACAACTGCTATAGGATAAAAGAATGAGTTGTAGATAGATGGATTCTACTATATGTATTTCCCCGTTATTCTCGTCTCTGGACTCTGTTGGAGTTGGCTATGTTATAAGTATGGTGGGTTTCGGGTGCAAGCTAGGGCATTGGTTGGTCGCACCCGGGGCACTATAAGGACCGGTCTGCGGGATCTATTGCAAAACACTTCCGTACTAACCACAAGTTAATGGGTAAGTCCTAATCGGAAGTATGGAACAAATCGACTCGATGCACCATAGTGGAGGGGGCAAGGGGCAACCTATGGGTGACTTGTACCGACGTGGCTCAAGGGGGGTATGGTGTTGGCTCGACGCGTCGGGGCACCATATGAAACCCATAAGAGGGTGTTGTCGGATTGGAGCATTCCATATGGAAGGTTTTGGCATGAGTTGTAGGACCGAAAGTAGCGACCAGGGGGGTGAATAGGCGCCTAAAAAATTCTTGCGAATCAATGGCCTTTTCCCAACACCCAATGCACCTGGACTAACAACCAGTTGAAGCTAGCAGATCTAAACCAAGAAAATAATCTAGCCTAAAAACAACCAGTGTCCTAAGCGTGAAGACACCAACACAGTGTTCGAAGGCAGATTAGCAGCGCATTTAAAACATGGTCATTTCAAGCTTCATGAAAGTAAATCATTACAGGCATTTAACTTGAGTGTACGTGTTGGACCGGAAACGGCGACCAGAGGGGGGGTGAATGGGAGCTTTAAAAATTTCTGGCTAAAAACTTAGCCTTCGGGTCTGTTCTGTCTTCTGCGGAACAGGCTTCGAACACAACCTTCGAAGGTCTGGTTCGGAGGTACTTCGACACCTTCGAACACAGGCTTCGGAGGAGCAAAAGTTCGAAGCCAAGAAGACTTCGCTCCACTTACAACCCTCGAAAATCTACTCTGCTAAGTCAGTGCAGGCTCCGCACACAGGGTGCTTCGAGCAGACTTCGCACTTCACCCTTCGCAAGAGTGGACAGCCCTCTGAGGACTTCGACCAAGTACTTGGCGACAGCAACTGGTGCTGGGCTTCGTACGCGAAGGTCAACACGCACACAAAACGGAACACGCTACGGGCTTCGACACAAGAAGCACTACGGGAACAGAACAGGGCTTCGCTAGTAATCAGCGAGGTCTTGCCTCGTGTTACACAGAGCGACAGCACACTGAAAAACACACTTCGCGGGAAAAACACCCTTCGCCAAGACAGGCTTCGGCGAACTAAAACTAGCGAGGTATGCAATACGAGCTCAAGCAAAAGCACACAGAAGCAGGGCTTCGCCGCTTGAACAAGGAACACAAAATGAATTGAACTCAGAATGAATACAACGGGGTCTGTCTACAGGAGCTCAACAGTAAATGCTCAAAGTGTTAAATGTTACCTACCGAGCCCCCATATTTATAGCCCACGGCTTCATCCTAAGGAAGTGACTACTTTACCCCTAGGGTTTACACCAGATTTGTCTCTATAGAACTAAGGGGTACAAAAGGTAGTCCACCTTTATTTTGGAGGCTTCTCTGTCAGCTGCAGAGGGGACAGTGTCAGCCTTTTTCAGAACAGACAGTGTCAGCCTTTACAGAGTTGACTTCTGGAACCTCCCTTCGCACGCGAGGGGTGCGGAAGCTTCGGCGAGAAGCCTGCAGCCTGTTGGCCTTCGCTCCGCCGAAGAAGACCTTCGATACAGTGACGGTTTTGAGCCGAAGCCGTCAAAGCCCTTGGGCCTTCGCACCACCACCTCCGGAGTGGATCACCACGGCTTCGCAGCTACTTCGAGCTCGAACACCGTTCGTCCGTGTACCGAAGCCATGCATGGCCGAAGCACCACAAGTCATCCTCACTCCGAAGCCCACCTTCGGAGTTCCACCCTTCGAAGTCCCTCCTTCGTCCAAGGCCTCCGCATGAAGCATTCCATGAGCACTTCGTCGCAGTGTCTCACTCCGAGCACACTCCTCGACGAGCCTCACCCGGACCATGCCTTCAATGCACCTCGACTTCTGAGACCTTCGTCGGGTACCTTCGAGTGTCTCCCTCCGGAGCACACTTCGAACACCTTGCCTCCGCAGAGGACTTGGTCCACCAACTCCGAAGTCACTCCATCCGGAGTACCTTCGAAGTGCCTCACCTCCGAGGACTTTGTCTCGGAGCACCTTCAGCCGGAGCCACGCTCCGCACTCTCTGCCTTCACCTGGCACGCCTCGACCCGAGGACCGACCCGGACCACCTTCGCAGCCACCGTGACGGAGCTCCCCGCTCCCCTGGCATCAAGCCACCCGCTTGACCCAAGTTCACCTGGCTCGAACCCTGTCCGTCGCCTCCGAAGTCCCTGCGCACCACAGACAAGCAAACAAGTGTATCCAGTACTCCGGAGACCTCTCCGGGTTAGCAACCTTCGGCACACACTCCGGTGTACCGCCCAAAGTACCGAAGCCATCGGTACGAACCCAGTCATCGTGTACTGTCGGACCCCTCCGACAGGTACACTCCGCTGCACAGCTGCAGCAAGCAAGCACCGAACACACTCCGGTGACACACCTCCGAACACCCTTCGGAGGTACCACCTCCGAAGCCCCTTCGGAGGTACCCTTCGAACAGAGGGTAAAATCCAGTCAATCACTCATCACAAAACACCGAAACCACCCTTGGTTTCTCAATCTCCCCCTTGATGAGTGCATTGACAACCAAATCCAAATTTCAAGAAAATTTAAAAATTTCAGCACACAAGTGACCATAAAAACTCAGAAAAGAGCCAAAGCATGTCACTTGATAAAAGAAATTTTCTCCCCCTTTGTAAAAGAGTAAAAGCCCCTTCGGCAAAACTCCCTTTGGATAAAAACTCCCCCTGAGTTGAGCAAATTTTTCTCCCCCTTTATGTCAAAAATCTCTCCCCCTTTAGAAATAATGCCTTCTTGCAGCAGAGAACATAGCAAAATCTCTCCCCCTTTGGCAATGCAAGCATCAAGGAGCATTCAAAAGATGCAAAGCTGCGAAAAGAATAGAATTGCAAAGACATATAATGCAAAAATATGCCAGAATTAACACAAATGATCATGTGCTCAGCTCAATTTAACAATCTGTGTAACAAGATGATGGCATGTGATTTTGTCATTTTGAAGTAAAAGCATCACCACTTAATCACAGTAGTTAGACATGAGAAGGCAAGGACTGCGCCAAGCTAACAAATTCTACCCTAGACAGACAAGTCTTGTTCAAAAGGAGCTGTAAAAGCAAACTTGATGATCAATTAATTTTGTTGTTCTTTTTCTTAATGCCAGGGGTTATTTGTTTGTCCACCTTATACTTTCCAATCAGGCCAAGCCTAGGCATGAAAGCCATCTGAAGCTTAAGGCGGTGATTTTGGCATACACTACACTATTCCAGTTCAGACCAAAGTGCAATGGTAAGCAGTCTAGAATAGAGTAGTGCGACAAACAAACCCTCCTGGATCTTTTCATTGAACCCAGGCAAATCATGGATTTTTCTTTTGATTTTGAAGAATTTAATATTTTTGATGAATATCCATGAATAAAGAGCACAAGTTTTCAAGTTGCAAATTTTAGCATCCAAAGAACAGTGTCTTGCTGTCAAGTAGATAAAAGATAGCTAAAAGCAGTCCACCCTAAACAAGCTAGATACAAGATTATGCGGTGACCAAGTTTTGATTTTTAGAAAATAAAACATCATGCACAATCAATGTTCCAGACATATTTCATAGAGCTGAGCTGTCATGACTTCTTTGAATTAAAAGCAGGCATATAATAGCAAAATATGTAAGTGCAATTCCATACATAATGAGCATATGCAAGACAATTAAAATCAGCTCCCCCTCACAAAATGCCGTAGGGATGACAAATACCAAGTTCCCCACGCAAGTAAGCAAATCGAGAAGCATCGAGGGGTTTTGTAAAAATATCGGCAAGCTGGTGTTGGTATCAACATATTGAAGTTCAATATCACCCTTCTCATTGTGATCTCTGAGAAAATGATACCGTACATCAATGTGTTTGGTTCTGGAGTGCTGAACCGGGTTGTTTGAAATACAAATAGCACTAGTGTTATCACAGAAAAGTGGAACACTCGTATAATCTAACCCGAAATCCCGCAAAGTGGAAACCATCCACAAAATCTGAGAGCAACAGCTAGCTGCAGCAACATATTCGGCCTCAGCCGTCGATTGTGCAACACTAGACTGTTTGCGGGAAGACCAGCAAACCAGAGACGTGCCCAGAAAATGACAAGTACCAGAGGTACTCTTCCTATCAATTCTACACCCAGCAAAATCCGCATCTGAATAACCTCTAAGACATAAAGATGAAGACGATGAATACCATATGCCAAATTCAAGGGTGTGCTTGAGATACCTTAAGATGCGCTTAACCGCTTGGCGGTGCGAAGCTCGTGGTGAAGCCTGAAAACGAGCGCACAGACACACAGCGAAGTGTATGTCCGGCCTCGTGGCAGTCAAGTAGAGGAGGGAGCCGATCATGCTCCGGAACTCCTTCTGATCTACGGCTTCTCCATCTTCGTCAGGGTCCAATGCTACAGATGTAGCCATTGGAGTGGCGAGGGGCTTCGCATCGGACATGTCAAATTTCTTGAGCAGGTCCTTGGTGTACTTTGTCTGGTGGACAAAAGTACCTTGTTTGCTTTGCTTGATTTGCAAACCAAGGAAAAAGGTGAGTTCACCCATCATTGACATTTCAAACTCCCTGCTCATGGTATCTGCAAACTCGGCAACTAAAACATGAGAAGAGCCACCAAAGATGATATCATCCACATAAATCTGAACTAGGAGGAAATCTTTGCCATGCTTGAGAGTAAACAAAGTTTATCAACAGAGCCCATCAAATACCCTCGCTCAAGCAGAAAAGACTTAAGTCTATCATACCATGCCCGAGGGGCCTGCTTGAGTCCATAAAGAGCCTTATGAAGTTTAAGGACTTTATGTGGGTACTTGGGGTTTTCAAAACCAGGGGGTTGTTTTACATAAACATCTTCACCTATGAAGCCATTAAGAAAAGCACTTTTGACATCCATTTGATAGAGTTTGAATCCCCGGGATGTCGCAAAGGCAAGCAAAATCCTAATGGCCTCAAGGCGAGCAACAGGTGCAAAAGTTTCAGTAAAATCAATCCCTTCTAGTTGAGAAAAACCCTGAGCTACTAGTCTAGCCTTATTTCTAACAATTGTTCCATCCTCCCCTTGTTTATTTTTGAAAATCCATTTTGTTCCAATGAAATGAACATTTGGTGGAGGATCAACTAAAGTCCAGACTTGGTTTCTTTCAAAATTCTCAAGCTCTTCATGCATGGCATTGATCCAACTAGAATCAGAAAGTGCATGACTAACATCTAAGGGCTCGAAAGAAGCAACAAAAGCAGCATTAGTGAAATGAGCGTGAGAACGAGTTACCCTTTGATCAAGCTCACCAATGATCTGCTCGGGAGGGTGCATCCTTTGAACATGATGTGGAGCCTCGCGGCGGGATGCAGTCTCCCCCTCAACTTGTGCGTGGAATGGTCCAAGATGACCGATGTTGAGGTAGTCGCTTCGGGACCTCGTGCCGAAGTAGTAGACGCGGGGTCAGCTTCGGAGGTTGATGTCGAGGGTAGTAGGGGTTCATCCTCGAATTCTCCGGGATCTTCGTCTTCGAATAAGGTCTGTTCCATGTCGTGTTCATTTGCCTGTTCAAGAGCAGAACTAACAGAGGGGGTTGATTCATCAAAAGTCACATCACATGACTCGATGACAGTGTTAGTTTCCAAGTTATAAACACGATAAGAATGACCATGAGTAGTATAACCCAAAAGATCCCGTCAGAAGATCGCGACTCAAATTTATCCAAGTTACCACGTTTTAGGATAAAGCAGCGACAGCCAAAAACTCGAAGATGAGTAACCTTGGGCTGTCTCCCAAAACGCAGCTCATAAGATGTCAAATTTAAAATTGAGCGCAAGAAGATTCGGTTTGAGATGTAGCAAGCAGTGTTCATGGCCTCAGCCCAGAATTTTCTAGGAGTCCTATGCTCATCAAGCATCGTCCTAGCCATCTCAACCAAAGTGCGGTTTTTCCTCTCAACAACACCATTCTGTTGAGGAACCCGCGGAGCAGAGAATTGATGTTCTATGCCATGCTCCATGCAAAAATCAACAAAGAGACTATTTTTGAACTCGGTGCCATTATCGCTTCGAATGAATTTTAATGCACCTGGGAGTTCAGTGAAAAGTCTCAAAGCCAAGCTCCGAAAGTGTGAGAACACTTCATCCTTGCTGGCAAGAAAGAAGACCCAAGAGTAGCGAGAGAAATCGTCGACAATAACAAGTACATACCACTTCCCGCCTAAAGAACTAACCCGAGAAGGACCTACAGTGTCCATGTGGAGAAGTTCTCCGGGCTGTTCAGTCATCACAGTGGTGACTGGCGAATGCGAAGCGGCAATCATTTTACCATGTCGACAAGGAGCGCAAACTAAGTTCTTCTCAACTGAGCTTGGGCAATCCTCGGATCAAGCCTAGGGCGCTCAGACGAGCGAGCAACTCAAAGCTCATATGCCCTAGTCTCCTATGCCACTTCCAAAGCTCAGAAGTCGAATGTGCAACAAGACAATGAGAAGAACCAGACGACTCTGAAAAATCAGCTCCAAAAACTCTCCCAACCCTAAAGATCTTACACACAACAACGCCATCAGAATTGAGCACTTGCGAAGTATCGCGATGAAATCGCACTTCGAAGCCCTCATCAAGCAACTGAGATACAGACAGCAAATTGTATCCCAGGTTCTCAACCAAAGCAACATCTTGAGAGTGAAGTTTGCGTTAATCCTTACCACACCTTTACCTTTCACTCTACTCCTTCGATTGTTTCCGAAGGTGATATGTTCCCTTTGCTTGGTTGTTGTGAGGCTGGAGAACCAGTTTGCATCTCCGGTCATGTGGCGCGAACAACCGGAGTCCATGATCCACGTGCCCTCCAAGCCTCGACCTGTCGCCTACACATGATAAGAACGCCTCGATCGCTCAGTGCTGGGGGTGAGTAAAATAATGACGAGGCATCCAGCACTGAGTGACACGAGTAGTAGGCACAGTAAAAGTAGACGGTCTACGCACATAAAAATCAGAATGATGCAAGGTGCGAGGTCTACCTACATGCAAAGAGCGCAAAGCATGTCGAGGTCTCCTACTCTGACGAGGTACAAAGCTACTCGCCCGAGGTCTACCACCATATGGAACATGGTGAACACCTCGAGGAGCAAAACCTCTCCGAGAAGCACGAGGAGCCTCAAAAACAGGACGAGAGTAGAACTCAGACTCATGCATACCTAAAGATGGGTAATGCATGTCCTGATAGCTCATCGCCTGTGCACGTCGCTCATCCTTGATGCGACGGAAACAGAAACCAATCAAATGGCCCGCCCGCTGACAATAAGAACAATGAAACACTCTCCTGGGGGCACTCTCATGGGTCACAGGAGCAACTCTCACAGGCTCCTTGGGTTTCTTCTGAGTGGTTTTCTTGGGAGGATTTTTCTTGATAGGAGGAGTGGTTTTCTTTGGTGGATGGGTAGGCTTTTTGGCTGGAGGGGTGTCCAACAGAGCTCTCTCTTTCTCTAGGGTGGTAGGAGAGGTAAAAACAGTTTTGGTCTTACTGTCTGAAGCTATCCTCTCAAAACCCAAACCTAGAGCTACCCCGGCTCTGTCAGCACACAACTTGGTCTTGGCCAAGAGCAAATCCATCCTACCCTTCCCTTCAGTGCATTTGTTCACCACAGAAAGAAGGTATTCATTTTCGGACATGAGGTTTTCAGCTCGCTCTCTGACAGTGCCTAGCTGGTCCTTAAGGGTGATGCAAGTGTCACAAACAGGTTGCACATCCTTAGAACTACCGGCCCTCTCCAATCTAGCCTCCAAATCATGAACATGCTTATCACGTAAATTAATGCTATCGCGTAATAAAGAGCAGTTCATGCAATCAATAATTTCATGAGGTCTAGAATCCACCTCCAAAAGCTGTTTCTGTGCAGTCTCAAGCTCAGAAAGAGTTTGAGCATGTACAGAACGCAACTGAGCAAGCTCACTCATGACAACAGAGCATGATTCACATTCAGCATCATCAAACTTAGACTTAAGCATGGCATATTCAGTAGATATAGTTTCTAACCTAAGTCTAAGGTCTTTTCGTTCTCTAGCGGCTTGCACAAGTAATCTATCCTGACCAAGCACAACCTCATTCAGCTCATCTAATTTAATTAGAAGCTGGTCAGGAGATAAGTTTACCTCAGATGAGTCAAGCTCATCGCCGCTGTGATCGCTGTCGGCCATGAAGCAAAGGCCGGTGAAGTCACGTCCCTTCTTGTCCTTCTTGTCCTCCTTCCTTGGGGACTCCTCCTCCTCAGAGCTCGACTCCTCAGTTGAGGAAGTGTCGATGTCGCTGAGAGCAGCAACAAAAGCTCTGGAAGCGGCCTTGGCTACTTTCTTAGCCATCTTGCCGCGCTTGCCCTTCACAAAGGGCTTCCTCTCCTTTTGTGGAATTTGGGGCGGTCACTCTCATCTCTCTTTTTGACCTTGGGGCAATTGGCCTTAATGTGAGAGGTGTCGCCACATTCATAGCAGCCACTAAAACCACTTCTCCTCTGATCCCGTCTCTCATGATGAAAGCGGGTGAACCTCCGGGCAATGAGAGCAAGCTCATCATCAGCTAGAGTGTCCACCTGCTCCTTTGTGACGGAGACCAGGGAGGACAAAGCAAAACCATCTGCAAGAACACAAGTGCCTGATGTGCTTGGTTCTGCAGTGGTGCCACGGCTAGTGCTAGAAACCAATGCCAATGGCTGTGGCAAAGAGCTTCTGTGCACTGCAAGAGATGCCTTGGCAATCTCTGTGGACTTCAGCTTGCTAAAGAGTTCATCACAGGTTAGAGAGTCATAGCCTTGGACTCCTCAATGCTGGATATCTTCACCTCCCATATGCTACGGTCAAGAGCATAGAGAAGCTTGATAGCCCTATCATGATCACTGTAAGCAAGCGTCCCGTTGGATCGCAAGTTACTCACTATCGCGTCAAAGCGAGAAACATGGCATCTATAGATTCACCAGGTGCCTGCACAAACAGCTGATACTGTTGGTTGTAGGTGCTTTGGCGCCTGGCCTTAATCTGAGTAGAGCCCTCATGATAAATAGTGAGTGTTGTCCAAATTTCCCCTAGCAGTCCTGAGGTGCTGTACCCTATCAAACTCACTCCGACTCAAACCAATGAACAGTATGTTCCTTGCCTTCGAGTTGGCAATATATTGATCTTTTTCGGTTTGAGTGGTGCGGGTATCAGGGATGGAGTATTGTGAGTCCACAATCTCCCAAATTGCATTTCCTTGGCTTAACAAGTAAGCCTCCATGCGCACCTTCCAGTATGCAAAATCTGTCCCATCGAACAGAGGAATTTTACTGCCTCTATCCATGTCGCCAACAGATCACAAAACCGGTTAAGGTCAACTGGTGATCTTAACCTGCTCTGATACCAAT